>BSBN01000534.1:0-1243437 GCA_027924645.1 Cunninghamia lanceolata
TATCCCTAACCCTAATTCTATCCCTCACCCTAACCCTAATTGTAATTGTAACCCTAGTCTTAACCATATGTTTTTTGGTTATATATATTTTCTCTAATTATCTCTCCCTTTGCCTATTTCTCTCCTATCTATATCTCTATCTTTTGCACTCTTTATATCTCTCGTGCTTTCCTTGCTCCCCCCTCTCTCTTGTCTCTATCTATCTCTCTCCTCCTCTCTTTGTCTTTGTCTCTCTCTTCCTCTCTTTTTTATCTCTATTTCCCCTCTTTGTCTCTATCTTTGTCTCTCTCTTCCTCTCTTTGTCTTTGTCTCTCTCTTCCTCACTTTTTATCTATCTTTTCCCTCTATATCTCTTATGTCTAGCTCTATCCCTCTTTCTCTATTCCCCCTAACTCTAATTCTATCCCTAATCATAATTTATCACTAACCCTAATTCTAATTATAACCCTAACCCTAATCTACTTGTAACAGTAATTATAACCCTAAAACCTAATTTTAACATTGACCATAATTTTAATCTATAACCCTAATTCTAACCCTAATCATAATTTTATCCATAACCCCAACCATAATTCCAACTCTAACCCTAACAATTTTTTTTTGGTTATAAAGGATTTCCCTAAGTTGTAACCCTAACTCTATTTTGTCCCTAACCTTATTCTATCCCTGACCCTAACCCTAATTGTAATTGTAAGCCTAATCTTAACCATATGTTTTTTTTGGTTATTTATTTGTTCTAATTATCTCTCTTTCTCTTTCTCTCCTATCTATATCTATATCTTTTGCACTCTCTATATCTCTTGTGCTTTCTCCTCTCTCCCTCTCTCTTTGTCTCTTTGTATTTGTCTCTCTCTTCCTATCTTTGTCTTTGTCCCTCTCTTCCTCTCTTTTTACCTCTCTTTCCTCTATATCTTGTCTCTGTCTCTCAACTTTTTTGTTCCCCTCTCTCTAACACTTTAATGTAATCTTGTTCCTCAACCTACTCAAACTCATGGCTAACCTCATACCGGTATATATATATGTTGGTAGATATATTTCCTTCACAATCCAAGTTCATTTACATTATCATGTTTTGCTTGTGCACATAATCCTAACTAATTCTAAATAAATATAAGGTGTAATTTATTTCCTTGTACATAACATATATTTTTGAAATGGCCTCTCCCACTCCTCTTCTCGCCCATGTGCCATGTTTGCAGGGTTCAATTGCTGCTGCGACTATTGCAGGGTTTTTTGTTGTTGTCTGGTGCTGTTGTTGTTGCACCGTCCAAGTCAAGGGGTTTTGCTACTACTGGGGTGTCGTATGGGGGTTTGCAAGGTTCTCTTGCTATTGAGACACTGCATGTTGTTGAGGTTGTTGTTCCTGGTGTGCTACATGTGTTTGGGGCTGTTGTTGCTAGTGCATTGTCTGTTTCTACTGTAGGGATTTCTGTTATTGCTGGCATGTTGTCTAGTGTTATTGTTGGTGTGTCATCTATTTCAAAGGTTTTGCTATTGTTGGGGCATCATCCAGGATTTTTAGAGTTCTCTTGCTGCTGGGATGCTACCTATTGCTAGGGTTGTTGTCAGTGCGCCACCTGTGTCTAGGGTTGTCATTGCTAGTGCACCGCCTGTGTCTATTGCTATTGTTGTGGTGGATTCTACTATTTTGGATTCTTCCTCTACTGATCCACACTCTTTTGCTAGCGTGGTTCACGTTGGAGTCTCATCTCCTCAGAAGAAGATTGTCCATACTACTGCTCATGCTGCTCCTGTGACTGGGGGTAAGGTGAAACCCTCTTCTCTTCCATCCCCTATTGTGGTTTTAGGGGATGAAGTGTTAAAAAATGAGGAGTTTTTTTCTTAGAATGGTTTGATATGTAGATTTGATAGACTTTGGCCACAACTCTAGGATTTAAACACATGGATCTTTGAGAAGTGCCACCCCCTCACAGAGGAGAAAATAGAAATTTACCCATGTGCTAAAGGATTCTTTGTAGTTGCATTTGATTCAATCTCTGATCGAAATATTAGTTTTGATGGTCACTCTTGGTTTTGGGGACAACATGCACTGCTGCTAAAGCGTTGGGTTTCTACTTTTAACCCTCTCACTGAATCTTTCAATCGAATTCCAGTTTGGATTCATTTACCAAATCTACCTCTTCATTTTTGGTGTGAATCTTTCTATAAAGGCATTGGTAACTCGCTAGGTCATTTCATCATGGTGGATCAAGCCACTACTTCCTTTTGTCACACCACATATGCTCATATTTTAGTGGAATTGGATGTGTCTATGCCTCTCCTAGCAGAGGTTGTTTTACAAGTTGGCGATCACTCTTAGTGCCAACCCTTGGATTATGAAGGTATCCCATTTCATTGTCAGCGATGCTTTAGTATGAGTCATTTGGCATCTGAATTCCCTCACTTGAAGGTCTCTCATTCTTCATCTTGGTGAGAGGATGCTCTACAAGAACACCTTATGGCTAATGTTGTTGATGATGATTATGTCTCAGAAGCTTCTGAGCCTCCTAATGTCGAGAAGGATTCCATTCCCCCATTGCATGGCTCTTTTGTTGTTGAGACTATTGCAGGGACCTCCCCTATTCTTGTTTTTACTTCTAGGTATGCTACAGGGACCTCCCCTATAGCTATTGTTGTTGGGTCTACTGTAGGGATCTCCCTTGTTGTTGTTGTTGCTTTCGGGACTGTTGCAGGGACCTCACCTGATGCTGTTATTGTTGGGACTGCTACAAGGACCTCCCCTACTGTTGTTGTTGCTTCTAGGACTGCTATAGGGACCTTCCCTATTGTTGTTGTTACTACTGGGACTGCTGCAGGGATCTCTCCTGCTAATGTTGTTGTGACTCAGACTACTACTGTAGGTGCATAGTTTGTTGCTGGGGCTGGTGTTGTTGTGTCCTCTCCCTAGTCTCTACCTCCTTCTGAAGATATGGTGAGAAGTTCACCTCCTACATCATTATTTTTGCAGATGAAGAAAATGATGTTTTTTGGACTGTTGTCCAAAGGAGGAAGCGAGGTCTTCCCAAGCATGTTTCACAGACCCACACACGGGCCAAGGGTGTATGACCTGCTAGGTTAGGTTTTGCAATTATTTAGTCTGTTGTTCCTTGTAGCCCTGCTAACTTCCTGTAGCTTAGCCTTTTGGGCTTTGTTGTCCATCTATTGTTAAAGCATTATTTATGGCTTGTGTGAGGCTTTTTCTTTTCCCTCTGGGTTGTTTTGTATAGGGATCTGCACCCTTGTTTGCAACTTACCATAATCAAAAACATATATTTTTTGAAATAATAATTATTTTATTATCCATTATCATGATGATCTACAAAACAATGGATAGTTATCTTTTTATATTATTAACCGTGTATTCTATTTCACTATAAACTTGATTATGTACTCATTATAACCCTTTTTTTATTTAATTTAATGATACAAAATAAATAAAATAATAATAATAATTAACTATCTATAACTCTCTATATATTTATTTTTGAATAATTTGTTGAGAATCTATTTTATTATTAATTAAAAATATTTAATTAATGATTTATAAAATAATAGTAATAATAATTAATTATTTATAGCTCTCTATATTTATTTTTAAATAATTTGTTGAGAATCTATTTTATTATTAATTAGAAATATTTAATTAATGATTTAAAAATGGATAAAAGGAATAAAACAACGGATAGTTATTTTTTTTTTAATTATTGTACATGGATCCTCTACATTCCATTCATGAGTGAAATCGTTCAAATATGAAATTTTGCTTGAAAATTTTAAGCAACTATTAGTTATGAGTAAATTTGTGGAGCGTTTTTTATAATGAAGGCCACAAATTGAACAGGATGCATAAAATTTAACAAATTTTTTAAAAATATTAAATTAAGTAGGTTAGAACTTATCCATGTTAGGATTATCCTTATTAATTACTCTGGCATTAACTACAAGTGAGACAAGCGGCTCAATTCTATTTTTTTTTTAACAATCTTCGTCAATTAAGTATATGTTTTGGAATCATCTTCAATTAAGTAGTGGCCCCAACAATTCCCTGAAATGAAAACTTGGATGGAGATGGGGCTGAATTTACATGGCTATTGATTACAACTTTTTTTTTTAATCCTTAATCCATGACAGTTGAATATTATTGCTATTGCACCCATAGAAAAAAATTAGTACTCAGATATTATCTCTAAATTTTCCCTTCATATTAACAGGTTAAAAGTAAACTTTGAAAAATAATTCAGGAAATTAGGGGTGAATGAAAAAACCTCAAAATTTGATCAGTGTATCTTTCTCCCTGAGCATGCGGGGGTTTTGTGCCTGGTTGGAGGCCGTGGGTGGGGTTTTTGTGCCTGGTTGGTTTGGGTCTACAGTTCGAAGGCAGTGCTAGGTGGTGGATCAGTTAAACCCTAGTGGTGGTTCTTTTTTCTCAGGGGCCTGCTTGCTCGCCTTGGATCTTGTTTAGTTTCAATGCCGATCGGGGAGTCTTCAGGGGCTAGTCCCAAGATGGATTTTTGCTCAGCAGCGGTTGGTGCAAATTCTCCTTCGCACGCTTCGAAGGTTTTTAATAATAACTTGTTCTCACCAGATCCAGGGTTGGTTGGTTCGGGTTTGTCTGGTGGTATTCGGATTACGAAGATCAATGGATGCCTTGAACGTTGTGAGGAGAGGCCAAAATTGGTTATCCCGCTGGAGATGATTGCGGAAGATATTGATTATTATTCAAAGCATGCATTGCTGTGCAAGTTTATGGGGATGCAGGTTTCTTTACAATTTCTTGAATCATGGGCCCAACGGACTTTGATGCCAGAGGGAGAAATGGAGGTTATGCTTTTAGCAAATAACTTTTTCATGGTTTCATTCAATTGCTTGGCAGATCGCAACAAGGCCTTTGAAGGAGGCCCCTATTTTCATAATCAGATTGGGTTATTTATTAAACCTTGGCATGCGGGATTTAATCTTGCTGAAGAGCTTTCGAACCGGGTTCCAGTGTGGGTTCGGCTTCCAAGGTTTCTTGTGGAATGTTGGCGGGATGATGTTTTACACTTGTTGGCTTCAATGCTAGGAAAACCAGTTGGTGCTTCACAGCAGACTCAAGTTAAAAAGGTGATGACTTTTGTTCGTATCTATGTTGAGATTGATTTAAGTAAACCCTTGCCAGATTCGGTGGATATGTGTGCGGGTCTTTACTCTTGGGTGCAGCAGTTGGACTATGAGACTCTTCCTTTTCGGTGCTGTCTCTGTCATGAATATGAAATTTACAGAGGAGATGCCCTAAGGCTAGGCCTGTGGACTCTCAACCTTCTCAACCTCCCCGCAATCCCCCTAGAGTTGAAAAGGGGAAGGAACCCATTCCTGGTGATTTGGATGGGGCTGATGGTTTCATTCCTATTAAGGCTCGAAACAGGAATCGAGGTCAAAAGAGGACTTTGAAGGAAAGGCAGGATGAAGATTCTTTCAACAGATTTGAAGTTTTAGATGATCTCAGCCAGCAGGAAGTGAATCCAGGCTTGGTGAATATGGATCAGGGTGCTTCAGGTACAGGACAAGAGGGCCTTCTTTCTGAAGCTACTCAGGGTTTGCAAGATAATAGGGCTTTGCAAATGGACACAGATGTTCAAATGGAAGTCCAGGTCGAATCGATTCCTATTATAGTAGGGAAGAAGGGTGGTGAGGATGGATCTCCTCTTGTTTCAAATGTAGGTACTGAGGGGGTGAAGATTAATAAGTCTTCTTCTTTTCATTTGGGTCTTCATCAAAAGGATCCAAAAAAAGGGGCTGGGGAGAAGTCTTCCAAGCTTGGTAGAAAAAAGGATTTGGATAAGATTAAATTAACAGGGGAAACTTTGGTAGAGTCAGGGTCTGTTAAGACTCTGGATTCTCATTTTTTGAGCCCCTTGAAATGATTGTTCTATCCTGGAATGTAAGGGGCTTGAACAGTGGCCCTCGACAAAAAGCTGTTCGTGATTTGGTTAGAAGTCAATCTCCTGATGTTCTTTTCCTGTAGGAGACTAAGTTATCAGTGGAGTGTATGTTTGGTTTAGTGCCTAAGTTGTGGGGGAGTGGAGAGTGCCGGTGTATTGGTGCTCAAGGGTCTGCTGGAGGAGTGGCTTGTTTATGGAATCCTTGGAAGATCTGCCCTCTTTAGTGGTTGTCCTTTCAATCTTCTATCTCTATGATTGCTTCTTGTTTTGAGACAGGGGAGTCTGTTCTCTTCTCCAATATCTATGTGCCTACTAAACTTCAGGGTAAACAACTATTGTGGTCCCATATCCGGTTTGTTCAAAGCATGGTTCCTTTCCATCCATGGATTATGGCTAGAGACTTCAATGCTATTTTTGAGTTGGCTGAGAAGAGGGGTGGTATTGTGAGGCTTGAGCCTTCTGCGCTACTACTTCAGGATAACATTTTAGCTTTAAATCTTGTGGATATCAAGCCCATTAATGGCCAGTTTACTTAGAATAATCGAAGGATTGGGAATAACTGCATTGCGGAATGACTTGACCGCTTTCTAGTTTCTTACTACTGGGTTGGTGGGTTGTGGTCTTCTAGCTCTAAAATTTTGGATTGGAGGGCATCAGATCATTGGCCTATCAAGCTGGCTATTTCTTCAGCTCATGTGCCTTGGTCTCCTTCTTTCAAGTTCCAGCTTATGTGGTTGCGTGACTCCTCTCTCCATGACTATATTGTTGAGTGGTGGAGGTATGGTAGACCTGCTTATGGTACAGCAATGTATACTTTTGCTAAGTTACTTCAATTTGTCAAGTATCAGCTTAAACGTTGGAATCGGCAGTGCTTTGGAAATATTTTCCATGCTAAGACTGCTGCCCAGGCTGAGTCGGATGGTATTACAAGGTTGATTAGGGAGGATGGAGTGACTGAGGACCTGCTTCGGGAAGAGACTAGGGCTTTGAAAGCATTGGAAGAGTGTGAGCTACGAGAGGAAGTTTTTTAGAAACAAAAGGCTCGGATTAGTGGCTTTAGGAAGGGGATAAAAATACCGCTTTTTTCTTCAACTCGGTGAAAGCCAGGAGACATGGCAGTTCTATTTCTACTCTGGTGAATGACAGGGGTGAAACTCTTTCTTCTTTGCAGGAAATCACATGTGAAGCTATGCAATATTTTGCTTCTTTATTTAGGGAGGACTCGCAGGGGGGTTCTGATGAGGAAGCTTAGGTCCTTTCTTTTATCCCTTCTTTGGTTTCTAGGGAGATGAATGAGCATCTTATGAGTGATATTTCAATTGAGGAGCTAGAGGGGATCGTGTTTCAAATGAAGAGGGGGAAAGCTCCTAGCCCTGGTGGTTTCCTAATTGAGTTCTTTCAAGAATTCTGGGAGATTATCAAGTTGGACTTGTTGGTAGTTGTTCAGGAGTCTCATAAGAATAAACAGATGTTACGGGCTTTGAATTCTACCTTCCTTGCTCTCATCCCAAAGTGTGATGGGGTGGATAGGTTAAGTCAATTTTGTCCTATCTCTCTTTGCAATGTGATTTATAAAATTATCTCTAAATTGATTGCTGATAGGTTGAAAAAGTGGCTTAAAGTGCTGATTTCTGAGGAACAGAGTGGTTTTGTGGCAGGACGTCAGATTCTGGATGGGGTTGTTATTGCAACTGAAACCATTCACTCTATGGCTAATTCCAAAGATAAGGCAATGTTCATCAAGCTTGATATGGCTAAGGCTTATGACCGTGTTCGATGGTCCTTCCTTCGGAAGGTTCATGGTGCTTTTGGTTTTGGGGATGAGTGGATTTATTGGGTTATGAGTTGTGTTACTTTGGTCTCCTTCTCTGTGTTAATAAATGGTGAGCACTCTGAGCTTTTTGGCGCCTCTCGGGGTTTGCGGCAGGGTGACCCCCTCTCTCCTTACTTGTTTCTTCTTCTTGTTGAGGGTCTGGGATGCTTGATAAGAAGGAATGTGGAGTTAGGTTTCATTCAGGGCTGGGGGTGGGGAGGTGGTTTACCTCCACAGTCTCACTTGCAATTTGTTGATGACACTGCTTTAATGGGTATGGCTACAATTAGGGAAGCTTCAAATTTGCGCAAGGTGTTGGATGTTTATCTTCTAGCTTCGGGCCAATTGATTAATGAAGATAAGTCTTCCATCTTTTTCTTCAATACTCCAGGTTCCATTCAGAGGTGAATTGCTCATATCTTGAGATTTCAAACTGGGGTTCTCCCTTTGACCTATCTTGGTATTCCCATCTCTATTGGAAGACTTCCCAAGGAGTCTTGGCAGAATATTCTGGATAAATTTTGTGTGAAAATTAATCATTGGACCCATCGTTGGTTGTCCTTTGCGGGTCGTGTTCAGTTGCTCAAGTCTGTGGTGCAGGCCCTCCCCATTTATAGATGTATGATTCAGGTGGCCCCTTTAGTTTTTGTTAGGGAATTGGATTCCTTAGCAAGATAGTTTTTATGGGCTGGTAGCTTATTCTCCTCTAAATGGAGCCTTGTTAGATGGGACATTGTTTGTAGCCCGAAGCAGTTTGGCGGCCTTGGGTTAAGGCAGTCGTCGTTGTTAGGGATGGTGTTGGCTGCTAAATTGTATTAGCAGTGGTGTGTGGAGTAGGATGGGATCTGGGCCAGGATATTAACTCAGAAATACTTCTCGGGGATCCCTCAAATTGATATTCCTCGGTATCCACTGGTGGGGAAAGGGTCAGTGATTTGGAGTACGCTCAAGAAAGGGGCTGCTCTGGTCAAGGATGGTTTATTTTGGATTTGTAAAAGAGGGACAAAAGCTCATTTTTGGTCTGATTCTTGGGATGGTTTTCCTCCCAGTGTTTCTCAGTTTCCTAATTTGGTGACTCTGTGCCAGAGGTTCTGTGAAGTAGGTTGGTCAAGGGTGAGTGACTTCAAGTCCTTTTCTTCTCATGGGCAGTTGGTGGTGGCGAGATGGAAGAATCCTGATGAGTGGCCTGTTGTTGGTATGGAGGAGTGTGTTGAGCTTCACAGTATCCTTTCTCGTAGATGTTGTAGCTCCCTCCAGGAAGGGGATGTTCTTTCTTGGTCTCCTAATCCTAAGGGTGTCTATACTATTGCTTCTAGATATCAGGTGTTGTTATCTAACTAGCTGGATGGGGTGGAGGTTCACTAGTGGAAGAAAGTGTGGAATAAGCTTTCTTGGCCGAAGTGTAACTGCTTTATTTAGACTTTGGCTTGGAATAGGTGCTTGACTTGGGATAATATTCAGAAGCGGGGTTTTCAAGGTCCTTCTATGTGTGTTATGTGTGGATGTGGAGAGGAGGACTCCTCTCACTTGTTTTTCCGTTGTCCCTTGACTTTGCAGCTTTGGCATTTTTGGTGGGAAGTTTGGAAAAGCCCCTGTGTTCATGCTTCCTCCCTGGTGGATTTTTGGAGTAGTCTGGGTAGACCTCCTTCTATGGCCTCTTTCTTGCAAGATGTGTGGTATGTTGGGCCTTCCTTCATACTATGGCAGATTTGGTTGGAATGGAATCGCAGAATATTTCGTGAGAAGCTGTTGATTCAACAAGTTTGGCACAAAATTATGAGTATGATTCGAGAGACGGTGGAAGCTAAGTGTGATGTGGTGTTCCCTTTGGAGAAAGGAGATGTTGAGCTGGTGGATAGATTGGGTATTCAGGGGTTGTCTCCAGCTTCTGCTTGTGTCAGGAAAGGAAGGCGAGTGAAAAAGAAAGTGCAAAGGGTGGGGAGATGGCTTCCCCCTCTGTCTGGCATTCTGAAGCTCAATACTGATGGTTCTTCAAGGGGCAATCCTGGGCCTGCTGGGATTGGTGGGACTGGCAGGGATTTTTTAGGATCGGTGGTTTTTTTCTACTCTGTTCATGAAGGATGGCAAACTATCAACCTTATGGAAGGTTTGGCGATCCTCTATGCTTTGGAGAGGGCTTATGCTTTGGGATGGCGCAAGGTTATCTGTGAGTCTGATTCACAGGTTTTGATTAATTTGTTGAATACACAGAAGGTTTCTGATGTTAGTTGGCAGTTGGCTATGATGGTGCAACAAATTCTGCAGATAAGTTCTTTGATGGAGATGGTGTCTTTTGTCCATATTCCAAGGGAGTGGAACAGGGTAGCAGATTGTTTGGCTAAGTGGGCTTCTGAGGTTTAGATGGCTAGAAGATTGATGAATGGGAGCAGGTTCCTCATGAGCTCCGACATGACTTGGAGAAGATTCTTGCTGAGGATGGGAATGGTATTGGTGAAGGATGATGTTGTTTCATGCTTTGTATGGTTGTTTCTTATGGATTACTGGGGCCCTGGCCCTTTGATGCTTTGTAATGTTCTTTTCTGAATTTCAATAAAGTTTTTACCCCTTTATTAAAAAAAAAAAAGAAAAAACCTCAAAATTTTCTCAGATTACCCCTTTTACAAATAATCCTTACTTTGATTTGGGTAACAGAGTAAAACTTACTATAAAAATATTCACCTGATCATAACATGCAAATAAAATCATCCACAAATGTTGCTAAAATTACACTTGATCATAACATGCAAATACAAAGAGTAAATCTTATTTTAAAACAATTCACAAATATTGCTAGAATTATAGCTAATCATAACATGCAATACAAAGAGTAAATCTTAATGTAAAATCATTCACAAATGTTTGCTAAAATTGCACCTAAGCCTAACATGCAAACACAATCATTCACAAATGTTGCTAAAATTACACCTGATCATAACATGCAAGTATAGAATCTGCAAAAAATATGCCACATGGCCAAACATAAAATATAGTATAAGAAAGTCTGAATCCAAAGTTGCAAGATTCTAAAAACAAATGGAAATGGTATCTTTTAATGCTATAAAATCCCATTTTTGAGCCGACCTGAGATGCAGAGGTATCTCCTCTGGTCAAAAAGAAGAAAACCCAAATCCAAAGATATAAAAATCTAAATACAAATGGAATCTATAATCCATAAACTCGTATTTATAAAACAACTTTCTTTTTCTAATCAAATATTTTGTGAGTCTTGTGAGCAATTTCATGATTTAATAAGAAAGAGAACTTTGGAAACCAATATTGCAAGCCTTGGGATTCTAGGAATCCAGATAAAATTAAAACAAAAGGTAAAAGAATCTTTTTTATATGGAAAAATAGAACACGAGATTTAGATTTTCTTTTTAACTCCCATTTTGCATGGTGTAGAAAGAACAAGTGAGAATACAGTAGGTAATAATAGATTAAAGAAAGACAAGACAAGGCATCTTTATGGTGTCATCACATTGATTGAAAGCCATACTTGATAGTAGCTTCTTCAATAATTCATTTCAATGTCTCATTGTCCATTGTTCCATTGCATCATCTCATCTGTAAAATAATTCAAATGTAAGACTCGGCTATAATTACAAACCAGAACCAAAATCTAAGTCTTTAACAGTCTAGACAAATTCCAAATTAGTTACTTTAATGGTAGCCGCTTTGATAATCTAGCTGTCAAAAAACGTGAGATTGGCATTGTGGAAATCCAAGTGAAGGGATTCCAAAGCCCTGGTCAATTTAATTAAGACTCGTGGAGCTTTCTTGCAGTAAATTCGTATATGAAATGTTTTCTCTTCCAACTTGGAAACATCTAGCTATGATATACACAACAAAACAAAGAGAATTCCTACGAGGTTAAAGTAGTCTAAAAGTTGCAATTTAAAAGAATTTTGTTTTGACAATATCCACAAGACTTCTAGAGATCAACAACAGTTGAAATAACAGTAGCAACCAAAGGTGTGGAACTTTCCATCATTGGCTTTCTCCTTACCAATGTAAATTCTAGTGCATTGTTCTTCAAATATATTTTTAAACTATAACTATAAATTACATAAAAATCATCATTCACATCCAATGCAAACCCTAACTACCCACAACACTTAAACTGCAATCCGCCACATGCAAGCCTTCCCCATATTCTGTGAAGGCATTGGATAGTGGAGAAAATATTCCCTCTATCCAAAACATTAAAGTTTAAATTATTTTTAAATTGGTAAAAGTGAAATAGTTTAATTTTAAATGGTTTAACTTTCAATAGTTTAACTTATGACAAGTTGGGACACGCCAATTTAAATCGGAGGAATAAAAATGTACACACATCTTGTGATGCCACTTATAATGCCTCTTGGCATAATTAATATGTTAGGACATAGTTTAAAAGTTGTATTTGAATGGTGGAGTTAGATTCATTAATTACTATTTAACCAAATGAGAAATTTCATAATGGAAGTAAATATTGAAATGGAGATACCATGGTGAATGTGCAGTTATCTAAAAAATTAGGAGTATGTTTAAATTAATTGTGGAACTATATTATATTAATATGAATATTGTAACACAATACAATCTATTTCTTATATATACACAATATAATCTATTAATATTTAGATCAGTATAATATTTCAATATTTAATATTTATACACAAATATATATTAATATTTCATTTTACTATAATATAACATAAATATAAATACATTATAATGATATTTCTACTAATTTAATATACATTGTACTCAAAGATAAACTTAAGAAAAATTAAATCAAATAAAAATAGAGCAAATTGAATTTGGGAGAAGAAGTTTAATAGATAAGGAGCTCAGAAGTTTAATTGGTAAGGGCTTTTTATTTTTTCTATTATTTGCTCTCATTAAAATAAAAAGAAAATTGTAGTTAAGCTTAAATTATGGAACCTATAAATTATAATTTATTTAATATCTTTCTTGCATAAACAAATCTTTGAAAACCACAATTTAGTTTAATGAGAGGCAAGGTTAGGGTTCTTCAATCTTTAAAAGTCACAAAGAAAATTAATATTTAGTTTAATTACCTTTGATTTAGATTTTTACTATGGAATTAATTCCTTTAAAAATTTATAATTAAGTTTTTTTTGGTATCATTTGGATTAAATTATTGAAAATTATTCAATTAAAAACTAATTGTTAGAGCTAACAATAAATTATTTAGAAGGAAGGCTAGGGTTAGGTTCTTCAATCTTTAAAATCCATAAAGAAAATTAATATTTAGTTTAATGACATTTCTTTTAGATTTTTATTATGGGAATTAATTCTATTAAAAATATATAATTAATTTTTTTGTATCATTTAGGTTAAATTATTGAAAAACATTCCATTAAAAACTAATTATTAGAGCTAAGAATTGATCTTTAAAATATTAAATATTTTTAATATGGGAATTAATTCCATTACACAATTATAATTAAGTTTTTTGTATCATTTGGATTAAACTAGCAATCGCACCTTGGTGTGCAATGGGTGCGCCAAAAAGTTGTGAAAGTTCAATTGCCATGTCTTTAAGTGAATGATGATTGTCTTGTATCCCTATGGCCCATGTCATCTTTTTTTTTTCTCAAGTGTCGTGAATTTATTTATATAATTGTAATGGATTTGAAGATCCCTATGTTTTGGTTAGTAGCTACTTCTCTATTTGCTTGTATCCATTGTCTAGATTCTTTTTCACACACTGCACCTAGGTTCACTTGTGTTCCATTAGTCATCACCAAGGCATAGTATATATCAGCTAGGTTCAAGTGGAGAGATCCAAATGTAGGTTGCTAATTACACCATGCATTTGATTATAGAAGCATCGGATAAAGTCATACATGACAAACAAGATAATCTTAAAATGACAATATATTTGGCTTGGGAATTAAAAGAACAAGCATGCCCCATTGTACATGAGTATGTAATCTCAATTAAAAGTATTTACGTATGCCAAGCATCTGTTCTCCAAAGATGGTAATGTTTTATGTCTTCTTTGGAAGAAGAGACAGATGACACATTTCCATACATGAGGCACCTTACATGAAACATTAGTTAATTCATTGGTAGTTGCACTTCTTTGTATCCTTAGGACTTGTCTTTTTCTTGCAGTTTGGGACATTTTCTATTTTTCCTTGAAGCTTGTTGTCAGCTATGAAGAATTGCTTCATTTTAGTTTCTTTCAAGAAGACAACGAGTGGAATAGAAGATAGTGTAATCTGCAAATGATAACCTATGTATCTTGTTCCTCCAATCATAGCTAGTTGCCCACAGATTTCCCCTTCTTGTTGGTGGAAATCTATATTTCTTAGAAGTGTTTATTCCATGATAATAAGTAGTTAGGAACTAAGGGGATCTCCTTTCCTTAAGCCTCTACAACCATTTAACCTTTTGGATATTTATCATGATGGAGAATGAGAGGATGCAAATACAAAATTGTATCCAATCAATCATCTATTTGCTAAATCTAAACTTTCATAGAGTCTTTAGGAGGAAGTTCAAATCACACAAATGTCAAATGCTTTAGATATGTCAAGCATTATAACAATCCCTAACCAATGTTAATTTTTTATTGGCTAAGATCATGTGCTTCATATTGCATGTATTGCAAAACCAAGGTCTCGATGAATAGGTTGCAAGTTCATCTTCATGTTATCTCAACCCACATTCAACAAAATAAGTGTTTGAGTTATACTTTATTTGAATTTATGGTGTGCTAGTGTGAATAAATAGTAGTGTGTCATATATTCTTAAAGGGAATGTTGGTGGGAGATGATTATCATGTCATTGCATTTTGAAAGGCTCTATACATGTAGTCCAATGAAGATTAAATATGTGAGAAAAAATGAAGAACTATTTATATGCAAGTCCAATGTTTTTAGTGCTCTACCACTAATTGCCACCGATCACCTTCTCTACTTTCCTGATGATGGAAAAATGACAACAACAAACGATAAAATCGAACGGCTAATGACATTTGAATTATCTTGCACATCTCTTGGTGAATGTCGACTGTCAATTCTTTGTGCTAGCCCATTTGACTCGTTGTGGTAACAGTTTTGGTGTAAATATATCAAAGTTAATTAATTTTAAAAATATTTAAATGTAAAAAAATAAGTTAATAAATTAATTCTCTTTCTATATGATCTCTATTCTTTCTCTTTTTCTCCTCCTCCCCATCTGAGCTCTCTGTCTCTATCTCTATCTCTCTACTTCTCCACCTCTCTCTATCTATATCTATATCAATCTTGAGAATGAATATTCCTATGACCAAAAAGAACTAAATACATCAAATTGATTTGCCTAGATTTCTAGATCTTTTGGATTGTTCATTCTCCTATTGTGAAAAGTCAAATGTCTATGTACAATATTGTTACATGAATGTTACAAGAGCAATTATAGAATACTTCATTTTCTATAACTATTAGTGTGCCTTCCAATTGTTGATGATTGAGATTCTAATGGTTGGTTGTGGAGTTCTATGATTGTAGTATGATTTCAGAAAATGTTTTGCGTTGTATATTATATTGAAAATTTTTTATAATTTGTTATTTAAATAAAAAGTGACCTCATAATCAACTTATTAATATGGATTATATGTACATATAAATATAATTTAATTTAAAGTAGTTTTAATTGTTTATATTCAAATTTTTAAATGTGTTATATTTATATTCCTTATTTTTATTTATTATATATTTAATAAAGTCAATATGCATTAACTATCTAAATATAAGGTTTTAGTGACATATTTAAGATGGGATATTTGTTCAATTCATATTAGTTCTAATTACAATTTAAATTTGATAATTATTTTGTGGAAAAAAGTGTATATTTAATATTTGTATTTCTTGTTTAATATTAATTTTCTATCTCTCTCTCTCTCTTTATCTTCCCCCCTCCTCTCTATATATATTTCCCCTCTCTTTCATTCTTTAGGTTTTTAATCAATAAATACAAGAAAGAAATAATTATAGTGGCACCCATCATTTGTATTGTCTTGCATCATTATGAGATGATGTCAAAATAATAAATATTTCTATAAAATAATTTATACATATTAATATTTAATATTGAAAATAATTTAAATAAATATTTCTATTAAATAGTTTGTATATATTAATTTTGTATATTAAAACACATAAATAATATAAAATTATATTTTAATGTTGAAAATAAATTCAATAAATATTTATATTAAATAGTTTATATATATTAATATTTAATATTGAAAATAATTTAAATAAATATTTCTATTAAATAGTTTGTATATATTAATTTTGTATATTAAAATACATAAATAATATAAAATTATATTTTAATGTTGAAAACAAATTCAATACACATTTCTATTAAATAGTTTATATATATATATATATATATATATATATATATATATATATATATATATATATATATATATATATATATATTAATTTTTATATAAAAACACATAAATAATATAATTATATTTTTTAAAAATTGAAAGTAAATTAAATGAATTTTTCTATTAAATAGTTTATATATATTAATTTTTATGTAAAAACACATAAATAATATAAATTTATATTTTAATATTGAAAATAAATTAAATATATTGAAATACGATAAAAGAATTCAAAATCTCTAAATACGGATGCAGGCTATTAAATTTCTATTACTTACCTACTCTTTCATACCTAAAGATCGTTGGATTTTTAGTGTACACACTAGTCATCACTAACTTGTGTTGTACTCCATATATTGTGTATCTTTTGACATGACTGCAATTCTAGTTGTATCTTCAGGAGTTCAGGCAATTCTCCAATTATTTATTTTGTTAAATACCAAATAAAATAATTTCTCTGCCACTTGTTGCGACAATAGATGGGCCCCCACAAGCCCCACTCCAAACCCCATTGAGGTCAAGCCAAAGTTTACCTTACCCCAGGTTACTATTATGATGATGTTGTCGATGCCAAAACTTTCTAGTCGTGCCCAATCATTTGTCAGAGAACCATACTATACTTAGCTTCTATTTGAAACCAAAAATGTTTATCTATTTCCAAACATGTAAGATGTAGATTCATTCTCGAGGGCTTGGAGTGCTTGTACACTGTCCATAAAAAGTTGACAACACAAAAATAATCCAATGAGAAGAATTTTTCAATAGTTTTAGAAGACACAGAAGAGGTAGAAGTGGGTATTTAACGGCTATAAAGCACGAGATGGGTCATTTCGAAATAGTAAAACCAAATAAAAATTCATGCTACTTTTAACCTTCATCGCACTACAAAACAATCTCTATATTCTTCTTCTCCTTAATACAAAAATAAACCTTTTGTTTGAATGATTATAATTTCCTTGCATCTCTCTTTAATCTAACGGTGATGTATGCATTGGGCTACGATACAGTTCGAGTGTGTGTGTACTTTAAAATACCTACACTCTCCATAGGTGAACTATTTGTAGATTGGGTGTTTCTAGGGGAGAGGACCCAATTGCTGAGCATGTTCCTATAGTTGTGATAGTATTTGTGGATTTAAGGCCCAATATTTTTTAAAGTTTAGCACTAGTAGTTGTGACTTTAAGGTTGTTAGTGTTGACTATAAGTACCCATAATTGAATGAAATGTGCCCTTTAGATCTAAAAAAGAACCAATCATGTGATGCCACATCAACGTACCAACAAAACATGACTTAATGCACAACTATTGGACACCTCAACAAAAAGCATGTTGATGTAGCATCATATTTGATGATGTGGACCTAAAAGCTTAGTTATAAGTAGGGGCCTTGCCAAGTAATCTGCTGTAAAAAATTTGGAGTGATATGAAATTGCCATGTATGATTTTGAGAAGCGTGAAGTTAGGATACTCAACTATTGGGTCCTCTCCCCTAGTCTCCCTTCACCAAATCAAGTCTTTCTATGTTATTGAAGGAATAATATTTCAAAGTTTCTAAACACATATTTAGCCATGGTTGTAGGACTACTTGTCGATTACACTATGTAAGGCCTCTTACCACTAGAAACTATTGGCAAACTTCCAATAGCAAGTACTTGATAAGCCTTTCCACGGACATGAATGCCATTCTTCTCACTAGTCTGGTATATGAGAAAAACTACCATCCACGTCCCCATCCCCATGTGAATGCTGGACACTCATTGGTTAACAAGATACGCCTACGAGAACAAGGAGCAGAGGAAGATCGCTACTTGCTCTGTCCATATGGAACAGCTCAGCCAGCGTATAAATGCCATGCCTGCTTGATGGGTCATAACTATTCCATTGTGGTACCCAATTGTATTATCAATCTTGATCATGGAGACCCAACAATGTTTGAGTCATTTTGGATTAATAAGGGGCAAGAGAGTACAACTGTGATTTTGGGATGGCAGCTGATGAGCTACTTTGCAGATACAGAAAACATATGCTGGTTTCTACAGCCAGAGTTAGCAAAGGCAATCAGATCTCTTCATAGTCTCGTTGGAAATGCTATGATTAAATGGCGTACTTTAGTTATAGGCATAGGCTCCACACAACTCTTTCAGGTTGCATTATATGCCTTGTCTGACACGGGTCGGTCAAAGCCTACAGATGTTGTCTCCGCTACACCCTATTACTCATCTTATCCAGTGGAGACAGACTATTTGAAATTAGGCTTATATAGATGGGCTGGTGATGCCTGTGTTGATGTTTTTAGCTTCAGTCGGATCCTTCTACAGGCCGACCAAATTAACATTGTAATGAGGCCGACCGCTTGTGAAAGGATGCGTCCTTCACACATATATATATATACAAGGTCATTGCTCTCTCAATCAAACACATTTTAATTACAAGCTTAATTCACAAGGCAGAGCAGACTTCTAAGGCAGAGCAGATTTCTAAGGAGCAGATCAAGTTATTTCAAGAGCAAATCAGATTTATCAAGTGTGGACTTATTCATTGTGCTTCAAGAAGTGAAGCCATACTTGTAGGCCTTGGATTTGGCCATTGTAAAGCAGATTGTTGTTCTTATCATTCAATATATAAGAGATATATTGTTGCTGGGTTTTTCCCCTCAAGTTGGAGGGTTTTCCCAGGGTATCTTGTTGTGTTCATTGTTCATTGTGTTGCATTTTTCTGATTGCTTTAAATCTGATCATAAAAACTAACATGGTATCAGAGCGGGTTTGAAGAAGGTCGTGATCAGATTTGTCATTGCAGCAATACTCTCTATTATCCCTATTTTAGTCAAGATGGTGAACAGTCTTAAAATTGAAGATAGACTCGAAGGAGCATCCAACTTCACAGCATGGAGGTATAGAATCATGCTCACCTTGGAAGAAAATGACTTGGCCGAATTTGTGGAAACAAAATTCCCGAACCTTCGGAGGAAGAAGAGAAGTTGCAATGGAAAAAGAAAGACATCAAGGTGAAGAAGATATTGGTTGACTTCGTTAAAGATCATATTGTTCCGATTGTCTCCAAGTTGAAGACAGCAAGGGACATGTTCAAAACCTTGGAGGAGATGTACGAAATCAACAACACCAGCCGGGCTCTTGCACTGAAGCAACAACTACATCATGTGAAAATGTCGAAAGGAGAAACGGTTATTTCTTACTTCATGAGGATTTCGGAATTGAGAAATCAGCTCTTTTCAATTGATCATGGTGGCGATGGACCTGTTTTCTTCATGGCTTCTCCTTATTTTGGTTATCTTGACTCGTACAAAGGAGATGGAGTTTGTTGTGGGAGTTTATGAAGTTGCAACTTCTATCATCATCATGTCTAATTGGTGTGTTGACAAGAACAGCCACAAGCCTAGCTCATTGGTGTACCAACAACTCAATAAAGAGATAAGTATTTCTCCTTGTTGTTTGTGCCCTTGAAATCATTCTTATCTAGGCTAGAGATCTGAAATGTCAATGGTGATTAGTTGGTCACATCGATATCATTCTCTAATGCATGAATTGTGATAGAGCCTTGACTCTTTGAGAGGGTTGGTTCTACATGCTAAATGCATTTAAGAAATCTGTGGTTTTGCAGATTGTCTTTTGGTGTGCTGAGTTTAGCACTCTCGAAAGGAGTAAAACATGGAAGAAAGAGTTATATATCAGATTTCAATAAAGATAAGTTTCTTTATCCCTTCATTTTTTTATCTTTTGATATTTGCTACATATTTCACTTATAGGTTGATTTCATTATTCATGTTTTAATATTGTTCATAAATTCTTATGTATTCATCCTATAACTTGAGATAGTAAACCTTGTATGATTCTAGCCTTGATATTTCTTTGGATAGTTACAAACTATTGTAATCTCTCTCTAAAATGCTCCCAGGATCAATCGAGGAGCATGAAAGTAATGAGAGATTGCACTAGGAGGAAGAGCTTCAGGCATCTTGTGAGGAAGTTATGCCAACCAAAGAAATGATCAAGCATGGAGTCACAACTTGCAGCTATGGGACTGAGTTAGTGGCTAGAGGGAGTTCACTTTCAGAAGTCTTCTTTGTAATCTCTGAGGTAGGGGTCAAGAGGGAGTTCTGTGACTCACTGAGAAGAAGTGAAGGTTGCAGCATTGCAAGGCTGATGATAAATGTCCTTGGAAGACCTCTTTGGATGCTAAGAATAGAATTACACAAGATAATCTATCCAGATTTGATTGATAGCTCCGCAAACCTATTCAGAATAGAGTGATCTAGGTTGGCATTGAGGAGGGCAATCCTGAACTCTCTACAATATCAGAGATGTGCTCTGGAAAATTTTCTCTAAGGCAAGCATTGCAACCAATCTTGGACAAAGAGGTCATAAGGTTGATGCAAGTACTAAAAGAGTCAGAGGATGCCTACTAAACCTGAAGAAGATGGTAATCTAGTTGATCTTGGTTCCTTATGGTGATTTATTTCTTATTGGAAAAGATCACCTCATTATCAAATGTAAGGAGTTAGCTTCTGAATTGGAAATGAAGGATCTTGGTTACATGCACTACTTCCTTGGTTCAGAAGTATGGTAGAAGCTTGATGAGATCATTCTAAGTCAAGGGAAGTATACCATTGATATTCTAAAGAGATTTGGTATAATGGATTGCAAATCCATGTCTACACCTATGGAAACCAATTTTTAGAATTTAAAAGAGGCTGCAGCTAGTTCAGATCTGGTGGATCCTACTATGTACAGGTAGTTGATTGGATCATTGATGTATCTAGTCAATACTAGACCGGATATTTGCTATGCAGTGAGTGCACTTAGTCAGTTCATATGTGAACCAAGACAAGTACATCTAGTTGCAGTGAAGCATATCCTAAGATACTTGCATGGCACAGTTGGGTATGGCTTGAGATAATCTTCTAGTGTAGACTTGAAGCTGCATGGATATATTGATTCTGATTGGACAGGGTGTGTCACTGATCGGAAGAGCACCTCTGGATGTTGCTTTAGTTTGGGATCTACTATGATTTCCTGGTGCAGCAGGAAGTAGTCATCTATACATTGAGTACAACAGAGGCAGAGTATATTGCAGCTTGTATGGCAACTCGAGAAGCAGTATGGCTTCGTAAGCTCCTTGCAGGATTGTTTGGACAATCAATGGAGCCTACTATCATTCATTGTGATAACCAGAGCTGTGTGAAGCTTTCTGTCAATCCAGTGTTTCATGACAGAACCAAGCATGTTGAGATCAAATACCATTATATCAGAGATATGGTAGTGAGGAAAGCTATAGAGTTGAGGTATATCAGTACTGATGAGCAGACGGCAGACATTCTCACCAAGCCTCTCTCCAAGTTAAAGTTTGTGTACTTTCAAGATAAGCTTGGTATAATGGAGAATACAGCCTTAACTGAGAAAGAGTCTTAGTATCAGTGATCCCTTGATAACGAGTTCTTCTCTATGAGAGAAGTTCGAGGTGAAATCCCTTGATAACGAGTTCTTCTCTGTGAGAGAAGTTCGAGGTGAAATCCCTTGATAACGAGGTCTTCTCTGTGAGAGAAGTTCGAGGTGAAATCCCTTGATAACGAGTTCTTCTCTGTGAGAGAAGTTCGAGGTGAAATCCCTTGATTCCACCCTCTGGGAAAGCCATAGTGAATGTCATCCATTGTGGTTGACATCACGATGAGGTGATATGTCTCATGCAGCTGGAAGTATCCTCCCTAGCTAAGAGGGAGTGTTGATGTTTTTAGCTTCAGCTGGATCCTTCTACAGGCCGACCAAATTAACATTGTAATGAGGCCGACCGCTTGTGAAAGGATGCGTCCCTCACACACACACACACACACACACACACACACACACACATATATACACAAGGTCATTGCTCTCTCAATCAAACACATTTTAATTACAAGCTTAATTCACAAGGCAAAGCAGACTTCTAAGGCAGAGTAGATTTCTAAGGAGCAGATCAAGTTATTTCAAGATCAAATCAGATTTATCAAGTGTGGACTTATTCATTGTGCTTCAAGAAGTGAAGCCATACCTGTAGGCCTTGGATTTGGCCATTGTAAAGTAGATTGCTATTCTTATCATTCAATATATAAGAGATATATTGTTGCTGGGTTTTTCCCCTCAAGTTGGAGGGTTTTCCCAGGGTATCTTGTTGTGTTCATTATTCATTGTGTTGCATTTTTCTGCTTGCTTTAAATCTGATCATAAAAAGTAACAGCCCGGAATTACAAGTAGAAAGCAAATGAAGACCACTATATTGAACTTGTAACTTCCCCGAATAATCTTGATGGTGTTGAGACATGGACCAGCTAGGACTCGAACCTAGGACCTTCCATTCACTACTGGAGTGCTCTAACATTGAGCTACTGGCCCCTCTTGGACCAGTCCATCGTCGGTCCCTTAAGCCACACCTCTCGTGTGCTTGAGGCTCCTAGCCTGGGCCTGGCTCTGATACCATGTTGAGACATGGACCAGCTAGGACTCGAACCTAGGACCTTCCATTCGTTGCTGGAGTGCTCTACCACTGAGCTACTAGCCCCTCTTGGACCAGTCCATCATTAGTCCAGGTGTGGCTTATTTCCAACACCAATAGATGGGTTTGTGAGGGAAGCAGTTGTAAATGGGTCTAGACCAGATGTATATGATCATGCCTATTACTGGCCACATTATACTCCTATCAGTGCCCCTGCAGATGGAGATGTTATGCTTTTCACTGTTTCTAAAAGCACAGATTATGCACACTTTACTTAAATATCATCCACTTCAATGGTCAAACAGTCAATAGTAATTTTACACCTCATTCACAATAAAAAGTGGTAAATATTTGTCCTATTTTTATTGGCTAAAATTGACCTTTCACTGTTGAAGTGGATGATATTTAAGAATAGCCATGAATCATGTAGGAACCCGCATTGGGTGGGCAATTGTTAACGATGCTCAAGTGACTAAGAAGATGACCAAATACATACAATTGAATACCATTGGAGTTTCAAAGGATTCTCAGCTACGGGCCAGCAAAATTTTGCACTCTGTAAGCAACACTTATGCTTATGAGGTTGATACAAAAGAATATTCTAGCACGGTCAAAGAGAGTAGATTCTTTCATCATGGCTCTTTATTGATGGTAGAGAGATGGAAGAGGCTTCGAGATGCAGTAAGCCTTAATCACCGATTCAACTTTCCTGCATTCCAACGTCGATTTTGCAACTTTTTTGGCAGGCTGGCTACTCCTCAACCAGCATTTGCTTGGCTAAAGTGTGAAGGAAGAGATGATGAAGAAGACTGTGAGAAGTTGTTGAGGTCCAGTCATGGAATTGTCACTCACAGTGGCAGACATTTTGGTGGCCCTCAAAACTATGTGAGACTCAGCATTCTTGGTCGAAATCACACCTTCAATCTTCTCATTGACAAACTCTCTACCATTCATTGATCTTCATAGAGAATGAATCAAGGCTATTATTTTTGTTGGTAAAGAATATATTGTTTGCAAATGGCCTTTAAGGTGGCTGAGTAATGAATGCCTCTTGTAGTTAAGAAAAGAAAAAACAAGGTAATCATTCTGCAATGTAATTAATATGAATTTGCAGGCTCAAGTTATCATGGGCCGGGGGCCCGGTTGACATCGGAACGTCTTAACAAGCTGGTGAGTTGGCTGGTCGATGTTGGTACGGATGGTCGAAGACAGCTGATTTGGAGTCGACCAAGTGTATGGCAGTAATAGTCAACCGGAGTCGAATAGATTTGGTCCTTAATTGTCGTCGACTGGTGAAGTTGTCGAAGAATCTGTACAGCCAGTGAGTTGCAACTCACCGGCTGTTTACATGAGGCGGTTGACATCTGAGGCTATATCTGGGGAATACTTGTATTTCCTCTCACTTGAGTGCTCTTCAAAACTTAGATCGCCAAAAATATTAGTAATTATGATAGCGGCCTAAATTTTATCACATTTTTTAAGTCAATACCTCCCAAAAGCCTTCATATATGTTAATGATGAGTATTTATTTCAACCTACACATTGAGGTGCTTTTTATTTTAAAAAAAATTATATAATGGGTAGTATTTATATTTAAATATATAAAATGAAGAAAAATAAAAATATATATAAATAATAAAACTAATAAATTAATAAAATTATTAAACTAGCATAGATATTTTAAATACGTCTATCTAAAGATGCCAGTGTCTAGAGGCCTATACAATGAATCAAAATTAAATAATCACATTAAAATATGAATATTATATTAATATAAATATTTAATTTTTGTTATAATATTTGGATAGACTTATTAGCTCCTCGATTCCTACCAGATTTTTTTCTCAATTTTAAGTGTTTGTTTCACTCAAAATAGTATTTTCACAAAATCCGCCCTTAAGAGATTAAATTTTGAACCGATAATAATTTTTGTTCAAATTTTCTCATGTAGACTTAGGAAAAATTAAAATTTGTTCAACATGAAAAATAATACTTTATTTTGATTGGTTTACTATAGATAGATTAATCACTAGATAAAAAAAACTCATTGCAATAGTACTCCAAAGTCAGGTACTAAAAAAATGACATTCTAACAATATTATATGTTTTGTTTCATATATGATTAGTATCAATTGCCTTATTAGTACCTGCCTTGGCACTATTGCAATGAGTTTTTTTATCTAGTGATTAATCTATCTAGAGTAAACCAATCAGTGTTATTTTTCATGTTAAACAAATTTTATTAATTTTTCCTAAGTCTACATGATAAATTTTAATAAAAAATATTGGGAAAACTATTTATCTGTGTTGTGATTAGCTCAAAATTTGAGCTCTTACGGACGGATTTTGAGGTCTGTGTTGTGGTGAGCACAAAATTTGAGCTCTTAAGGACGGATTTTGAGGAAATACTATTTTGAGTAAAACAAACACACTAAAATCAAGGAGAAAAATAGGTGGGAGGGAAGTAGCTTTAGATTCTCAGTGGCTAAATTCTTGCCAGAAATTTGGTTATTCAACAAATATTTTTTATATGTTAAATAAATAATATTTTTCTTTACCTCTATGCAAATATTATAACAAAAATTGTAATATCCATATAAATATAATATTCATATTAATGTAGCCGATAAGGGTGTGGTTCGGTGGTTAAGTCACTCCGTTGTAGTGGTGGCCACCGGAGTTCAAACCCCTACTGGGCCAATGAGCTTGCAGGCTTTACGCCTTCGCTGGGCCAACGAGCTCACAAGTTTGAAGTGTTCTTGCTAGGGGATGAGGTCCCCCATATTGTGGCCTCACCGATTCATAGCTCCAAGCAAAAACATTACCGTGGAGCCGGAGGGCATGTCGCACTAGTGTCACCAGTCACGTTAAAAAGTTTACCAGATGCATTATCTTTATAAAAAATCATATTAATGTAATTATTTAATTTTGATTCATTGTATATATTATCTATAAATTTGATATTTTAAATTTTAATAAAACCATATAATTAATTATATATTAATAATAGAATGTATATTCCCCCATTTATGGGCGCTCTAGGGTTGATCCTCCAAAAGTTTCAAGGAAGGATGTGAAATGGAAGCCACTAGATGAAGGTTGGGTGAAAGTTAACTTCAACAAGGCCTCGAGAGGGAACCCCAGACCGTCAAGGGCGGGATGCATTCTAAGAGATCACCTAGGGGCTACTTTGGTAGAGGAGGCTAGACCACTTCCGTTTGGAACAAACAATGAAGCGGAGGTTCAAGCGGCATGGTCGGGAGTCGAATTGTGTAGGAGGATGGGTTTTCGGAGATTACACCTAGAAGGTGACTCACTGATCATCAGTAATGCAATCCGAAAGAAAGAAACCCCTAATTGGAAAAATCAAGGGGACATAAGGAGGATATGGGAGGACATTAGATTCCTTGAGGATTTCAAATTATCACATTGTTGGAGTACTTGGAAACACTGAAAGGGGGGGTGAATAAGTGTTACATAAAATAGAACAAAATTAACAAATTTACACACTATAATTGCAGGTTTAGACAACAGATATGCATGGTGACTTAAATGCTTTTTAGTACATGTGTCAGAGCATTACAGAGACAAGTAAACAAGTTCCATGTGCATATGTAACAAATGACAAATAGCATCATAAGACAAATGGCAAATAAAACAAATGAGAGATGGCACCATAACACAGATATTTTTAGGAGTGGAAATCCTCTAGGGTAGAAAACCACTTAGTAAAAGTACCTCACTGGCTTATGTAATAAACTTGCCTCACTGGCTACAACCATTACCTCACTGGCTTGATATCATTTCTACCTCACTAGCATTTTCAACAATGTCTTACTAATAATAGTGCCTCACTGGCTATTTGTGCCTCACTAGCATATTTCAAACCGTACAATGAATAATTTTAGTCAATATAGAGGATTGCTCTGTTTCTCTTAAAGCCTTGTTCTTGAATATCTCATTGAATATTTGAGATTTCAAGAAATACAACAACTTGTGCACATATACAACTAAATACAGAAACATGTTCAAATTTTATAGTCTATTGTTTTTGTTTGATATCACAGTAATTGTAAAAACCAAGCTAACACAATAGACTATAATCTCTCTTTTATACTTTTTAAAAAAATGTCTTTCTTTCTTTCACTGAATAGTTTGAACAGATAAATGTAATTGTGCAACTGTCAAGTAAACTATCATGGTTAAGGTCGAACTATCCCAAGTAAAACATGTTTGAATGTGTCTGTATATGTTCTGAGAATTAATCAAACCTTCAATAAAATCTCTATTCACGATAAATGAACCATGTACTTGGTTATACAAACAAACTGAATATGCAAACTGCAGTTATCAAAACTGAAACACAAAGTGTAACTACAGTTTAGCAAACTGTTCAAGTAACCATAGACCAGTAATAAAAAATGTCTTGCAATTATATCCTTTAATCATAGTCTTAATCACAGTCAAGTAACCTTGCCATCATAGAGTAAGCATAATTGAAGTAAGGTCTTCGAACTGTCTCAAACCCTAGACAAAATGTAACCACATTTTAACCACTGGTCCTTCAAACTATCACAAACCTTTAACTATGTTTGCATTTGTTTACCAAGTAAATCCTCAAATATATTTGCATTAGCTTTCTATGAGAAAACCTTTAATCCCATTCTGAAAGAAAATAAAGATAGACTAATGTAAGAAAGAAACCATAACCAGAAAACAAGAAACGAAGCCACCTGTTTTGGTCATGCTTTGAAAGCCTCAAATAACTATTTTACTTCCACAGTCAACACTATCGTGTCATACACCAAATAGCTCAAGAATTCCACAGATTTAACTCTTTATTTCATGATTTACCATCATTATCACCAAGTTGTCAAACCCTATTTCAGAGAGAGCTCATTTCCAAACTCAAACTATACAAAATGAAAATCTTTGTTTTCTTTTTGCCTAATTACAACACATGTAATCGGTGCCTTCGGTGAGCCCTAAAAGGGCTGGTAAATCATTGGATTCAAACATCTTCAAAAATTGTTTCAAATAATGACAACCTACCCGGCAGGCAAAAACCTCAATGGAGCCCGATCAAACACTTTATTAAGTGTGTTGAAAAGAATTAAACATAAGGTAATGCAATGTGACCCCATGTAATGATCAAAGCATGTTGAACAAATGTGACCTTGTAATCCATTTTAACTCTAATGCAAACATAAGAAAGGCTTATATCAACCATATATCAATGTGACCAAAAACAATTGCATGAAATTGTCATAAGCCAAACTCATACAAAAGTCCATGTGCCAATCTAATACTATTTACCACAGAAACATGATATCATATCAACTGCATATTAACTGTCAACATCATGACATGACACCAAACCAAGAACAACTAAAGCATGTGATACCATAGCAAGCTGAAGCATGTGAATACCAACTAAATGATCAACTGAACCTTTTTTTTACCTGTTTCTAGAGCCCGAAACCTGCTTAACAAGTTGAGCCCTTAAGTGGCTCAAATGTGGCATTTTATAACTTTATAACATCAAATGCCACCTTTTGAATGATTCAAATATCATAGAGTTGTCATAGAACATGTATGACTATAAGCATGCCATCAACAACCACAAGAGATAAATCAATTGTATAGAGATGACCATTAACAACAACTGTCATAATGAGCATGTATCAACATCAACTGATCATGAACAAATCTAAATGTCAAACATGTAAATGTATATCAACAAAGATTAACCCATTTGTCAAACTGTAGCTGTCATAGAAAACATATCATCAAATATGAACTGGCATCAAATATCAAGTGCATCAATGATCATAACAATTGTGTCAACTATCAACTGTATACTATATACCATCCATACCAACCAAGTGATACCAAGTTGTGTATTTGTCATCAAGGACAAAAACTGAGGGGCAACAAACTCCCCCTTTGTCCATGATGGCAAAACACAACTCTCTCTTCCCCTTTTTGGCACCATGATAAGCATAACAAAGAAGCATGGATCATAGCAAGGACAACAACTAAAGATGTTAAACCTGAAAAATCATCAAAGAGCAGTTGTATAGAGCAGAACACCACTGTACTGTCAAGCAATGTCTCCATACCACTATCAAGCAAACAGTGCATTACCATAACCAACTTTGATCATCTATCCATGACACTTGACAACACCAAGAATTGAACAAGTCACAACCAATCTGTTGTTACCAAACAGTCTGCCATTAGCTGATAATCATGAAAAACATGTGACTTGAGTATCAAGAAGGAAACATTATAGTACTGGATCATCCTAAACACCTCATACTCCACTCTACATTGTCTCAACACATTGTCACAAAGCAATAAATATGTGATCATTATGCTAGATTTGTTGCACCATAAAGATATCATACACAAAAACATTGACAAAAAAAAACATTTCAAAACTATCATGAAGTCATTGCTCATTTCAATATGAAGCCTGCACCACACACAAATAAAGGTCTAATCACTTATTAGAAAGTTCTGTCATCAAGACATCATCAAGTTTGTTGATTGAACATCACCATCACTGAAGTCCAAAACATGATGCATAGCATGAAGACATCATCTACTGAAATAAGTGTAATGAACTCATACACCTCAAGAAAAACATCAAACAAGAGTATAGGAGTCACTTCACTGTGAATTCTTCATATTTCACAATGTAATTCACATGTAATTGTTACTCTATCAACATGTATCAAAAATAATGAAGACAGATACTTGATCATCCACACTTATGATTAACCATTGTCCTGTCCTTTAACAAGATTAATCAACACCAACACATACTGTATGTCAAATTTGCATGTCAAAGGCCAAAGACATCAAACCCATATCACCATATCAAATACAAAGAACCAATGTGCCATCAACTGAAACAATCTGTATAATGTCATGCCGTAAACTGTACCAACAATGCTCCCAAACTGTACCAACAATACAAGGAATAATGCCATGATAATACTAGAACAACACCATTGAACTGCTCCCAAAACATTATGCAATAGGCAAAAACTATTGAAGAAAGAGTATCAACAATGTTCAACACATCAAGAATTACTTCCACATTACAGACTAAGGCATTCATTTCAAACCCAATACTTTTACTATAGCATGAAAATAATAAAACCCTAGTCACTATGTGATCAGAAGATATGATATCATCTACATCTTGAAGACTCACAACTGTCAAGACCATCTGCACCTTGAATGCACCTCTGTAAAAACATCAAACATCTCTCTGCAATACTAACAAATACCTTAACATGATGGAGCCTACACAATCACCTTGTAAGCACAAACATTGATCACAATATAGCTTCACAAGCCTGCATCTTGACAAACATGACTGAGATCAAAAGATATGAAAGACCAAAAATACTGAACCACTGACATATACTGAAGAGCAACATAGTAATCAACACCATTATGAGCTTCATTACACAAAACTGATATGAATAGCATCTTAGCAAAAATTATTAGGTATGAATCCAAAAACAAAACAAGACCAAATAATCTCCTCTTGAAACTTCTTGGGGATAATAGATAGGACATGGACAACTCCCTCTAGGGTCATCCCACAATAATGGGTTACACTTTTTGGCCAAACTTGACAATGAAATCAACATTTTGAACTAAATCTTCACTTTCTGACACCTATAGCTGCTAAACCATTAGGAATTTGAAGATGATGTAAACAAGTGATTTGTGAGATTTTGTTTGTAGATTCTAAATATATATTTTTTAAAAAAAATTGGAGTTAAATTTTTAAAAAAATTGTGTCTCCTTTGATAACTAGTTTTTAATAGTAAACAACATTTTTTTAAAGTGATGTGTATTCTGTAGCACATAACTTTTTTTCTACAAAGGATAAAATTCTGATTCTTTTGGATTTAGATTGGTAACGCCGATATATAGGGCATGCATTTTTTTTCATAATGTTTTGTTGAATATTTTTTTAATTAAGTTTTGAAGTCAAACCAATTATAATTTAGACATAGGCATATTCCGTAAAACATAACTTTTTATGTAAGTATCAAAATTCAATTTTTCTTTTTTTGTTGAAACAAGGACATCAATACTTAGGACACAGATATTTTTCAGAATTTTTTTAGTAATTTACTAATTTTCCATGTATGTAGAACAGAGAACTTGATGTTCGGTGAAAAACCTAAATTCACAAGAAATAAAAAATAAATATAATAATCAAATTAAATATATTCAAAATTATACTTTTGGGGAAGCTTATCATAAGGACTACATACTTACAAAACATAAATTTTAAATGAATTCATTTGATCCCCCAAAAGGTAAATCAAAAGTAGTTTTTTATCAGCATTTTGATAGGTGTAGAGGAGACTCCATTATAGGTATGGTTTAAAACTAGCGGGGTTCTATCCAAGGAGGTTTGATCAAACCCTCTTCAATTAAAATCCTTTAAATGGAACCTTTCAAGGCTTATATCATTACATTTTCTAAAAATATGTGATTTCAGCAAAAATCAGGATGTCCCAGAAAGTGTAACCCATTATTGTGGCAGCACCCCCTAACTTCATGCTATCTGTTATGCAACTGATGATGTAACTTGTGCAAGATGCACAAGTTTAGAATTTGTCTTCTCTTGTCTTTGTTTCTGCTTCCACATTTTCACAGGTTCTTTCTTCCTCCAAACTTTTTCAGCTTCTTTCCTTTTCCACCTTTTCAAATCAAGTGATGCTTTTCTGCAACTATGAGCTTTATGACCAAGAGAGTTGCATATATAAAAAACTATATTGTAATCATAATCAAATGATTGATAATATCTTTTTGACATCCCTTGAACATTTATGTTATGCTTCCATGTAGGATCATACCTTCTATGCATTTTACAATTTCTATGTATGTGACCAACATTATTGCACTTGTAACATACAAGATTAGTATTCCTCCTACAATCAACTTCTTTGTGTCCAAAGTGATTATAGGTATAACTATTAAATGAATAATTATACCTGTACATATATGCTTGTCTTACTGGAGCAAACCTTCTAAAATTTCTTCTTTGATTATGTATTACAAACTCATCTTTAGTTTACATTTCAGCTTCAATCTTCTTTTTGCCTTCAAGAGCAGCAACATGATAGTCCAAATCTATTTTCTTTCTTGGAGTTTCTTTAACTTTAGAAGATTGTCCCTTTTCATAGCCAAGTCCAAAAGTGTCTTTGGAGTGTTTTTTTTTCCCAACATTTCATGCAACTTGCTTGTGCTTTCTTCAAACTTCTAATATTTCTTAGACAGGGCCTTGAGACCTTCATAATCTTTTCTTAGATTGACAATTTATGTTTCTAATTTTAGACATTCATTTCTTTTCACCTCAAGATTAGAATTTGTTACATCTATTATTCTTTTGGCTTCCTCTATTTTAGTCTTTAGGCTAATAGTTAGCTTATTTGAATCTTCAACTTGACCTCTTAAATCTACAATCAAGTTTCTTGCCTCTTCAAGTTCTAAAGAGACTTTTGCAAGGTCATAAAGTACCTTACTCTTAGAATCCTTCTCTTGTTGAAGTTGAACCTTTAATTCCTGGTTCTTTTTTTCAAGATACTTGTTCACTTCTAAAGCACATAAAATTTCTCCTTCAATATCAACTTCACAATCATTTTCATCGAACTCCTGTCCATCTTCATCTACAAAGAAATCTCCTTCTACATCACCAATTTCAACTACAAAATCATCAAGTTCTTGTCTACTAACATTCACATTGTCAAGGCTCTTAATTGTAGGACTGATTTCTTTATCACATTTTGTATCTACATTCATGGTAGACTCATGTCACAACTCATTGTTGGACTTAACTGAGGCTTGCTTTTCAATTTGTTGATCAGCATTTTTCTTTTCTTTATTTGAGGCCTTATTTCTATTATTTTTACCCATTGTACTCCACTTGCCAGGAACCCTTAAGTTGGTTAGACTTCTTGCAAGGGTCTAGCTCTGATACCACTTGTTGGAGTACTTGGTAACATTGAGAGGGGGGTGAATCAGTGTTACATAAACTAGAACAAAATTGACAAATTTACACACTATAATTGTAGGTTTAGACAACAGATATGCATGGTGACTTAAATGCTTATTAGTGTACATGTGTAAGAAAATTACAGAGACAAGTAAACAAGTTCCATGTGCATATGTAACAAATGACAAATAGCATCATAAGACAGATGGAAAATAAAACAAATGACAGATGGCACCATAACACAGATATTTTTAGGAGTGGAAACCCTCTACGGTAGAAAACCACTCAGTAAAAGTACCTCACTGGCTTATGTAATAAACTTGCCTCACTGGCTACAACCATTGCCTCACTGGCTTGATATCATTTATGCGTCACTGGCATTTTAAACAATGTCTCACTGACAATAGTGCCTCACTGGCTATTTGTGCCTCACTGGCTATTTGTGCGTCACTGGCTGTTTGTGTCTCACTGGCATATTTCAAACCATACAATGAATAATTTTAGTCAATACAGAGGATTGCTCTATTTCTCTTAAAGCCCTATTCTTGAATATCTCATTGAATATTTGAGATTTCAAGAAATACAACTTGTGTACATGAAAAACTAAATACAGAAAGATGTTCAATTACATTCTATTGTTTTTGTTTGATATCATAATAATTGCAAAAACCAAGCTAACACAATAGATTATAATCTCTCTTTTATACTTTCTCAAAAAATGTCTTTCTTTCACTGAACAATTTGAACAGATAAATGGAATTGTGCAACTGTCTGAGACAGTTTTCAACTATCAAGTAAACTATCATGGTTAAGGTCGAACTGTCCCAAGTAAAATTGGTTTCAATGTGTCTGTATATGTTATGAGAATAAAATCAAACCTTCAATAAAATCTCTAGTCATGATAAATGAACCATGTACTTGGTTATACAAAAAAACTGCTTATGCAAACCATAGTTATCAAAACTGAAAACAAAGTGTAACTACAATTCAGCAAATTGTTCAAGTAACCATAGACCAGTAATAAAAAATGTATTGCAATTATATCCTTTAATCATAGTATTAATCACAGTCAAGTAACCTTGCCATCATAGAGTAAGCATAACTGAAGTAAGGTCTTTGAACTGTATCAAACCCTAGACAAAATGTAACCACTGGTCCTTCAAACTGTCACAAACCTTTAACTATGTTTGCATTTGTTTACCAAGTAAATCCTCAAATATATTTGCATTAGCTTTCTATGAGAAAACCTTTAATCCCATTCTAAAAGAAAATAAAGATAGACTAATGCAAGAAAGAAACCATAACTAGAAAACAAGAAATGAAGCCACTTGTTTTGGTCATGCTTTGAAAGCCTTAGATAATTGTTTTGCTTCCACAGTCAGCACTGTTGTGTCATACACCAAATAGCTCAAGGATTCCATAGATTTAACTCTTTTTTTCATGATTTACCATCATCATCACCGAGTTTTCAAACCCTAGCTCAGAGAGAGCTCATTTCCAAACTCAAACTATGCAAAATGAAAAGCTCCATTTTCTTTTTGCCCAATTACAACACATGTAACAGGTGCCTTCGGTGCGCCCTAAAAGGGCCGGTAAAGCATTGCATTAAAACATCTTCAAAAACTATTTCAAATAATGACAACCTACCCAGCAGGTAAAAACCTCAATGGAGCCCGATCAAACACTTTATTAAGTGTGTTGAAAAGAATTAAACATAAGGTAATGCAATGTGACCCCATGTAATGATCAAAGCATGGTAAACAAATGTGACCTTGTAATCCATTCTAACTCTAATGCAAACATAAGAAAGGCTTATATCAACCATATATCAATGTGACCAAAAACAACTACATGAAAGTGTCATAAGCCAAACTTGTACAAAAGTCCATGTGCCAATCTAATACAAGTATTTACCATAGAAACATGATATCATATCAACTGCATATTAACTGTCAACATCATGACATGATACCAAACCAAGAACAATTGAAGCATGTGATACCATAGCAAGCTGAAGCATGTGAATACCAACTGAATGATCAATTGAACCTCATCAACTAGAAACTATAATTGAACCTTTTTTTACTTGTTTCTAGAGCCTGAAACCTGCTTAACAAGTTGAGCCCTTAAGTGGTTCGAATGTGACATTTTATAACTTTATAACATCAAATGTCACCTTTTGAATAATTCAAATATCATAGAGCTTTCATAGAACATGTATGACTATGAGCATACCATCAACAACCACAGGAGATAAATCAACTGTATAGAGATGACCATTAACAACAACTGTCATAATGGGCATATATCAGCATCAACTAATCATGAACAAATTTGAATGTCAAACATGTAAATGTATATCAATTGAGATGAATCCATTTGTCAAACTGTAGCTGTCATAGAGAACATATCATCAAATATGAACTGGCATCAACTATCAAGTACATCAATGAACATAACAACTGTGTCAACTATCAATTGTATATTGTATACCATGCATACCAACCAAGTGATACCAAGTTGTGTATTTGTCATCAAGGACAACAACTGAGGGGCAACACCCATGTGTATAGGGAGGGAAATATGGAGGCCAACAGCCTCTCAAAGCAGGCCATCGACAAAAGCTTTGAGTCTTCATCGGAAAGATAGGAAGAATGAAAGGATTTCCCACATGCTCATAGGACAGAGGATTAAAGAATGACAAGGCAGCAAAATTTATTTTTTGACAGGGGCATCATTATTGGAAGGGATGGTGGTGAGGTGTCTTTAAAGGCATGGAAAGCCTGCAACTATGGAATAATTGAAAGAGATGGAGACTACTTTCGCTCTGGAGGTGAGGGAGAGGTATATGGCCTTTAGAGGCAAATTTTTAGACCAGAGGCTCAAGCTGATCCTCAACATTAGCGACGACAAAGCCATGGAAGTGGTGAAAGGTTTATTGGGCCCTCGGTTCTTATTGGCTAGTAATAAGTTTCGAGTCAATAGTGACACTGTCATGATGGTGATGGCTTGGCTGCTTCAGGTGAGAGAGGAGCAGTAAGTAGTGAGATGTATGATGTAACGAATGGTAAAGGCCCAGTGGAGTGCGGTGATGGAGACAATCTTGGAGTGGGTGGTGCCTCGGCTTGAGCTAAGTCCTCCGAAGGGAGTGTGGTTGGCCCTGACGGCAAGGTATAATGGCTCGTGGATCCCCTTAATCATTTGGAGCATGGGTGAAGGTGCAGAGGCTAGGATGTTGGAGGTAAGTGGGTTTGTGACAATGATAAAAGAGATATATGGCTTCAACAGGAGGGTGGTGGGACTAGCATCTTTGGCATTGTTAACAACACCGCTAGTGGAGGTAGCAGAGGAAGAAGCTAGCAGGGTCGAGGAGATGGAGATAGAAGTAGGGGAAGAATGAAGTGGAATGAGCGAGCATGGATAGGCAATAGGCCTGATTTTGTTTTTTTGTATTTTGACTGTATGTACACGGTCTAGTTTATTCTAGTTTCGGGTATGGCCCCCTTAGTGCCAATTTGATGTATCAAAAAAAATAGAATGTATATTATATTATTGATTATACAAATTAGTAGAATTATCATTATATTTATATTTATGTTAGATTAAATAGTAAAATGAAATACTAATATATATTTGTGTAAAAATATTAAATATTGAAATATTATAGTGATCTAAATTTTAATATCAATAAATTTGTTATATTAAAATTTAAGAAATAATTGAAATTTTTTACATTTAAAAACTATTTGCTAATTGCTTTTTAAGTTATAATTCTATTATTATCTCTTAAATTTTAATATTAACATTAAATTTTCATAAAACCATTTATTTGTGTTGTGATTGGTCAAAATTTGAGCTCTTAAAAAGAGATTTTGTGGAAATACTATTTTGAGTAAAAAAACACACTAAACTCAAGGAGAATTAAATATTAACTTATTTAATTAAATTAAATTCTTGTGTAGTTATTAAACAAATATTTTTTTAATGTTAAACAAACAATATTTTTTCTTTACCTCTATGCAAATATTATAACAGAAATTCTAATATCTATATTAATATAATAATATTCATATTAATGTGATTATTTAATTTTGATTCATTATATATATTATTTATAAATTTGATATTTTAAATATTAATGAAACCATATAATTAATTATATATTAATAATAGAATGTATATTAAATTATTGATTATATAAATTAGTAGAATTATCATTATATTTATATTTATGTTATATTATAGTAGAATGAAATAGTAATATATATTTGTGTATAAATATTAAATATTGAAATATTATACTGATCTAAATATTAATATCAATAAAATTATTATTATATTAAAATTAAAGAAATATCTAAAAAAATTTACATTTAAAAACTATTTGCTAATTGTTTTTTAAATTATAATTCTATTATTTTCTCTTAAATTGATTTTGAATGAAGGTTTCTCGCTTGTGGGTGTCATCTCTAGGGTTTCCTATGTCATTTTTTATTTGAATGATGTTGTTCTTGTTTTGCAAGTTGTCGTTCCTATTTGGATGGTGGTCATGTTGTTGTTTCTGAACTGCATGTTGTTGTTCATGTTCTACATGATGTCATTCCTATTTTGGATGGTGGGCGTGTTGTTGTTTCTAAACTACATGTTGTTCCTAGTCTACATGTTATTGTTCAATGGTGGTCATGTTGTTGTTGTTTTTTCTGAACTACATGTTTCTCCTGTTCTGGATGGCGGTTGTGTTCTTGATGTGTGCGTGGATGCTCTTGTTTCCCCTTCCTATGTAGATGCGGTGAGTGAATATGCCTTTCATCCTTTTGTTTCATAATTGGAGAAGGGTATTGCTGCAAGAAAGGGTTCCCTACCTGGAACCTTGGATTGAAAGAAAATGCTTATCCCTTGTGCCTTAGATGCTCCCATGGTGCTTCTGGGGCAGGAAGTGATTGACAACAAAGGCTTCTTCATGAGTAAGGGTTTGATTTGTAGGTTTAGCCACCTGTGGCCTTCTCTCACTGATCTACACCAATGGATTTTTGAACATTGGACTCCTTTGGTTGAGGGTAAGATGGAGATCTACCCTTTTACTAGAGGTTTTTTTTGTAGTTTTTTTAATTCTTTTGAGGATCAAGAGGTTGTGTTAGCTATTGAGATTGGATGTGGGATTTGCATCCTCTTTCGATTTGTCCTTGGTCTCTCTCTTTCAACCCCATGAAAGAGTATATTGGCATTATGCATGTTTGGGTGAGATTGCCTTATCTACCCTTATAGTTCTAGTGTAAATCGGCCTATGAGGCAATAGGCAATGCTCTAGGTCGATTCCTAAAGGTGGACCCAACTACTACAATTTTTTCACACACCTCCTTTGCCCGTGTATTGGTGGATGTTGATCTATCAAAACTAGGTGAGGTTGTTTTACAGGAGAATGATTGGCCTTGGTCTCACTTGGTTGATTATGAGGGCATTCCTTTTTGATGTAGACATTATTTTTCTATAGGGCACTTGGCTTTGGATTGTCCCTGTGGTATCCGTAAGCAGTCTTCCTCCACTTGGTGGAAAAATACTCTTCCCTACCATCTTATAGTGTATCCAGAAGACTCGATAGTTGATTCAAAGGGATTGGAGTTGCTCTCCTCCATTCCAACTTCTCCATCTAGGCCTTGTTAGGCTCCTAATTCTTTGGCTAATGTTCTTGCAGCTCATCAAGTTCCTAATCTACTTTTTGTTTCTGACCGTCAATTGATTGATCTGATTTGGTTGTTTGTAGATCGACTAATCCCTTAGATTGTGTAGTGCCCTTAGATGGGACCTCTGGGGGGCTTCCAATCCCTCTTCTCCTAGGTCTTCTAGTTTGGAAGATAATACTTCAAGGATAGTTGTTCAAAGGTGGAAAAAAGGTCTTCCCAAGTTGGTTTCTCTACCAAACACTAAGAATAAGGGTGTGAGGGTGCATAGATTTGTTTCAGGTGTTGTTTAGGCTTATTTTTCTAGGCAAATCAGTTGCTTTGCTTCTTTTATTTGTAACAAGGCCTTGTCAAAAACCTAACTTACCTTAATCAAAAACAATAATTTCATTGATATTAATTTTTTACATTTAAAAACTACTTTTTAATTGCTTTTAATGTTAAAAAAACAATGTTTTTTTCTTTACCTCTATGATTGTATATATTATTTATAAATTTGATATTTTAGATATTAATGAAACCATATAATTAATTATATATTAATAATAGAATGTATATTAAATTATTGATTATACAAATTAGTAGAATTATCATTAGTAAAATAAAATATTAATATATATTTATGTATAAATATTAAATATTGAAATATTATACTGATCTAAATATTAATATCAATTAAAATTTAAGAAATAACTAAAATAAAAACTATTTGATAATTGCTTTTTAAATTATAATTCTATTATTATTTCTTCAATTTTAATATAACTATAATTTTATTGATATTAATTTTTTATATTTAAAAATTATTTGCTATAATTTTTTACATCATCTATCTAGAATAATCCAATCAAAATAGAGTATTATTTTTCATGTTAAACAAACTTTAATTTTTTAGTACTTGTGTACATGAGAAAATTTTAACAATTAACAAAAAATATTCGATTGGCTCAAAATTTGAGCTCTAAAGACGGATTTGGCAAAAATACTATTTTGAGTAAAACAAACACACTAACAAATTAACTTGTTTAATTAAATTCTGAGTGGATAAATTCTTGTGGGGAATTTGGTTATTAAACAAATAATTCTTTTTAATGTTAAACAAACAATATTTTTCTTTACCTCAATGCAAATATTATAACAAAAATTTTAATTTGATTCATTGTATATATTATTTATGAATTTGATATTTTAAATATTAATGAAACCATTAATAATAGAATATCCCTCGATAATGGGTTGGTATGGTAATCCTGAGTCATAATAAAATTGCGAGGCCTTCAAGGCACGTGTGTGAGAAGTGTGAGAAGGGATTGTTGACAGATAGTGTTGTAATTAGCATTGATGAGGTGACATGTGTTTTGAGGTAGGCAATTGCCTCTTTTATGAGGCCTTTCCTTCTACATTCTCTCGAACATTATCTGGTTCTCTCTGCATTCGTCTGTCAAGGTTGGTGCTATGGAGTGCGAAGAAGGTGAAAAAGCCAAAGGCAAATGCTCATTTTGTGAACCTCAGAGGAGGCAGATTCCCAGATTAGGAACTAGTTGCATCTTAGGTGGGAGAATGAAACATAAATATACTCCCTGGAAGAGGATGAAAAAGCTTCCGAAAGAGGAGGCTATGGACTATTTCATGAAGGACCAAGAAAAGGAAATTAAGAATCCAATCCTAAAGGAGTGATTGTTTCGACTGTTGAAGGTGGCAAAAGAGGCAAATGGGAAGGAAGGTGTAAATGTGAGAGAGGCAATGGCTAATCTGTTATTGGATCCTAGGACTTCCAGAGGGCGGTGGAACATATTTGGTGCGGCCCAGTCTGTGGCGGTGGCTATGCTTGTTTCTATTGCAGTGGCATCAATCCTCACCCATGAGGATATGATTGAGAATGTGGGTCAGTCTACAAAGTTTCATGAATCTGAGATGGGTCATTTGCATGATATTCTTCAGGGAGTCTTGGACACGCAGAAGATGGTTGAAGAGATAGTTGTGAAAATGAATATTACCGTGCCAGCTCATGAGCGTCCCATGTACACATGTGCCTGTGACGAGGAGAGAGTGGTGATTCTGGATGGAAAATAAGCTACGTTAGTGTGTTTCATGGTCTAGTTTTTTTAGTGTTTGTAGTATGTTAGATATAGTACTTAGGGTGGGGACGTTGTAATTTCCCCCCTATATAGAAGATACTTCTCTATTTTATGATACTGTTGTTAAAGATTGTGTGGGCTCGGCCCCTATTTTGATGGGTCCCTAGCCCCAAACCAGGGTACACTATATCAAAAAAAAATAGTAGAATTATTATTATATTTATATTTATGTTATATTATAGTAAATTGAAATATTAATATATATTTGTGTGTAAATATTAAATATTGAAATATTGAAATATTAAATATTAAACTATTAATATTATACTGATCTAAATTAATATCAATAAAATTATTGTTATATTAAAATTTAAGATTATTTTAAAACTATTTGCTAATTGCTTTTTAAATTATAATTCTATTATTATCTCTTAAATTTTAATATAACAATAATTTCATTGATAGTAATTTTTTACATTTAAAAACTATTTGCTAATTGCTTTTTAGTACCTGCTAATTTCTTTTTAAATTATAATTCTGTTATTATCTCTTAAATTTTAATATAACAATAATTTTTAAATTATAACTCTATTATTATCTTAAATGTTAATATAACAATAATTTTAAACTATTTGCTAATTGCTTTTTAGTAATGACAAAGTATTATTTTTCATGTTAAACAAATTTTAATTTTTCAATTTTTCTTAAGTCTACATGAGAAAATTTTAACAAAAAAATATTCCTAAAAATGTTGTGATTGGTTCAAAATTTGAGCTCTTAAGGACAGATTTTGGTTCAAAATACTAAGAGATTAACTTGTTTAATTAAATTTGAGTGGTTAAATTCTTGTTAAAATTTTGGTTATTAAACAAATAATTTTTTTTAATGTTAAACAAACAATCTTTTTTCTTTACCTCTATGCAGATATTATAACAAAAATTCTAATATCTATATTAATATAATATTCATATTAATGTGATTATTTAATTTTGATTCATTATATATATTATTTATAAATTTGATATTTTAAATATTAATGAAAGCATATAATTAATTATATATTAATAATACAATGTATATTAAATTATTGATTATACAAATCAATTATCATTATATTTATATTTATATTATATTATAGTAAAATGAAATATTAATATATATTTGTGTATAAATATTAAATATTCTAATATTATACTGATCTAAATTAAAATTTAACAGATAATAATAGAATTTTTTCACATTTAAAAACTATTTGCTAATTGTTTTTTAATTCTATTATTATCTCTTAAATTTTAAATTTAACAATAATATTATTGATATTAATTTTTTACATTTAAAAACTATTTGCTAATTGCTTTTTAGAAATTTATTTGAGTAAACCAATCAAAATAGAGTATTATTTTCATTTTAAACAAATTTTAATTTTTCCTAAGTCTACATGAGAAAATTTTAACAAAAAAATTCAGAAAATTATTTATCTTGGCTCAAAATTTGAGCTCATGGGTTTTGCAGAAATACTCTTATGGAACACATAATTTTAGTATTGTTATATTTGTACTAGTAATCTAAATTATTAATTTAAAATAAAAATTAAAAGAAAATTTTTGAAAATTTTTTAAGGTATGTTTAAGAGTAAGAACAAAATGGTTTAAAGTTAGTTATCTCTTTGACATTAGTGGATTATTTAAAACAAATTGTTATGAATAGCACTATAGACTTTTTGAGTTCTTATATGCTTGTTTACTCGTACTATTTAACTTTTTGTTTAATTATTTACATGTTTTACAAATTGAGACTGTTTAGTTTGTTTGTTTAGTGACTAAAGCAAATAATATTTATTTGTGTGCCACAAGATGACTCTAACATAAAAAGAAAAAGAAGAGAAAGAAGATATCTCACTAAAAAATTGGAGGATATACATATATGTTGTATATATATTGGAGGATATATATATATTTATTGTGTTTACTAGATGTGATCGATAACATACAACATATACATCATATATATGTTGTATATGCACTTTATATATATCAGAAGATATACATATGTTTATTGTGTTTATTGTATGTGCTCAATAACATGCAGCATATACAACACACACATACACACATTATATGAATATGTTGTATATATATATATATATATATATATATATGCTATATATATTGGAGGATATACATATATTTATTGTGTCTTACTATATGTGCTCAATAACATATAGTATATACAGCATATACAACATATATATGTTGTATATGCACTGTATATGTTGTATATGCATTGTATATGTTGTATATGTTGTAATTTCAATGCATATGCACTATATATGCACTGTATATGTTGTAATTTCTATGTATGCAATGTCTCTGCTATTTAATTTCTATGTATATGTCATATATGTTGTAATTTCTATGTGTATGCAAGTTGTAATTTCTATTTGTACATGTTGTGTATGCACTATAATTTATATGTATGCTATGTACATGCACTGTATATGTTGTATATGCTATAATTTCTATGTATGCACTGTATATGTTGTAATTTCTATGTATGCATTATATATGTTGTAATTTATGTGTATATATAGTATATACAGTGCATATACAACATATATAGTGCATATACAGATATTGTGATAAGCCTAGTTATTAGTTTGTTTTCTTATAGCTTTATGCAAGTTGAAAGACATTTCCAAACACTATTTTAAGCATATTTCTATGTTATGTTATTCCTTATGATCATTATGTAGACTTGAACCTAGTTGATTAAGTATATGGAGATATGATTATAATATGATGAAATTGTACGTTATATGTGGGAATGTATGGATTATTGAGAATGTTTGTGTTAATTATGGTTGTTAGTATTTTGTACATGTTTATGGACAAACCTTGCAGTTAAAAGAGGAGGGACTGTAACCCACAGCAACTGCAAGATGCAACCCGTAGCCACAACATTTCCAGGTGCAAAGCAGGGAAGATTCCAGACTCAACTAAGTGCAACAACCACGGCATGAGGACACTTGATGGAGATAATCACAAATCGTGATAGGTGATCAATAAATATGATTGGAAGCTCAAAGGACTCTGTTGCAACTAGAAGACTAATGGAACTGATTCAATTAGTTCATGTTCCCTTGTTTCAGCAAAGAGTTTTAATTTTGTTAGGACACTTCTTGTAGGAGTTAAGGACAACACTGAGAGGGGGGGTGAATCAGTGTTGTGTGAATTTTCTAATCTTTTTTTCAAACTTTAAGTTGGAGAGCACAAGGAGAGAAAATTATCATTGAATGCACATAACTTTGTCAAACACATATGCACATAACTGAGAATAAAAACAAAAACTCATGAGTAAAACATATAACCATAGAGAGATAATCAAGACACAAGAATTACACAAGTGGAAAACCCTCCAGGGGTAGAAAAACCACTCCAGAACTGCTTCACTGGCTACAAAACGTGTCTCACTGACAAATATTAAGGTCACACTGACCTATAAGCCTCACTGGCTAATACAAGACCTCACTGGCAAACCAATTCACCAATAGAAGTTATAAACCAGATCAGAGGGATACTTTGTTTCCATTCAATTCTCAATTCCTTCACACAATTCTGATTATCTCTGCATTACAAACCTAGTATCATCTTATCATAATTCTTTTCTCTTCAAAAGGATTTATTAGAAAAATGTCTTCATTTCTCTATTCAATTCCACACACAACACTGCATCATTTTTTATGTTTCATCTCTTTCTTTCAAGACTTACAATCAATGCACCTGAAAAACAATTTTATACAAGTTGAAAGTCTTTTCACTTTTCATCTCTCTGTATGTTTCATCTCTATCCTTTCATATTCTATGATCTGAAAAAATGATTTATGTTTGAGACCTTTTAATTTCCTTTTCTTCATCTCCCTGCAAACAAACTTTTTATCTTCACAAAATATTAACAAACAGCTTCAATACATTATTTCCTCCCTGATTCATAAAATAGAATTCTTTATTTTCTTACAAGACAAATCTTCTCCATGAAAACCTTTCATATTCTACTATGTGCAATTTTATCTTCATCTGTAGAAATGACCCTTCAATTTCCTTTGCATTGCAAATAAAAAAATTGTCCACCATAAAAAATCTTCATTTTTCTTCATACCCTGTGAGAAATCTATTCTTCAAGAATATATCTTCAAAATGAATATTAATTCATTCAGCTCCTGTTCATGAAAAATTCTTTCCATATCTTTCATATTCAAGCCCCAAAAAAAAAAAAAATTCTTCATAATGAACTTTGCCTTCACAAAAAAATATCTTCAAAAAATATATATATATCATCTCAAAAAATCAACTTCCAAAAAAAAAGTTTTCTTATTAATCTATCTCTACTACGAGAAATAGAAAGAGTTTCCTTAAATCATGGCTTTAGATATTATGTGACTAGTTTCCTTTAGAAACATTCTAAAAAACTTTTAAACCAAAAAAAATTATTGCAGATGACGTTTGCCGGCCCTTCAAAGTCCATGCTCATGATAGGAGATCACCTTGGCCTTTGATTTTCTTTTGGCGCTCAAAAAGCTAATTTAAACATAACCGTTGATGTAAAAAGCCCGCTCAAACACATTACTCTAACCTGTGAGCACCAGTTAACTAGGAGGAGGGCCGGTAAGTTTAATGTATAATAAAGCCTTTGGTAAGTCACCTTAAGTGACTTTACCTCCTATTGGAAGTCACCGCCCAATTAAAACAAAAGTGACAAAACATAAATGACAGGCTGAGTTTAACTTAATAACAAGAATTTAGGGATTTAGATAATTAGGTTTGAGTAAATAAAACCTTAGTTTAACTCCATTTTAAGCCATCAAAAACAAACCAACATTGTACCTCTTTGTAGCACTCATATCACTGCATGAACTCCTGTAAAAATGAGTACACTGAAGAAGATCTAATAGCATCAAGTTCTGAGTTATCAAACAATCTTGCAAGATCATTGAAGCATCCTGTCATAAAATATAGCCATCATCTAGCATGAATGATTGAAGTAAGGTGAGCTCCCATCAACACAAACAAATTGGCATTAATATCTTATGTGATCAACTAATTCCTGTGATCATGAAAGAAGATGATGAATAATGATTACCATCATAAACTAAAAACTGATAACTCTAAGGACCAATATGAACACTACACATCAAGATCATGAGAAACATTTTGAAGATCTCCTTAACAACCACATCCTTGATAGACCTGACACCTGATGAGCACCAATGATCAACTAATGAACTTACCAATGTTACTGTCAACTCCACTGTTACTGACTGTTGAATGCCACTGTATAAAACCATGTCAAGCATGTCAAGAGCACAACCAGTTACTTTTAAATTCACATCATATGACCCCAAATGTATGACATCCATAATGAACCTGATTAAACCCTAAACTTTTGTAATCATCTTGACAAGAAGCAACTTTTTCATACTCTGTCAAATGTTACTAACCTATTAATATAACCCAACTCTTTACTTTCCCAACACCATCATAAGATATCCTCAAAGCATGATGAACATGAGTGAAGCATGATGAACATGAGTGAAGCATAACCAATATGACATCAAACTTGAGAACACAACACCTTTTGGCATCAATGACAACCTATCACCATCACTTCTTTCCTTCTTTTTCCAGTCATTGTTGTTAGTATTCATTACACTCGATAGTTCATGTGGAGTGGGGTTTTATTTTTATAGTTAAGAGACATATTTCAGTAACTCCCCCATGCCTATATTATGGTTTAGTGGTTGAGGTAGAAGTTAGTTAGTTAAGTTTAGTTTTGAATAGTTTTGGTTCTGTCGCAGATATAGCTATCTAAATCTTTTTTGGATTATGCAAGACAATTTTATTTGATTATGAGTTATGAATATTATAGTTCAGCAAGATTTTATGTGATTTGAAAAGATTGTGCAATGTATGTTAGAATCAATATGATTGTGTTGATTTAAAAGAGCTAGATTTGAGTTTAAGCAATGAGGCAGTCACTTAAGCAAGAGCCACTCAGGATAACTGTCCTGGACTTTATTTCTTGCATGTTTTTATTGTTGTAGTAGTTATTTCATGAATGCAAGATCAATTAGATTCTTAAGTTGTTTTAGTTCATTTGACTTGTGATACTCCAGAGGATAGGAAAAGTTGTCATTAGTAATTTAGAGTTCATTCCTTAATAATCTTTTGTTACAGTCTTACATTGCAAAGTATATGTAGCAGTTGTAGCAACATTAATTTCTCTTGTTAATAAGTAGCCTGATTTCTAGTATTGTATTAGATAAGTTAGATAGTTTGATCCCTGAAAGCACATACAGTGCAAGTGCCATCACAAGCCTACGAGCCCTGGTTGACAATTCGATGAAGGTATTTTCAAGAGTTATAGTGGATTGTTCAGTAGGATATTCCTTTGAATTGTGTGATTACCACCAAGTTTACCAAGAATTGTAAAGACACTACATACAATGCATATATAGCATATACAGTGTATATACAACATATACAATGCATATACAACATATACAGTGCATATACAACATGTATATAGTGTATATATAGTAATAGAAATTACATCATATACAATGCATATACAACGTATACGTAGAAATTATAGCATATATAGTGCATACATAGAAATTACAGTGTATACAACATATACAATGCATATATAGTGCATATGCATAGAAATTACAACATATACAATGCATATACAACATATACATCATATACATATATATATATGATGTATATGTTGTATGTTATCAAGTGCATATAGTAGACATAATAAATATATGTATATCCTCCAATATATATACAACATATACACACTCTTTAGCCAAATGATCAATGGAAACACTCTTTAGCCATGAAAATTCTCCTAGAATTCTCAAGTAGATGATGCATTCCTTTTAGTGCACCAATTGAAATGTAAACATGCCAATGGAATGTATATAATCTATCTCAAATTATAATCCCTAAAATTACAAGACTTTTGAAGGATACATTATATGCAAACCACTAGACAACATGGCTACATGAACAAACCATTCGAATACCTAAAGTTGAACATGAAGAACATAAGATCTACTATGAGGTGGTAGCATTCGGGAGACTTGGTTACCCAAAGGCATTTTGGGTTAAGCTATGTTGTTGTCTACATGTATCAAATTGTTTTTAGATAATTGCAACATATCGTAACACCAAAAATGCTTTACAATTATCAAGTTTTTGAACAATGTCAAACTTCATACGAGCATTAGTTAAGTCTACATTGGCTTTATCCACATATGCTATTCATGTCATGTGAATTTCTCTTGATTATCCTGAGTCAATTTATATTTTCCTTCTTGAGACAAGTTATTGTTTCCACTTTTACACAATGAAATATGGATTAGTGTAACTACCTCCCTTATGAGTTATTATATGTTAGTCAACCTTTCAGTTGGAAGTTCTTGTGACCAAACTACGAAGCCTATGTGTTGCGTGTACATAGGCAAGGCCATCATGGATGAGTCCCCAAGGCATTAGGTTTGGCCCTTAGGTCAGGTTTCCTTTCTACATAGTAAATGATACCTTTGTAAAGTTTAATCTAAGATACTTGATAAGATAGGATATGATAGGATAATGCTCATGTAATTGAGGTAATGTGGGATAATGATGAAAATGCTTTGTAGCCATGAAAATGCTCCTAGAATTCCAAGGTTAAAAACTATGACCTTATAAAGTCAAGGTTAAAATTTTAGTTGTGTGAGAAATTGTAAGCAAAATCAAAGTTCATCAAATCGTAGTCACAAATCAATAACAAATTACAAAATCAATTTAAATCATAGTGGGAAACTATTTATAAACTCTAATCAATACTTTCATCCTAGCAATTTAAACTTTGATTACAATATTTCAAAATATACAAATTATTTGGTATGGATGTGTCATAAGATGTGAAGGATCATACAATTATGTCAAAATTTGGAACAAATGAGTGTATCTTAGCCAAGGAACAAACCCTGATAGGTGTAATGAATGTAGGATGAAATAGGTTAGGAGGGTAGGCTAACATATACTGACTTAAACTATAAATAAAAAATATAATCAAATGAAGAATAAACCATAGGCACATCTAAAATAATTAATAAAGTCAATTTAATTATATTGGATTTTCAGAAAACCCTATGTTTTATAAATATAAACTAATTTACTTGTGTGCAAACTAGGTTGTGTGGCGTACAATCAGGTTCACCAAAAATATGATGGAAAAAGAATAAGTTAGCCTATATAGTTTTAAATTTAGGTTAATCCAATGGAAAATGTAAATGCATAAAAAAATTGCACGAACTTGATCTCTACTAGTGAACAAACCATTCGATTACCTAAAGTTGAACATGAAGAAAACTAAGCTCTGCTATGAGGTGGTAGCATTAGGGAGACTTGGTTACCCAAAGGCATTTTTGGTTGAGCTATGTTGATGTCTACATATCAAATTGATTTGTAGATAATTGTAACATAGCTCAACACTAAAAATGCTTTACCATTTTCAAGTTTTCGAATAATGTTTAACTTCATACATGAGCTCACTAGTTAAGTCTAGAACTATTGTTTCCCTTGAAAGTTCTTGTGACCAAACTACGAAGCCTCTGCACTGCGCATACATAGGTAAGGCCATCACGGATGAGCCCCCGAGGCATTAGGTCTAGCCCTTAGGTTAGGTTTCCTTTCTACATAGTAAAATAACTTTGTAAAGTTTGATCTAAGATAAGATAATCAATCTAGGATATGATAGGATAATGCTCATGTAATTGAGGTAATGTGGGATAATGATGAGATGTCCCTAGTGAGAAGCTAATGATGTAAACATAAGAGAAGATGCATTCAAGGGAAGAATAGATAATTGATTTCCCCCCAAGGGGAAGATCATCTATATATGAAATAGTAATTAAAGGATAAATTATGAGCATTCAAGAAGAGGTCTTCCTATATTCTAATCTATTGGATAAGACTAGAACTATTGTTTCCCTTGAAAGTTCTTGTGACCAAACTACAAAGCCTCTGCATTGCACAAACGTAGGCAAGGCCATCATGGATGAGATCCTAAGGCATTAGGTCTAGCCCTTAGTTTAGGTTTCCTAAATCTACATAGTAAAATAACTTTGTAAAGTTTGATCTAAGATAAGATAATCGATCTAGGATATGATCGGATAATGCTCACAGTATTTGAGCTAATGTGGGATAATGATGAGATTCCCCTAGTGAGAAGCCAATGATGTGAACATAAGAGAAGATGCCTTCAAGGGAAGAATAGATAATCGAGATCCCCAAGGGGAAGAGCATCTATATATGTTCAATAGTAGTTAAAGGATTAACTATGAGCATGCAAGAAGAGGTCTTCCTATATTCTAATTTGTACTGGATAAGACTAGAACTATTGTTTCCCTTGAAAGTTCTTGTGACCGAAGTATGAAGCCTTTGTGCTGCACATACGTAGGAAAGGCCATCATGGATGACCCCCCAAGGCATTAGGTCTAGCCCTTAGGTTAGGTTTCCTTTCTACATAGTAAAATAACTTTGTAAAGTTTTATCTAAGATAAGATAATCGATCTAGGATATGATAGGATAATGCTCATATAATTGTCTCCCCTATATTTAATTTATGCATCAATTGATCATGTGTAATTATTTGGATTGTTGAAAATTAGGACATGTTAAACTTTGTCTTTCATTCCAATTTACTTTTTTGCCAAACATGTTCCTCAACCTCAAGTTTGGAGTAGATAGATTTTAGTTTACACATTGTCTATGATTTAGCAGCTGTGTTTAAATTTATTTTAGTTTCAATTTAATTAATTTTTAAAATTTATAAATTAAATTACATTTTAATTATCATGTGCTACAAATATTTTGACACATGGATGATCAAACTTCACATCAGGCTAATCATCCAGGTGACACTAGTGGTAGTTCTACTTTATATGCTGAGACTATTGAGAGGTTTGAAAATGCTTTGAGTGAACTTGATCGAACAATACATAACACACCAAACTTGTCAAATAGAGACAAGTTGGTTATGATCCGACAGGAGATCACACATTGATCAACATCATTCGATCATACAACACTTATGATTAGATTAGTGTTGACATGTTCTATGGGTCACTTTCTCAGAGTGTTGGCGGCAATGAGAAATGACCATTTGTTTCTAGGCTGGTTTCAGTAGATAATGTTCTCAGCATGTTCCCATCTTATAGGGTATGAGAGAGAGTGAGAGGCTATTCCCCCACCAAGTGTGAGAATCAAATTGTGGGTCCTTTTATCTATCCTACATTTTTAGCAACACATCACAAATGGCCTAACAATGATGAGTTACCATTGTATTTTTGTAAACAGTTATATGCAGAGTTCTATTTACATTTATCTGTCGATTGTACATTTTTCCCTAAACATGTTGGATAGGGGAGAGGGAGGTTTGCAAGCAAAGTTGAGTATAGACGACTAGAGTTGCCACCTCCTGTGAACAAGAGGTCAATAGTTGGTCCACACCTTTTTGTTCTTCCAAAAAGTGTGGAACTAGCAAAAGCTGCAAAACCATCAGTGAACCCCTCAAGATGCAAGATTGTTGAGAGCCTCATGACTATTACTAGTGAGGTTGATCAATTGTCATCTGATCATGTTGGGAGATATTTGTTACATTCATGGAATCACATTCCTTCCACTAAGGCCGCATTGACCAATTCTGATCATTACATTCATGCTAATATACCATCACCACATGATGTGGCACAGATTAGTGGAGAGCATGCTTTGTGTAATATGACTAGATGCCTCACTAGTGATTTATTGGATGCATACCAGTTCATCAGCGAGGATTATGGGATCCCACTTGATGGTATATCCTCACATCTCAGGGAACATTTTGGTAGACAGAGGATCCATGGTGAGCCAACTTCATAGGGTTTGGGGGGACATCAGGATGTTCCAGTTGGTCCTACATGCTCCACCCCTCGGCATGTTCCAAATTACATTTAGGTTACTACACCTGATATTCTAGGAGGTGAGTATAGCAGGCTTCTTTCTGGCATTGAGCCTACACCATCTACACATCTCTCGTTCTCCCTCCATTCTTCTGAGGTTAGTGGGATTGGGAGGGTCCTCGGTGTTGCTACAGTTGAGGTAATTTATTTTTAAAAATTACAATCTAAATTAAATCGTGCACATGTTCAAGCTCTGACTCTTGATTGAAATCATGTGTACATGTATGAATTGAATGTGTACATTAGACTCATGTTGATGTCCTAGCACCTGGATATGGAGATTTGCAGTATGCTAGTGATCCTAGACATCATCATGAGGTATTGATTTTTAAGTACACATATATCTTTAATATTTTTTTACATACACACGTCAAACTTACAAGTTTTCTAACTAAATACACATGGATATATGTACATGTACATTTCATATAGGTTCTAGAATCAGGTCATGCTTCTTTTCAGACTCTTGTGCATGCTCGTCATCTACATGATCCAAACCTTAGATGTTAGGTAATTTAGAGATCTGTCAAGTATTAATTATTTATTTAAAATTAAAACAGGTTATATCTGTTTTTAAAATTTTATGGTGTTTCATGTGTGGGGCTCGAGTCAGGGATCAGTTGGATAGGGCTTGGGTCAGGGATCAGGACATGGCTCAGGTCAGGGATCAGGATAGGGCTTGAGACATAGCAAAGCTCAATCCATTCACTGAGATCTATCTAGGCATTTATGAATTGTTAAATTACATGAGTTGAACATGTTTTATATTTTAGAGACATTGTTATGAGTCGCATGCATGTTTTATATTTACATTTGGGCATTATGAGTATGTTTTATATTTACATTATATATATAATGTAAATATAAAACATACTCATAATGTCTATAAATGAGCATAATGTCCAAAAATATACTCATCGAAATGTACGTGTTTATGTTTTATATCTAGAGACGAACTCTTAAATTATGAGTCATGTCCATGTTTTATATTTTAGTTTTATATCTTGGACATTTGGATATTATTGGTTTATGATAGAAATTTATTTATGATGGAATTTGCAAAGATACTTGTATGCATTTTTTTTTAAAACAAAGGGGTAAAAACTTTATTAGAAATCAGAAAAGAGCATTACAATAATAACCAAGGGACCCAGCCCCAAACAACAAGGCGAAAACCCCACAGCATAAAACAACATCAACTATCCCCATGTATCCTCCTATCCTCCTCCAAGAACCGGTCTAAATCCAGATGCAACTCAGGGTTAACCTGATCCCAATCCTCAACCTTCCAACCACTATCATGCTCAGAGGCCCATTTGGCCAAGCAGTTGGCAGCATGATTCCACTCCCTCAGGATGTGATCAAAGGATGCTTCCTCCATCTGAGAACTAACCTGAAGAATCCGTTGAACCACTAAAGCCAACTGCCAATTAATATCATATATCTTTCGCTCATTCAAGAGATTAATCCAAATCTATGAATTAGCTTCACATATAACTTTTCTCCATCCCAAAGCAAGGGCCCTCTCAATAGCATGCAGAATTGCCAGACCCTCCATGAAGTTAACAGTCTTCACCCCCTCATGTATAGAGAACAGAAAAATCACCAACCCAGCTGAGTCCCTGCCAACTCCACCAATTCTAGCAGGCCCAAGATTTCCCTTAGAAAAACCATCAGTATTGATCTTTAAAAATCCATTGGGAGGAGGTAACCACCTTCCAACCCGTTGAACCCTCTTTTTCCCATGCCTACAGTTCCTGGAACTGACAAAAGAAGAATGAATTTCTTGAAGACCCAGTCTGGCCACCAACTCATCATCACCTCTCTCCAAGGGGAAAACCATATCACATTTAGCTGAAACTAACTCCTGCACCATTCCTAGCATATGCATCCAAACTTGCCAACCCACCAACTTCTGATCACGAAAAATTTCACGGTTCCGCTCTGGCCAAATCTGCCAAAGCAGAAAGGTAGGACCCACGAACCAAACTTCCTACAAAAAGGAAGCCATAGAAGGAGGTCTTCCCATACTATCCCAGAATTCAACCAAAGAGCACGCATGAATACAAGGAAGCTTCCACACCTCCCACCACCAATGCTAAAGCTGCACAACAAAGGGGCACCAGAAGAACAAATGCGAAGAATCCTCTTCCGCTCCCCCACACAAAACACAAATTGAAGGTCCTTGAAATCCCCGTTTACGAATGTTATCCCAGGTCAAGCACCTATTCCAAGCCAAAGTCCAAACAAAGTAGTTGCATTTAGGCCACGAGAGTTTATTCCACACCCTTTTCCACCAATGAACCTCTACCCCAGTTAGCTTCTGAGCCAATAACACCTGATAACTAGAAGCAACAAAGTAAACCCCCTTAGGATTATGGGTCCAAGCAAGAATATCCTCTTCCAGAAGAGAACTACAACTCCTACTATGAAGAATCTTGTGAAGCTCAGCACTATCTTCCGCAAGTCCCAAATCTGGCCACACTGTGGGATCCTTCCAATGAGCTACCTCCAACTGACCAAAAGAAGCAACAGACTTGAAGTCACTCACCCTAGCCCAACCAGCCTCAAGAAATCTTTGGCACAAAGGAAGAAGGTTGGGGAACTGAGAAGTAAGTGGAGGGAATCCATCCCAAGAATCTGACTAGAAGAGAGCTTTAGTTCCCCGTCTACAAATCCAAAATAAACCTTCCTTGATAAGCTTTGCACCCTTCTGAAGAGTATTCCAAATCACTGAACCTTTCCCCTTAAGAGGGTAACGAGGGAGATCCTACCGTGGAATCCCCGAGAAATACTTATGAGATAATATCCTGGCCCATGGCTGATCCTATTCCACACACCATCCCCAAAATAGCTTAGCAGCCATAGCCACTCTGGATAACGCAGACTGTCGAAGACCAAGACCACCAAATTACTTTAGGCTGCACACAACATCCCATTTGACCAGGCTCCACTTGGAGGAAGACAAACTTCCCACCCATAAGAACTACCTTGCAAGAGAATCCAACTCCCTCAGAAAACCCATCGGAGCCACTTGAAGCATACATCTGTAGGTAGGAAGAGCCTGCACCACCGACTTGAGAAGCTGAAACCGCCCTGCAAAAGACAACCATCTGTGGGTCCAATGATTAACTTTTGCACGGAGCTTATCAATAATATTCTGCCAAGAACCCTTGGGAAGATGGCAAACAGAAATTGGGAAACCCAGATACGTCAAAGGGAGAACCCCTATTTGAAACCTCAAGATATTAGCAATTCTTCTCTGAATGGGGGTCGGCGTATTGAAGAAGAATATGGATGACTTCTCCTCATTAATCAATTGTCCTGAAGCAACAAGATATATGTCCAACACCTACCTCAAGTTAGTAGCTTCCCTAACAATAGCCATCCCCATCAGGGCAGTATCATCAACAAACTGTAAATGAGATTGTGGAGGCAAGTCTCCACCCCATCGCCAACCCTAAATGGTGCCAAGCTCCACCCTTCTTTTCAACAAACGTCCAAGGCCTTCCACAAGAAGCAGAAAAAGATACGGAGAAAGAGGATCCCCTTGGCGCAAACCCCTTGAGGCACCAAAAACTTTAGAATGATCTCCATTTATCAAAACTGAGAAGGAAACAGACATGACATAGCTCATGACCCATTGGATCCACTCCTCCCCAAAACCAAAAGAAACAAGGATCTTCTGCAAAAAAGACCATCTAACCCTGTCATAAGCCTTAGCCATATCCAACTTAATGAACATAGCCTTCTTGTGGAAATTGTCCGTGGTGTGGATGGTCTCCGTAGCAATGACAACCCCGTCAAGAATCTGTCGACCCGCCACAAATCCACTCTGTTCCTCAGAAATCAGCACTTTAAGCCACTTCTTCAATCTCTCAGCCAATAACTTAGAAATGATTTTGTAAGCCACATTGCAAAGAGAGATAGGCCAGAACTGAGATAACCTATCAGCCCCTTCACACTTGGGTATGAGAGCAAGGAAGGTGGAATTCAGAGCACGAAGCATCTACTTATTCCTCTGGGACTCAAGGACAACCGCCAAAAGATCCAACTTTATGATATCCTAGAATTCCTAAAAAATTCAATCGGGAAACCATCGAGACCAAGAGCTTTACCCTTCTTCATCTAAAACACAATCCCCTCCAGCTCGTCAAGAGAGATATCTTTCATCAGATACTCATTCGCCTCCCTGGAGACCAACTGAGGAATACAAGAAAGAACCTGTGCTTCCTCAACAGAGCCCCCTCGTGAATCCTCCCTAAATAAAGTAGCAAAATACTAAGATGCCTCAGCAGAGATTTCCTGAAACGAGGCAAGACGTTCACCCCTATCATTCACCAAAAAAGGAATGGAATTACCATGCCCCCTGTCCTTCACAGAATTGAAGAAGAAGGCGGTGTTTTTATCACCTTCCTATAACCATTCAACCCAGGCCTTTTGCTTCCAATAGATTTCTTCCCGCAATTCAAATTCCTCAACCACTTTCAAAGTCTTAGCCTCCTCCCTTAGAAGATCCTCAGAGGCCCCATTCTCACAAATCAACCACGTAATATTATTCAACTCCTCTTAGGCAGCAACCTTAGCATGAAAGATATTACAAAAACATCGCCGATTCCACCTTTTAAGCTGATATTTGACAAACTGAAGAAGCTTGGAGAATGTGTACATTGCCATACCATAAGTTGGTCTACCAATCCGCCACCACTCAGCCACATGTTCATGAAGAGTAGGATCCCGTAACCACATAATCTAGAACTTGAATGAGGGAGAACAAGGCCCCCAAGTAGAGATAATACTAAGCTTAATAGGCCAGTGATCAAAACCTCTCCAATCAAGAATTTCAGATCAAGTGGACCATAAGTCTCCAACCCAATAATAGGGAACCAAGAATTGATCAAGCCTCTCAGCAACACAACTCTCACCAATTCTCCTATTATTCCAAGTGAAGCGACCATTACTTGGCAGAACATCAATAAGATTTAATTCAGAAATGCTATCTCTGAATAACAGAGCAGAAGGCTCCAACCTAGGAATACCACCTCTTTTCTCAGACAACTCCACAATAGCATTAAAATCGCTAGCCATAACCCACGGATGGTAAGGAGCTAAGCTACGAACAAAACGAAGATGGTACCATAGAAGTTGTTTACCCAGAAACTCAATAGGAGCATACACATTAGAGAGGATACACTCACTAGTCTCATACCAAGAGGTGACTAGGGATATGGAGGATCTAGAGGACATCCACCAGAGAGGGAAAATCTCCTGAGGGTTCCAAAAGCAAGCCACCCCTCCAGAAGCACCAAGAGCCCCCATACACTGGCATTCACCATATTTCCACAACTTAGGAGCCATGGCCAGCATATTATCTACAGATAATTTAGTCTCCTGAAGAAAAAGAACATCCAGAGAATGATTCCTAACCAAATCACGAACAACTTTTTGTCGAGGGCCACTGTTCAAGCCCCTTACATTCCATGAGAGAACAATCATTTATGGGGGCATGAAAAATGTGAATCTAGAGTCTTGCCTGACCCTGACTCCACCAAAGTTTCCCCAGTTAATTTAATCTTCTCCATATCCTTCTTCCTTCCCAGCTTGGAAGTCCTGTCACCAACCCCTTTCTTCAGTTCAATTTGCTGAATACCCAAATGAGAGGAGGCCAAAGAGCTCTTCCCCACATTCTTGCCTCCTTTCAGGGGCAATGGGGAACCACCTCCACCACTCTTCGAAGCTCCAATAGAATATTCTTGTTCAGTCTAGACAATCAATTGTTGATCCGTATCCATCTACCCAACCCCAATCTCTTGCACAACCTGCATGGCCTCCAATGGTGGCCCATCCTGTCCTGTACCCAAAGTTCCCTGATCCAAGTTCAGCAACCCCGGATTCACTTCCCCCTGGCTGAGATCATCCAGCACCTCAAACCTATTAAAAGTTTCATCAACCTGCCTCTCCCTCAAGGTCCGCTTCTAGCCCCGATTCCTATTGCGAGCCTTGACAGGGACATAGCCATCATCTCCATTACCATCACCTGGAATAGGCTCCTTACCATTATCAGCCCTAGGTGGATTGCGAGAAGGCTGAGAAGGTTGGGGCACTACAGGCTTAGCCCTAGGGCACCTACGCTACAAGTGACCATATTCATGACAAAGACGACACCGAAAAGGTAGGGTTTCGTAATCTAGCTGTTGCACCCAAGTATATGATCCAGCACTCACTTCAATAGAATCTGGCAGTGGCTTGCTTAAATCAATTTCTACACAGATACAAGCAAAAGTCATTACCTTTTTATACTGCGTCTGTTGTGAAGACCCAATAGGTTTACCGAGCATTGAAGCCACCAAATGCAACACGTCATCCCACCAACACTCAACTAGAAACCACGGCAACCGAACCCAAACTGGGATCCGACTCGGTATTGCCTCAGTCGGGTTGAAGCCAGCATGCCATGGCTTGATAAACAAACCCACCTGGTTATCAAAATAGAGGCCACCCTCGAAGACCTTATTCCAATTTGCCATGCAATCAAAAGAGACCATAAAAAAGTTGTTCGCAAGAAGCCTAATCTCCATCTCCCCCTCCGACATCCAAGTCTGCTGAGCCCAGGATTCCAAAAATTGCAGCAAGACTCTCAAACCCATGAACTTGCAAAAAAAAGAGTGCCTTGAATAGTATTCAATATCATCTGCAAGCATTTCCATCGGGATAATCAACTTCGGTCTCTCTTTGCATCTTTCCAAACACCCATTAATCTTCATTATTCGGGAACCACTAACCGATCCTAGATCATTCATCTCCATCTCTGAAGAAAACAGCATATTATCAAAAACATTCACTCCATGCGCCGAAGGCTTCGAACCAACTACTGATCAGAAATCTAATTTGGGGCTAGCCCCAGATGTTTCCCCACCCTGCATAGCAAAAAACAAGATCCCCAACAGGCATGCAAACCCCAAGATACTTGTATGCGTTGCAATATTAATATAATAAAATTATTTATTTAAATAACATTATTTAATTAATTATTTATGATGAAATTTGTAATGTATAGATTTTTCTTAGAAAAGTTATTTAATTAAATAAAATTATTTAATTAATTATTTATGATGAAATTTGTAATGTGTAGATTTTTCTTAGAAAAAATATTTAATTAAATAAAATTATCTATTTATTTATTTATGATAAAATTTGTACATAAATTTTTCTTATAAAAATTATTTAATTAATTATTTATGATGAAATTTGAGCATAGATTTTTCTTAGAAAAATTATTTATTTATGATGAAATGTGTGCATCTAGAGACATTCTTAAATTATGAGTTGAATATATATGTTTTATATTAAATAGTTAAATTAAATATCTTGGACATTTGGACATTATTGATATAATAATGTACTATAATTAATTATTTATAATAATTATTTAATTGAGATATAATTTGTTATAATTTCATTACTTTATACTGACATACATGGATGCGCCTGATAGGTCTCTAGATGGATAACTATCTTCTTGGAAGTAACTTTATAACTATCAACTCTAATCAACAATCATGGCCATTTGTTGTTTCTAAAGAAATAGATGAAGTAGTACAGATAAAGTTTATGGTTGTAAAGCAAATGTAGGAAGATATCTTAGCATTTGCTTTACAACCATAAATTTTATCTATACTACTTCATCCATTTCTTTAGAAACAATAAGTCGCCATGATTGTTGATCAGAGTTGACAGTTATAAAGTTACTTCCAAGAAGATAGTTATCTAGAGAGACCTATCAGACACATCCACATGTCAGTACAAAGTTATGAAATTATAACATTGTATATCAATTCTTAAATAATATTCTTGATGGTGGCTTTCAATGTATATCTTTGAATTGTTCAAATCTTCTTAGCACATCCATGTATGAACATATTAAATGATCTATGTAAATTATGAACTAGATAGATATCTAATGTATGCCCTTGTTAAGTTTGAGGCCCCTAAATGATAATGATACAAAAAAGTTAAAAAAGAACTCAATTGATAAATTTACATATAATAATCTACCAAACTCACATGATGAAATAAGATAACTTTAAAAGGTTGTGGCCTAAGTAGCTCATTTGAACATGTAGAAATTATGAACTCTAGATATCTATACAAAAAAAGAGTTTCCCTTAGCTTCGAGAAATATTTAAATTGTGTACTAACAAGGCCAACCACGTGAAGGTGGAAGCTCATGTGGCATCATCTAAGACCTAAGACACCTAAGACATCTAAGACACCTAAGACCTAAAAGACCTAAGACATCTAAGACCTAAGACACCTAAAAGACATAAGACCTAAGACACCTAAGACATTTAAGACCTAAGACAACTAAGACATCTAAGACCTAGGACACTTAGAAGATATAAGACCTAGGACACTTAGAAGATATAAGACCTAAGACAGCTTTAAGACATATAAGACCTAATACACCTAGAAGACCTAAGACCTAAGACATCTAAGACCTTAGAAGACCTACTTGACACCTAAGACATCTAAGGCCTACTTGACACCTAAGACATGCCTAGACACCTAAGACCTAAGAAACCTCAGACATATCTAAGACACCTAAGACATATAAGACTTTAGACACCTAAAACCTAAAACTCTAAACTAAGACCTAAGACCTAATCTACCTATTAAAGACTATATAGTTTAGAGATCATACCTGCACAGTTCATGAAGTTCAATAATCAAGAACCATTGAAATTAAAAGTTGAAAGGAAAGAACTATCAAAAATTATAAATTTTAAAATAAAACTAATTATTTTTTTCTATATCTTAGGAATCTAGTGTGAACATACCTTCATACCATGTATCGATCAAGGTTCAACTTTCTCTTCAATAATGTTTAACTTATAACGTCCACGCAACTTTTAAATCTCTTGGTACATTTAATCCAGATCTTCTCTATGTTTTATTATCTCTAAAAATATTTTCATGATCTTCAATAGACAACCTCCACTTTTGTTGGCCACGTCCTCTTTTTGGTAAAGTTTCCAAATTTAATCTTTCTGCTATAACTAAGTGACTATAATGTAGAACCTTTTGTCCTGGCATATAATCAATCAATATAATACCATTTTTATCTATCTTTGTTTGTTGATAATATGTGCCTTCAACAATGACAGATCCAATGGGGTAAGATTGTCCATCACCATCTATCATTGATTCTAACAATTTGGATTTTAGTTTCATGCATCTTAGTATATAGTAATCAACACCTTCTAAATTGTCAGGTTCTACAACCACAACAAAAATATCTTCTGTACACACCACAAGTAAACATGTATGTACATTATCTAGATTTAATGTAAATCATTCAAATATTTATAATGACTCTTGACTTAGGTATCTAATACAAATCAAAATTCTGTAAGTTAAAATTTAATTTAAAGTTACATTTAAAATTTACCTATAACAATTAAATCTGATACACGTTCGTAATCAGTTGAATATAGAGGATCATAGATATTGATGCAGGAGCATCCAGTGGTGTAAGGACAATCTTGCATCACCCAAAAAAAGATATGTTTCAAAATTGTTGATGTTTTTTCCATTTCTTTTCAAAATTTGTGGTTATGGTTCCATAATCGCTTGAATAATGATGTAGAACTTTCAGTATTTCTAAACTACTAAAAATAGTAACCTGTTATTTTAAAAAAATTTGCATTTGGGCACAGATTGAAGTGAAAATTTACAAGAAGTTACATAACAAAAATATAAAACCTTTGGCGAAGGAATCACGCAAAGATCATTTGCGAGCTAAAAGATATTAAAGTTTTTGTTTCTCGAAAAAATCCTAAAAATTATTCAAACTCAGGTTTGAGGCACTAAACGGCCCCATATGGGCCCAAAAATGGTTGGAACTAGCAAAACAAGTTCTTAGCGTGTAGAGCACTCCCTGAGCTTTTCGACGCATAAAATAGTTCGTCAATCGGACACCTGGATCAAAAGTTATGGCTCTCGGAAGTTGACCTATTTTTGGAGGGAGATGTAAATTTCAAAATTAGGTTGTTGGCTGCCAAAAAGGCTATTAATAACCATTTTTGGGAACCCTGGGTAGTAGTAGAGTTAAGGGGGGAAGTGTAGAGTCAAGAATAGGCGGGAAAATAGAAACCCTAGCTGATTTGGGGTTACAGAAGGCAGATGATTCTAGAGTATGGGAATAGGAAGCTATAATGAGTTGTAGCCTGTGGAGGGTTGATTCCTCTTATTGTATTTGAGCTTCTATAATGTAATAAGTTGTCCAAATCAATAAAGAAAGTTCTATTTTCTATGTATAGTTTCTATTGTTGTGTGTTTTATGATTTACCTCCTTCATCAAGTGGTATCAGAGCCAAGTTTTCCTAAGTGTATAGACAGATCGCTGACCATGAGGTAGTTTGTACCAGGACTTAAGGTTGTGGGTTTGCTACGAAGATCAAGATGCCTCCATGAAGAAATCATATTGGGAGGAATATTTTGACAGAAGAGGGTTTTAGAGCCCTGCAAAGGTAAATCGATGCAGTGCAAGAGGAGCTACGAAGAGGGTTTGATCCGAGAATAAGAGAACAAAGCAAGGATGAAGCTGAAGAAGAGCTATCCGAGGAAGAACAAGAAGTTGCAGGAGATCCTACAGAAGTAAGGTTGTTGAGGGCCATTTTGAAGATTGGAAAGAGGCCCAGGATCGAAGTTTCTACATATTCTAGAGATTTGAATTTGGAACAGCTTATTGATTGGATCAATGACATGGAGGAGTATTTTGAGTATGAAGATGTGGAGGACCCAGATTAGGTCAAGTTTGCGAAAACAAAGTTGAAGGGCCATGCTAGTATTTGGTGGAAGGAGGTCCAATTAGAGAGGAACAGAAGAGGAAAAGGAAAGATCACCAGATGGGATCCAATGGTGGAGAAACTAAAGAAGCAGTTCATTCCTATGGACTATGAGATGGAGTTGCTGAAGAAGCTGCAAGGACTGAAGCAAGGTAACAAGTCTATTAAGGAGTATACAGAAGAGTTTTATAAAATTACTATCAGGACAGGCCATGCAGAGCCCAACAAGGAGAAGGTAGCCTGTTACATTAAAGGGTTGAGGCTGAGTATTCAAGAGGAGCTGAGCCTGGTCAGAATGACCACCATAGAAGATGCATACCAGTTTTCCCTGAAGGTGGAAGAGAAGATGAATAAAAGATTTGATAGCAAGCAAAGGGGAAGAGGTCAAGGCAGAAGGACTGGTGGAAGACCCTATGGAGGCCAAAATGAAGATTCAAAGAAAAGTGAAGATGCTGGCACCAGTCGAAATCAAATAGGAGATAATACCTACCACCCTCGTGACCAGAACAATGGTGAACAAAGAGGAAGAGGAAGAGGCAGACCTAGGCAAGGACTTGGAAGAGGAGGTTTCAAAGGAACCTATTTCCAATGCGAAGAAGAAGGGCATAGAGTATACGAGTGTCCACAACATCAAGGAAGGACAAATAGAAGACCTGAAGGTAATGCACGAGTTGCACATGTTGATGAAGATGTGCAATCTAAGTGATCTGAAGATGCTAAAAGGGGAGAAACCCTAGTTGTCAGAAGAACCTTGTTGAATGAGGAGAAAGAACCAAATTAGATGAAGAGTTTATTCTGCACAAGGTGCAAATGTGAAGGTAAGTGTTGTGATATTATTATTGACAGTGGAAGCACTGATAATCTTGTTTCAGAGGAGATGGTTGACAAGTTGAAATTGACAAGAAGAAAGCATCCGCATCCATATCGGATTGCATGGTTGCAGAAGGACCATAGAGCTTTGGTCAATAAGCAATGTTTAGTGAAGTTCAAGATTGGTGACTACTATGATGAGGTACTGTGTGACATCATACCAATGGATGCATGTCATATGCTGTTGGGGAGGCCGTGGCAGTATGATAGGAGCGCTATCCATGATGGTCGTGCAAACACATATTCCCTAACAAAGGATAGAGTTCATCATAAGTTGAAGCCCTTGAAGGAGGTGGAAGAAAAGGTATGTAGTACTACCAAAATTTTCTTGGTAGATGGTAGAAAATTTTTGGAGGGTATGAAGCATGAGCGTCATTGCTTTGCATTGATTCCTAAGATTAGTCAAGAGAAATGTGAAGATGTACCGGTAGAAGTCTCAAAAATGTTGAAAGAATTTCAAGATATTGTCTCTGATAATGTACCAGAAGGTTTACCACTAGTGAGGAAGATAAGTCATCAAATGGATTTGATACTACGAGCCAGTTTGCCAAATAAGGCAGCCCACAGAATGACTCCTGCAGAGAGTGAAGAGCTGAACAGACAAGTTCAAGAGCTATTAAGGAAGGGGCTAATAAGAGAGAGCCTAAGTCCATGTGCAGTACCTCTAGTACTAGCACCGAAGAAAGATGGAGAGTGGAGAATGTGTACATATTCTCAAGCCATCAACAAGATTACGATCAAGTATAGACTTCCATTCCTAGAATGGATGACATAATGGATTGTTTGAGTGGAGCCAAGTACTTCACGAAGATTGATTTGAAGAGTGGGTATCACTAGATCCCAATCAAAGAAGGAGATGAATGGAAGATAGCCTTCAAGACCAAGGAAGGTTTGTATGAGTACTTAGTCATGCCATTTGGGCTAACCAACGTGCCGAGCACATTCATGCAGCTCATGAACGATGTACTAAAAGAATTTTTAGGAATTTTGCTATTGTTTATTTGGATGATATTTTGATTTTTAGTAAGACTTGAGATGAGCATCTGATGCATATCAAAAGAGTTTTAGAGAAGCTGAGGGAGGAGAAGTTGCTGATTAATCTGAAGAAATGTACTTTTGTAAAGAAGAAGTTGGTGTACCTGGGATTTGTTGTCTTAGAGGAAGGTCTTAAGATGGACCTAGAGAAGGTGAGAGCTATCCTTGAATGGCCTATGCCAAGGAGTACCACAGAGGTAAGATCTTTTCATGGTTTGGCAAGTTTTTACAGAAAGTTTATCAGGAATTTTAGTAGCATTTGTGCACCCCTAACTGAGACAATGAGAGGGGATAGAAAAGAGTTTAAATGGACTAAAGGAGTAGATGTAAAAGCTTTGATACATTGAAGCAAAAAGTCACAGAGCAACTTGTTTTGGCACTTCCATATTTGAATAAGGTATTTCAGGTAGATTGTGATGCAAGTGGTAGTGCTATAGGAGCTGTTCTAAGTCAAGAAGGTAAGCCCATTGCCTATTTTAGTGAGAAGCTTAATGATGCCAAGAAAAAGTATTCTATTTATGATCAGGAATTTTATGCAATAGTTCAGGCTTTGAAGAAAAGGGGACATTATTTGTTGCCAAAAGAGTTTATTTTATATATTGATCATCAGGCTTTGCAGTATCTTAATAGTCAAGGGAAGTTGAACCAAAGGCACTTAAAATGGGTTGAGTTTTTGCAGAGCTATACTTTTGTTTTGAAGCATAGGAGTGGGAAGTCTAGCAGAGTTACAGATGCCTTGAGTAGAAGGCAAAATTTGTTGACAGAAATGAATATAGAGGTTGTTGGGTTTGATGAGCTCAAAAGTTTGTATCCTAAAGATCCAGATTTTGCAGAGGCTTGGAAAGCTTGTCTGGAACCTGTTACTTTGGATAGGACAAAATGGTTGGATTTCATAATCCAATATGGCATGTTGTTTAGAGGAAGCCAGTTGTGCATTCCAAGGAGTTCCATGAGAGAGAACCTAATTAAGGAAAAGCATAGTGGAGGATTGGCTAGACACTTTGGTCGAGATAAGACATTACTATTGTTGGTGAAAATTATTATTGGCCATAGTTGCAGCAGGATGTGAGGAAATTTGTGTAGAGTTGCAGAGTATATCAGATGGCGAAAGAAGTAAGTCAGAATACAGGTCTATATCAGCCACTACCCATACCAAAGAAGTAGTGGGATGATATTAGTATGGATTTTGTTCTTGGTTTACTAAGGACACAAAGAGGACATGATTCCATTTTTGTGGTGGTGGATAGATTCTCGAAGATGGTACATTTTATTCCTTGCAAGAAGACTAATGATGCTATTCATATTGCTAAGTTATTTTTCAGGGAGGTGGTGAGATTACATGGTCTACCAAAGAGTATAGTTTCAAATCGAGATACCAAGTTTGTTGGTTATTTCTAGAGGACATTGTGGAAGAAGTTGAAAACATATTTAAAGTTCAGTTCTGCACACCATCCACAGACTGATGGACAGACAGAAGTGGTGAATAGGAGTTTGGGTAACCTGCTACGATGCTTAGTAGGAGATAAGCCCAAGGGATGGGATTTGATTCTACCACAGGTAGAATTTTCTTACAATAATTTTGTCAATAGGAGTACTGGTAAATCACCATTCCAGATTGTATATGGCAATAGCCCAAGAAATGCTTCTAAGTTAAGGAAGCTGGATAAAGGAGAAAAGATAAGTGTTGAAGCTGAAGACTTTGCAGAACATCTAAAGAATTTGAATGAAGAGGTGAGAAAGCACATTAATAAGATGAATATTCAATACAAGGCTAAGGCAGATCAGAAGAGGAGGTATAAGGAGTTCCAAGTAGGAGATGAAGTCATGGTTCACTCGAGAAAAGAAAGGTTCCCAATTAGAACATATAATAAGTTGAAAATGAAGAAATTTGGACCGTACAAAATCTTGAAGAAGCATGATTCAAGAAATCCATATGAGGTAGAGCTACCAAGTGGGATTAATATTTCCCCTGTGTTCAACATTGCTAATTTAACAAAATATCATGAGGGTGGCACAGAGGATGGAACAACAGAAGAGATAGAAGAGATCTTGGATAACTTCAACAGAGGAGATAGAAGAGATCTTGGATAGCCATGTGGAAGAAGTACTTAGAATAGGCAATATGAAGAATATCTGGTGAAATGGAAAGGAAGATCTATTGAAGATTCTTCTTGGTTGTCTAAGGTAGAGGTTAACCGTTTGAGTTTTCCTCACACAAACACTTGAGACGTGATAGGGTCACTTCTCAAATTACCCTAGGTGTCTGATGCAGGAGCATCCAGTGGTGTAAGGGCAATCTTGCATCACCCAAAAAAAGATGTGTTTCAAAATTGTTGATGTTCTTTCCATTTCTTTTCAAAATTTGTGGTTCTGGTTTCATAATCGCTTGAATAATGATGTAGAACTTTCAGTTTTTCCAAATTGCTAAAAATAGTAACTTGCTATTTTTAGAAAGTTTGCATTTAGGTATGGATTAAATTGAAAATTTAAAAGAAGTTACATAATAGAAATATAAGTCCTTTGGCGAAGGAATCACGCAAAGATCATTTGCGAGCTGAAAGATATTAAAGTTTATGTTTCCTAAAAAATGCCTGAAAATTACTCAAACTCATGTTTGAGGCACTAAACGGCCTCGTACAAGCCTGAAAATAGCCAGAACCAACAGAGCAAGTTCTTAGCGCGTAGAGCACTCTGCAAGCTTTCTGACGCATAAAATTTTTCGTCAATTAGACACCTGGATCAAAAGTTATGGCTCCCAGAAGTTGACCTATTTTTGAAAGGAGATGCAAATTTTGAAATTAGGTTGTTGGCTACCAAAAAGGCTATTAATAACCATTTTTGGGAACCCTGGGCAGTAGTAGAGTTAAGGGGGGAAGTGTAGAGTCAAGAATAGGTAGGAAAATAGAAACCCTAGCTGATTTGGGGTTACAGAAGGCAGATGATTCTAGAGTATGGGAATAGGAAGCTATAATGTGTTACAGCCTGTGGAGAGTTGATTCCTCTTATTGTATTTGAGCTTTTGTAATGTAATAAGTTGTCCAAATCAATAAAGAAAGTTCTATTTTCTGTGTGCAATTTTTGTTGTTGTGTGTTTTATGATTTGCCCCCTTCATCAAATATCTACAATGTCACTATCTTCAAAAGGAGGCATTGATACTATTTGTTTCATTTCCCATTGTGAAACATATCTATATCTAATATTCTCACATTGTAGAATATTTGCATTGTTCACAATGCAATCAACACAAAAACATGATTTTTCTCACTTAAATAACAAGAGGTTTGTTATGTCCTATAGTCATGACTTGATGCAAACTTCTAATGTCGTTAATTGTATGACAATTATAAGGATTCGATCGATCAATATCTATGTATGAACAAATTCAAGCTCATCCAATTAAGACTTTAAACTTCTAAATTTACTTCTTTAGTATTTATTAATTTCAAGCATCCAATTAAGACTTGTGTAAATGTAAATATCTGTGTATTAAAACAAATTCAATAAATTCATGTACTTGAATTTAAATAAAGTTTTCAAATAACATAATCAATTTACATACACACCTTTAACTTCCCAAAAATAGTGTTTGTTGTGTATTGAGTCGCAGACACCAAAATGACTTTTGCACCATTCAATAATTTCATTTGCATTCCGTATGGTGTTACTTGCAATTTCATGTCAAGGTGAAGTATTTGAAACAATTTTAAATAATTTACATAAATTTCGTATATGGTACAAATTTACCTGCAAGTTCATATTGTTGAAGTGCACGCTTCACACATGCTCCTGCTCCATCGTGTTGTCATTTTCCATATCCAGTCTCAAAAAAAATCCACAAAAACTTTATATTATGTCTAGCATGTTGTTGTATTAACCAATTAAATACTTTTACAAACTTAAATTGACATGTATTTAGTTATATAAACAACCATTTGAAAACCAAAAAATAGTAAAAAACTATATGTATATAAGTAATTAATTCAAGTTAGTAAACTTATAAATTTAAATTTAAAATTAAAAAATAAAAATAAAATTAAAATCAACACTTACCAGCACATCCATCAGACCAAATTCATTGTTGTAATGCACTTATGTCATGTCATCTCAAATCTTTAAAAAATATTCCAAAATAATGTGTTACATAACTTCTATCATGACCCATATCATCACTGATATAAAAGTGAACCTCCTTGATGATAATTCATTCATCTTTGCTACTTGTTTCACCATCTACAAGTAACTAAGCGTGTCTATAGCAAGTTTGTACAAAGATTGTGACTTGCTCTGAATGATAATATTGACTTTGAATCTCAGTTTGAGGATTAAATATATAGTTCTTAGAAAAATCTACAATAGAAAGAATACAACCTAGTGGAAAAAAATTCTTAGAGTCATGAAATTGCTTAGCTTGCCATCTTGTGTCGTGATAATGTTGGATATGCGAATATATGATATTACGAAATTTATAGTCCATAAACTCATTGTAGGGAAATTCACTCTCTCTCAAAACAATTTTTTTGGACTCAACTCCTGACATCATTGAGTATTTATAATATTCAAATCTCTTCCAAACAACTAGCATTGAATGATCAATATTCTCAAATGGTATTAAAAGTTTCCTCAAATTTTCACAATCTATACATGCATTTTTTATACACAGTACATTGAATTCATCTGAATCTTCTGATTTTTCACATAAGATAGACTTCACAAATTGTGTTTTATGTCCAAGGATGACTATATTTGGATTAACTATTGACATAACTTTTTTATATGACTGTAGGTGTAGATGAAATTCAACATAATTTCGACAACAACAAGTTTCATGTACTTTATTTATACATACGAAACATGGTCGAAAATAATCAAACATCTTTTGACAAATCTTGATCTGTGGAAATTCTTGCTTGAATGCTTCAAAAAGTTTGTATCTATAAAATGTTTTGGATGAGAAATTTTTTTACCATCTTTGCCTTTTATTTGTATAGTGTCCCTTCTATTGGAAGAAATACAGGAGTGGTTGGTCCAATATCCAATTATGTTTTGTTTTACATTTTCTGAAATTCTATCTTTCCAAGGGAGTCGACAAATATTTACCCAATTACTTTCAATATTTTCATCTAATCTGTTTCTCTTCTTGATATATCTTTGAACAATTCTCCTAGATACATTTACTATTTTAACAATTGCTTGAACTTGTCTTCTAAGTGATAATTTTTTACTAGAAATTGCAGTCATCAATGCTCTGTGTGCAACACTTAAATCAGTAGCTCGACTTTTGGTTTAATAGAATCTAATGCTTCTTGCAAGTTTTCAACTACAGCCTGATTTAATAAATCTAAAGATTTTTTTTATTATCAACCCCTAACAACTCCAAAACATGGGTCATTTCTTTTGGCCTAAATAACTTTGTGCATAATTGTGCTCTTCCAATTAGAGATTTATCTTCAAAAAATTCATCCCAAATTCTTTTAGAGTGAATTTTTATTGTGCTTTCAGGGTAACATATGTTCAGGTTAAATCATCTTGAAAAGAGAATCCTCATCCATTTCCATAAGATTTTTCATTCCATACAAAAAGTTTCTATTACTAGTACCAATTTCTTCTTGTACTTGTTCATTACCATGCTCTTCAACTTGTTCATCAATAATTTCAATGGGTTGTTCTTGACTAGATGATCCTAAAGTCAAATTCCTCCTATTTAGTTTATTTTCATCTCTTTTTCAGTCATACAACCTTGATCTATTTCTTTTATTCCCCATCACAAATTGTTTGTTTTAATTCACCTACACACACATACACATGCATGTACATCCCAATAAATTTAAGTCATGAATTTTAATTTCTACATGATTTTAATCTATCATTCAAGACCAATATATATGATCAATAAATACACTCATAAACATTTAAAATTAATCAATGACAAGTTGAGAATTATTATACCTTAAAATTTGTAGTCTCTCTTGCCAAAAAAACTCCTTTTGTGTGCTTTCTCAAAATGCTTGAATTGAAAAGAAAAAAATTTGTAGCCTCTATTGCAAAAAAAAACTACTTTTTGTATTTTCTCTTAATGTTTGAATTGAAAAAAAAAAGCAAAAATGAACTTACATTTATATGAAGTTGTTTCAATTTAGAAAAAATAAATTCAGCTGACCAAATGGGGAACCAATCGAAAAATTGTAGATTCGGGCAAATCAAACTCGCCCGAGTCCAACTCGGGTGAGTTTGATTCACTCGAAACTATCTATGTGGCATCCTACTTGGCAGCCACCTCCTTTTTTAGAATTTTCTAAAACTTTCAACTTGGACTGAATATTTCTTCAGTCAAAATGAATTATTTCAAAAAAATAAAAATACCCTTTTGTAGAGCTTCGAGTCTACAATCCAAGTATATATATATATATATATATATATATATATATATATATATATATATATATATATATATATATATATATTAATTAGTTTTAATAGGTTTTTGTTTTAAATTATTGCAAGTAGGTTGTTATAATCAAAGATGACACTGATTAGAAAAAATTAAAATATATATATATATATATAAGCCCATCAAATTTTTTTAAAAATTATATGGTGTACTGGAGGAAAGAGTCCTCTCCAAAAGGGTATAATTTTTTTTTGAAAATGATAAAAAACTTATACAAAAGTTGATGTGGAATGAAAACTATCAAATTCTGGTAAGTTTGACTTTAAACCGTTATTACAAGGAAAATATGCATTGAAAACTTATTTTTTCCATGCACTAGATATTGAACTAATCTATTTGAGAAATAAAAATTAAAGAAAAATAAGATTTTTTTTTTGTGATATGGACTCGATGTCACTTTTTCTTGAAATTTTCAACAATTCAAAATCTGCGCTTAAATTTATAAAAAAGTTTCAAATAATTTTTTAAGATTTTTTAAAAATTATAAGTATAAAATTCATTATGAGTTTTATATTTCATTAGTTTACATCATTTTGAAATTCAAAACATAAATGCTACTTTTATGAGGTTGAAGTTGAAATTTTTTTTGTGTTGGCCGATTCTTTTATAAAAGTGTGACACGAGTTTGTACTTTTACCCCATTATATTCTTTTTGTATAAATATTAAACATTAATATATTATATTGTATAATATTCATATTAATATGATTGTTTAAATAGAATTATCATTATCATGTATTTATATTTATGTTATATTATAGTAAAATGAAATATTGATATATTAACCAAACTTCATAGTATAAGATTCAACACTATTATTATTGTAAAAATATTCAGAAACAGAACTATTATCAAATTATATTCTCATTTCATTCCATCCTTCTCCAACTAAAAATAAATACCAAATTTATACAAAAACAAAATTTACCCTTCTTGGCATATTTTAGCAACTTTCTAAAATTGTCATTTTTTATAACTTTGCATCCATATTCGTATGGTCATGAAAATTGTCAATTATTTAAAACTAACTAAAAGAGGACTAATTTTAACTTTATAATCTAAATGCATGTAAAGTTCAAAAAATAATTAGAAAAAACAACTTGAAAAAATCTCAAAAAATTATTAAGACATCATTTTGAAGCCCTAGATGATCAAAAAAAAGGTCTCAAAAAAGTGTCAAAATGGCAACCTACCAAACATTTTAGTTTCAGTGGGATTTTCAATCAACTCCTCAAGATGCATCTACCCACCAAATTTCAGCTCAAATGGACCCCTGGGTCAAAAGTTATGGCCTCTGGAAGTTTTTGCATTATATATATTTGTATCATCACAATAATAGCTAGTAAAATTCTATAATAAATGAAAAAGAGATTCAAAAATAGGCAATATTAGACTAAAATTCACATTTTCTACATTCTCCAATGCAAACTCCATTATAGTTTATGCTAACCATACAAATATTAAATTAAACTTAAAATCAACTAATCAATTCATGAAGAGTATTTACCAATAAATCAGTTCCACAACAATATTAACACTACAAGGAAGGTAGTGACACTTGTTTTATTGTGTAGTATTCACATTAATATAATATTTAGCCTTATGAAAATAATTTGATTTTTATTCATATATATAACAAGTGCCACATAGTGGCCAGTACCTGCCTTGTAGTGTTAAAATAATAGTATGCGTTTTGTTTGATTTTTATTCATATATAACAAGTGACAACGTTGTAGTGGCACTCGTTTTATTGTATAGTATTCATATTAATATAATATTCAGCCTTATTAAAATAATTTGATTTTTAGTCATATATATAACAAGTGCCACATAGTGGCCAGTACCTACCTTGTAGTGTTGTAATAATAGTATGCCTTGTAGTGTTGTAATAATAGTATGCATTTTGTTTAATTTTTATTCATATATATAACAAGTGTCAGCCTTGTAGTGGCACTTGTTTTATTGTATAGTATTCATATTAATATAATATTCAGCCTTATGAAAATAATTTAATTTTTATTCATATATATATGTAGTGGCCAGTACTTGCCTTGTAGTGTTGTAATAATAGTATGTGTTTTGTTTGATTTTAATTCATATATATAACAAGTGTCACATTAGTGTTGTAATAATAGTATGTGTTTTGTAGTTGAAATATTTTTTTCTTAGATTAAATATTTGTTTAATATTGATGTGGAACTGATTTATTGGTAAATACTCTCCATGAATTTGATTAGTTGATTTTGAGTTTGATTTAATATTTGTTTGGTTAGCATAGACTACAATGGAGTTTGCATTGTAGAATGTAGAAAATGTGAATTTTAGCTTAATATTGCCAATTCTTAAGTCTCTTTTTCATTTATTATAGAATTTTACTACTTGCTATTATTGCAATGACACAAATATATATGATGCAAAAACTTCTAGAGGTCATAACATTTGACCCGGGGTCTGTTTGAGATGAAATTTGGTGGGTAGATGCATCTTGAGGAGTTGATTAAAAATCCCACTCAACTGGCAAGTTCAATAGGTCACCATTTTTTACACTTTTTCGGAACCTTTTTCAATCATCTAGGGCTTCAAAATGAGGTCTTAATGATTTTTCAGGATTTTTCCATGTTTTTTCTAATTATTTTTCAAACTTTACATATATTCTTTTAGTTAGTTTTAAATAATTGGCAATTTTCATGACCACGCGGATATGGATGTAAATTTAAACCAAAATAGCAATTTTAGAAAGTTGATAAAATATGCCAAAAAAGGTAATTTTTCATTTTTTGTATAAATTTGGTATTTATTTTCAGTTGGAAGAGTATGGAATGGAATGAGAATGATAATTTGAAAATAGTTCTGAGTTTCTCAATATTTTTGTAATAATAATAGTGTTGAATCTTATGTTGTGATGTTTGGTTACATCAATATATCAATATTTCATTTTACTATAATATAACATAAATATAAATGCATTATAATGATAATTCTATCATGGGTGGTTGGGAGGGAGTCTTGCCACCTCATCATGGTGGCAAGGCCGAGACACTTCAAGAGGAAATGATGGTGAGTTAAGGTTGAGAGTTGGCACGAGCGGCAGGGTGGCACATTCATTAAGGTTAGTGTTAGTCTTGGATAGTGCTGGGCAGTGTGATGGCCATCGAGAAGCTTCGGCAGGCTAGGTGTTAAGTAGCCAAAGGAGGTAGTAATCCTTACAAGCTTTATTCAACCATTTGCAGTCTAATGCCTTCGTATTTCATTGTGATCGTTTCTGTAGAAGCCATCAGGTGTGGGGGAATGGACACCCCGGTTAGGCTAACTAGCAAGAAAAGGCAGATGGCTTTTCTGGGGGCTGTTACGAATTTAAGACTTCAGCGAATGCTTCGTCGCTCAGATGAGTTGATGGTCGGGGCGGTGAAAATGCTGCTCGGTAAAAACTTCATGTTTAACAGTGAAAGATACAGAGTGGATACCGATGTTTCCTATCAGGTGTTGGCCATGCTCTTGGAAATTGAAATAGAGAAAGAAGAGGCAGCGATGATAATGAAAGGACTTTTCAATTCTGAGCATCTAGGAGACCTAGACTTCACCCTTCAAGTTGCTAGGCCTGGGGTTGGGATTCCACAGCCAAGGGATTGGCCTTTGCTCGCAGATGTAGGGGAAGTTATCAAATTGTTCCCCTTCATTCTGGATACCAGAGGTCTCGAGTTGGTGCTGATGAAGGAGTAGGTAGAGGTTGCAGCGGATTTCATAAAAAGATCTCTTGGGATAATGCCGGTGGATGGGCTTGACTGGATTGAAGGCTTCAGTAGGAAGCTCTCCGACTATAGTAATTAGTGGTTAGGGGGGCCTGTGCTTCTTTTTGTATAGACGAAGCAAGGTTTATACAGGTTGGCAGTGGTTAGTTTGTTAGTAGCTATAGTTTATAGGTAGCAGGAAGTCCTAGGGGATTGAAATAACTGTTCCCCTGTTTTGTGGTCTCTTGTATGGTCCTCTTATCCAGCCATGTTTTGGCTGTAAACTATGTAATTTGCTAGCAGTTACTCTAATACAAATCAGCATTACGAATAAAAAAAAAATGATAATTCTATCTATTCTAAGTATAATTTAAAAATTAAATCATATTAATATGAATATTATATTAATATCAATATAATAAATTAATATTTAATGTTTATACAAAAAGAATATAATGACCATATATGAAATATAATATTGATATTTTAAATATCAATAAAAATATATTAATTAATACTATTTTTATAATAAAATTTATTATAACAGAGTAAAATTAAATATTCATATATATTTATTTATAAAAATTTAATATTAATATATTATAGTTGGTGCAGTCACGGTCGGAGGGTTCACAGAATGAGTTGTCCAAACTGTGTAGCAAGAGTAAACACAACGGAAATAACACAAATATAGAATGCAATGGAAGATTCAAATGCTCAATATATCATATATTCTGAATGCTTATATGTCAGCGATATACAGGCTACAATCAATGGGTTCACGGGCCTGAATTCCAGATTACAACTGATATGCAAGATATGGCATTGAAGTGCCTGCCCGAAAAGAATCAACTATCAAACTTATGAATTCAACTATCTATGAACTATTGGCTTCATAATACATCTTAGAGATCTATATATATCATCTTCAAGCTCCAAAAATCCTCTGCATCAGCCAAGAAAGGTTACAAACTCCAATGAAGGAATGTAACATGTAGAAACAAATAGGTCGGGCCTAAACATCTAGTAACGCTCTGCAAATGCATGAATCAAGGTATGGACCTCAAGGAAGGTCTACCTGATCCTTATACATGCTCCATTTAGCTCCACAAGTCACAAAAGTGCTTCGTAAACCTTCTCCTTCAACTGATTGTTTGTATGCTCTTCTCTGTGAAAATAGGTGATCTTTTGATAGCAATAACTTTTAGCAGACAAGTCCAAATGACTTGAAATTTGGATATGATGTAGATGATGATATGTAGATGCCAATTCCTACTCCATGAGCTCTAATATGAAGATGCGGCAAAATGCAGTACAAAATGTTGAAACTGCAACTGACTAAACTAAACTGAAAATGAAAGAAAAGAAAGAATGCAAAATATTTTTGGTTGATGTTATTGGCAAGAGATACTGCTATTATGAATGACTGAATGTTGTCATTGATGGAAACAAGGCAAAGGGTTTCTACCAACAAGGCAAAGAGACTTTACTCTGTAGATCAATTTTGTTTGACAATAAGGCATAAAAGATTTTTGGTCTGGAAGGCCAAAATGGCTAAGTATGGACAGTATACAGAGTAAGTGACAGAGATTGGGTCAATATGCATCCGCAGTTGAAGAACATTACATGCGGTTCAGATATGTTAATCATAGTTGTCTGGTGATGATATGTCTTAATGTTCAATTCTTGATTTCCTTCAAAAGTCACATGGTGAAACATCTAAGTTCGGGTAATCAGAGTTAAGTTTGGAACAATGCACATTACCAAAGTAAAAGGATCTGCATTCCTCCATTGTGGCATATTTTGTCTTGCAGTTCTGAGGTAGAAAGGATACATATCATAACTACCTAAATCCAGAGTTATAGCTTCTGAAGTTCCTTTAATCACATTCTACAAGTTCTCTAGTATTGGCTTCCAGTTTGACAGTATTTCATTGTGACAGAGTAATAGTTCCAAGATCCACATTTTTCTATAAAAGACTATTATGTTCTGTGATTCTGAAGGTATGTTAAAAGGTCAATGATGAATGTTGGACATGATTTTTAGAGTCTCATATGGTCCGCAGTGCAATTTAGGATGTGACAGTTGAATTGGTCAAGTGTGTGCTTAAGGGATAAGCCGACATGCAAGCTAGATCTATATGCGAAGAAGATACATTGTTGGAAGAATTAATCCAAGTAGTTGAATGATTGATGTTGACCTATATAAAGACTATTGTATGTTTGTTTGGGTCTGCATTCCTATTTGAGCACAACATCAAGTTGACAAGGTACAACACTTGTATACACGCTTCATGACTGGGTTGCTGACTTTATTATGAGATGAATCTTATTGCAGATATGTATATATTTGATGGATTTCAGTGTTGGTAGTATGGATGAATGTTAAGAGTGTACGAATTCAACATGTGCATGATCTAAGGTAGTATGCATAGTAGAAAAAGATAATAAAGGTAGAAAATAGAAGTATATGTGAAGCAGAGAAGAAAAGTAGGGCAGATAGTATGAAGTCCTTTGAATCTGTATACTGAGCAAATTAGTATTGCACCTTAGCATATTGTAGATGCACCTATAGCAGTCATCTCTTGGTAGTGACCCAATCCTTCTTACATCTTCTCTTCTATTTGGTAGTGAGGCTTAGGCAATGAGCATTTCTTTGGATAGTGAGTCCATGGGAAGTGAGCCCTAAGGCAATGAGCCTTTATGTAATTCAGTATTGTAATGCCCTGCAATGAACACCTTAGAGAACAACACATCTATGCTATGAAATGTAGAATATTTTTTTTTTGTATAAGATAACAAAGTAATGTTTAACAAATCAATACACATCATTAAACTAACAACTTGTCTTCTAAGGTTCCATGGTTGCATTACTTGACAAATTAATCAACATAATTTAATATACATTATTAACTAACATCAACAGATCATTCTAAATCTATTGCACTAATGATTATACATATACATCTCCATTTCATGACATCAGTTAGATAATCAACTTGATCAAGATTACATGTACATATTCAAAAGTCTATACATATGAGTACATCATTATGTAGTTTACATTATCACTATCTTCATTACATCTGAATACATACATTATGAATCAATTGATACACAGGCTAGTAAATGAGCATAATAACTATCTTCATAAACAAGTACAAGATCTGATGTCTGATACACAAGATATATGCTCCTCGCTCACAGACAATGGCAAGGGAAAAACCAATGGATAAAGCTCTTCCACCCGACCATGTGGAACCCTGAGGTCCACCCCCCGAGATAGGAGTTAACATAAGGTCCCCACTACAACATAAAGTCAGGTAGATAGTAGACTATAAGACAACACATGACTCCAACATCACAAGTCAATATCACAAACAACACAACAGTACTTCCAGAGGCAAACACTTAACAAATGGGGAGAGTACAACTAGAGAATGCTAGGCTATAGTAAGGAGAGTGTCATCGCATGGTCCTAACATGGGTTACCCAGGCAGTCTCTCTCTAGACACCGGCCCCATAGGGTGACACATGCGGAATCAACCTTCCTTTCGTGAGGACAAAGAAGTTGATTTTGCCAACCAGACCTTCTCATCTCATCCTTAGTCTAAACTAGCACTACAGGCATGAGTGAGGAATCTAATTATCTTGTTATCACTTGATTACCAACCCCCAATGGGTTACCTTGGCTAGCCACTTTGGGCACCGGCCCCACATTAGAAGCCACTCCCCTACCTATAACTAGAAGACCCTACTCAACAAGCATATCAAACATCATCATGACAACGAGGATACATGAACCATGCAAGGCATTAACCATCTTGCATAATAGTTATCCTTATATCAACATGTATATATAACAATGCAAGGCGTTGACCCTCTAAAACATAATCATAAGGGCAAAACTCCTAAACCATTGCCCATAACAACACATATTCATTACATCTCTATGATTTCCATGTCTCCCCATTCCACAACTCACCACAAAACTGGATACAAGACAAATACAACCAAATGGACAACAATACATCCACAAAGAAGTACATTTATCATTCACCTTGTCTTTTAATCCATACATAACTAGAGACGACATGCTTCTTAAAACATCATGATCTCAAGACATCCCATTCTAAGCCTCTGGGAAAACTAACTACACATGTAGATACAAAATCAAAAAGACTATATGAACTAGTTCATGACCCACAAATTGAATTTACTAAACATATTACGAGCAATCAATTACACTTATAATTAAATTATGCCTTCTTTACAACTAAACCACTATAGTATCTTACAATTGACTAAGTTGTTACAATAGTCTATTAACATTAAAATATAGCCTATCATTTGATTGTATTCTTATTAAGGAATAATTCTATAATTACAATGAAAGTTAACTACATGTAAATATATATTAAAATAATTATTTAATTGATTTATAAGGATACAAATATATTTATATATCATTAACATAACTAAAGTAAACCACTATTTATCATTTTCATACATCAAGTTAATTAAATAATTACAATGTAATTTAAATTCAACTCTTGAGGATAAACTTGAGGGTTCCTATTTATTTTATAAACATATAAAAACCCTAAATCTCGTAATAACATATTTAACTTAAAATTCAAAAGAACAACTTTAATTACTCTACATAACCCTCATTCCTTCTATGGTCAATCAACAATTTACCACAATAGTGCTAATATTTGTTTTAAAAGATAAACACTAGTTTCCCATTTTAACCTAATCATTTTACGGATAACAATATTATGAATTTTCCAATGTTCTAAGCATTTAACTAATCAACTTCTATGGTTGAAATAATAATATAAATACCATAGCTCATTACATAGTAAATATTTTTCATCCAAAGAGAAGTAAATATGATAATCTTGACTATCATTTAATTTCCCCTCTGTATAACAGTTAACTATTCAATAATACCTTTAAATACTATGATCTACTTAATTATAAGTAATTCATATGAAACCTAAAAATACATATGATCATAATCCTATATAAATATTAACAGGTTGCTCACAATCTCTTCTTTCACATGATAAAGTCAATTATATTTTGCAACCAAAATATTTAAATACAGTCAAACTTAATTTTTGGGGCATTTTATATGAGCTAATCGATTGAAGTGGAGAAATAGCTCATAGAGGTATGCTTACAACTATTTCCTACTGTAATTTACTAATACAAATCCTTCTAAGATTACAATTTATTAGGAATTTCAAGGATGAAATTTTCTCAAAGGAATCAACATAAAAATGATAAATATTTCTGTAGAATTGCTGAAAAAGTTTTATTAATTGACAAAACTATTTTTATTTTTATTATTTTACATTTTATATGAGCTATTCAACTGAAGGTGAGAAATAGTCCATAAAGATTTGTGTTACTCATTATGCTGCACCCTACTTAAATATCACCCACTTTAATGGTCAAACAACTAATAGCCAGTTTACACCTTATTCACAACAAAAGGTGGTAAATATCTGTTTTATATTTTTATTGGCCAAAATTGACCTTTGATTGTTGAAATGGATGATATTTAAGAACAACAGATCATCTCTCATGTCAAATTTTAGCCGTGCACGCCATAGCATAGTCAATTTGTTTTCTTTTTTTTTTAATTCTTTTAAGCTGTTCATGCCATTGTCCCTCAACAACAATTTATGTGGAAGACAATTTGATAGGTTCTCAAATAAAATTGTTAGAACAACTTTTAATGCTGCAATTATATGCATTTCCACTACAGCTATAAACATTGAGGCTTGGTATGTAACAACAGCTAGAAACAAATATCAGACAAAAAGCTACCGTTGAGAGCAATTGTGACAACTCTTACAACATGATGGTAAAATGATTGCAGGAATACATAGAGATCGGCTTTAAGAAAAGGTTTAGCAACTTCCAGACAAGACGATTGGCACTTAAACCAGACTCAGCTGACTTTGCCAGCATACATCCAAGTTGACTACCGGTGTAGCATTGAGATGAATAACTTGGAATTGGTCGATATTTGTACAAGTAGAACTTAACTAGGGAGCATGAATAGCTTACAAACAGCAAACTATTCAAAACTTTTATTTTCCTTTTGATTATAGCTTTTGATATCTCAAAATTACTTAACAAGAACAAAAAAGTCTGGCTGCTTTCAAATCTTCAAAGACAACAGTGATTGACCGTCAAAATTTGGTGGTAATACATAAGTTTGAAGTTGTCAAATACGCCTGCTGCGTTTAACCAGGTCTAAACTTTACTCCCAGTACTTGGCCATGTGGTTGTTAAGCTTAATAATTATTGGAAGGCGTTTATGAGTTTATGGCCAAAGGATGTTTTGAAAATCATCCGTGGCATACAGGTTTAGTGGCTGGGAACTGTGAAATCTTCAATCTCATAAGAAACTCTTATTACATTACATCTACAGTGATATATCATGGTGCATGATTAACCTTCTTGGCAGCGCTGGCCATTCAGAGGACACCATAAAATTTGTCATTGAGATACCAATAATTTGGTGCTGGTTATATGGTTGTGTTTTCTTGGCAACTGTAGATTGCATGTGAATATAGGTTTAAGGTATTTCCAGCAGTGTTGCTCCTTGATTTGAATCCTAAAAATATTGTGTAGCCTATGTTCTTTACTCAAACATCTAGCAGAAGCGGCAGGTAATAAAACTAGATTGCAACCATTGCCAGCATCCTGCTAGCCTGAACAAATGGGGTTTTGGGAAAGAGGTATGAGCATCCATCTAAACATGAAGGATAGATGGATTCGTTATATATTGTAGTTGCCATTGGACTAATCCGGTGATGGGACTGTCCTGACAGACACGCTCGCAATCTGTAGATACATAGACAATGCATGTACACTATTTAACAAGATACTTCAATGACATGACACCTCACAGAATGCCATGATCGCAGGATTGCAAAATGTGAGATTTAACTTACATGATCGATCAGCAAAGATCTAGCATCATATTGGATTAAACTGACATTACAAATTTGTAATTTTGTTGAAGGGCATCTAGAAGGAAACCCTAAATAATGAGATTAAAAGTACTACACCGAGATATCGAGATACACGATAATCGATAACCCTATGAAAATAAAAAAACTGAAGACTTTAAGCATATCAATTGACAAGATAAGATCTTTCCCCACTTCATTGCAATCAAAGTAAAGAAGAATGGGGAAGTGTGTAGAGGCCATAAAAGCACTGTAACAGGCTCTAGAATGAGGTAGAACAATGTCGTTGGAGATCAAAGATGATTTGAATGCCAAAATGTTGAAGGCTCAAACAGGGGGAAAAAACACACGGCACAGAAGAAGCAACATTTATCTATCTAAAACCATTTACATATACAAGCAGAAAGAGAGGGATCGAAGGAGAATGGAACCTGGACTGCTGACGGATTGCTGTTTCTTTCAAACCCCAGCTTGCAACTTCAGCCTCCTCCAAAACTCCTCAGCCCCTTCCCAGTTCTTGCCACTAATTTTTCTCTGTTCTTCCTCCTCCCCAAACCAAGACTCAACTCCTCGAATAAATGCAGGAGACATGCCTCTCTTCCCAACAACCCACTTTCTCCAAAAACAAGGATTCAACTCCTCGATTAAATGCAGAAGACATGCCTCTCTTCCCAACAACCCACATTCTCGTGAGATCCAAAAATTTACTATACCAAGGGATTCCCAAATCCTCAAATTTTGAAATTGATGGCACATGGCATTAATTTTGCATATCCCCAAAATACTCTCTACCAAATAACCACTAAATACCTGAAACTCCAATTTTACCACATAATTACTTTTGGACAACAGATTATAATTCTCATCTATTATAAAATTTACCCAAGGTGTCTTCCATAGCTTAATGTTAATTAAATAATTACCTAACACAAAATAGGAGTATTATTAATAACCACTAATCCATTAAAGAATCTCCCATCCACACAGGAGAATAATTTTAACATTATAAAATACGACTTGACTAAACATTACGACACAACCTAACCCATCATCACAAGACAAGAACCAAGTATCCCAACACGACTCGAGACCACAATAGAAGACAAGGACCGACCTAGTGGAACAGACCTCATGTTATCTCCTATTACTAATATCCATTGTTGAAAGAACCCGCTCAAACCTGCTATATCAGGTGGAGTCAAGGTTCAGTACCTGCAGCCTACATCTAAACAACTGATTAAATATGATCAAGTATGTATATGTCAACACACAGAGATTTAGAGAATCACGGCATAGCAAGGTACTTGAAACGAGTAATGCTACACCGTCCCTGCTCTTGGATAAGATTATAATCATAGCATTTGAAAACAGATATCTACGAATCTAAAACATGTAAATAATAATCCATTACTAAACATATCCAACACATCATAACTGAAGTAATCATAATGTCATCATAACTCATAACACATATCTAAGTATATCCATCGAACATAGTCCATCAAGATCAAGGAGAACATAAACCATAACATACTAGTCCAAATGTCTCGAAACTGTAAATATGTAATATAAGACTATCAACTGTTCCAGAACTACCAGATAGCAATATGAAAATAACATCTATCACAAGCCAAAAAAAGTGAGGGGCATTACATCCTCTCCCCTAGAACTAGGCTTACTCCTGGAACCCTGCAAATAAGTGAGGATATAATTCCCTCATCCTAGTAGCATCCTCCCAGGTAGCGGAGGTCTCATCATTAGGGTCCCACTGGACCCTGACCTACTCCACGTCTCTGCCCCTAAGAGCAAGTCTCCTATGCTGAAGAATGCCTATGGGCTCCAAAGCCAGCTGCCCGTCCTCTACCTGTAGAGCAGTCCAATCAAGAACATGAGTAATATATGGATAGTAAGGTCTAAGTATAGAAACATGAAACACATCATGGATGCGTGAAAGGCTAGGCGGCAAAGCAAGATGATAAGCAACTGGACCGATCCTCTCCAACACCTCAAAAGGTCCAACAAAGCGCAGTGCTAGCTTAGAGCCCTTTCCATAGCAGATTAGACTCTTTCGCAATCACACACGCAAGAACACTCGATCCCCAACAGAAAACTGATGATCAATCCTATGAGCATCTGCATACTTCTTCTGCCTATCCTGAGCTGCCACCAAATGCTCTCTAATCCTCTCAACCTGCTGCTCCATATCTCTAAGCATATCCAGACCCAGAAGAACTCTATCCTCCAAATGATCCCAACTCAAAGGGGTCCTACAAGGATGACCATACAAGGCCTGAAAGGGAGACATGCCAATAGAACTATGATAACCATTATTATAGGCAAACTCCACTAGGTAAAGGTAGTCCTCCCAATGGCTCTGCCGATCCATAACATACATCCTCAACATATCCTCGAGAACCTGATTAACCCTCTCAGTCTGACCATCAGTCTCAGGATGATAAGCTGAACTAAAGTTTAGCTGTGTCCCCAAGGCATGCTATAAGGAAGTCCAAAGGGTGGAAGTGAACACTGGATCCCTGTTGGAGATGATCCTACGAGGAATCCCATGAAATCTAACGATGTCCTCCATAAACACTCTAGCCACCGTAGAGGCATTGTAAGAAGCACGGACAGGAGAAAAGTGAGCTACCTTCGTCAACCTATCCACAGTGACCATAATAGCATCGTGTCGTCGAGAGGACATCAGCAAACCAACAATGAAGTCTATCGAAATGATATCCCACTTCGACTCTAGAATCAAATGAGGCTACAAAAGACCTGCAGGGTGTTGGTGCTCTGCCTTCACCCTCTGACACTCAAGACATCTCAACATAAAATCAGCAATATCCTACTTCATACCACTCCAAAAGCACAGTTGACGCAGATCTGCATGCATCTTCTTGACACCCAGATGGGCAGAATAGGGTGCCCGATGTGCCTCAGACAAAACTAGGGTGCGAAGACCCTTCAAATTAGGAACATAGATATGACCCAACTATCGCAAAAGACCATCTGACTCAAAAGAGTAACCAGAGAACCTACCTTCCAAAGGTCTACCAGACTCAATCTCGGATCTCACCTCCTGGCACCAACTGTCAGTAGGAAGAGCAGCAAGAATCTGACCTCTCAAATCAACTGTAAGAGAAACTGCTGAGATCTCATGCCTCCGACAACTAAGAGCATCTGTTACCACATTCTCCTTGCCTTAAATATATCTGACCTCGAAGTCATACTCGCACAAAAACTCCATCCAATGCCTTTGCCTTGCATTCAAGTTTGGCTACATGAAAATATACTGCAAACTACGATGATCACTGTGCAGCTCAAACCGATGCCCTAATAGAAAATGCCTCCATCTCACCAAGGCATGCACAACCACTGCTAACTCCAGGTCATGAGTGGGATAGTTCAATTCGTGATCCTTGAGTTTGCGAGACTCATAGGCAATCACGCGACCATCTTGCATCAGAACTGCTCCCAAACCCTCCAAGAAAGCATCGGTACAAACAACAAAGTCCCTATCAAGATCAGGAACTGCTAATACAGGTGCACTAGTCAGCTGTTCCTTAAGAGTCTGAAAGGCTTCCTGACACTGCTCTGACCAAACAAACTTCTTCCCTTTCCTCTGAAGAGAAGTAATGGGGTGAGCAATTCTCGAAAACCCCATGACGAAGCGACGATAGTAACCTGCCACCCCCATAAAACTATGGACCTCAGAAACATTAGTGGGTGCAGGCCAATCCATAATAGCTTGGATTTTCAAGGGATCCACCGCAATACCCTCTCCAGAGATGACATGACCCAAATACTTAACCTCTATCTGGAAGAACTCACGTTTTGACAAATTAGCATAAAGCTGATTTTCTCTTAGACACTGCAACACCTGACGCAATTGCTCCTCATGTTCCTCCATAGTCCTCGAATAGATCAATATATCATCAAGAAATACGAGGACAAATCAGTCGAGATAAGTGCGAAACACACCATTCATTAAGCTCATGAAAACTGAAGGTGCATTCGTCAACCCGAATGGTACCATTGTGAACTCATAATGTCCATAACGGGTGCGAAATGCTATTTTGTGAATATCTACCTCAAAAATCTGCAACTGGTGATATCCCAACTTAAGGTTAATTTTAGAGAATACCTTTGCTCCTTTAATCTGATCAAACAAATCATCAATCCGAGGTAAGGGATACCTATTTCTCACTGTTACCTTGTTGAGTTGCCAATAGTCGATACATAGCCGTAGAGATCCATCCTTCTTCTTCACAAAGATCACAGGTGCTCCCCAAGGAGAAACACGAGGTCGTATGAACCCTTTGGCTAATAGCTCCTCCAACTGCAATCGAAGCTCCTTGAGCTCCTGAGTGGTCATCCTGTATGGAGCTCGTGAGATAGGCTCTGCACCAAGAATTAGATCAATCCTGAAATCGATGTCACGCTTAGGTGGCATCCCTGGAATATCAGAAGGAAAAACATCTGCATTCTCCCTTAAGAGTGGGTGATCATCAAGAGATGCCTCTCGACTCTCCTCCATCTCCAAATCACTAACAGTCACTGCAAAAAGCTGACATCCCTGACGCATGCATCTCTTGAGTTGCATAGTAGAGATCATACGTATGGAAATAGGTCTCTGAACTCCTACAACCTCAACCTCAACACCAAAATCATCCACACATCTAATAAACTTGTGCCAACAATCTATCACTGCCTGATGGGCCTCCAACCAATCCATCCCCAAAACTATGTCATATGAACCCAGGGGTAGAATGCGAAGGTCCACAGAAGTAGATAGAGAGCCAATCATCAAATTACACTCTGAAACTAGAGACTCAACTGCTATCTTAGCCCCAGAAGCTAACTCAACCTACCACCTATCACCCTGCTTTGCTGCCACTAAGCCACAATGCTCCATAAGAGAAGGAGATATAAACGAATCAGATGCACCAGAATCAAATAGAACAGAAAAATCAATACCTCGCATGTGACCAGAAGTCTCCACCACGGTGCCCTGATGCTCTACCTATCAGTCATCCACTGCTACAAAGACTTGATGTGACCTTCTTGCATCACCAACCATTGGCTTAGATGTTGCCGGTCGATGTCCAAATCTTGATGCACCCTTCTGCGGGCATTGTCTGGCAATATGGCCCTGTTGGCCGCAAGAGAAGCACTCGGTGCATCTACCAAAACCACCATCACCCCAGAAAGCACTAGACTGCTGGAAACTTCCCCTGCTCACTGTAGACTGTGTACTCTGGGCTAGCTGATCAAAACGATTGCGCTTATTGCGCTGCCAAGACTGGTCTTTCTTATTTTAAAACCTATTACCTTGATGATGCTGAGAATTCTTCAATTTGGACTGCGAATACTGCTGCTGCTGACCACCCTTTGAGGGTGCATGAGAACCTAATGCCTGAGTGTGACCACCTCAAGAACCATATCCTGACGAAGGTGCACTACCAATGTGCACACCTGTATGCCCACCGAGGGCCATAGCCAAATTCTCCTCCACTAGTCGGGCTTTCTCCATAGCAACCTCCATAGTCTTAGGTTTGAATACACGAACCCCTCCACTAATCTGAGCATTCAAGCCCCTAATAAAATACTGCACCAACATAGACTCGTCATCCCCGATACCTGCATACTATTTGAGCTCATAAAATCTGTGCTCATACTGCTCAACTGTCAAGGCCAACTGCCTCAGCTCATGGAACTCATCTGCTCGACGCTACCTCCAATGGTCAGAAAAAAAGCGGGCTTTGAATCTCTCTAAGAACAACTCCCAAGACACAGTGCTAATGTCCAAATGTAGCTTCTGCTCCTCTTACCCCCACCAAGTCGAAGCAAACCCTCGGAGATGCAAAATAGCACATCTAGCTTTTGTATTGCTGCCATACGGATGCATGGCGAAACACCTGCCTAAGTCTAATAACCAGGTCTCTGCCTCAAGTCCTCTACCAGCTCCATCAAAGATGGGAGGGCGTGCTCTCAGTAAATCCCTCATATGGCTGGCTAGTGTGGCCTCCTGCTCAGCTGTCAACTCCCTACGCCTAGGAGACCTCTCTCTCTCTCTACGACCTAGCTGGTCTACCTCCTGACCTCCTCTGCGCTGCTCACCCACCTGTCTGGGGCCTAAACGGGCAAGGGCCTCCTCAAGAATCTATCTCAACTGGGCTCCATCAGGCTGACCCTGACCCTCCATGTTCTGACCCCCGCCTTCATGGCCACTCGCATGAGGAGAACTGGGGGGAGGAATACTGCCACCACCTCTCCCACAACCTCTACCTCTGCCCCAACCTCGGCCCCTACATCTAGGCATCTACCCTACACACAAAAGGCAAATTATTACATTAAGAAGAGGGTCACAATAGGGGTTAAATTGTTCTATAGAGTTTAAGCACTAGGTTACATAATGGGCTCAAATATAACCAGGGTACCCAGTGTTTAAACTTGGCTTTGATACCAGATGTAATGCCCCACAATGAACACCTTAGAGAACAACACATCTATGGTATGCAATGCAGAATATTTTTTTTTTGTATAAGATAACAAAGTAATGTTTAACAAATCAATACACATCATTAAACTAAAAACTTGTCTTCTAAGGTTCCATGGTTGCATTACTTGACAAATTAATCAACATAATTTAATATACATTATTAACTAACATTAGCAGATCATTCTAAATCTATTGCACTAATGATTATACATATACATCTCCATTTCATGACATCAATTAGATAATCAACTTGATCAAGATTACATGTACATATTCAAAAGTCTATACATATGAGTACATCATTATGTACTTTACATTATCACTATCCTGATTACATCTGAATACATACATTATGAATCAACTGATACACAGGCTAGTACATGAGCATAATAACTGTCTTCATAAACAAGTACAAGATCTAATGTCTGATACACAAGATATATCCTCCTTGCTCACGGACAATGGCAAGGAAAAAATCAATGGATAAAGCTCTTCCACTTGACCATGTGGAACCCTGAGGTCCACCCCCGAGATAGGAGTTAACATAAGGTCCCCACTACAACATACAGTCAGGTAGACAGTAGACTATAAGACAACACATGACTCCAACATCACAAGTCAATATCACAAACAACAAAACAGTACTTCCAGAGGCAAAAACTTAACAAATGGGGACAGTACAACTAGGGAATGTTAGGCTGCAGTAAGGAGAGTGTCATCGCATGGTCCTAACATGGGTTACCCAGGCAGTCTCTCTCTAGACACCGGCCCCCATCTATGGTTACCCTGGCAGTCTCTCTCTAGACACCAGCCCCATAGGGTGACACATGCAGAATCAACCTTCCTTTCATGAGGACAAGGAAGTTGATTTTGCCAACCAAGCCTTCTCATCTCATCCTTAGTCTGAACTAGCACTACAGGCATGAGTGAGGAATCTAATTATCTTGTTAGTGTGAAAACTACCCAACCCCTAGATTCATTATTAGGTTATCACTTGATTACAAACCCCCAATGGGTTACCCTGGCTAGCCACTTTGGGCACCGGCCCCACATTGGAAGCCACTCCCCTACCTATAACTAGAAGACCCTACTCAACAAGCATATCAAACATCATCATGACAACGAGGATACATGAACCATGCAAGGCATTAACCATCTTGCATAACAATTATCCTTATATCAACATGTATATATAACAATGCAAGGCGTTGACCCTCTAAAACATAATCATAAGGGTAGAACTCCTAAACCATTGCCCATAACAACACATATTCATTACATCTCTATGATTTCCATGTCTCCCCATTCCACAACTCACCACAAAACTGGATACAAGACAAATACAACCAAATGGACAACAATACATCCACAAAGAAGTACATTTATCATTCACCTTGTCTTTTAATCCATACATAACTAGAGACGACATGCTTCTTAAAACATCATGATCTCAAGACATCCCATTCTAAGCCTCTGGGAAAACTAACTACACATGTAGATACAAAATCAAAAAGACTATATGAACTAGTTCATGACCCACAAATTGAATTTACTAAACATATTACGAGCAATCAATTACACTTATAATTAAATTATGCCTTCTTTACAACTAAACCACTATAGTATCTTACAATTGACTAAGTTGTTACAATAGTCTATTAACATTAAAATATAGCCTATCATTTGATTGTATTCTTATTAAGGAATAATTCTATAATTACAATGAAAGTTAACTACATGTAAATATATATTAAAATAATTATTTAATTGATTTATAAGGATACAAATATATTTATATATCATTAACATAACTAAAGTAAACCACTATTTATCATTTTCATACATCAAGTTAATTAAATAATTACAATGTAATTTAACTTCAACTCTTGAGGATAAACTTGAGGGTTCCTATTTATTTTATAAACATATAAAAACCCTAAATCTCGTAATAACATATTTAACTTAAAAGTAAAAAGAACAACTTTAATTACTCTACATAACCCTCATTCCTTCTATGGTCAATCAACAATTTACCACAATAGTGCTAATATTTGTTTTAAAAGATATACACTAGTTTCCTATTTTAACCTAATCATTTTACGGATAACAATATTATGAATTTTCCAATGTTCTAAGCATTTAACTAATCAACTTCTATGGTTGAAATAATAATATAAATACCATAGCTCATTACATAGTAAATATTTTTCATCCAAAGAGAAGTAAATATGATAATCTTGACTATCATTTAATTTCCCCTCTGTATAACAGTTAACTATTCAATAATACCTTTAAATACTATGATCTACTTAATTATAAGTAATTCATATGAAACCTAAAAATACATATGATCATAATCCTATATAAATATTAACAGTTTGCTCACAATCTCTTCTTTCACATGATAAAGTCAATTATATTTTGCAGCCAAAATATTTAAATACAGTCAAACTTAATTTTTGGGGCATTTTATATGAGCTAATCGATTGACAGTGGAGAAATAGCTCATAGAGGTATGCTTTACAACTATTTCCTACTGTAATTTACTAGTACAAATCCTTCTAAGATTACAATTTATTAGGAATTTCAAGGATGAAATTTTCTCAAAGGAATCAACATAAAAATGATAAATATTTCTGTAGAATTGCTGAAAAAGTTTTATTAATTGACAAAACTATTTTTATTTTTATTATTTTACATTTTATATGAGCTATTCAACTGAAGGTGAGAAATAGTCCATAAAGATTTATGTTACTCATTATACTGCACCCTACTTAAATATCACCCACTTTAATGGTCAAACAACTAATAGCCATTTTACACCTTATTCACAACAAAAGGTGGTAAATATCTGTTTTATATTTTTATTGGCCAAAATTGACCTTTGATTGTTGAAATGGATGATATTTAAGAACAACAGATCATCTCTCATGTCAAATTTTAGCCGTGCACACCATAGCATAGTCAATTTGTTTTTTTTTTTTTCTAATTCTTTTAAGTTGTTCATGTCATTGTCCCTCAACAACAATTTATGTGGAAGACAATTTGATAGGTTCTCAAATAAAATTGTTAGAACAACTTTTAATGTTGCAATTATATGCATTTCCACTACAGCTATAAACATTGAGGCTTGGTATGTAACAACAGCTAGAAACAAATATCAGACAAAAAGCTACCATTGAGAGCAATTGTGACAACTCTTACAACATGATGGTAAAATGATTGCAGGAATACACAGAGATCGGCTTTAAGAAAAGGTTTAGCAACTTCCAGACAAGACGATTGGCACTTAAACCAGACTCAGCTGACTTTGCCAGCATACATCCAAGTTGACTACTGGTGTAGCATTGAGATGAATAACTTGGAATTGGTCGATATTTGTACAAGTAGAACTTAACTAGGGAGCATGAATAGCTTACAAACAGCAAACTATTCAAAACTTTTATTTTCCTTTTGATTATAGCTTTTGATATCTCAAAACTACTTAACAAGAACAAAAAAGTCTAGCTGCTTTCAAATCTTCAAAGACAACAGTGATTGACCGTCAAAATTTGGTGGTAATACATAAGTTTGAAGTTGTCAAATACGCCTACCACATTTAACCAGGTCTGAACTTTACTCCCAGTACTTGGCCATGTGGTTGTTAAGCTTAATAATTATTAGAAGGCGTTTATGAGTTTATGGCCAAAGGATGTTTTGAAAATCATCCACGGCATACAGGTTTAGTGGCTGGGAACTGTGAAATCTTCAATCTCATAAGAAACTCTTATTACATTACATCTACAGTGATATATCATGGTGCATGATTAACCTTCTTGGCAGCGCTGGCCATTCAGAGGACACCATAAAATTTGTCATTGAGATACCAATAATTTGGTGCTGGTTATATGGTTGTGTTTTCTTGGCAACTATAGATTGCATGTGAATATAGGTTTAAGGTATTTCCAGCAGCGCTACTCCTTGATTTGAATCCTAAAAATATTGTGCAGCCTCTGTTCTTTACTCAAACATCTAGCAAAAGCGACAGGTAATAAAACTAGATTGGAACCATTGCCAGCATCCTGCCAGCCTGAACGAATGGGGTTTTGGTAAATAGGTATGAGCATCTGTCTAAACATGAAGGATAGATGGATTCGTTATATATTGTAGTTGCCATTGGACTGATCCGATGATGGGACTGTCCTGACAGACACGTTCGCAATCTGTAGATACATAGACAATGCATGTACATTGTTTAACAAGATACTTCAATGACATGACACCTCATGGAATGCCATGATCGCAGGATTGCAAAATGTGAGATTGAACTTACATGATCGATCAACAAAGATCTAGCATCATATTGGATTAAACTGACATTACAAATTTGTAATTTTGTTGAAGGGCATCTAGAAGGAAACCCTAAATAATTAGATTAAAAGTACTACACCGAGATATCGAGATACACAATAATTGGTAACCCTATGAAAATAAAAAAATTGAAGACTTTAAGCATATCAATTGACAAGATAAGATCTTTCCCCACTTCCTTGCAATCAAAGTAAAGAAGAATGGGAAAGTGTGCAGAGGCCGTAAAAGCACTGTAACAGGCTCTAGAATGAGGTAGAACAATGCCGTTGGAGATCAAAGATGATTTGAATGCCAAAATGTTGAAGGCTCAAATAGGGGAAAAAAACACACGGCACAGAAGAAGAACATTTATCTATCTAAAACCATTTACATATACAAGCAGAAAGAGAGGGATCAAAGGATAATGGAACCTGGACTGCTGACGGATTGATGTTTCTTTCGAACCCCAGTTTGCAACTTCAGCCTCCTCCAAAACTCCTCTGCCCCTTCCCAGTTCTTGCCACTAATTTTTCTCTATTCTTCCTCCTCCCCAAACCAAGACTCAACTCCTTGAATAAATGCAGGAGACATGCCTCTCTTCCCAACAACCCACTTTCTCCAAAAACAAGGATTCAACTCCTTGATTAAATGCAGAAGACATGCCTCTCTTCCCAACAACCCACATTCTCGTGAGATTAAAAAATTTACTATACCAAGGGATTCCTAAATCCTCAAATTTTGAAATTGACGGCACATGGCATTAATTTTACATATCCCCAAAATACTCTCTACCAAATAACCACTAAATACTTGAAACTCCAATTTTACCACATAATTACTGTAATGCCTCCCTAGTCCTGGCCTAACTGAGGTGACACCAAGGTATGAAATTCAAGCTTTACATGATATTGTGTTACTGACATTTTGTTAGGTTAGATTCCATGATTAGATTGGGTGTACATGTGGAGAGGATGACACCTTGACATTGGCATAATACGCAAATGATCACAGATGTTGGAATCCTCTGTTGTGGACTATTCTTGCCTCGGCTATTATATGATACGTACATGCAGATGTTATAACCTATTTGAAGTGGTGCAGGTACCAGGCACCGACTCCACCTGGCTACACAGGTCTGAGCGTGCCTAATGCCCCAATGGTGGTAAGATGGAGATGACACATTGGCCATATACCAGCTTAGCCTCGTCATCATCTCTATGTTGAGATGAGTTTCCGATGTCATGTATTACCTCAGACACCGTCTGGTTATTGCTTGATTATTCTACCATTCTGTGAGTCAGTTCCGTATGATCTTTGTGTTGAGTTAGTCCTTGTGGGTTGCTGTCGGATGTTTTGTTATTTGTAATTTTATTCAGCATGGTGTTAGAAAATTGAGCTTGTGCCTTGTTTCTGTATGGTTTTCTCGAGAGGATTTTATAAGCCTTGGTCTTCTTTGGCTACTTTAATTAAATTGGGGAAACAACGAGGAATACCTTGATTTCCTAATTTCACATGCGCTTGATGCATGAGCCCACACTTGGAGTACTAATTAAATCTTCATCTCATTCTCTCAACACGTGTTATGCACTTCAATTTCAATTCAAACTCTCCAATTCTCTATATCTATTAATTTATTGTAGTTTTAATGTCTGATAAACAATAACTTTCCTTAATGTTGATACCCTGATCTTAAGCTACCACTCTGGCTCAAGAACTCATCACCCACCATTGCTTTCCTCTTCTCATTTTCACCGATAGCCCTTTCTGCTATCCCCTCTACACTCATTTCTCTTTACTGTAGATACGGGAGTTGATTGAATTTATAGTAGAAGGCGATATGTTGGTGAGGTCTTGCAGAAGGGGTCTCTGCCTTTGTCTCTTGCATGAACGAAGAATTAATGGTCTTCTTGTAGCAATATTTTCCTTGTCTTGGTCTAATACATCTTGAAGTTGTAGTATTGGGTTCAATGAGATGGTATCCCCTTGTTGCGTTTTATCTAAAAGATCATGTGTCGCATCTATGTCTTTCAATTCTCTTATCTGTGCAACTTAGTTTCATAGGTGGAAATTCATAAGATCTCATGCATGAATGATAAGGTTTCCATAATCTCGTGTTTGATGTCATGCCTTGTCTATTGTTTTGGATCCCTAGCTGTTGACTTTGTGTTATTTTGTATTGCTCGAATAAGGTTATACCAACTCCTCTATCATTGCCTATCACGGATTAGTAATACTGTTATGACTTGTTTAATATTGATAGGCTTCCGTTGTAGAATAGCAATCTTAATCTTTTGTGCTTTTAACGTCTCCAGCTAGCGAATTTATATGAGCCTTAGTCCGTAATTAGGAATTTACTGAACACTAGTATTAATTATAACTTTTAATACATGTTGCCTAACGTGGCATTGGCATAGGTGTAATGGTCTTATTGAGAATTTATCAGGATTTGCCCAGACAACTAGTGACCATTGTTACGTTTAGTGTGTCTTTGTATTGATGTCTGGTCACCTAGAGCCTCTCTGCCAAACGAGCCACGTGCCTTATTGGTGCTTCCACTATTTGCATGTTGGTCTATATGTCATGGGGATAGATTGTATGGTCTTATCGAGGTTTTGGGGGGGGATCTTAGCTCAATCTACAATGGGTTGAAGGCGGGCCATAGAGATCACGTTGGGGGTCCTCTAATTACTGCTTCTTGACTATCTGTCAAGGGACATATATGAAAACAAAAAAAAAAAAGAGAAAGAGAAGTGCCTCAGGTGGATTCGCCATGGGGAGAGACCAAAAAAAAATGCAATGCACTCAACGCACCTGTGCCTTTATTTTGGACAGCTCTTTCTATTATGTTTACACAACTCAACGATGGAGAAATCACAAATGCATGCCCTTGCTAGCTGGTTGTGTTCATTGAGAGAAAGATGTGCTTTTCAGGTATGCAATATGATCGGCATTCCATGTTGTTACAAGTGGGGAATTTCAGGAAGATAATGTGATGGTAATGAGGAAACCCTAGGCTTCCTTCCCCAACTAGCTTAAAAGATCCCTCAACACCTGCTCTCGTATTTATATGGGGTGGACCATTTGGACCAATTTTTTTTACTGTGCCTTTTAAATGAGAGTGTTGTATGTAATCGAATCAACTTGGAAAATACTATGCCATTCTATCTGGTTGCTACTCTCTCATGGGCAGCTATGAAGGTATTCCGAACGGCCATCATCTGCTGCAGCTCATTGATTGTCTGGTACAGCTATTGTGCTCGTCTAATTTGGTTACTAGGAGACAATAATAGATAAATTTCAAAATATTTCAAATAATATATAAAATTAAAATTTAAAACATGCAAGATTCAAAGCAAACTATAAGGCAGTGTTTGATTTCTCCAGTCATCTTACAACTTAGATACAAACCTCATGAAAGGAAATGCGGTCTAGTGTCAGAACAGCCTATAATGCTTTGCATGTGTGTGAACTATCTGTTTTGTTCTGCACAAAATTGTCTAGGGTTTGGTCTGATGTTCGTTATTTTTCTCTGCAAATCATGATTCATTTGGCATCTGAGTTTACATCTCTCTCCATGAATGTTTTATTTTATGTTATATTTTTATGGGCTATATGTCGCCAATTAGCTGTTTTGGGAAATCTGGGAAAAGAAAAATATATATATATTTTCCAAGCACTCCTCTGGCTATTCTGAAACATCGTCCCCTATGTGCTCAATATATTGGGTTGTTGATGGAATTTATTATGGTTCATTGTTCAAAGCCATGGTGGCTTCTCTCTATTTTAGCCGGACTTCTTCTTTTACTCTCAAAAATGGTTCAAGTAGTTGCCTTTTTGAACCGTGCCAATTCAAATAGACACTTAGTGCTCTACTGCTACTCTAAGACATTACGTGGTGTTTTAAATATTAATATTATGTTGTAAAGAATTACGGTGGTAGCTTATGGGTTAGTGATTAGGTGTATAATATAATTGTGTTAGTGTAGAATTTCTACATATCCCTTGGCTACCTCGGTAGCATCGCTCTTACACTTAATATCGGGAGTTTTCTGAAAGCTTGCAACCAAATCATGGGCTCCACATTCTTGTTGGGCACGGCACTCTCATTTGATTCATGAAGAACTTCTCTCTTTACGGGATAATCTTTGCAATCTATAACTGTAGATGATTTATGGCTAACATCTTTCTGTATAGAATAGAGAGGGTGTATAACAATTAACCTCATTTTAGAAAGAATCACGAGATTTCAGTTGCCAAACATATGGGCATATCCAAATGGACACCCTAAAATCTGGTCATTATGGTATAAGGATCATAACAGGGAGGACGCAACAAGGTAGTGGAATTCAGATTTACACCTTTCCATTGCATTCACATGAAAGTTTCTGAAGCTGAATAAACAAATCCATTTCGTGATTATCCTAAACCCTAAACCCTAAACCCTAAACCTAGGAATCGTTGAAGACCAGTTGAATAATATTCATCGTTGAGCATTATCAGATCATTACATCAGCCTACATCATCCCAAGTCCATTTCATGCATGCTTCTTGTTCTTAATCATTGTTTCGAAGCCATTGAATCAATCTAACTAGGGGTCTGACTGAGAGCATGACACTTGCGATTTAGCAGATTCTCCAAATGTGTTTCTAAACATTGTGAGTTCCTTGCCAAATTTGAATATCAAATGATTGAGGCAAGCAAATTCCAGTGGTCTATTTTCTCATGACTTACAGTTCCAAGTCCATGCACCAAGTTCAGTTTCACACTTGTGGAGATTAGTTCTGCATTCACGTAGGTCCTCCAGAGCAAAGTATTCAGTCAGTTTGAAGGTTATAAGAAATTCATCTAAACAAGCCCTAAAAATCCAGCATTACGGACCATTACAATATTATGTAGATGCATGTGTGTGTGGATACACGCATGAGTACAAATGCGGCAATGCCTATAGATGTTTACTGCATTTAAATTGACAGCAGTTTACCCTTTCATTGCATGAAGGACACTCTAATTGAAGTGGGCCCAAAATGTAACAGGAAAGCGTAAAAGTGCATGGGTATGCAATTTTCACCATTAGGATATTATACATACATCATACCTACATGCATGCATGGTCTAAAAGAGAAAGTAGAGGCTAAAGGCCATACAAAAATGAAGGTCTCCATTCTCTTTAAGATGTCAACTTTGAAATAGAAAGTATATCCACATTATATGCAACTAGCACTGTCTTAGGATGCCATTTAAATTTCTCTTGAATTTTATTTTGTTTTCATTTTTTTTCATATACAACATTCCGATGTTCCTACCTTCCTCACTTGTCATCTTCCACCACCTCACGTTTTGGCTTCTACCCAGCCAATTATGTCGTGTGAAAATAGTTTGTACAAAACCATAGAGTATATGATATTTTAATCATTCACAAGCTTTTTTTTTCTTTTCTAATCTTACCAAATTAAAGATGATATTCTCACCATCTTCCTTGTTTTGCTTAACAAAGATAGCTAATAGTTCTTTTATTAATGCCAATGCATTTCACTCACAAGACTTTGTATACCAGCAATTTTGTTATTAATGCTCTGATCTGAGTTGCCAATAAGCTTCACAAATCTCTGTTTGCTTTCCAGAAACAATACCCAACTGGTTGCTTCTAGAAACAACACCATCTGCTGCTAAAAACAATACCAGCAGGGACTGTCCTCTTGTTTTATTATCATTACATCCATCATTAGGACTCTATGCGTGTTTCAATATCATTACTGGAAAAAGTTATATTTTTATTTACCTCTCAATTCTTTGCCTGAACTTTGAAAGAAAGTGCTTGTTGTCCACTTTAGCTGCCTGCAAAACTCTCTAAATGAACTTCATCTGCATTTTACTGGAAAGCATTGTGACATAACATTCTTGTGTCTCATAACAAACTTCAATAAAAATTGGAAGTACATAGGGTTGCTACTGTAATCGTATCTTTTGACAGCAGTATGAACATTATATTCTTTATGGTAATTCAAGAAATATTAAAGATGTCAGTATTTACTTTCCCAAGACTGTTTATTCATTCAGATGTTTGCCAAGTCTTGTGGCACCCCTTGTAAGGTCATGTATATGAGCCTTCTTCCTTATTGTGGTTATGCATGTTATGACCATGTGATCGTCTCCGAGCACGGGGGGTGGACCCTTGAGGGATCCACATGGTAGGCTGGTGTTGCACCCACCATTGGGGATCCAGACGTCGACATTGGTTTGGTAACGACATTAACAAGGAGCTGCTCCATTCTTTTCACTGGTTCTAGTATATTCTTATGTATCACACAACTCGATGGTCCGAGTGAGTTGTAATGTAAGTTTGTATTGATGTAGCTCATTCCTGTGAGACACTCCTAATCTGGAGTTCATTATAAATTAAGTTTATGATGTACTCCTCAACAATAATTATATTGTGATTATTGCCCACTTACGTTATCCACTTTGCTGACAGTATGTCATTGAATTTCATGCCTTGAGAAGTTTTGGAATGCTGTCACAACTGAAACTACTGGTTTTATTGCTGCTCTAGTAATTGTTACTGTTGTTCAAGCTAAAAAAGGTTGAATTGATTGCTATTCTGCTTATGTCACTACTGTTACAGCTTAAGCTATTGATTTAATTACCGTTGAATAGTGATGTCACTACTGTTTCACTGCTACTATCATTGATATATTCATTGTTGTCTTACTACTATGATCATTGTTGACACTATTAATGTTATTGGAGTTAACTCATTGTTTTGATATATGTAATGCTTATGTAATAATACTATGTCAAGTTAGGCTTATCAAGATCTTGATATCCACCCTATATTAGTCACTATCCTCCCTATATGTGATTTGTGTATAATGACACTATGAGAGTGTAGCTATCTATGCATGTGCATTTAATCCATCCCTATGAGTAAGTCGTGAGTGATACCCGTCTAGGTAATAGGATGATGTTTGAGTCAAAACTTAGAGTATTGATATATCTGTATGTTCATCTTATGTTTTAAAAAAAAAAAATGTTGTGCCTTTTAGGATTTTGTTCTTGTATGCCGGTTGGGGTGTTACAATTACTTTTGGACAACAGATTATAATTCTCATCTATTATAAAATTTACCCAAGGTGTCTTCCACAGCTTAATGTTAATTAAATAATTACCTAACACAAAATAGGAGTATTATTAATAACCACTAATCCATTAAAGAATCTTCCATCCACATAGGAGAATAATTTTAACATTATAAAATATGACTTGACTAAACATTACAACACAACCTAACCCATCATCACAAGACAAGAACCAAGTATCCCAACACGACTCGAGACCACAACAAAAGACAAGGACCGACCTAGTGGAACAGACCTCGTGTTATCTCCCATTACTAATATCCATTGGTGAAAGAACCTGCTCAAACCTGCTATATCAGGTGGAGTAAAGGTTCAGTACTTGTAGCCTGCATCCAAACAATTGATTAAATACGATCAGGTACGTATATGTCAACACACAGAGAGTCAGAGAATCGCGGCGTAGCAGGGTACTCGAAACGAGTAATGCTACACCGTCCCTGCTCTTGGATAAGATTATAATCATAGCATTTGAAAACAGATATCTACGAATCTAAAACATGTAAATAATAATCCATTACTAAACATATCCAACACATCATAACTAAAGTAATCATAATGTCATCATAACTCAACACATATCTAAGTATATCCATCGAACATAGTCCATCAAGATCAAGGAGAACATAAACCATAACATACTAGTCCAAATGTCTCAAAACTATAAATATGCAATATAAGACTATCAACTGTTCCAGAACTACCAAATAGCAATATGAAAATAACATCTATCACAAGCCAAAAAAAGCGAGGCGCATTACAGGCATTGCTATCATAATACATTGTGAGCTAACACTCACCGTGGTTTTTCCCTTTTTGAGTTTTCCATGTAAAATCCTGGTGTTTATGTGTTATGAATTTGTGGCTAATCTTCTTGTGTTTACTTTTCTTTCATATTATTGAATTTGGTAAATGGATTAATGAATGTGTGAATGAAAAGTTTTTCAGAATATTGATTCACCCCCCTCTTAGTATTCTTTGTATTCAACAATTGGTATGAGAGCCAAGTTCCTTGGAAGAAGATTAACAGCTTAAGGAAGATCTGGGAAGGTGTACACATAGCAGCAAGAAGATATCTCACTTCTCCAAAAGCCTCATATGAAAACAATGATGAATTACAAGTTGTTCTTGAAGATCTTGAAAAATCTAAAGCACAAATCAAGGATCTAAAGGATAACATACAACAAGCTGATGAATGCATTCTAAAGCTAAGAGAACAAATCAAGAAGTTCAAAGAAAAATACAAAGAGGATAGTGAATAATTGATATCAGCAAATGAAACCCTAGATGATTTGAAAGTGGAATTTGTAGAAAGAGCTAAAGCAGAAGAAGATCTGCTTATGTTGGTAAAAAGCAAATTAGAAGAATGTGATAAACTTGAAAAAGAAGTTGTAAGCCTGAAATCATATTTGGAGAAAGCTAAGAGCTATGAAGAAAAGTTCAAGATAAGCTTTGCAAAGCTTGATGAGATGATTGCTAGTCAAAAGAGTTTAGATGACAAGAAAGGGTTGGGATTTGAAAAAGGAGAAAGTTCTAAATCAAGTCAAGAAAACTTTGAGATGAAGAAAAACAAAGGCAACTAGTTCTGGAATCAAAGAAGAAGACCTAAAAGACCTTTGGTCAGGCAGCCAAATGCTCAAAGGTATCCATCTTTCAATGTCTATTGTTTTAATTGCAATAGGTTTGGTCACAAGGCTACTCAATGTAGGAATAGAATGAATCAGAATGTTTCATCATTCTCTAGTCAATGTTTCAATTGCAAGAAAATTGGTCATAGATCAAATGAATGCAGAAGTCTGGTTAGGAATGGTTTTAACTATGTAAGAAATACTCAATCTTTTAATAGAAAGTGCTTTGCATGCAATAGATTTGGGCATATGGCTAACCAATGTAGATCAAAGATGAATCCATTCGATGGAAGGAGTCAAGGACAAAGGAATGTTGTGTGTTATAACTACAATAGACCTGGACATCTTGCAAGACTCTGCAGAAGCAAGAATGAGAAAAGAAACTATCCCACAGAGAAGATGAAAACATATCAGAAAGAAGATAAAGGTAAAAACAAGGTTGATCCGATGGAGATCAAGAAGGAAATGAGCATGGTCTAGATTAAGAAGGATGTTGATAATATCAGGGATGGATCCGCACTAGTCTCCGGTGCAGATACTTCCTCCGGGAAGTAAATTGGGAGCTATGGCTCAGGGGGAGCTGTATTGAAAATTCAAATCCCCTAGCCAGATAATCAATGTTGGGATCCGGCATGAAGATATGACAAAAAGATTTATATGGCAGATCTTCTAAAAGAAATTCTAGAGAAAAAGATCAAATGTGGAATACTACAGAGCAATTTGGATTAAATGTGCCTGACAGAAAAGTGTTTGACAGCTTTTTAAAAGATAGCATTTATGATGTTTAGGTTTTAGCAAGCAAAGGTTAAAAGGGTTGTATCCAAAGGAAAAATTACTTTGCATTCAAGCTCTCAAGTGTCTAAGGTGAATAGAAGCGAAAATTCTAGCAACTACAGTGATTTCAAAAGCAATTCAAGGCAAGATCAAGCAAAACCCTAATTCAACAAAAAGAGGTATTTTTCAAATTTAAAACCCTACTATGAATTTATTTGAAGTTTTGCAAAAATGGCATCTCCTCAAGTAGTTGATATCACTAAGAGACCATGGCTGAAGTTCAAGAAACATCCATTCAAATCAACAGAGGTCGATCCAAATGGTTTGTTTTTAGAGATTCCATCTGGTGTGATGCATCCGGAAGATGTTAGGGCTTATGTTAATCTTGCCCTAGAGGAACATAGAGGTGGTCAACTCACAAACCTATATCTAAAACATTTAAGTGGAGATACATTTGACCTGAAAGAAGAATACAAGGCATTGGAGGAGAAGAAACTCATTCAGTATATAGATTTTCTAATTTTTACAGAAGATGAATGGGTCTGGTATGTCTTAAGTTGAATTCATGATGAGTTTATATGGCTTAACTTTACATTCAAGATCACCAAAGATGCCATAAGGGAAGTCACTGGACTAAACTCTACCGGTATAGTGCCTATATTAAAGGCAGTAAAAAATGATACAGTGATGAAAGCTACCAGAGCAAAATTTGATAAAAGGGCATTGACAATCAGTGATATTGAAGATCATGCAGTTAGATTTGCATCCATGGTAATTAGTTACAAAATTTACTTTGCAAACTGGGAGAACTCTGTCTCTGGTATTGCCATATATACTACCTATCAAATGGTCAAGGAAAATGTAGAGTATGACCTGTGTGAACTGCTCCGACAATAGTTAATGAAGAACCTAAAAAGGATAAAAGAAAACAAATATCCCTTCAAGTTCGGTACGTTAATTATGTGTTTGTTCTTCTACTTTATGCAAGAGTTACCAGGAATGAAGAATGTATTTTGGATTAGAGACAAACCTAGAGCAGTGCAGATTAGAAACCATTTGAGCAACATAGGAAATATTGATGCACAAAACTCAGCGCTATGGGGCTATTTCAAACACTTGCAAAAGGTAATACAATCTAGGGAAAGGATCCCTAAAACCATTGTGGAAAAGTACAAAGATGATATATGTTTTATTGTAAATAAGGATTAGTGTATGATGGAAGTTGTGGAACCTAGAACTGTCTAGATTCTACCAATGGGATATGAAGTTGATGGAAAAATACTAGATAATTATGCCCAACATATGCTAAGTAAACCAAGGGACCCTAAAGAAGAAATATTTGGGACATTTGAAGAGCTATCAACAAAAATTCATGGTGAAGTAAGGAAACTAGAAATTTCAAAGAAGGCCCAGAAGATAGCAGAAGATTATGCCCTGAAAAAAGGTTTTACCAAGGAACAAGTTAGAGAGACAAGAGAAAAGGCACAAGTAGAAAAAATAGCTAAAGAAAAGAAGGAGCAAGAAAAGGAAGCTAATAAAGCTCTAAAAGTTTAAGAGGTGCAACAAGAGGTACTTGCTGCACCAAAATGAAGAACAACAGGTAGAAGTTCCTCTGGAACAACATCTAAATCCTTCAGTATTCCCTCCATAACAACTGTAGAAGCACAAACAGGCAAGAGGAAGAAGACCAAAGGTCAGAGAGTGTATGTCAATGTTGGTATAGTTGATGATGAGGAAACTAAGACTGATGAAGAGGTAAAGAAGATGAAGGCAAAAAGTGCACCACCCTCCAGTTCTCGGCAAGACAAACCCTCTAGTGCCAAAAAAAGGAAGAACTCCAGTAACGATATAGGAAGAAAGAAGGTTAAGACTGAAGCACATGCAAAAGATCAGACTACAATGAGTCTGGAGGAAGTATTGAAGGCTATCACAGTTGATGGCAATCTAAAACCTATTGCCCAACTGTATGATGACTTCGATGATGCAAATAAAAAGGTCATTGAGGCTGTTGTCATCCAATACTTGAATATATACAATAAAGCTCCCATTGAAATAATTTTTGATCTCCCAAAAAGATTGGCAAGTATAATGTATACAAGGAAAGAAGCTGTTATGGTTAAGGATGTTGAGCTTGGAGAGCATACGTTAATTAAACTATGTCCTGAAATCACCCTAGAAGAAAAGACAAAAATCTCCAAAGCACTTCATAAAGAATTTAGAACCAAGAAGAGAATGAACACTCTGATGGCAGATGACATTGAGAAAGTAGTGAAGGAAACTGAGGAAATTACTTTGAGAGTGTTAAAGGAATATCATTTTCCAACTATTTATGACAGAGAAGAAACAAATACTGGAGATGATACATCTACTCCTGAGGTGAACATGGAACAAGGGTTAGATAAAAATGATGAAGAGTTAAAGGAGAAAGAAGGTCAGGCCCTTACTACTGATGGATTGAATACAGCTAATAAGGATCAAACTGAGACAAATCTTTCTCCAGATCAACAAACTGATGAGCAGAACAAAGCTGACAATCAAGAAGAACAAGGTGAGAAGAGCCCTACACCAGAGCATAATGTTGATGGAAATGAGACTATAGATCTGGATCCTCCGGAACAAAATAAAGAAGAAGAAGTCTCTAATACAACAAGAGACACTACGAAGTCTATCAAGGAATTTTTAGAAAAAGAAAAATAAGTGTTGGATGAGCTTGAGTTTTTGCAAGGTCCAATAAACTTGGATTTAATGTCCCCTTTGCAAAAATTTAAATTGGTATCAATTGTGCAAGCAAAAGCACAAGAAGAAATATTGAAGTCACACATACATGATAGTGGGTTAATTGGTGAGCATCCAACATTTTGGAGAAGTTGATGCCATCATATCAAAATGATACCTTGATTTCTTCAACAAATCAACTCAAGGGACTCATAAACTCTGTAAGTATGCATTTTGAATCTTTTGAAAAGTTTGCAGAAACAAAAGTGAGGAAAGAGTTTGATGAGAAAAGATTAGCTAAGTTGAAGACCATGTTAGTAAATGATAAAACTCTGTTAGATAATGGAATAAAAGGTATACATAGTACCATTAAAGAAGCTTGTGATCTGTATAAATTTTGTTTATCATGGCCAAAAGCCACAGAGGAGTTAGAGGAAAAGATCAAGGATCTGAAACTACAGCTGACAAATATTTCTAAGTCATTTGATCTGGTAGTTGAGTCAGTAAACAGCAAAGAGATACAAGTGATCAATATTTATAATGAGTTAAGTAATCTGGTGAATAAGATGGATCAAATGAAAAATAGAATATGTGAATTGACAGGACTGATAAGTCCTAAGCTTGATTCAATGTCAAATATTGCAGCAGAAGCCATGCAAGTAAGTACACTAATTGACACACCCTCTGATATACAAAAGGCAGAGAAATTAGTATTCCTCATAAATAGCCATATTCAAATTTTGGACAATGCAAATAAGAGTTGGGATAGAGAGTTGGCTCAAATCAAGATCATTTTTCAAGACATCCTACTACCTCCAACAAATTAAGTTGAAGATTGCACCTCTACATATGTGGCAAAGTATGACAATTTTTGTAGTTTTGACATAATTTTGACTTCTGCACATACACCTTTTCCATTGATGTCAAAGGGGGAGAAGAAAACTAGTGAAAAATGGGAAAACACCTAAAGGGGAGAAGAAAAATAGGGTGCATACAGTAAGGGGGAGCAGACAAGCATTTTTCACTAAGTGTTGCCATCAATGCCAAAGGGGGAGATTGTTGGCAAGAGACACTGCTATGATGAATGATTGAATGTTGTCATTGATGGAAACATGGCAAAGGGTATCTACCAACAAGGCAAAGAGACTTTACTCCGTAGATCAATTTTGTTTGACAATAAGGCATAAAAGGTTTTTGATTCGAAAGGCCAAAATGGCTAAGTATAGACAATATACAGAGTAAGTGACAGAGATTGGGTCAGTATACCTCCGCAGTTGGAGATCATTACATGCAGTTTAGATATGTTATTCATAGTTGTATAGTGATGATATGTCTCAATGTTCAAGTCTTGATTTCCTTCGGAAGTCACATGGTGAAACATCTAAGTCTGGGTAATTAGAGTTAAGTCTAGACCGTGCACAGTACTAGAGTAAAAGGATCCGCATTCCTCCGTTGTGGCATATTTTGTCTTGCGGTTCTGAGTTAGAAAAGATACATATCATAACTACCTAAATCCAAAGTTAGACCTTCTGAAGTTCCTTTAATCACAATCTACAAGTTCTCTAGTATCGGCTTCTAGTTTGACAGTATTTCACCGTGACAGAGCAACAGTTCCAAGATCCACATTTTACTATAAAAGACTATTATGTTTTATAGTTTTGAGGGTATGTTAAAAGGTCAATGATTAATTTTGAACATGATTTTTAGAGTATCATATGGTTCGTAGTAGAAGTTAGGATGTGACAATTGAATTGGTCAAGTGTGTGCTTAAGGGATAAGCCGACAGGTAAGCTAGATCTATATGCAGAGAAGATACATTGTTGGAAGAATTAATCAAAGTAGTTGAATGATTGATGCCAACCTATATAAATACTATTGTATGTTTGTCCAGGTCCACATTCCTGTTTGAGCACAAGATCAAGCCGACAAGGTACAACACTTGTATACACGCTTCATGTCTAGGTTGTCGACTTGATTATGAGATGAATCTTATTGTGGATATATATATTTGATGGATTTTGGTGTTGGTAGTATGGATGAATGTTAGGAGTGTATGAATTTGACATGTGCATGATCTAAGGTAGTTTGCAGAGTAGAAAAGGATAATAAAGGTAGAAAATAGAAGTATATGTGAAGCAAAGAAGAAAAGCAGGGCAGACAATATGAAGTCCTTTGAATCTATATACTGAGCAAATTGGTACTGCACCTCAGCATATTGTAGATGCACCTATAGCAGTCATCTCTTGGTAGTGAGCCAATCCTTCTTACATATTCTCTTATATTTGGCAGCAAGCATTTCTTTGGACAGTGAGTCCGTGGGCAGTGAGCCTTTATGTAATTCTGTATTGCTATCATAATATATTGTGAGCTAACACTCACTGTGGTTTTTCTCTTTTGGGGTTTTCCACGTAAAATCTTGGTGTCTATGTGTTATGAATTTGTGGCTGCTCTTCTTGTGTTTGCTTTCATATTATTGAATTTGGTAAATCAATTAATGAATGTGTGAATGAAAAGTTTTTCAGAATACTGATTCACCGCCCCTCTCAGTATTCTTTGTATTCAACAGATGCAAGATTGCTCTGTAACCTAGGATGTTCTTGCATCGGACACCTGGGGTTGTTGAAAAAGTGAGTCCCTCACTTTGCTGGGGCTAGAGGAAAACCAAGGTAGTCTACCTCAGCCTGAGAAATCCATGTTGAATCTTCTTTCGGTCTGCCTTTCCCCTTTACCAGATATTCTTTGTATTGCTTGCCTATGGTACTTCATCCAACTCTGCTATCCAAGATGTCCTCTATTTGCTCCAATTGTTGATGTGGTAACTAATTCTTCAAATCATCTTCAATGTTGTCACTTGATTCTCCTTCATGATATTGATATAGGTCTGCAATGTTGAATATAGGTGATATATCAAGTGTCTCTGGTAGCTCCACTTCATATGCATTTCCTAAATCAAACTTCTTGAGTATCCTACATGGTCCAAACTTCTTCATCTTCAACTTGTTATATGTCCCTACTGGAAATCTCTCTTTTCTCAGATATACTATTATTTCATCTCGCATTGAAAATTATTTATGTATCCTCTTCTCATTTGCTTTCTTCTTATACTTACTGTTCATCCCCTCCAAATGCTTCTTAACTTGATTATGCATTATCTCTATATATCCTACAAATCCTTTTGCCTCTACACTTCTCTTATTCTCCATACTGATATATCTCAACTTTGTAACTCCTCTAGGTTTCATTTCGGTCACAATCTCAAAAGGTGTCTTCCCTGTACTCCTGTTCACTGAATTATTGTATGCAAACTCTGCTTGTGGTAGAATTAGATCCCAATTTCATGTCTTAGCTCCTACCAAATATCTTAACAAGTTACCCAAACTCCTATTTACCACTACTATTTGTCCATCTGTCTGTGGATGAAATGTTGAACTCAACTTTAGGTCTGTCTTTATCTTCTTCCACAATGTCCTCCAAAAGTATCTAATGGATCTTGTATCCCTATCTAAAATTATGCTCTTAGGTAATCCATGCAATTTCACAATCTCCTTGAAAAATAGGTCAACAACATGCACTACATCATTTGTCTTCTTACAAGGTATGAAATGTGCCATCTTTGAAAATATTTCCACCACTACAAATATAGAATCATGTCCTCTCTGTGTTCTTGGCAATCCTAATATGAAATCCATGCTTATGTCTTCCCAAGGTCTCTCCGGTACTGTCAAAGATTTGTACAAACCAGTATTCTAACTACTCCCTTTTGCAACTTGACATACTCTACAACTCTGCACAAACTTCCTTACATCCTTATATATCTGAGGCCGAAAGTAATGTTCACTTATCAAAGCCACTATCTTGTTAATTCCAAAATGTCCTAATCCACCACCATGCTTCTTCTTGATCAAATTATCTCGTATTGAACTTTGAGGTATACACAACTGATTTCCTTTGAACAACATATCTTCCTAAATGAAATAATCCAACCACTTACTTCTATCTGTCACAATAAGTTCCTTACATGCTTTTCATGGTTTTGCAAAATCAATATCTTCCTCAGACATGTACTTTAACTCCTCAAAACCTAATACATCAACTTTCATCTCTGTCAACAAAATCCTTCTCCTGCTCAATGCATCTGCAACTTTGTTTAACTTTCCACTCCTATGCTTCAATACAAATCTGTAACTCTGCATGAACACTACCCATCTCATATGTCTCTCATTCAACTTTCCTTGATTGTTCAAATATTGTAAAGCATGATGATCTATATACAACACAAATTCCTTAGGCAACAAGTAATGTCTCCACTTCTTCAAAGCTTGAATTATGGTAGAGAATTCCTGATCATATATTGAATATTTTTTCCTTGCATCATTCAGCTTCTCACTGAAATATGCTACTGGTCTACTTTCCTGACTTAACACTGCTCCTATTGCATTTCCACTTGCATCACAATCTACTTGAAATACCTTGTTGAAATCTGGTAATGCTAACACTAGTTGCTCTATCACTTTCTACTTCAACAATTTAAAACTTTTATTTGCTCCTGATGTCCACTTAAAATCCTTTCTGTCACCTCTCATTGTCTTTGTCATCGATGTGCATACTAAACTAAAATTTCTAATGAACTTCTGATAGAAACTAGCTAATCCATGAAATGATTTGACTTCTCCAATGCTCTTTGGTGTTGGCCACTCAACATTTTCTCTTTCTCAGGGTCCATCTTCAATCCTTCCATAGAAATCACAAATCCCAAGTATAACAATTATTCCTTCATGAAACTACATTTCTTGGTGTTTATCAACAATTTATCTTCCCTCAACCTCTGCAATACTTGTCTAATGTACCACAAATGTTCTTTTGTCTTACTAAAAATTAGAATATCATCCAAGTATACAATAAAAAACTTACCCAACAATTTCTTCAAGACCTCATTCATCAATCTCGTGAAAGTACTCAATGCATTAGTCAATCCAAAAGGCATCACCAACCATTCATACAATCCTTCATTTGTCTTAAATGTAGTCTTCCATTCATCTCCTTCTTTGATCTTGATCTGATGGTATCCACTCTTCAAGTCTATCTTTGTGAAATAATTTTCTCCACTCAAATAGTCCATAATGTCATCCATCCTTGAAAATGGAAATCTATACTTAACTATTTTGTTATATGGAGCCTAATCAGACTTGGAGGTTAAATTTTCTCCACTTTTATTGGTGCAATTTTCCCCCCAAATTATTTAACGGGGGGTTTGGGGGCAACACCCCCAAGATGGGGTCAAGGTGCAGCGCCCCTTGTGGGGTGAAATGACTTTTATGATTTTATAAAGGCGTCAGGAGTTATTTTTCTATTGGTTGACATAAAAAAACCCTATTTTGTAACCAACATAAGTCTTGATAAAAATAGCTAAGGGTTAGGGTTTCTGTGGATATTGTGTTGTAGAATTTGTAGAGGTATTGAGTTGCAAGGATTGCTAGTTGTAATCAGTTTGATTTACTAGATAATAATATTGGACTCTCTATTAGTGGATGTAGCCCGGGTTTGGGTGAACCATGTTAAAAATTATCTCTCGTTGTTATTATTTCTGTGTATTTTTCATTGCTCTGTTTAATCTTTATTTGTATTTAATTGATATCTTCTCATGCAATTCCTAACAAGTGGTATCAAAGCGGGTTGTGTTCGATTATCATTTGCAGGAAGGTCTCACGGTTGAGTGGGAGTCTCACGGTTCAGTGGGAGCAATGGCGGATGGGGCTAAATTGAAGATAGATAAATTCAATGGGTAGAACTATCAGTTACGAAAGATGTAGATGGAGGATTATCTCTATCAAAAGGATTTATGGATGCTATTGGAAGGAATAGCTAAGAAACTGGCAACAATGACTGATGAGGATTAGGAACTTCTGGATAGAAAAGCATTAGGAACCATTCAATTGTGCCTGACACCATCTATGGCATTCAATATAACATAAGCAAAGACAACAAATGAATTGATGAAAGCTTTCGCTAAATTATATGAAAAACCCTAAGCCTCAAATAAGGTATTTCTCATGAAGTGTTTGTTTAATCTGAAAATGATTGAAGGTGGATCTATGACAAATCATTTAAATGAGTTTAATATGATTACCAATCAGTTAGCTTATGTAAAAGTAAAATTTGATGAAGAGGTGAGGGCTCTCTTGGTTTTATGTTCTTTGCAGAAAGCTAGAATAGCTTGGTAATGGTTATAAGTAACTCTGTCTTTAGTTCAAATACTTTGAAATTTGATGATGTTGTCGGTGTTATCCTTAGTGAGGAAATGTGACAGAAAAGCTTAAGAGGGTCCACATCAGGTAATGTTTTGAATGCAGAAAGCAGGGGCAGATCAAAGGAGAGAGAAAAAGGTTCTAGAGGTCATGGGAAGTCACGAGGAAAATCAAAGGAAAAGAGGTCCCAATCTAAAGGATAGAAGGATTGCTGATACTGTGGGAAACCAGGTCATCTGAAGAAAGATTGCTGGTCTCGAAAGAATAAAGGAGACGAACAAGAAGGAAATAAGGAGGCAAATGTACCAGTAAGTAATAAATCTAAAGATGATGTTTTGATTCTTTCCCTAGATAATGCTAACGATTCATGGGTTTTAGATTCAGGGGCCTCATTTCATGCTATGCCCCATAGAAGTTATTTTCTTGATTATGTTCAAGGGGATTTTGGGCTAGTTTATTTGGGAGATAATGAACCATATTAGATTGTTGGAAAGGGAAGAATTAAGATTAAGTTGTAGAATGGGAATCATTGGCTACTACAAGAGGTAAGGCACGTTCCAAGGCTAAGTAGGAATTTAATTTTAGCAGGGTAGCTAGGTGATTAAGGTTGTACAATTACTTTTAATGATAAAAATTGGAAGGTTTCAAGAGGTGCCTTAATAGTAGAAAAAGGTGTGAAAGTAGGCACCTTATATCTTTGTACAGGTCATACTATTCCTTCTACTTTAGTTGCTGCAGAGAAAAAATAAACAGGTTTAGGAACAGTTGTTGTGGGTTCGTAGGAAGAGACTGAAATAGTTGCTGTAGATTATGAGACAACACTGTGGCATAACAAACTTGGGCATATGAGTGAAAAAAGTATGAAGGTACTTCATTCTAAGAAAGTTTTACTAGGTCTAAAATGTATTAATATAGATTTTTGTGAAAGTTGTGTGTATGGTAAACAAAAGAGAGTTAGTTTTTTCAAGGATGGGAAGCAAAAGAAAGATGAAAAGTTGGAGCTTGTGCATACAGATGTATGGGGACTGGCTCAAGTATCTTCTCTCAGTGGCTCTCGGTATTATGTTACATTCATACATGATGCAACTAGGAAGGTTTAGATTTATTTCGTTAGGTAGAAATCTGATGTGTTTGAAACATTTAAGAAATGGAGAAGCTTGGTTGAGAATGAGATGGGTAAAAGATTAAAATGTCTCAGATCTGATAATGGTGATGAGTGTTGCAGCAAAAACTTTGAAGATTATTTTTTCTTTAATAGAATTCGTAGGCAAAAAATGGTTCCAGAGACTCCACAGGAGAATGGAGTGGCTGAGCACATGAATATGACAATAATGGAGCGTAAAAGGAGCATGAGATTGCATGTTGGGCTGCCTTTAAAAATGTGGGTAGAGGATTTCCATACCACTGTATATTTAATTAATAGAGGTCCTTTGGGATGTGGTATTCTAGAGGAAGCATGGATAAGTAAGAAGGTGAGTTATTCTTTTCTCAAAACCTTCAGATGTGAAGCATTTGCACATGTAGATTCTGAAAATAGAACCAAGCTAGATGCAAAATTAAAAAAAGTGTATCTTCGTTGGATATGACATTGATGAATTTGGCTATAGGCTTTGGGATGTTGAAAATCTAAAAACTGTGAGAAGCATGGATGTTGTATTCAATGAGAAGGTGTTGTACAAAGATTAGTTGCAATAGCATGAGAAGAAAGAAAAGGATTATGTGGTGGTGGATGATACTCCAAATAGTGATGTTCTAATGGTTCCTCATGCTCCACAACAACAATAAGAAATACCACAAACTCCAATGAATGTTAGACGGTCAACAAGGCTAAGTAGACCTCCTGAAAGTTTTTCTCCCTCTTTGTATTCTATTTTGTTAATAGATGTTGGTGAACCAGAAGGGTATGATGAAGTTATGTAGGTGGATACAAAGGTTCAGTGGGAGCTTGCAATGAAATAAGAAATGGAATCCTTGCTGAAAAATTAGACTTGGGAATTATATAAGTTACCTACAGGTAAAAAGGCTTTACCAAACAAATGGGTTTATAGGATGAAAGAGGAAGATGGAGGTAAGAAAATATTTAAAGCCAAGTTAGTTGTAAAAGGATTTGCATAGAAGAAAGGTATTGATTTTGATGAGATTTTTTCTTCGGTTTTTAAGATGACTTCTATTTGTACTATTTTAAGTATTGTGGCTGCTGAAGATTTGCATTTGGAATAGTTAGATGTGAAAACTGCCTTTCTCCATGGTGATTTGGAGGAGATATATATGGAACAACCATAGGGATTTGACGTCAAAGGTAAGGAGAAATTGGTGTGTAGATTGAAGAAGAGTTTATATGGCTTGAAACAAGCACTTCGATAATGGTATTTGAAATTTGATAGTTTTATGGATGAGCAAGGCTACAGCCGATGTAATTCTGACCATTGTGTTTATTTTAAGAGGTTGGATAATGATAGCTACATTATTTTATGTTTATATGTTGATGACATGCTTGTAGCAGGGTCTAACATGGATCACATAAGAGAGTTAAAATAGCAGTTAGCACAATCATTTGCTATCAAGGATTTGGGGGCAGCAAAATAAATCCTTGGTATGAAGATTTGCAGAGATAGGAAGAATAGAAAATTGACTCAATCTTAGGTTGATTATGTTGAAAAGGTGTTGCAGACATTCCATATGGAGAATGCAAAAGTTGTCAGCACACCTTTGCCTAGTCATTTGAAATTGACTACGGAGATGTGTCCTAAGACACAAGAGGAGGAAGAAAAAATATCCAAGGTACCATATGCTTCAGCTGTAGGAAGTTTAATGTACACCACGGTATGCATGAGACTGGATATTGCACATGTTGTAGGAGTTGTAAGCAAGTATATGAGTAATCCCGGATTGGAGGATTGGAATGCAGTAAAATGGATTCTCAGATATTTGAGAGGTACATCCACTAAACACTTATGTTTTGGGGGCTCTAGTACTGATTTAGCAGGCTATGTGGACTCAGATTTGGCAGGGGCTATTAATACCAGGTGAAGTACTATAGGTTATGTCTTTACTGTAGGTGGGACAGTGGTGAGTTGGATCTCCAGGTTGCAAAAGGTGGTTGCTTTATCCACATTGGAGGCAGAGTATGTAGCTGCAACAGAGGCAAGCAAGGAGATGATATGGCTACAATCTTTCATGGAAGAATTGGGCAAACAACAAGCTAACAGTTATTTGTTTATAGATAGTCAGAGTGCCATACATCTTGCAAAGAATTATGCCTTGCATTCAAAGACCAAACACAAACAACTAAGGTATCACTTCATCCGGTCAGTGTTGGATGATGGACGGTTACGGTTGGAAAAGATTCATACAGATGAAAATCCAGTGGATATGTTTACGAAGGTAGTGACAAGGGAGAAGTTGAGCTCCTATTCAACTTTGGTTAGTCTTCAAGACTGAAAATAATAAAATCAGAACAACAGGGTCCATGGTGTTTATTTCCAGTGGGAGCTATAGGGTCAGCAGTGTCATGATCAGTCTCTAAGTGGGAGATGATATGTTGTGGAGTCTAATTAGTATCCAAGTGGGAGATTGTTGTTATATGGAGCCTAATCAGACTTAGAGGTTAAATTTTCCCCACTTTTACCGATGCAGTTTCCCCCCAAATTATTTAACGGGGGTTTGGGGGTAGTGCCCCTTGCGGGGTCAAACTACTTTTATTATTTTATAAAGGCATCAAGAGTTATTTTTCTATTGGCAGACTAAAAAAAACCTATTTTGTAACCAACATAAGTCTTGATAAAAATAACTAAGGGTTAGGGTTTCTGTGGATATTGTATTGTAGCATTTGCAATGGTATTGAGTTGTAAGGATTGTTGGTTGTAATTGGTTTGATTTACTGGATAATAATATTGGACTCTCTGTTGGTGGATGTAGCCTGGGTTTGGGTGAATCACGTTAAAAATTATCTCTTGCTGTTATTATTTATGTGTATTTTTCATTGCTTTGTTTAATCTTTATTTGCATTTAATTGATATCTTCTGCATGCAATTCCTAACAAACTGTGATCTTGTTGATTGCTCTAGAGTCTGTACACATCGTCCATTCTCCATCCTTCTTTGGTGCTAATACTGCGGGTACTGCACAAGGGCTTAAACTTTCTCTAATCAATCATTTCCTCAATAGCTCCTGTATCTATCTATTTAGCTCTACATTCTCTACTGGTGTCATCTGATGTGCTGCTTTGTTAAGCAAACTAGCTCTAGATGTAAGGTCCATGTGATGGTTGATACTCTAGATTGGTGGCAATCCTTTAGGTACATTATCTGATATGATGTCTTCATATTGTGTCAACAATTCAGTTATCTCCTCTGGTTGTGATTCTTCAGTCTCTGTACTTAGGGTTCCATGCTTCTTAGGAATCAAAGCAAAACACATGTTCTCATGTTTCAAACCTTCCAAAAATTTCTTTCCATCTACCAAACAGATTCTAGAATTCCCACACACTTCTCTCATAGGCTCATCTTCCAAAGGTATCAAGGTGATTTTCTTTCCATTAGATACTATAGTGTAGGTATTCTTTCTCCCATCATGTATAGCTTTTCTATCATAATGCCATGGTCTACCCAACAATATATGACATACATCCATTGGAATAATATCACACAAGACTTCATCGTGATAAGATCCTCTATGAAATTTCACCAAACATTGTTCACTCACCAATACCTTGTGTTCATCTTGAACCCATGCTATCTTGTAGGTCTTAGGATTTTTCAATCTCTCCAGGTTCAGCTTAGTCACCATGTCCTTTGAAGCCAAATTATTAGTACTACCACTATCAATGATAACCTTACAACATTTACCTCCTGATTTGCATCTAGTCCAGAACAAACTTTTCCTCTGCGGTGATTCCTTAGTTGTCTATGCTTGAAATAGTGCTCTCCTCATGACTAATGATTCTCCTTTCTATGGCTTTCCAACTCAATCAGGTGATCCAATAGGTTCTTCTTCTACATAAGTTATTCTTGTACTGTTCTTTGTCTTCTTGCTTGTACTTCCCTGATGACATTCAAATGCTCTGTGTCTACCTCCACACTTAAAACAGATTCCTCTGAATGTTCTCTTATCAAAACCTCTTTCATCTCTCTTATAAAGTTGTACCCTTCACTCTGGTAAGAATTATGATGTCCTCTGTGGTAGAAAGATCTATCATCTCTTCGGTATGAATTGTTATCTCTATCTTCCTTCTTGAATGGACTATCTTGTTTGTTCTACTCCACATATGATCTTTCTCCTCTGGAATATGTTCTACCTCTTGTAAATTTACCTCCTCTACCTCTCTATCTCTACTCATGCTTCTTGTTCAACTTGTCTTCAACTTTCATGGCAAACTGATATGCTTCTTCTATTGTTGTCATCCTTACTAGGCTCATTTCTTCTTGAATGTTCAATCTCAGTCCATTGTTGTATCTTGCCACTTTCTCCTTTCTTGCTTTACTATGTCCAGTCCTTATGACCATCTTATGGAATTCTTCAGTATACTCGTTCACAGATTTCTCCTTTTATTTTAGGTTCTACAATCTTTTCAAGAATTCTAACTCATAGTCAGCAGGTATAAACTAATTTTTCAACTTTGTCACGATCCTGTCCCATTTTGTGATCTTTTCTTTCCCTCTTCTATTTCTATCCAATTGAACTTCTTTCCACAAAATAGCAGCATGTCCTTTCAACTTAGTCTTCGCAAATCTTACCTTCTCCAAATCTTCAATTTCTTCATATTCAAAGTATTCCTCCAAGTCATTTACCCAATCAATTAATTCCTCTAGATTCAAATTTCCAATGTAATTTGGTACATCCACTCTAGGTCTCTTTCTAATATTCAAAATAGCTCTCAACATCTTCACTTGATCTAATTCTTCTTCTTCTTATAGGGTTTCTTCATTTTGATCAGCGGATTGAAATTCTTCATCATCACTTTCAACATCATGTCTAGGGGTTAGTCCTCTTCTTCTGTCTTCTTCTATAGCATCTAGTCTCACTTTCATTATTTTCATCATCTCCATCATTTCGTCCATTCTTCCAACCATAGTGCCTACAACAGGTATCCTCCTCGGCGGCATCTCTTCCTAGGATCTGGTGCAACTGCCTCAATTTAGTGATCTAACTATAAGGTAGCAACTGCCTCACACTCAACGAAGACTACCTTAGGTTGGTGATTGGTTCACCACAAGATCTTATGGAATGCCTTCACTTCCCAAAGGATTCAAAACTTCACTATGATACCACTTGGTGCAGTCACAGTCGGAAGGTTCACAGAATGAACTATCCAAACCGTGCAGCAAGAGTAAACACAACAGAAACGACACAAATATAGAATACAATGGAAGATTCAAATGCTTAATATATCATATATTCAGAATGCTTATATGTCGACAACATGAGGGCTACAATCAATGGGCTCACAGGCTTGAATTCCAGATTACAACTGATATGCAAGATATGGCATTGAAATGCCTTCCTGAAAATAATAAACTATCAAACTTATGAATTCAACTATCTATGAACTACTGACTTCCTAATACATCTTAGAGATCTATATATATCTACAAGCTCCGGAAATCCTCCGTGTCGGCCAAGAAAGGTTACAAACTCCAATGAAGAAATGTAACATGTAGAAACAAATAGGTCAGGCCTAAACATCTGATAATGATCCGCAAACGTATGAATCAAGGTGTGGACCTCAAGGAAGGTCTACCTAACCCTTATGTATCGTGTGACATGCTCCATTTAGCTCTGCAAGTCACGGAAGTGCTCCGCAAACCTTCTCCTTCAACTGAATGTCTGTGTGCTCTGCTCTGTGAAAACAGGTGATCTTTTAATAGCAATAACTTTTAGCAGACAAGTCCAAATGAACTAAAATTTGGATATGATGTAGATGATGATATGTAGATGCTAAGTCCTACTCCATGAGCTCTAATATGAAGATGTGGCAAAATGCGGTACAAAATGTTGAAACTACAATTGACTGAACTGAACTAAAAATGAAAGAAAAGAAAGAATGCAAAATATTTTTGGTTGATGCAAGATTGCTCTGCAACCTAGGATGCTCTGCAACCTAGGATGCTCTTGCATCAATAGTGAAGGAAATATTAATTCAACGAGCTGAAATTTATCAAACCCATAATGTCTCTAGGTCTATGAAGTAGAAAAATTAATCGATAATCAAACTAAGAAACCCAACATGAATTTCAAAATGATAATATGCCCCATACTTTTATGCATCCTAGTATACTAATTTCAACGTAGGGGAGTTGTGGTGTTTGATTTTTTAGTGAGATATCTTCTTTCTTTTCTTTTTCTGTGAGATTCATCCTGTGGCAAAACAAAGCCACAAATAAATAAATATAACAATAATTTTATTGATATTAATAATTTATAAGAAAAATAATTTGTGAAAAAAATATATAATTATATATATATATATATATATATATATATATATATATATATATATATATATATATATATATATATATATATATATATATTGTAATATGTTTTTAAATAATTATATCAACTACACAATATTTCAATAATTATATTTAAATATAAAATATGACATAACTATATTTTTTAACTACTTAATAAAAATTATAAATGCAATCCATGGTGAAATCTCAAACTAATGATTGTAATAACAAAATTTTATTACATGAACAATTATTTATAATAATAATATTTTAATATCACAAATTTCTTGCATGAACAATTATTTTGTAATAATAATCTTTTAAAGGAGGCAAACCATGCAATCACTTCTAGAAGTTATTTTCCAACCATGAATTCAATATAAATAGAAACCCACCTACATCCCTTAATTTTATTTTTGAATATCTTTCATATTAGAGTATCATGGAGTATAGGATCACCATTATAGCATTGTATTTAGTTGTTTTTATAATTTCCAATGTCCATTCAATTTTTGTAGCAGAAAGTAATTGCTACAAATCAATATACCAATTTGGAGATTCATTGGTTGATACAGGGAACCTTGCTATCTCTAATCCTGGTCTATTTAGTGGAATCACAAAGCTTCCTTATGGAGAGACATTTTTCAACAAGGTCATGATTGGATGCTCTTATGGGAAACTTGTTATCGATTTTATTGGTTTGTTTTCAATGCTCACATCATATTGACCCTTCATTTGGGTTTGTTTTATTTATTAAGTGATTTTTAAGTTATAGGTAGATGGGAATATGGACCAAAACTCTCAATATAACAATAGCAAAGTAATGTCAAAATGAAATGATTATATGTTTCATAAATCTCATTTTCATTTTACAGTGCAAATATTTTATTAACAATATTTCATTTTACTATAATATAACATAAATATAAATACATTATAAATTTGTATAATCAACAATTTAGTGTAAATTATAATATATGCATAGAGGTAAAGAAAAAAAAAATTATTTGTTTTAACATTAAAAAAAAAATTTGTTTAATAACCAAATTCTTACAAGAATTTAGCCACTTAGAAGTTTTCTCCTTGATTTTATGTGTTTGTTTTACTCAAAATAGTATTTCCGCAAAATTCACCCTTAAGAGCTCAATTTTTGAGCCAATCACAATACTCTGTTTTGATTAGTTTACTCTAGATAGATTAATCACTAGATAAGAAAACTCATTGCAATACTAATAAAATTTATATTAAATTGTTGATTATATAAATTTATAATGTATTTATATTTATGTTATAATATTATAGTAAAATAAAATATTATTAATAAAATATATTTGGAAATGAGACCTATGGAACACATAATTGTATAATTTTAACATTACTTTGGTGTTGTTATATTTGTACTAGTAATCTAAATTGCTAACTTAAAACAAAAATTTAAAGAAAACAAGGAGTGGGTTGGATAAACAAGACTAAGGAGTTTGAATTTTTTAAGCTATGTTTAAGAGTAAGAACAAAATGGTTTAAAGTTAGTTATCTTAGTTATCTTTTTGACATTATGGGATTATTTAAAACAAATTGTTAAGAATATAGAATTAAAAATTCAAGTGTAGAAACAAGGTAGATTTTGAGTTCTTTATGCTTGTTTACTGGGACTATTTAACTTTTTTGTTTACTAGTACTACTTAACTTCTTGTTTAATTATTTACATGTTTTACAAATTGAGGATTGTTTAATTTGTTTACTGAGTGACTAAAGTAAATATTACTAGAAGCTCTACAGGTGTGCTTATAGGGCATACATTATTGTGTTCATTTTCCAACATTGGGTGATAGACTTCATAGTATACTTATCCCATTTTTTTTCTCACATATTCTTTCATGCATAAATATTCCATAAGGTTCAAGATTTTATGGCATAAATATTCCATAGTGTTCAAAATTCAAAGTTTTCATTAGGAAAAGTAATTTTCTAGTATGATAATAAGCATGTTGAAGTTAGTATACTAAGATGCATAAAAGTATGGGGCATATTATCATTTTGAAATTCATGTTAAGTTTCTCAGTTTGAGTGTCGATTAACTTTTCTACTTCATAGACCTAGAGACATTATGGGTTTGATAAATTTCAGCTCATTGAATTAATATTTCCTTCACTATAATATATTAATATTTAATTTTTATAAACAAATATATATGTGTGTGAATATTTCATTTTACTATGTTATAATAAATTTTATTATAAAAATAGTATTAATTATATTATTTTATTGATATTTAAAATATAAATATTATAATTCATATATGGCCATTATATTTTTTTTGTATAAATATTAAATATTAATATATTATATTGTATACTCAGTGGACTATGGAGGCCCTCGTTTCTCGGCATGGGTTAAAAGCCTAGCTTCTATATGAGTTTGTGAGATGGCCCTGTGGGCTTTGCTTCTGGTTTCCTTTGTTTCTACCAAAATGATGTGTATTTCTTTCTCCTCTTAGTCCTCTTAGGTTATTCTCTCCTCTTCTTGCGTCTCTTCTATTCCTCTCATCTTCTTCATTCTTAGCTTATTTGGCCATGTTGTTCTCATTTTTATTGTTGATTATACAAAAACTACTTACCAATATATATATATATATATATATATATATATATATTGTATAATATTCATATTAATATTTTTTTATAATAAAACCTTGGTTTATGGGACCAGAGACCCAATAAAAAATGGGATAAACCCATAAGTCTAGAAAGTCTAGAATCCTGATAAGAAATTGTAAAACAAACCCTCATAATAGCCTCAACCAAAACAACTGATAGTTGAATACATAGCCTTCGATCAAAAAACTTAAGCAACCTACTACTATTATCAAATCCCAACCCATATTACAAAAAACCAGAGAGGGGCAAATTATAGGGACCCAACTCTCATAACCTTTCACTAGAAAAACCTAAACAAGCAAATAGAAAGCAGGAGGTCTAAATACCTCCATCACCAAACAAGTCCATCATCAGCTTCACTATCACACGCATAGGAGAAGGAAGGCCGAGCATGCTCTAGAATAGGAACTCCCATCTTGCCAGCTATCCCATCGACCACTTTGCCAGTCTCCATCACCCTAATTGTAACATCATGCAGGTGACCTAGAACAAGCTCCAAATTCTCTGAATTTGGCTTAGAAGCTTCGATTAAATCCTCATGCATCATGATCGCAGAAGCTACAACAGAAAGCATGATAGCAATGGTGAGCGACTAGGCCGCTCCAAAGACACTCCACCTCCCATGCAAAGTACTAGGATCTAGAAACAGATTTGTCATTGCTTCCCTTACATTCACCCCTTCCTTTTCGTCAACTTCCTTTGCCACCTTAAGGAGTCGCCCTAACTAGTCCCAAAGAATTGGGTTCTTTATTTCACTCTCCAAACTATTTATGAATCCAACCATGACATCTTCACCATAGATTTTCTTGAGATGCTTTTGAGTAGAGTACTTCCTCATCATTCTACCTCCTACGGATGAAAGATTGCCCCTCTTCCTAGTCTGTCTTCTGGGGACTCTGTCCACCACCTTCTTGCCCTTCTCTACCCTCAACCAGGGCTCCATACCAGCCTCACCGCCCACATCAACAACATCCATCAGTAACACATTCACCAGTCACCGGAGAAAGGATTAATCTTATTGAAAACATGAATAATTAACTTGCAATATTTTTTGTCACCCCAACTCTGAGAAATGACCTGGCAATTCCCAGACGCCATCATAAATAACAATGCCTACCAACCTCACTCTCCCTTCGCTAGTGTCTTACATGTTTCACCATACTCTTGCTCTGTCATTTCTATTAATGACACCCGGTGTCACTCAAGCCCATTATCAGGCGAATAGTCATATTAATATAATATTCATATTAGTATGATTGTTTAACTTTTAAATCATTGATTATACAAATAAATAGAATTATCATTAATAATGTATTTATATTTATGTTATATTATAGTAAAATGAAATATTGATATATATTTGTGTCATCACAATAATAACAAGTACTAAATGCGTTAGTCATAGCAAGACGAAGTTTTAATCAGATTTCGCAAATCTCTAATTCCAATAATAATATTATTTCTAATCTGGAGATGATTAGAGGTGAAGCAGTGAAGTTTTTTTAGAATCTTTTGACCTCTCCTACTGCTGCTATAGGTACTAATGAAGTTGAATTAAAAATGTTAGATAATATCCCTAAATTGATTACAGATTCACACATTTCTTCCCTTGATTGTCCCTTCTCCCTAGAGGAAATCAAAGCAGTTGTTTTTTCAATGGAAGGTTCTAAAGCCCCAGGCCTAGATGGTTTTCCCCCTCTCTTTTTTCAGAAATGTTGGGACTTCATTGGTAATGATGTTTGGAAGGCTGTGGAGGAAGCTAGAAGAGAAAGGAAAATACTGAAAGAGGTTAATAGTACTTTTATCACTTTGATTCCTAAATCTAAAAAGACTTCTTCTTTCAAAGACTTTAGACCAATTTCCTTATGCAACACAGTGTATAAGATTCTTACTAAAGCTTTGGCTTGTAGATTGGGTTTGATTATTTCGGATATTATTTCCAGTGAACAAGGGCGTTTTGTGCCTAGGAAAAATATTTTAGAGGGGATAATTGTAGCTCATGAAGTCATTCATTCAGTAAAAATGAGAAAAATTCAGGCTATGGCCTTAAATATTGATATGTTAAAAGCCTATGATCGTGTAAGTTGGAGCTTCCTACTAAATGTAATGGATCGGTTTGGGTTTAGTTAGAAATGGTGTAAACTTGTGTGGAAATGTTTGTCAATAGCTAGGTTTTTAGTTTTGGTTAATGGTTCTCCTGCTGGCTACTTCTCTTCCTCCCAGGGTTTAAGGCAAGGTGACCCATTATCGCCTTTCTTATTTATAATTTTAGCTTAAGCCTTAAGCAGAAATATTTCAGCTCTGCATTCTCAAGGTGTGTGGAAGGGGATTAAGGTGGTGAATGAAGTGGATTCTATCACACATTATCTGTTTGCAGATGATACCCTCCTTTTTGGTCAATCTACTTTTGAAGAAGCTCAAGTGATTAAAAATTCTTTGTCTAACTATTTGTTGTTATATGGAGCCTCATCAGAGTCGAATGTTAAATTTACCCCACTTTTATCAATGTGGTATTCCCCCAAATTCCTACGGGGTCAAGGGGCAGCGCCCCCAAGACGAGGTCAAGGGGAAGCGCCCCTTATAGGGTCCAAGGGCAGCACCCCTGGTGTGCTCCCTGTTGCGATACAGGGCGGGGTCGAGGGGTAACGCCCCCAAAACCTCACACGATTTTTTATTATTTTATTAAGGTGTCGAGAGTTATTTTTCATTAGTCGACATAAAAAACTCTCTTTTTGTAACTGACAAAAGTCGTGATAAAAATGGCTAAGGGTTAAGGTTTTCGTTGATGTATTTGTAGCATTTTGCAGCGTTATTAAGTTACAGGGATTGCTAGTTGTAATCGGTTTGATTTACTGGATAATAATATTGGACTCTCTATTGGTGGATGTAGCCTGAGTTTGGGTGAACCACGTTAAAACTTGTCTCTTGCCGTTATTATTTCTATGTATTTCCATTCCTCTATTTAATCTTTATTTGCATTTAATTGATATATTCTGGTGGCTAACCCTAACACTATTGTTTAGTCTCTAGTCAGAGACTATCAATTTCAGCAAGTCAAAGATCTTCTTCTTTAATACTCCTCTTTTGATCATGCATAGAATTTCCAAACTTTTGGGTTTAAAGAAAGAGAGTCTGCCTAGCTCATATTTAGGGATTCCTCTTTTCATGGGGCAGATCAAGACTAATTTTTGGGATTGGATCACATCTTCTATCAATGCAAAGCTTACAAGTTGGAAATGTAAATGGCTTTCCTTTTCATGTAGGATTTTTCTTACTAAAGTAGTTCTATCAGCTATTCCTATTTATATGTTGTCTCATCTTCCTACGCCTTATAAGGTGGTTGAAAAATTGAAACTGATGTTCAAAAATTTTCTCTAGAATGGTAAAGGGATGGTCAGAAAGATTCCTTTATTAGCATGGGATAAAGTTACTTTGCAGAAATATTCAGGTGGCTTAGGGATTAGAAGTTTGCCCTTACAAAATATTGCTCTTGGAACAAAATTGGCTTAGAAATTTTTTCAAATCCTGAGGCCAAATGGTGTAGGTTGGTATAGGCTAAATACTTGGACTCTTTGGAGAGGAGTAGAATTTTTACTATTCTTAATCCCCCTGTTGGTTCGGCCATGTGGAATTTCATTATTGCTTGTAGATCAGTTATTTCTTCTAAGTTGTCCTGGGTAATTAGAAATGGGAGATTGGCAAATTTTTGGCTTGATTCTTGGAACGGTTATGAGAAATTGGATTCTAGATATGATCTTCTAGAGGCTAAGCTTTATCTATCAGAGCATTGGGGTTCTAAAGTTAGAGATTATCTATTCTTGGATAGTGTTTCTTCTTCTTTGACTGTTCAGTGGAAGGATTTTGATTCTTATTTGTTCCCAGATACTCAGAAGATCATTTTAAAGGGAATTCTTGCAAATAGAAAAAATCATTATTTCAAAAAAAGATGATGAACTAATATGGTTAGGTAACAAGTCTGGAAACTACTCTATAAAAGCAAGCTATCTTAGTTTATCCAAGAATCATTCCCATAAGTGGCTTCTTAATCTTTGTTGGCATATGAGTATACTCCCGAAGGCTGGGGCTTTTGCCTGGTTGGCTATTTAGAATAGAGTCCTCACAAGAGATAGATTATTTAATTTTGGCATGTCTCTTGACACTAAATGTTCCTTTTGTGAAGAGGTTGAAATTGTAGATCATCTTTTCCTTCATTGTAAGTTTTCTTATAATCTTTGGTCTTGGGTCTTTCCCAAGCTCAACTAGTGGTGTGCCTTCCCTAGTTCTTTGGCTCAGTTTTTTGAAAGTTGGCCTTTACTTTACTCCTCTCTCTTTGCTTGTTTATGGAATATCATTCCCTCTATGGTCATTTGCATATCTGGTGAGAAAGAAACTATAGAACTTTCAAGAGATCTTCTAATCATGGGATGATAATCATTAATAAGTTGGAGGCATCTATCTCAAAAAAGGTGATGTCCTTTGTCAACAACCTTCCTTATTCCAATTTATGCTTATCCTCTTGGGATAAAACTATTCTTAACAGATGGCCTTTGTTAAAGTTCCCTCCTGCTCTTGTATGTTCAAAGCCTTCTAAAGTGGATAGGAAAGTTGTTAGTTGGGTCCCTCCTATCGATTCTCTTGTCAATCTCAACTTTGACGGGGCTTCAAGGGGTAATCTGGGGGCCTCTAAAGCTGGCTGTGTGTTCCATGATTCCAAGGGGAGGTTATTACTAGCTGCCTCAAAATGCCTTCCTTTTGGTTCTAATAATGAAGCAGAGATTCAGGCTCTTTTTCTTGGCCTCTCTTTAGCCCTTGAAAAGGGCTTTACTAATCTACACATCGAAGGGGACTCTATGCTAATTATTAATGTTTTGCATCAAAGATCTCTTCATGCTTGGCATCTCAAGTATCTTATGGACCCGGTTTGGAAGCTTTTGGATTGACTAGACTTTTTTCAATGTGGACATTATTTCCGTGAAGCTAACAAATTGGCTGATTATTTGGCAAACTGGGTTGTGGATCATCAAGTTGCCTTGGTGTCTAGCAATTCTCTAAATCCTTGGGAAGATTCAAATATTTGGCAAATTTATTGGCGGGAGTGTGTTGAAAGTTCCTCTCAGGTGGCAGCTGAGTCAGGCTTTTATCTAAGTGGCAGTTGGTAGTGGTCATTGCTCTCTTCTCGCTTCTCGAGCTCATTCATATCTTTTTGTGTCCCTTATGTGGGGCACATGTTGGCTTCCCTCACTTGGAGACTATGGTTGTCATTAAAGATTTTTTCTCTAACAGTTTTTTGTTTTGCAAGTCTTGTTCTGAGTACTTTTTGTACTCTCTCTTTTGGTTGATGAACATGTGGCTTTTCACACGATGCTTTGATTACTACTGCAGTTTTCATGCTTGTTGAGTGTTTTATACCATGTTTGGAATGGCATTCCTTGCCAGTTTCTTTCATTTCCAGTCTCTACTAGTGTTTGCTAGTCTTTATTTCATGGAGATCCCTTGGAGAGTTGGTCTTCCTCGATTATTTTGGGAGAAAAAAATGGATTTGCTTCCATTTGAGGGTGACAAATTTAGAAGAGTCTTTATTATCCTATGCCCGCCAGTGGAAGAGTCTATTTGCACTGTGATCGGTAATTCATGGCTTAAGTCTAATCCTTCAACATTGTTCTCTCAGGTGGCTTCGGCCTTCCTCACTCATCTGATGGACATCGTTGCAGATAAAGATTTTGTCTCCTTATTGGCGACCCATTATCTCCAACCTTTCATCTTTTCCTTGTCTAATTTAGATGTGGCTTTGGATGCCTATAATCTGGATGTGTGCGCCTCTTCTGTAGCAGGTATTTTTGCCAAAGATGTTTTTCATGACTCTCCTGTGATGATCTTGGCCCTGCAAGCAATGAAACATGGTTTATTGAATGTGATATTGAATATGCATGGAAAGTTCTTTTCTATGTTAAAAGAAGAGCTTGGTTCTGCTCTTTATGATAAAGTAATTGGCCTTTTCAATGTTGTGCATTATTTGTTAAAACATGTTGAGGAAGAAGCTCTGTTACATCCTCCTTTGCCTCCAGAGTCTGGTCCTTCGAGTGCAGCTAAAGTCAAAGAGGATTCTGCTGTTGGAGATAGTTCTTCTGGTAGCTGCAACACTTGATTTCCTTTTCTCTAATCATTCAAAGCTTGGTCTTTTGATGCTGGAATTTGTCAAATTGTAATTATCATACATGATAGTCTATTTTGCTATATGTTTGTTGGGCTTAGCCATTTTCTTCAAAGGCTACCTTCCTCACTTATGTAATTTCCTTTCAATATAATAGAAGGTGACTTGATCACCCATGATTCATCAAAAATAAAAAGTACTAAATGCTATAATAAATGAAAAAGAGACTCAAGAATTGGCACTATTAGACTAAAATTCACATTTTCTACATTCTCCAATGAAAACTCCATTGTAGTCTATGCTAACCAAACAAATATTCAATCAAACTCAAAATAAACTAATCAATTCGTGAAGAGTAATTACCAATAAATTAGTTCCACATCAATATTAAACAAATATTTAATCTAAGAAAAAAATTCAACTAAAAAACGTATACTATTATTACAACATGTCACACCCCAAATTTTGACTATAGTTTACTTTTTACTTTTATGTAATTAGTGGATAAACTTGCATGGATGAATGATTTGATGTTTAGACAAATATCAAGAAAAATCAATCATTTCATGAGTTATAATTGAATGCATAGAATTTAAAATGTGATTATATGTTATTGAGATTATCTATTTACGATGTTTAAGGATTTACTAATGATACACTGATCATAATTTGGTGACTGTGAGTTGTAACCAGGGAACAGATTACCAACCTTTAAGAAGGGGAGGGAGAGCATCATACGAGAGAAGTGGATAGACATTGGAAAGGTCAGGTTATTGCCACCTAAGTTATGTGCTTTTTAAACCTAGTTGATAGAAGTAAGTTGTGTTCGACTCAGTTAGAAATTGAGTTTTGACTCGACAATTGTCGATTTGTTGACAAGGTTCATTAAACTTAAGTTTTGTGGAAAACTAAGTTAGGTCAATATGTGACCATCAACAAGAAATAGTCGATAATAGTTAAGCTATTTTATTATTTGAACTCCCGATGGGGAACTTAGCATATGTTTGTCTTTATTAACGTTTAAACGAGATAGAGAGGGGTAGAATGCCTCGACCCCAATCTCATATCATGTCAAGTGTTATAGAAACAAGAGTGTACATTGAATAAATAGATAAAGTGATATTCAGGAAATATTAATGTTGTTAAGGGTTTAACTACTTTCCTTTTACATTACTTCCTGTAGACACCTAAAATTGACCTGCTCTGCAAATCAATTTCCCGTATCTTCCCTAAACCATCTGTCTATCCCTTGTGATCAATTAATTTATTTAATTTATCACTTTTACCTCACAACACTATCCTCATCAATTAAATAAATATTTCTAATATTTATTTTGTCCATTTCCCTAATCCTTGTTAGTTAGATAAATCATGCCTATCTAATTAATTTAGCCTATTAATCAACCTATCCCTATCCTAGTTAATTAAATATCAAATATTTAATTAGCTATCCTAGACTACCTATCCCCTAGACCTAGGTTAATTAAGCTAATTAACCTTGCTTATCCCCTTCTTCCATGCACCTTTGAATAAAAATCAATTTTTTATTCAAAGGATCAAATCCTCCTTACACCTCATTTATCACTCTCTTACACATGTAAGAGTACATCTTCACATCTCCACATAAAGGTGAATTAAAAATTCACTTGTCATGTCCCCTCTTCCCAAAATGAATCTTTTATTCATTTTAATCCTCCACACCTTTCCCCATGTGAATTTAAAATTCACTTTTAATGAGAGCCCTCCAATCCCATTGACCAAGATTCAACCCTTGATCTCCCTCATCCACTCTCCTTGTGACACTTGTCACAAGGCTACGAACCCAATCCTAACCCTAACTCTCATTGATTCCTAGCCCTTGATCTCATCTTCAAATCCTCACCCTCCATCCTCATTTTCCAAACTCTATAAATGAAACCCTCTCCAAGCCATTTTGGAGAGACTCCTTCATGCACCAAACCTCTGCCAAAATCCCTCCACAATCTCCTTCATCCCACTATCATAATGTCAAAATCTTGCCTCAATCCCATCTAATCTATCCATCCACCTTGTCTCTCATCTTACATTGTGTTGAGCATTTGAGCAATCCACATTAGTCACATTAATCATGGGAACAATCTGAGGAGCTCTATGGGTGCATCTCCTTCCCACATGGACTCGTGAGGTTTCAATGAAGGTATAATCTTGTGTGTTTTGCATTTGATTTATGTATTTATCTTCATTCTGATTTCACTTATGACACTTCCAATATATTTTCTAGTGATTACCTATCTAATTATGTTGACATCAGTGCAAGGTTGCGAGGGGGAGAAAACCTCAACCCCATTCTTGCAACTTGTCGAATGATTATTACCAACATCCATAATTGTGGTATTACTACCATTATGTTGATATATGTTATATTTATTTATTTGTATATTAATATATTGTAAAAGTGAATATGTTCATTAAAGTCATGAGTTCTTATCATATTGTGATAAGATTTCAACCAATTGCAAAACCACTTCATTTACGTAGTGGTGCATGACCCCATACTCCATGATAATGTGGAGAAGTTTCTGTTGGTTCGAAGTAGTCTTTGCTAATCAAGTACTCCATGATCATTGCATGCTCCTTTTTGTGGAGATTTCATAGGAGAAAGAGAGGTAGTTATCCCCACGGGTAGGAATTAATATGGGATGTTAAGTAACCTTGTGGAATGGGTAGACAAGAGGAGATCATCAAAAGGAATATAGGCGGGGATAGTCGATTGATAGAAAGAGGTCGGAGATCAAAGGAAATAGAAAAGAAGACTAAGCTTAGACTTTTGGACGAATATCTATCAGGTTCTCCCATTATGTTTGCAGTCATATTTATGTGGTTTTTTTTTCATCGATGCTCTGTAAGTAAATGTAAGCAATGCCTTGCTTCTGTACTGAATTGATGCTTTGTTTATGTATAATTGATGCTATTTGTATAAATGGATAGCTGATGGCTTTATGTAATTACATATGATTATATATAGTCGAGGCTGTCCATGTAGTTGGTGAAACCCAATCTTTCAAAAAAATCAATACCCTTGTGGTATATGCTTGAATACTACTGTAGATTGAACAAACAATAGTACAATATACCTTCACTGTCAAACCAACACTTGATTATCTCAGTGAGGTATGTGGTTGAACATTTGTGACCAGTTTTGAAACTTTTATTCATTGCAATAGATTAAATACCTTGAGTGGTACAAACCATCAATAAGGAAACATAACATAATTTATATAGTTGATTAGAAATGCATATCTCAGTGAAGGGATGCAAACAGATAAGCCTAGTTTTAAACAAGATGCCTTTTGAGTTCTTGGTGTTTTCCTTAAACAATCTATAGTGGAGGATGTCCACAGTAGATTGAAAATAGATACTATCTAATTTCCTAAACTGTTCTTAGTTGTGACACTTATATCTGGGTATGTTCATTTGAACCTCTAATGAAAAAGAAAAGGTTTCAAAGATAGAATGTAAAGATTGAATACTTTTTGTATTCATGTTTTATTTTAAAGATTAGTACTAGAACTACTTTTATGCTAAAAAACAAAAACGTTGTTAGCTATTACTAGAACAACAGGTTGAGACTTAGTCTCACGAGTTTCATGATATGGTATATCAGTTTTGAGACAAAATAACACTTATGCTATGAAAATTTATTACTGTGAAGAATAGAAACTTTTATTCTACATTTTAAGTATAGCATAAAGATGGCGAGTACAATAGCAGTCTAAGGAAGACTAGAGGTCAATATAATCATGTAATACGATCATATACACTTGACCTTTATTGGAAAGTACTCTAAATGATATTTGAACAGAAGAGTCGATTCATGACACCTAATACAAAATTCGTTATAATGATATTATTTTTACCTATAGATAACAAGAGTTCTAATGTTTTTTTGTATGATGGGTTAGAGAAGACAAATCTCTAAAGAATAACCCAGATATGTTTAGTAAACATAAGATTCTCCTTATGGTTATGTTGCCAATTAAAACAAATGTATTTATTGTCAACAAGGATTAGTTGAGAATCCTTAGATCAAGATAAATACCTTGGACGAATTAAGAAGCTATTGACAAAGTTATATGCTAATGTCGATATTAGACATCAAAACTAAGAATATATATTTATGAAACAAAGTGTAGAGTGACAGGAAGTCATAGATTCAATGTTGCAAGTTGCAACAAGAGGTTTTTCGAAAGAAAAAGTCCTCATTTTAAAACCTATCCTTGGTATTGCATTCCATAATTCAAAAATTAATTCTATGTTAGGTGGACTATGGGTGAAACTTAGTCAAATCACTCTATGACTAGTATTAGTCAAACTAAATACACTGTAGGATGAGATAGTTTCCAAGTCAAGTTAGAGGTGTGTGAACTCACAACTACGTTCATTACGAACGTCTATTTATATTGAATCTTTGGCCAAAGTAATGCATATGTCTCTGCATGCATTAGTTGGTTCACAATGTCTAGATGGCATGACCAATAAGAATGATCATACTTAACTAGAAGGGTCTAGAGTTGTATGGTCGATTTAGTTACTTAGGACACAACACTAGAACTCATATGGCAAAAACATGTCAGTTTCTTATTTCTATACTCTTTGTGAAGGGTAGGGCCACTTCTAGGAAGGAAGGTGTACAGGGGACCGCCAATCTGTGGTTGGAGGTAAAGTGCTTGGGTGATGCTCTCCCTCCCAAGCAGAAGACAAGCCGAGACTTGAGTTACAAATGTCAAGATTCCAGATGCAGTATTCTTTATGTATTGATGTAAAATTATTTATATTGCCAAGAACAAAACATTTGTAAATGAAATTTGAAAGATTTCACTATGATTCTAACTTTGAATAAGTTGTAATTTCGAGAAGGAAATATTCTGAAATGATATGCTTTTGCTTATGATTATGTAAATGTTATATGTATTTAAAAAAATAGAGAGAAAACTTTCTCATGTTTACCACATGTGTTTATTTACTTTTCTAATAAATCCTATGTGTAATTTTGGGTGTTATGAGAAGGCATGTTACATATGGTATCAGAGCAAACTTGGTTCAATAGATGGACCTATGAGTTCACTACATAAACTTTGTCTTCAAACATTATCAGTTGTTAATGTTTGAATGTTCTTTTGCAAGAATGGTAAGAATAAGACAAACCCCAAGGAAGAAGGTAATAGGAAATGAATGTTACCTAAATGCTAAGAAGGATCGAGACTCAAAAGTGAAAATCCTAGACAATATTAGTTACATTGAAGGTGCATGGTTAGCTAACTTTGAGACCTTCACTGATGCTCTTAAGCGTATCAAGCAGGAGAAGGAGAGGAAGGACAAAGCAACTAAGGCCATTGTTCCTGTCTCTAAGGGTGAACTAGTCAAACCTTCTATGCATAGGGACTTACCATTGGGATGTGGTTCCAGTGCCCCTGTTAGTAGTCAAGAAGTTATGGATGAATACATACGAGTACATCCACCTTCCAAGTCTATTTTGGTAGTCTTCAAGGATGAGGATGAAACTGAGGAGATTCCCCTTTCTGACAGCGACCTGAAGTCGTGAGATGACAAAACTTGTAATAAATGAGGATACTATGTAATCCTCAGATATTATAACATAATTTTGAAAATTTGGCAAATATCTCTCTTTTGTTTAAAGGTTGTATAAATGAGAATTGATTTATGTTTATGAATGAATTCAATTATTTTGAAAAAAACTAATTGAATGCTTAACATGAAAACTTTAGGAGAAGTAGGATTTCAGCATGATTCGAACTAGAACCAATCTTAGGGGTAGTCAGAAGGTAGGACAACCTTTTGGCAACTCTGATGCAAAATTGGACTAGATTCTTGCAATGCTCAATGAAACAAGAGCGAGGATTAGTAACCTAGAGCAAGAGGTCAAAGGTCAGAGGTCAGAGTAGACCTAAGCAAGAAGCACCCCATGAAGGTGAGGATGAAAACCATCATGAACGTACCACCCATAGTGAGCATGGGGAAAATATTTTGGAGTCAAGAGTAGATGAGGAAAAGAGGAACCATTTGGCCCTCAAATTTTCTAGGGACATGAAGAAACTCACACCCCCTAAATTTGAGGAACTGAGTGGAGATGCCACGGAGGTAGTTGCTAAATTTGAAACTATAGGTATTTTCTTTGGTGTCCTGATTTCAATTTTAATAGACACTGGTGCAACTAAATGCTTTATTTCACCAAAAGTATTAGATAAAATATCTAGAAAAGCCAGTTATATGGAAAAACATGGTCAGTAGAGTATACTAACCAGACAAGGGCTTAGGTAGAGTAGTGTTTATTCAAAGCTAAGGTTGAACTTTTGAGCTTTTCGACTAAAGTAAACCTATAAGTAGTGCCCATTAGGATCTTATGATGTCATTCTAGGAATAAACTGGTTATGGAGCTATAGGGCTAAAGTAGATTGTTTTGCAAAAATAGTAGAAGCCTAGATGACCTTGGAAATAGAGTTTTTTTCCAAGGCACTTCTAGAGAAGTTAAGCTAAGGCAAATATCTATCGTACAGTTGAAGAGAGTTAAGCGAAAAGGGTGTCAACTCTTCACAGTCAAAATGGAGAAAATTGATGATTACAAAGAGTCCATCTTTCAAGATGAATTAATGTATTATGAATCTTAGAAACTCTAAGTAATGGAAGAAGATGAATCTATAGATCATGAAAGATTAGATATAGAGAAGTACCCTTTCTTATAGGATTTTGAGGATGTATTTCTAAACGAATTACCTAGATTACCTCCTAAAAGAGCTTTTGCCTTTTCCATAGATATAATTCCAGGATCAGAACCTATATCCAAAGCTCCTTATTGAATGACTACAACAGAGTTAATGGAGTTAAAGGCTCATTTGTAGGAGTTGTTAGCAAAAGGATTGATAAGACCCAGTGTTTCACCCTAGGGAGCACCAGTGATTTCGTTAAAAAGAAGGATGGCGCACTACGTTTCTGTATAGACTATTGTATCCTTAATAAAACAACGATAAAGAATAAGTATTCGTTGCCACGTATTGATGATCTCTTCGATCAAATGTGTGGGGCAGCTGCATTCTCAAAGACTGATCTACGATTTGGATACCATCAATTAAGGATGAGAGATTAAGATATCCATAAAACAACCTTTAGAACTAGATATGGACATTATGAATTCATAGTTCTACCTTTTGGACTAACGAATGCACCTGCAACATTCATGAATTTAATGAGCAACATATTCAGAGATTGTTTGGATAAGTTTTTTCTTGTGTTTCTTGACGACATTTTGATTTATTCCAAGAATGAGGAAGAACATCTCCAGCATTTGCATATCATTTTTCAACGTCTAAGAGAGCATAACTTTATGGTGAGCTCTCAAAGTGTACTTTCTTTCAAAAGGAAGTATAATACCTGGGTCATATAATCTTAGTAGAGGGAATTGCAGTAGATCTAGTAAAGATCAAAGCCATTCTAGTGTGCCCTGCATCGAAAAATGTGCATGAAGTTCGTAGTTTCATGGGTTTAGCAGGATATTATAGAAAGTTTGTGGCTAACTTTTCAAGGATTGCCTACCCCATTACTTCTCTTCAAAGGAAAGGTAAAAGGTTTGTTTGGTTAGAAAAATGCCAAGAAGCATTTGATCAACTAAAAGAGAAGTTAACTACGACACCAATTCTAAAAGCACCTAATCCGTAAGGTCAATTTGTGGTCATCACCAATGCCTCGAGAGAAGGATTAGGTGGTGTACTTATGCAAGAAGGGTGAGTTATCGCTTATGAGTCTATAAAACTAAAGACATATAAGTAGAATTATGCTCTGCATGATCTCAAGTTAGTAGTAGTCTACAAATGTGGTGGCATTATTTGCTTGGGAAACCGTTCGAGTTAAGAACAAACCATCAAGGTCTAAAATATTTTTTTACCCAACAACATCTTATTGCACATTAGATGAGATGGTTAGAGTTGATATCTGACTATGATTTTGAGATCAGTTACATTAAAGGTAAGGAAAACTGAGTAGCAGATGCCCTAAGTCAAAGGAGACATCTCCTCGATGATCTCTATTCATTTTGATTTTAAGAATCAGGTGTTGCAAAAGTCCAAGGGAGATGAATACTATGAGCAGGTTAAGCAAGCTCTCTTGGATAATCCTCAAGATTTGAGGTATGATGGATTCCACTTTGAACTAGATAGACTACTAAGATTCAGAGGAAGGATGTACGTTCTGAACTTCGAGGAGTTAAGGAATATCATGTGGAAAGAAGTTCATTCTACACCCTATTCAGGACATCCTAGAGTGATGAAACTACTAGCCGATGTAAATTTATTATATTTTTGGAAAGGAATGAAGATGGATGTTGCAAGGTTTGTAGTAGGATGTTAGAATGCCAAAGAGTGAAAGACGAACATCATCACCCGGTAGAACTCCTATACCCTCATGAGATTCTGGAATGGAAATGGCAGATCATCAGTATGGATTTTGTACAAGGTCTTCCTATATCTAGAAATAGGCATAATGATAATAGGGTAGTGGCAGACAGACTCACCAAGGTAATTCATTTCATACATGGGAATTTGATAGATGGAGCACCAGTCATAGCTCGTAAATTTGTGCAAGAAGTGTTTAGGTTACATGGTATTCCTAAAAAGATCATCTTTGATAAGATGCACAAATGACGTCAAGGTTTTGGCAAACCTTATTTTCCTCACTTAGAACTCAATTGAACATAAGCTCAGCTTATCCTGAGATAGATGGTCAGATGGAAAGAGTAAACCAAGTTTTGGAAGATCTTTTGAGAATGTATTGCATGGATCAACAATAAAAGTGGGAGGATTATATCCCGCTTGTAGAATTCGCTTATAATAATTCTTATCATTCTGCTATCAAGATGACTCCATTTGAAACATTGTATGGAAGAAATGTCAAACTCCTATAAGCTAGGATAAGCTAGAAGATAGGATTAGCCTTAGTCCCGAAATGCTATAAAAAATGGAAGAGCATATTAAGTTGATCAAGAAAAGATTAGCGGAGGCAAATGATAGGTAGAAAATTTATGCTAATGTTGAGCACATGCCAAGACATTTCTCAGTGGGAGAAAAAGTTCTATTAAGAGTTAAACCTCAAAAAGAGTTCAATTAAGTTTGGAAAATTGTCCAAACTAGCTCCTAGATATGTGGGTCCCTTCGAAGTTCTCAAGGAAGTCAACCCAGTAGCTTACAAGATTGCTCTATCACCTGCTCTTGTCGGGATGCATAATGTTTTCCATGTTTCATATTTGATAAAGTATAGTGCAGGAAATAATCATATTCTTGATTGGAATGTTGTACAAGTGAAGGACTTAGGGGTGGTCATGATCGAGCCTATCCAAGTGCTCGAAGTACACAAGCTCTACTTGCGTAACAAAGAAGTTACTTAGTGCAAGGTCCAGTGGGCAGAAGATAATGCTACCTGGGAAAATTATCATGGTTTTTACCAGAAATTTCCTCATTTATTTTAAACTTTTCAAGTTGAACAAAAACCTTGTCATGTTATAATTTTTGGACACATTGGATCATCGAAGATGATGAATCTTATGGGGGGAGATATGTCACACCCCAAATTTTTACTATACTTTAATTTTTACTTTTATGTAATTAATGGATAAACTTGTATGGATGAATGATTTGATGTTTAGACAAATATCAGGAAAAATCAATGATTTCATGAGTTATGATTAAATGCATAGAATTTAAAATGTGATATATGTTATTGAGATTATCTATTTATGATGTTTAAGGATTTACTAATGATACACTGATCATTATTTGGTGACTGTGAGTTGTAACCAAGGAATAGATTACCAACCTTCGAGAAAGGGAGGGAGAGCATCATCTGAGAGAAGTGGATAGACATTGGAAAGGACAAGTTATTGCCACCTAAGTTATGTGATTTTTAAACCTAGTTGATAGAAGCAAGTTGTGTTCTTGACTCACTTAGTCAGAAATTGAGTTTTGACTCGACAGTTGTCGATTTGTCGAAAAGCTTCATTAAACTTAAGTTTTGTAGAAAACTAAGTTAGGTTAGTATGCAACCATCGACAAGAAATAGTTGATAATAGTTAAGCTATTTTATTAGTTGAACTCTCGATGGGGATCATAGCATGATATGTTTGTCTTTGTTGACGTTTAAACGAGATAGAGAGGGGGAGAATATCTTGACCCCAATCTCATATCATGTCAAGTGTTATAGCAACGAGAGTATATGTTGCATAAATAGATAAAGTGATATTTAGGAAATATTTATGTTTTTAAGGGTTTAACTACTTTCCTTTTTTGGTACTTCCGATATATTTTTCAGTGATTACCTATCTAATTATGTTGGCATCAGTGCAAGGTTGCGAGGGGGAGAAAAGCTCAACCCCATTCTCGTACCTTGTCGAATGATTATTACCAACATCCATAATTGTGGTATTACTACCATTATGTTGATATATGTTATATTTTTTATTTGTATATTAATATATTGTAAAAGCGAATTTGTTCGTTAAATTCATGAGTTCTTATCATATTGTGATAAGCTTTCAACCGATTGCAAAACCACTTCATTTACATAGTGGTGCACGACCCCAACTCCATGATAATGTGGAGAAGTTTCTGTTGGTTCAGAGTAGTTTTTGCTAATCAAGTATTCCATGATCATTACATGCTCCTTTTTGTGGAGATTTTATAGGAGAAAGAGAGGTAGTTATCCCTGCATGTAGGAATTGATATGGGATGGTAAGTAACCTTGCGGAATGGGTAGACAAGAGGAGATCATCAAAAGGAATATAGGCGGGGATAGTCGGTTGATAGAAAGAGGTCAGAGATCAAAGGAAACTGAAAAGAAGACTAAGCTCAAACTTTTGGATGAATATCTATCAGGTTCTCCCATTATGTTTGCAGTCATATTTATGTGGTCATTTTTTCATCAATGCTCTGTAAGTAAATTTAAGCAATGCCTTGCTTCTGTTCTGAATTGATGCTTTGTTTACATATAATCGATGCTATTTGTATATATGGATAGCTGATGGCTTTATGTAATTACGTACATGAGTATGTATAGTCAAGATTGTGCATGCAGTTGGTGAAACCTGAGATTTAAAAAAAAAACTGATACCCTTGTGGTATATGCTTGAATACTACTATAGATTGAACAAACAATAGTATAATATGCCTTCACTGTCAAACCAACACTTGACTATCTCGATGAGGTATGTGGTTGAACATTTGTGACCAGTTTTGAAACTTTCTTTTGTTGCAATAGATTGAATACCTTGAGTGGAATAAACCGTCAATGAGGAAACATAACAGAATTTATATGACTGATTAGAAATGCATATCTTTGTGAAGGGATGCAAACATATAAGCCTAGTTTTAAACAAGATGCCTTTTGAGTTCTTGGTGTTTTCCTTAAACAGTTTGTAGTGGAGGATGTCCACAGTAGACTGAAAATAGAGACTATCTAATTTCCTTTATTGTTCTTATTTGCGACACTTATATCTGGCTATGTTCATTTGAACCTCTGATGAAAAAGAAAAGGTTTCTAAGATAGTTCATATAAAGATTGAATACTTTTTGTATTCAGGTTTTATTTTAAAGATTAGTACTAGAACCAATGTTATGCTCGAAAACAAAAATGTTGTCAGCTATTACTAGAACAATAGGTCGAGACTTAGTCTCATGAGTTTCATGATATGTTATATCAATTTTGATACAAAATAACACTTATGCTACGAAAAGTTATTACTGTGAAGAATAGAAACTTTTGTTCTACATTTTAAGTTTAGCATAAAGATGACAGGTACAATAGTAGTCTAAGGAAGACTAGAGGTCGATATAATCATGTAATATGATTATATACACTTGACCTTGATTGGCAAGTACTCTAAATGATATTTGAATAGTAGAATCAATTCATGATGTACCTAATACAAAATTGGTTATTCTGATATTCTTTTTACCTACAGATAACAAGAGTTCTAATGTTATTTTGTATGATGGGTTAGAGAAGATAAATCCCTAAAGGATAACCCATATATGTTTAGTAAACATAAGATGAACTCCTTGTGGTTATGTTGTTGATTAAAACAAATGTATTTATTGTCGACAAGGATTAGTTGAGAATCCTTAGATCAAGATAAATACCTTGGACGAATTAAGAAGCTATTGACAAAGTTATATGCTAATGTCCATATTAGACACCAAAACCAAGAATATAAACTTATGAAACAAAGTGTAGAGTGACAGGAAGTCATAGATTCAATGTTGTAAGTTGCAATGAGAGGTTTTTCGAAAGACTAAGTCCTCGTTTTAAAACCCATCCTTGGTATTGTATTCCAGAATTTAGGAATTAATTCTAAGTCAGGTGGACTATGGGTGAAACTTATTCAAATCACTCTATGACTAGTATTAGTCAAATTAAATACATTGTAGGATGAGATAGTTTTCAAGTCGAGTTAGAGGTGTGTGAACTTACGACTATGTTCATTACGAACATCTATTTATATTGAATCTTTGGCCAAAGTAATGCATCTGTCTCTGCATGCATTAGTCGGTTCATAGTGTCTAGATGGTGTGACCAATCAGAATGATCATACTTAGCTAGATGGGTCTAGAGTTGTATGGTCGATTGAGTTACGTAGGACACAACACTAGAACTTAGATGGCAAAAACATGTCATTTTCTTATTTCTATACTTTTCGTGAAGGGTAGGGCCACTCCCAGGAAGGAAGGTATGCAGGGGATTGCCGATTTGTGGTTGGAGGTAAAGCACTCGGGTGATGCTCTCCCTCCCAAGCAGAAGACAAGCTGAGACTTGAGTTACAGATGTCAAGATTCCAGATGCAGTATTCTTTATGTATTGATGTAAAATTATTTATATTGCTAAGAGCAGAATATTTGTAAATGAAAAGTGAAAGATTTCACTATGATTCTAACTTTGAATAAGTTGTAATTTCAAGAATGAAATATTTCAAAATGATATGCTTTTGCTTATGATTATGCAAATGTTATATGTATTTAAAAAAAATAGAGAGAAAAATTTCTCATGTTTACCATGTTTATTTACTTTTCTAGTAAATCCTATGTGTAATTTTGGGTGTTATGAGAAGGCATGTTACACAACACTACAACACAGGTACTAGCCACTACGTAGCACTTGTCTATATGGTACCCACATATGTAAGATCATCTTAATATGTTGGTTTAAAACATAATTTCATATTCTAAATATTAGTGCTCTATAAAACCATTTCAATACCTTATCTATATAGTCATAAAGTGAAAAAAAAAATTATACGACATTGTCACTAGGTTTTAATTTAAATCGAGATTAGGTGGTTGGGTTAGGTGGTTGGGTTTAATAAGAGAGTTGAATTGCAAGTATTTTCTTCCATGCTTTTAAAATTATGCTTTAGAATTAAAATGATCAACAAATCAAATCATGATGATATGTTACAAAGAATAGTTACACCGTGCATATCAAAATGGCCAAAACATACAAAGAACAATTATAGTGTGCATATCAAAATATACATATATACTATTTGGTGATAGGCCTATAAATATTTGTGCCTATCCACCATTTGATAGCACCTTAGGTTATAAACATGATATTTCCACAGTCCATGATATAGGATGTATGAGCTTCTGGAAGAGACTGTGTGTGCTTTTTTTGGATCAATGTTTCGAATCACACTCCTTGATCCATCAATAGGATGAACTGTGTGTTCTTTTCACCCTGATGATGGATCACGGAGTGTGATTCAAAACGTCGATCCAAAAAAATCACACATAGTCTCTTCCAGAAGCTCATACATCCTATAGCACCTTAGGTGCTTTTACTAGTTTAAATCGATGCCGAGATTAAGTGGTTGGGTTATAAATTTCAAGACCTAAAGTTGATGGTTGTATGACCGTATTTAGACATTTTTGTCGTAAAATATAATCAAAATTTCAAGAAGATTATATCACATGAAAGGAGAGATTTTGGGTAGACTATCAAAATTTTGGGGGTAGACTATCAAAATTATATATATATAATTTTACTTATACTAAGGTATATCATAGTATTTTAAGGGCACCTTTGAATAGATAAGCATCATTAAAAAATTGCTTGATAGGCAAGGTTGATCGTCAAATTTAAGCCCTCGTTATAATATTTAAAATGGAAACAAAAACAAAAAAAAAATGACCCAGATAGGTAATATGATAATGCACACAGTACTTATCTACTCTTGTGGGAATAAATATTGACGACGTAGCATAAACCATGTAATTGATGGGGTACTTCATGATTGAGAGCATGGCTTAAATTTGACTGTCGGCCCTCCCTGTCAAGCAAATTTTTTATGACGGTTATTCATTTAAAGGTGCTCTTAAAATATTATGAAATATTTTAGTACAAGTAAAAATAAACCAAATATATATACTATCATAATCCTATATAAATTTTGACAATCTGTCCAAAATCTCTTATTTCATGTGATACAGTCTTTTTAAAACCAAAATCTCTTATTTCATGTGATACAGTCTTTTTAAAATTTTAATTGTATTTTACGACAAAATGACTAAATACAGCTATACGGCCATCACATTTAATCCCGATCGAGAGGGGCGTTCCCACGAAACGTTAATCCATTTAACAATAATCCCTTTAGTTTATTTTACCTCAATTTTTCCGGCCCACGAAAATTAAAAACAACAAAAAACGTCAGGAAAAAGGTCTTATCGGCCCAAAAAAATGAAGTAGTGGTGAAATTAAATGCTTATTTTTAAGTTAAGCATGAATCTTCCGAAAATTTCGCTCAATATAGAAGCCAATTATATTAGAAATAAATATTTTTCCAAACATTCGTTATTAAAAAAATTGCATGTATCAATTTATAAATATAACATAAACCAGTAAAAAAATTAAAAATTAAAAATTTAATTGGTACACAAAAAATTATTAATTACTAATTAAGTGATTTTGATACTACACAAAAACAAATACTAAAAATTGATATAAATATACAAATTTTACCATTACAATTATATATTCTTAATCTTAAAATAAAAATTTAATTTATTAACCTTACTTTCTATTAAACACATATAAAATGTCCAAACTATTAAATCCTCTTCCCTAATACCAAACCCACCAATCATTCTTCCATGTTTTTCTCCCCATAGATCATATTTGTACCTAATTTAGCAGCTTCCAAGGCAGTCTTTTAAGTCCATCGCACATGCGGATGACCCCAGAAAATCAAATTGCACGTTGGGTTGAAAATAAATCCGTTCTTTCTTCTGGGGCCCACCCACAATACAGTTTAAGAAATCTATGAGAAAGCCCTTCCAGCCCATACTATAACATGAGTATGTCCAAGCTAATGTAAACAGAAAGTTCTGGCTGTTGGAAAGCATTGTTATTGCAGTGATTCTCAATTAAATCCACCGTTTTTTTCTTTTCTTTTTCTTTCCCATATAGTTTTGAAATCAAATAAACTATGGAGGGAGAATTGCAGAACTGGGTTTTAATGGTTACTGCTAGAGCTCCCACTAATATAGCAGTGATTAAATATTGGGGCAAAAGAGATGAAAAATTGATCCTTCCTATCAATGATAGCATCAGTGTGACCTTGGATCCTGATCATCTGTCAGCTACTACTACTGTTGCTGTCAGCCCATCATTCACATCTGATAGAATGTGGCTCAATGGCAAGGTGAGTACTTATAGACCTTAAAACTGAAGTATTTGGTTGTTGGTCTTTGTTTTGGGGATTAAGTGTTGATCGTTGGGTACTTTTTGAGGACTCAAAAACCATTTAGTTTGATGTAAGGGATAGAGATTAGTTGTTGGGTCACTCTCTGGACCAGTTAAAAACAGTTGAAATAGAAAGAACTAAGTGATTTAAATTTCGGGTAATTTTTTGGACCTTGGAAAACCAGTTTATTTTTCAATTTTTTGCTTGGTAATGTTTGAGTGAGATTATGGATTGCTTTCAAACCGATTGCAAGATTTATAAACATGGGTCACGATAGAACGTATTCCATAATTTTGAGACTAAGACTCACAAAACTTGTCAAAATTCAATCAAAATCATCCAATTTTTATTTTATTTGATCAAAATCACCTAAATAGAGCTCTTCATTCATCAAATTCCTGTTTTTCTCTTATTGGTGCTGCAAAAGAGACACTCAAATGTTAAAATGAGAGATGGAGGTGCTGTATTTTTCTTGTGGGTGCTGCAAAACAGACACTCAGATGTTAAGGTCAGGGAGGGACGTGGCATGGCTGTTCTTCTCTTGTGGGTGAAGCGAAACAGATATTAAAACGAGAGAGGGAGGGGCAGTTTTGCATCTTTAAGTTTTTCTTTTCTTCTTTATTGTTTTTTTTAATTGATTGACTAGTATTCCGAGTGAAGTTATCCAGACTTGCTAAGGCTAACTCGGTTTGGGACTCAGCAAGTCTTCTTAAGTGTCATAGAGTAATAATTGTTATCACACCACAACCTGGTCACATGTCCACTGGAGTTACAGGATGCCTTATTACAGTGAGGGGATTTGAAGCTTTATCTAACCTTTCTATTAGTGCCTCCAGTTATCATTACACGTCAACCCTTTATTAAAACTAGTTTTGTTGCTGAGAAATATATGAATTATTTGGAAACTCTCCTTGCACTGAATACTTGATCTTTTTCATTCCTGATTTGTTTGATTTCCTTTTTGAATTTTGATGTGCTTTCAGATTCCCATTGATCTACTTTGGTTGTTCTAGGATGTTAGTGTGATTTCTTTCTGTACCAATTGTCTAGTTTAATTGTGAGCAATGGTATAAATGAAAATTCACATCAATTCATGGAAAAACGATTGGGTGATTGAGAAACATCTGATTTTTTTGGGGTTTATTGGCCGGGCCTTTAAAAACCATGTGTGTGAGTTTAGAACTATGTGATTCATTTGTTTGGTCATTTGCAGGAAGTCTCTCTTGCCGGTGAGAGATATCAGAATTGCCTGAGAGAAATCAGGTCTCGAGGAAAAGATGTAGTGGATGAGAAGAATGGGATTATAATCCGGAAAGAAGATTGGCAAAGGCTTCACTTGCACATTGCATCACATAATAATTTCCCAACTGCTGCCGGCTTGGCTTCTTCTGCTGCTGGATTTGCTTGTCTAGGTTTAAATTTTATTTTTAATTATTGATTATATATGAGTGTTATATACTCAGCCTGTGCCCTGCAAACTTTTGTCTTATAAGTGTGTGTTGCTGGCTCTGTTGCAGTTTATGGCCTTGCAAAATTAATGGATATTGAGGAAAGATATCAGGGGGAACTTTCAGCTATAGCTCGGTCAGTACACAAGACTAGTTAATTTTTAATATTCATTAAAAGTTTTAAGCAAAATATCTAACACAAGAAGGGTGCAGATAGAAGCAGCAGTATAATCAATCTCATATCACTGTATCAGCCTAATACAGAACTAGAAATAAGAAACTATTCCATGCAAAGTTATAAAAAACCATTACATCTTCAAGCACATCTTCCTTTGGTTCTGCAACAGGTGCTTTCATTAGCTAATCCTGCAGAGGTACCAGTGGTGTTAGGTTGAGTCAATATAGCTTTGCTATCCAATAGAAACTCCCTTACCAATCCCCTAGTGACACTTATAACTTTAGAAAACATCCCATGTACAGCATGTTTGAAAACTACATATTCCAAGCAACCCTTATTAAACAGTCGAGCAAGGCTGCATTGAAAAGCAATAGGATTGACAAACCTTTAGTGACTGCACCAAGTTCTTTTGACCCCTAGCAGCAGTAGCTTCACCATGAACAGAAGAGCCAGAATCAGGCAAAATGGTATAACTTGACAAAGCATTAAAACCATATGACTCAAGGTATCCTAGTTGATCTTCATCACTGCAATGTTTCTTTTAGTGGTCCTTTCCTCACAGGTTTATTAATGCTTGTACTGTGTCTTATGGTTTAGGTCTTATGGCTTGGGTTTAAACCATCATAGGATACAGCCCTGTTGCTTTTTTCACCTTTATTCTGTTCTTTGTGTTTAGTTACTTTTCATAAACTAGAGTAATTTTACGGTTTTACCCTAGTGCTTCTCCTTATAACTGATTGTTCTTTCTGATTCCCATTGGCCTATTTTGCTTATTTATGGACATAAAGATAATTTTATCACTTCATTCTTTCTTGGGATGAATGACATTGAACCCTGGAAACTGAACACTCACCTGGACTAAATTGTGGTAAAAGAATAATGTTACAATCTCCATGGACACCAAGAGCATTGTTATCACCTTCATTATGGTAAAACCTTATTCCATTTACTGGCAATGACACCAATAGTTTGACCAAGGGTGTGAGAACCAATATCAGCCAAGTCTGAAAGAATGTCACAACCAATAAGACTTTCAGACTGAAGAATTCCATCTACTAATTTTCTATAACTAATTTATACTGGAGCAGACTTATTAGACTGTAGTATAACCAACAGAAGTGTGACCTACAGCTGGAGATTCCAGTCCAACATCATCCCTGTACTGAACTTTAAAATCCGTCTACAGTCCTTTGGAGGTTGAAACCTCTGAAGAAGTCCATGCTTAACACTTTCAACATCTCTATGACATAGCGAATGACCAGCAGATTGATCAGTACATCTGTCCAGAGTAGATCATTTTGTACATCAGAAACAGGACTCCTCATAGCTGCAAAAAGTAAAGTGTCATTTTCATAATAATGTATTGGAGATTGGGTTTGTCTTCTTCACACTGAAGCCAAAAACACAACATAAATCTGCATATACAATTGCATGTGCCCAAATTTCAATATACACATACATTTGTGTACATGTTCATGCATATGCGTTTGTATGCATCTTTTTCTCACTTATGTGGTTCATATGTTTGTGTGAATACCTAGGCATGTGTTTGTGCAACATAGATACACACAAAGAGAAAATGTTTTGATGTGTAATTCCTATAAACTTGTGTGAGTGCAACTTTGTGAAATGGCAGATAGATCATGAGTCTGTCTTATCAAAGGTTTCTCTTAGTGAGCAAAGGAATTTTACACTTTCAGAAAGCCAAAAGAATCCATAATGTTTTTTCAGTTCAGAATAACTTGGGGTTTTTCTGTCACTTGAGACAAGCTGGGAACCCCTTTTTCTTTTGAGAAACGTTTCAGTTTAAGGATTTCAGGTTTTCACAGTCAAAGATAATATTATGTATCCGGATATGACTGTGTGAAGTTTTGATTCTCTGGAAATGTATTATGGAAATAAACATAAATGTCCTGACATGAAGGCAATATGTGGAATGTGAGAACTTAAACCTATTTTTTCACAATTTACGTCATTATTGATAGTTAAGATTGACCTTAAACGAGTTCTTGTGAGTCTGCAGCATGTAGATCTAACATTGGATCGAATTGCAGTCAAGGTTCTGGAAGTGCTTGCCGCAGCCTTTATGGTGGATTTGTTAAGTGGACCATGGGAAAGGTAATTTGCAACATCCTAGATGGACTTCTTTTAAATAGCTGGACCTGTTTGTGGTTTTTAATGTGACTGATGTATCCTGGACTGAAATATATATTCTCTGTATCTTTTTAACAGATGGCTGTTAAAGAACATCAGAGTGCTTCTGGATTTAGCTGTGTAGTATCTTTTGGCATCAATTAAAGATGTTTCAGATCAGAAGAAAAGCTAGTGATCCGAAATGTCTTTAATTGATGCGAAAAGATATACTACATAGTTAAATCCAGAAGCACTCTAATGTTCTCTATCATGAACTGTGGAAATACTATGTCTTTTAAAGATGGCTGTTAAGTTTGTTTATGAGAAAATGTTCTTGTTGTCGTTATCATTCAGCTAATATCTGTACAATATTCTTGTATAGGAAATGGATGGAAGTGACAGTGTTGCTGTTCAACTTGCAAATGAGAAACATTGGGAGGAGCTTGTCGTTTTGGTTGCCGTGGTATGTATGAGGGACAACATCAATTGTCCTTTTAAAATTTTTCTTGGAAATTTTTCCTATTAGAGAATATCTCGAAGTTGCTGGTTTTTTGTTTGAGTTCAGGTTCGCAGATTTGGTTCATGGATTTGGCAAAAATTTTTTGTAGGTTGGGTTCGTTTTGGGTTCATCCATACAAAATTATATATATATAGAGAGAGAGAGAGAGCACATACACATTTTTCATACAAATTATATATATATTAACATATTTGTAACCTAAAATAAAAAATAATGTTTATTGTTCAATATTAATTTATTAAGATAATAAAATCATAATTCATTGACATTATCCATGGCACATCATTATCTAATTATAATTATAGATTTGTATCTATAAAATAATATTTAATAAAAATTCAATATGCATATTTAAAATTAAAATTTTAAATAAAATCTAACACAAAAATATAAAAATAAAAAGGGCTATCTTAACCTTGAAGAAATTCCAACTTAGGTGACTATGTCCTGACTCCTAATGTTAGATAACATTGCATAAATCATCTAGGTTGGAATTTCTTCATGGTATTACAACACAGGGACGAGGAAAAGAGCTGTATGAAATCGACAGTTTTTTGAAGGAAAATTTTTGTAGGTTATTTTCGTGTGGAAAATCGCGACCATTTTCATGTTGAAAACCAGAAGGGCAGATTTGTTTGGAAATTGTGTAGGAGGGTTTTGTGAAAATCGTGCTGGTATTTTCTTTCAAAAAAATTGCAGCCAGTTGTGAAAGAACTTGTGGCAGAAGCAAAGGAATGAATCGCGCTAGGGTTTCGTGGTAAAAATATAAGAAAACGCGGCCATAAAGAAGTGTAATCGTAGTGCCATAAAAGGGCAGAATCATGACTGTTTGTTTTAGCAAGAAATTGCACACGGTGCTGGAGAAATTGTGCCAGGATTCACAGTTTAAAGTGATGACTAGGAGGTACAGTTGCAGGCTCACGACTAGGGCAAGATTTCTTGTAGGTTTTTCAAAGTTTTTATGAGCCGTTTTTTTTGCAGAGAAAGGTAAACCCCTTGGTAGGGTTTACCAGTAATAGCTAGAAGTTAAAAAAAACCAGGTAGGGCCTGAGGTGGCTAGGTTTTGCAGCAATGGCTAGGACAACCATGTGACCTAGGGTTTACAGATGTAACCTAGCGTTTTGAAAAAGTTATTTTAAAAATTTTTCGAGTTTATTATTTCTAGATTTGGGAGTGTTGTTTTGAAAGGGATTTTTTTTAATGGCATCACCTAGCCTGAGATTCAAGGATAGATTAGATGGTGTGTTAAATTTCTTGCCTTGGAAAGTCAAGGTGACTTTGTTACTCGAAGAAAATGATTTCTAGGATATTGTAAATGATAAGGTGTCTCCGCCTACAGATGCACAGGCTTTGACAATTCATAACAAGAAAGAGATAAAGGCCAAGCGAATGATCTTGGATGCGATGAAGGATCATTTAATTCCACATTTGTCAAAGAAGAAAACAACCAAGGAGATGTTTGATGCTCTAGTTAGTCTTTTCTAGAGTGAGAACATAAACATGAAAATGATATTGAGATACATACTCAAATCCACAAAGATGTCTACATTAGATACTATTATCAGTTATCTGATGAAGGTCACACAACTTTTTGACCAACTTGTGGCAATTGGGGAGAAGGTAGAAGATGCAGAGCTAACGAACTTAGCTTTGAATGGGTTCTCATCTTCATGGCAAGCATTAGTGCAGGGCATTTGTGCTAGGGAAAATCTTCCTCTGAGAGACTGTGGGATGACTCTATCCAAGAGGAAACTCAAATGGAATCAAAAGCCAACAAGAAGGGTGGTGATGCTAATCTAGCCCTTTATGGATAGATGAAGGGAAATAAAGGAAAAGGGAACAAGGGAAAGGGAAAGGATGAGGATTCATCCTCACAGGCAAGGAATAAGGATGAGTAAAATCAAGTGTTTTATTTGTCATAATGTTGGTCATTATGCATCACAGTGTCCAGACAAGAAGAAAGGCAAAGGGAAACAACATCAAAAGCAAGTGACAGCTTGTGTAGAGACTCAGATGAATGAGTTTGCTGCCAAGTTTGAGAAAGATTTCTCAATGGTCTCTTGTCTTTCTACCAGCACAATGTTTAAGGATGCTTGGTATGTGGACAATGGGGCCTCTAGACATATGACATCAGCCCAATAGTTTTTTACCAAACTAGAAGAACGCAACTCTAGAGTTCAGGTTGAGCTTGGTAATGGTGCCAAGTATCCAATAGTAGGAGTTGGTATAATTCCCTTTTGACTACAGTCAGGTAACTCTTGGAGTTTGGTCTCAAGAAAAATTTGCTTTTAGTTTTGATAATGGAGGATAAGGGCTTTGCAATTGAATTCAAGGATCAACAAGTTCTTATCAGGCCGAAGGAATCTAGCCTAGTTACATCACAAGTTATAGGGGTTAGAGAAGGCAACTTTTACAAGTTATAGGACGAACTCGTTATAGCTCTAGTTCATAACAACGACAATCTGTGCGAGTTATGGCATAGGAGGATGGGACATTTGCATCATGCAGCGTTGTCTATTCCGAGGGAGATTGTCATAGGACTTCTAGAGTTCAATATTGAACAACAGGGAGTTTGTAGAGGATGCACACTTGGCAAGCATGCCAAGGATGCTTTCCCAAGCAACGAGCATAAGGCTAAGGGGATTTTGGACTTAGTGCATTTGGATGTGTGTGGACCGATGTTAGTAGGATCAATTGTAGGAAGCATGTATTATGTTTCTTTCATTGATGATTTCTCTCGCAAGACTTGGATTTATTTCCTAAAGACCAAGGATGAGGTCTTTAGTAGGTTTTAGCAGTTCAAAGCTCTAGTTGAGAAGCAAATAGGGAAGAAGATCAAAGACTTGAGATTGGATAATGGGGGTGAGTATACCTCCAAGGAGTTCGAAGGCTTTTGCAAAGAGGTAGGGATAAAGAGGGAGTTAATTGTTCTGTACAATCCACAGTAGAATGGGGTTGCAGAATGGAAGAATCGATAAATCATAGGGGCTGCTAAGGCCATGATTCATGACCTGGACTTGCCGATGTTTCTTTCGGCAGAAGCATGTCTTACTATAGTTTACATCTAGAACAGGTGTCCTTACAGGATCTTGGAGGACAAGGCACTGGAGGAGGCATTCATTGGTGTGAAGCCAGAGGTGAGTCATTTTTGCATCTTTGGTTGTCCAGTTTATTTCCATATACCTATAAAGAAGAGGAGAAATTGGAACCTTCTAGCAGGAAGGGTTTATTTGTGGGTTATAGTGAGACTTCAAAGGCCTATAGGGTTTATATTCTAGAACATAGGAGAGTTATAGTCAGTAGGGATGTAAAGATTGAGGACTTTGCATCTAGAAAGTCTCAAGAATTCATTCTAGTAACAGAGGATGAGGAGAACGAAGCTTCGAAGGTTGAGTCTCCAAAGATTCTAGATGTTTTCAGTTCAGGACAGCAGCCTTCAGGTGAGGAGGGAGAATCAGCCCCTTCTTTTTTTGTTAGGAGACCTCAATGGTTCGAACAAACATTGATGGATGCTCAGGAGCATGTTGAGGCTCCTAGGAGTACATTCAAGGGGAGTAGGCCTCCAAAGAAGTTTCCTAACTACATTGCATTGATGTGCAACATCATAGAGCCTTCCAGCCTCTAGGAAGCAGTGGACCAATTGTTTAGTTTTTAGCTCAGTTCGAAACTTCTGCACAAGTTTAGTGTGAATGTGCAAGTAGTTCGAGTTAATTCTATTTTGCATTTCACATAAGTTATAAAGTGAAATTCTTTTATTTGACTAATTAAGTTTAATAAAGTGTAGATATACACTAATGATTTAAACTTATCTTCATCATCTCCTACGTGAGATAAGAAGCTTTTTGAAGATTAGATTTTTAGCTGAATAGTATAAAGATAGGTGCAAGATAGAAGATTAATAACTTAGTGAACACAGTGATATTAACTCCGTGCAACTGTAAGGAACAATTTGTAGAGGTTTCCTTGTAAGCTTTTGAAGGAATGCAAAGCTTATTTGAAGCTGTAAATTATCTATGTTTGTTCTCGTTTCCGTATTTTGAAGTTTCAATTATTGTGTGATTTATGCAATGTTATCTAACATTAGGACATAGTCATCTAGGTTGGAATTTCTTCAAATCTAAAAATATATCTTTGAAGTTAGATCATGCATAATACTAAAATGCTAAAAGTGGCGAATTCCAATGATTTCTGGCACTGGTCTGTTTGTAGGGATGAGTGTAGAGCTGCAACCAGCACGAATGCTGCACATTCAATCCACGTAGGTAGGTAGAAAACTAGATCTGGAAACTACAACTAGAAAACTACCATACCCTGTAATCCACCAAAATATCTGGTCAAACAATAGCGTGAAAGACTGAATGAAGAGCAGAAATTGGGCCATGACCATGACGGAATTAAAAAATACTATTTTTGTTGTGGGTTCTATCCAGTTCGTTTGAGCCAAATCTACACCAATATGACATGACACTGGATAACTTTGGTGACAAATCGACCTAGTTTCTGGACCAGGTTCGAACCAGACCCAGATTTGGGCCTGTAGGTTGGTGAATCGGCAACAGAGGAATATCTTTCCAATCTTTTTTTTTGATTGGTTGGTTGTCCTTTGTCTTAGATGCCACAACTGAAGGGTATCTCTTTTGTCAAATTCATTCAAGGCTTGCACATGGCTTCATCTGTTGTGGTATGCCACACCCAGAATTGGATGTGGTAGTTTACCCAATTCAATTTTTGTACATTTTAAACATGGAACATGTCTCTTGGGTGATTGAACATGGGTCTTTATTATGAAAGCCCCAATGATTTTACCACTTGAGTTCATCCCATTTGACAAATGCGTCGAATTCTCATTCAAAATAATTCTATATAATTTTTGGGTATTGGTATTCTACTTACACTCTTATTTACTGAGAAGATAAAACATTTGGTTGAAGTATTCACTTGCAAAGCATCTTTTTAAAGGTTATATGTTAACTGCTAGAGAAGCAGTTCTGTGACATTCCATTGCTTTTTGGCAGCTAACTCTACAATGATAGAAAACAGTCAATTCCTCAATAAGATGGATAGGACAATATTGCATACTTAGAACATTGCATTATAATTATAGGAATAAATGTTAAAAAACTTTTCAGGATGGGATGATGAGCACATTGCTACAATTATTAGAACATTTGAGTTGTTAAAGCTGGGCTATTTCATGCACAAATGTAGATCATATAGCATCTAAGGTAACTGGCCAACTTAGAATATGACATACTCTGCATCTAAGCTAAGTGTTCAACTTAGAACATGGCACACTGGTACATGTATAGGAAGATAACTTTAACAAGCATATATTGCAGCAACCAAAAGATAATTTTGCTCGAGTCTAACTCATTGAATAAAGGTAACCTGCAAAAACTGCTCATGGAGAAGAGACACCTTATGGAGAGGCAAACAACACCTGAACTTCAAAGAGGAGATCTGTATAAGTGGGTCTAGAAAGTTGCTGGCCAAAAGAAATGGGAAAACACCCACAGTAACCTTCTGATGGCTTTTTCCAAATGTGAGAAAATGGTGTGAAGAAACCTACAGAACCAAAGGCCTATAAAAATAACCAAGACCGACAGACAGGAAGCTAGAGGGGGAGAGGAGGAGTGAAGAAGAAACCTTATTGTTTTTGCATTTGGACCTCCCAACAAGGTCTTGAAAGCAAACTTCAGGAGCATAGAGGGTCAATGGAGGGGCAACAGTAGAAAACCATCACATTCGTGTTCTTAAATACTATGTTGCGTGTAAAATGTTGCACACACTTTTTTAGAAATTATATTTATATGATATTCTGTACAATCAAATATTGCATAATATATGGTCTATTAACAGAAATGCCTGCAAAATAACTAGCACTAGTTTTAATTTTAAAGTCTTTTTTAGCTTACGATATTCATTAGGATGCAGTGAGTTTAAACCTAATCTTTCATGAACCAAATTTTGTACAAACACTTTCTTCTGCAATGACTAGACATCTGTGATGCTGATTTTCAAAACATTCAAGTGTAGTATTTTACTATGGAAAATATTTCAGATGCATTGGCTGTTAAATAAATCCATGCAGTTACTGTTTTTATATGCTAATGTAAATTTGCTTGTTTGTATTTTGTCGTTGACTGTTAAGAATAAAATATTGGATTTTAGTTATCTTTGAAACCCAAAACTTATCTTTAAGTCCTATCTTGTTAATGGGTATCTTGGCACGACAAATAAAATTATACATTATGGAAGCTTTTTTAACGTTCCTTTCCTATATATTTGAATAAATCCGAATATTGCTATTTGTAATCCTGGTTATACTAAGAAAAAGAATAAATATAATAAAAGAAGAATGTGGTTAAGTATAACAGGTGTTTCAACTGACTTTTGATAAGTAGGGCATTTGTCTTTATTAAAGAGCAAAGGGTCCAAGGTCATGTTATTTCTATTGTTATGTAATTCTACAACTTGTGAATGGCAGGTAAGCTCACGTCAGAAGGAAACAAGCAGTACAACTGGCATGCGCGAAAGTGTTGAGACCAGCGAACTTATTCGCCATAGATCACAAGTAATAGCTATTGTAGATGTGCTATGAGATCGGAGGAAGCCTTGCATAGCATATTCATAAAATTGTTGTCTTGACTTGAGCATGCCTTTGATTAATTGTTAATGAATTTTGTAAAAGGATTTTATTTGGTCAATAGCATCAACAATCTTTTCCAGTATTTCCAAAATATGTTTGCTGTAGTATTTTTTCTCATTCTTTCTAGTGATATGGTACTCACAGGAAGTGGTTCCAAAGCGTATTGTGAAAATGGAAGAGGCCATTGCAAACCATGATTTTTCATCCTTTGCAAGGATCGCTTGTGCAGATAGTAACCAATTCCATGCCGTGTGTCTTGACACATCTCCTCCGATATTTTACATGAATGACACATCTCACAGGCATGTTTAGTTTTGCACCTTTTCCTTGTGTGATTTCACTATTGTTTTTTAGGGAGTGTCTTAAAGAAACTATATTTTTCTATGTTTAGTTAATATGGGAGCATGTCTGAGATGTTCATCAATTTTTTGTTGTTGTTGCAGAATAATAAACTCTCTTGAAAGATGGAATCGATTTGAAGGAACTCCACAGGTATATCCTTTTAATTCCCCCCTCTACTTTATCTCGTTCACAGGAAACACATCATTGATGAAACGAACTAAGAAAATGAATATCAATTTTTCTTGAGATTCAAAGCAATCCTAGTTGAAACTGTGGTTGTTATTCATACTCTTCAGTATATATGTCAATTTTGACATGATGGGAACCTTTCTGTTTCTCTTCTGAACTACATAACATAGGTTAATGGTTGATAGTTTGGCAATAAAAGAACAAATGTTCCTGACACACATTAAGCCCACACCAACTTGTAGCCATGAAGTGTTTCCCTATCAAGACTGACTGTTCTTCACTGGTAAAAACCTTGAATCTATGCTTCACCCTTTTTATTATTTCTTATCATAGGACCCACACATTGTTAGAATTTTGTGAAGCATATGATGACAATTGGCAAGTGCGAGGAAATAAGTTTCTGTACATCAGGTTCTGTGGCTTTATCTCTTCTATAAATTGTAAACCCTATAGGTCTGATTCCTTTTTTGGGAAAGAGTATGGTTGCAAATCAACACTCCATTTTAAGGTTATGAATTATGTGTCAACCTCTGTGATGCTTGTTCAGCGTTTCTCTGAGTTTTGAGGGTGGCAAAAAGTTTTTGTATTTTTGAGATGGCCAGGTGGTGAGGGGGGCTGGGATCGGGGAGAGGGCAAATAAAAAAATATCAAATTAATAGTTAAATTAAAAAAATAGAAATGAATTAGAAGTACCTAAAAATAACATCAAAAAACTAAAAGAAGATGGATTTAAGAAAACGTAAACATGTAAATCTATCTACTAAAAATATAAACATGAGCCCATTAAAAGTATATTACTATATAACTCTTGAAGCCTTCTCTACAATTTAAAGGGAGTGACCACCTAGGCATTTGCGTCAATGTCAGTCTGAAAGGATTGAATTATGATGTTGGAGAAGTCAACTCGCTTGGTGTAAGTTTGGATGACCCAAAACATTTCCTCTAGAAGTCATAGGATAAGGATATTTTTTTGGGGCAGCCTCCTGTTGGTGCTCCATATTGTACGCTACAATTGTAGAGAATGCACTTGAAGATCTAAACCTACGGAACTTAGGTTGTTTTAGACTGATAGGGCAAGACTTGTAAACAAATTGTAGGCAATTATGGGCCAAGTAACAAGCGCCAACAACTCTTCTACACTTTTGGCTCTGCAGGGCCAAGGAGGATATCCCAAAAGGTCTTTACATGACAATTAATGAGAAATTAAAAACAACTAGATCACATAGTTTAACCACACCCTTTACATAAGGCTATTCCAAAGATTTGTCACTGAACACTCTTTACACTAGCTTATTGGTCTTGCAGACCTAAAGATCTCTTATTAGCAGATTAATATCAGGTTACGCATGCAACTAAAGATGCATACCAAATTTATATCCCCTCATATAGATTCATTTATGAGTTCTTACTTCATAAGCAACTTGGAAACTTAGAAATGCATAACCCTCTAAAGATGGTTGTGTAATATAAAAATTAATCTACTTTAAAGGTAGATTAAACTTTATTACCTATTTAAGGTGTGTTGACTAAACCAGATTAATTTACTGAAATAACATTCATTTTCAAAGTTAATCTAGTTAACACAAAGAGCTGGGTAATGCCTTTTGGTTTATTGGTATTATTGGAATTTTGGTAACAGGAGATTGTGCATTTTGGTGGCATGAGGATTTATGAGTTATAAAGAATGATTTAATGAATAGCAGATTACAAGAATAGTGTTACAGAGAGAGTGTGTTGTTCAGGAAATTTTAGAAACTGTTACTGGTATTTTCTTTGTGCTTGGACGAAATTGATGATAGCAGACGGTAGCACGCTTGTGCTGTAGTTCAGAAGTTGCACTGGCATCTAGAGTTGTCAGAAAATAAATGTCTGGTGCAACTTGTACAGGGGCAAAAAAGTCTGCAAAATAGTCTTAAAATCATCCAATAGATGTGACATAAATATTAAATGATTTAGGGAGGAGAGAAAGAGTAGCAAACCATCAACCGTGAGGCTAGATCTGAAAGATAGAGACTAGTATATATAAATATAAGCATAGGTATAAATATAAATATATATACAGAATCAAGAATACAAAGAGAACGATAATAAACACGAGGGGAAATCACAAGGATTGACAAGATCCTAGAAATGTCAAGAATATGACATAGAGGATGCCATGACAAAGAATGAAATAGAGAATGAAGGGAAGAACTTCTAGATTGAAAATCCAAGACGAAATCACCTTGTTTTGGGAGTTAGCGAAAAGAACACTTCCAAATGGTGAATAGAAGATGTCTTTGCCCAATGAGGAGCTTCACTAAGAAGGGTGTAACGGACAATAATAGAAGACTTGAAGAAATATGCAAAACCCTTAAGATTTGACAATGCTAAGAAGATAGAATAAATAAAATCTAATAACAATGCTTATGTGGTGAAGATATTGCAAGAAAGTGATGTAGAAAGCTTGCAAATGTGAGAGAATGCTGTAGATTTTGCAAGAGAAGCTGCAAATTGCAAGAAGAATGCAGGAAGTTGCAAGAAGAAGAGGCATTGTATCAAAAACCAGTCATGGAGATGTGAGAGCCAAGTCTCATTCAAACTTGCATGCAGAGATTGCTAAACTTAGAAAGGGAATCACAAGGGTGACTATTGGAGGCGTACAGAAGCAGGCTCAGCATTGGTTACGAATAGTAAGCATCAGGAACGCCTTTGTCTTGAGTGCCAAATGGAGCCTGTATGACTGTAAGATCAGGGGATGCTAGCTCGCGTGCATAGAGGACTGCACTCTTGCGCTAACGTCCATAGGAAACAAGACAAAAAACACTAAAATGGATGGAAGACACAAGGACATAACAGTTTTGACATTTTGACTATGGAAAATACTACAAAATGGTCTGAAAGCACGTCCTAAAACACATGACAAAAACATGCACTAATATGGGTACTATTTGTAATGTCGAAATTGCAGGGTATGCAGTTTTCGACCTTACAGGTTGATGAATGAAGGCTCTCAAAATATATTGCAAAGGTAAGTGTTGCTGGATTATGCAAATAGGTAAGACACTAACTAAACTAATTCTACAAAGAACAAATGGTAGGATGAACCACTAAAAGGACCAGTGCCTTGATCCATTGGTGATAGAATCAAGAGATAAAGACAAGTGCAAGCACATGTAATTTTGAGCCTCAAAAGCTAGGTATTAATCAATATAAAACAAAGAACTAAAATTGCATTCAAAATCCCATCAGTCTAGTTGCAGTGTTATCTAAATGCAATTCAAAAACTCAAGAAACTTCACATGACCAAATTTTCTTTAACACACTATGGTTGATCAAAGAAATCCTATAGACCATCTTGAAAAGGATTTTCAAAGACTTTGAAACACTTTTACAATTGCTATGATAGTTAAGTTAACTAATAAAAAAGCAACAACAAGCTAGCAAATTTAGCCCCACAGGTATATTTCTTATCCTTTGAAATTCTCAGCCAACCATGGAGACACTCGGATCATGGAGAGGATTTTTGTTCGCAAGCACCTTCTCCAGATTTTAGTATTTACAAACATGAAAAAAACAAAAAAATAGACTTGAACTAAGAGTTTGACACTAGAGAACATACAAGATCAGAGGACACCCATGACCAATTTTCGGAGAAAAGATCTATTGTCACTCCATAGAAAGAACTAATATTTATACCCAATGATTTTGCTTAGATCATCCTTTTGTGCAAGGTTTCCAACACCTCATATTGGATTCAAGTATGTAGTCATTTCTTAAATTTGTTGCAACAACTTTCCCCCCGAAACTTGGTTTCATTTTGTATAGATGCAACTAGGCCTTGAAATCACTATACGCCAAATAGTGCATTCAATCAAGCTTGACATGAAATTCCATGCTCGTAGAGCCCAACTACCATGATGCCCATACCTCACACATTGCAAGACATTCTTTTGGATTGGATTTTTTGTGGACGGGAGAATTATTTAGGCGTACTTGCATTCTGTCCATGGATATCTAACTCCATTGATTTCTGATGCCACATAGATGGCTAGAATGCCACCCATACCTAAGGAGTTAATTCCCTCCTTGGTTTCCATCATCAACATGGGCTGCTTGATATTCATTAACTTCTCATCTGCCTTCTCTTCAATCAGTAACAAGGTGCCAAAAACCACATTTGCCTCTGCAACCTTCCATAATGTCATCCTAATTTCCTTAGCCTTCCTCACAAAGTTCTTTACCAGCTGGGTAGTTAATGCTCTCATCCTCTCAATTCAATTTATATTTGAACTGGTCCTTCAATAGATTCCATATGCCATTGCATTTCATTTGAAGACTGGGAAGCAACTCTATTATCTTAAAGATTTTGAACTTAGTCCCAAATCAACGACTCAAATTATCCTTTCCTTTGGATCAACGATCATGAGCTATTGGTGGAATGCCAAAATGCTCACTTTTTGATTAACCGGTCCATCACAATCAACTATAAAATGCCAAGTGTCTATTTCTCATTCCTTTGAGCACCTTCCAAACACTTTACTTTAGTCGGTAGGTGCCAACAACAATCAATAGTTGAGAAAACTCATGCTTCAAGATCAATGGCATCGGCATACCGGTGGATGCCTAATATGCATACTTTATAAATCAAATGATATATGGCTATCGATCAGAACATGCCATGCGTACTCTTCATTTATCCAAGCCCATCATTTGCATTTACCTGCCCGTTCAAAAGCCCACAGGAATCGATGGTTGAGAACCTTCTCCCTCAAGACCTACAACCGCAGGTGATTGGTGGATTTCTAGACTGAACACTGCATTAATCAACTAATGACCCGCTATGCACTAGATTTCACCATGTAGCGCCTTCAAATTTCCTTGTCCAAGTCTTTAGTCCATGAAGCCACTAGCCAATCTGATGGCCCAGGTGCAATTTTCTTTAAGATCAATGGCACAGGGTCATTTTAACCTCAGCAAAGAAATGGCCAGCTCTTGAAGAAATAATTCAAATGCTGTGACTATAGGGACTATAGTCATCACTTAAGTTTGTTAAGTGTTGTTCACCATCAATGACCCAGATACATCTGTCCCACAAATCAATGACAACAGTGCATTGGCAGGATGCTAAGTGCTTACTTGCTACTTGACCGATGACCCACGACCAATAGGAATGCGCCATGCTTCCTCCAAATATTCTCTTAAGCACTTTAAAGAAGCACCTTAAGTTCCACTCTTAATCAACAATAGACAATAATTAGTCCCTTAGATCAATGGTAGTAGGACATTGACTGATCATCAAAGATGTCGATAGTTGTTTATTTGACCGATGACCTGTTGCTGTTGATTTAGCGACATAACTTGAAATCAATGGTCCACATTGAACTTGAGCATTGGCTGGAAAAGTGTCAAAAGAAACCCATGGCATTGGAAGGAAAAATTTATAAAAGGAGTGCACAAAACACCAATGAGGTGTTGCCATATATTCACGAAATCTTCAAAGTAAATCCTCTCAGCAACATGTGTTTTATAATACAAACCTACTGCATTTCCAACCCAATCAGGAGCATCGACATCAACACTTCTTTAGTCAAACCTATATGTTGGACAAATCCAGACTGATGATGTGGATATCTTGGCACATTGGGAGATAGAGACCTCACCTCCCTAGCTAGTCCACTGATCCTTATATAGCTGGTACCTGGTTACTTCATAAGCACAATAAAACACTTAGATTAAAGATGACTGCTGATAGCAAGTCAACATCGAGATAGAATGAAAGTTCATGGGCAAACATGCAGACTGTTATCCTTCACATAAACATATGAACCAGACTGCCATGGAACTAAGGCAGTAAAGAAGGAAGATTAGGTAGAAATTCATTTATAATGGCCAGATTACTTGATCAAGGTAACATTTAATCTTGACATAAGCACAACATAAAGCCCTATTTAAGATGTCTCGGATCAGTTATCAACATGAAGGGCAATAGAGAGCCATAATAAGGTAATCTCAGATTGGGTGTCAACACCTCCCATGCTTTAGTAGTGAGATCCTAGAACAAGTCTCTTAGTTGGCATTAAGGTAAAGTTTTGACCACCCCCAATTAGATGAGGTCACAAGTTTGCTTTCCATTCAACAGGTCCCCAACTTCCATTAATGGCTGTGTTTTATCCTCTGCTTCTAATGAGCAATGCCCTCCTGTTTGTGTTCTTGCTTTTGTTAAGCAAAATGGATGCCAAGGGGTTGATGTTTATTATTTTGTTTGTGATTGCATTTTGGTTCAATTGGATTTTGTCTGAGGAAGGAAAAGCTTTGAAAGTTTGATGTTGTTCAAGAAAAACCTTGGCAAAGAATCACATAATTTGCTTGCTTCGTGGAATGAGTCTTCCCAAGTCTCGTGTAAATGGATTGGAATCACAAGAGATCAATTCCAGCAGGTGAGCGTCATCAATTTAGCTTCTCTAAATCTGGAAGGTGGGCTATATTCCCCAGCTTGAGCTCAGTCACACCAAGCTCACGGGAAGTCTTCCACCTTTTTTTGCTGTTTAAAAATTGCAGGTGTGGGGGACACTGGGTGTCTTTAGTTTTAGCAAAAAATAAGGGGATATCCTATCCCCATACTCCCTTCCCTAGAATGTCCAGGACGTCTTGGATGGGTGTCTAGGCCACATCACCCCCTTGTCTCCCCCTTCCCTAGAATGTCTCAGGTGGTTGTCTAGGATGCATGGACATGTCCCTAGGGAACACCATGTTTATCATAGGTTCTAAACTGAGGAATATAACATTATGCACCTTGTTATCATTGTTACTTGCTTGCAAGACTTTGGTTGCTACTTTATTTGGCATTTCTATTTTGTCACAGTCAAGTGCTGTGGTTTTCTTCTGCCCTGACTTGTGATTAGAGTACTCCCTTACAGTCATCATCATTAATGCAACTTTTTGACATGAATATTGAAATTTTCTACATGTTCTGCTTTTATCAAATCATTCCGTATGTAGATCTGCAATAGTGAATGAAATGTTATTAACCAATATTGTGCATGTGTGGGGTTATCCTAGGTACATGGGAGAACTTTTGTAAATGCATACCGGTGCCCTTTTTTAATTTTGGAATGAATATTGAAATTTTATACATGTTCTGCTTTTATCAAATCATTCCGTATGTAGATCTGCAATAGTGAATGTGATGTTATTAACCGATATTGTGCATGTGTGGGGTCATCCTAGGTACATGGGAGAACTTTTGTAAATGCATACCGGTGCCCTTTTTTAATTTTTGTTGAATGGAGGTTACATAGGCATCTGTATTTCTTGTTTACATAGAAATGGTGGCATCCTTCACCAAGTCTAGATGTGGAGGTTCATCTTCTAGAGGTCCCATGAGCAATTCTTTTCTTGTTCTAAGGCTCTGTGTAGCTGCCAAATATGGCTTTCTAGCCTGTGGTATACAACTTTTTGTTGCTGGACGTTTACAATAATCTGTTGCAAAATTCTTTTTATGTCGTTCAACCGAGTATCCATCTGTATCATGGTAGGATTTCCCATCCTTGCAGTTTGTATCTGTTTGCTTACTCAAATAACTGTGTTTCTTTCTCTGCTCATAAAAAAATAATTTGTAACTCTAGTTTTCTTCCTCCCATTTTCTTTCACTATGTCATTTTCTTAAAACATCCAGCATGATAGTTTCTTTTGTCCAAAGAAAGACAATCAAGTAGCATACCATTTCTCCATTTCCTGAAAAATTTATACAATGCCATTTAGGAAAGGTGCTTCCAAGCTTCAAGTAACATGGCTTGGTGACATAGAGCAGGTTCAACAGCTTCTTATGTTTTTTTTTTTAAGTAAATTCATGCAGCAAAGCATTTAAGACCATTAATTATTTTATTTTTCTTACTTGGAAAGGATTTAAGGTTTGTTAAATAAGTTCATTGATTTTGCTAACAAATTCTATTGTTCCTTGTGCAGTGCTCTTGACGATTAATACATTTTCTGGTTTTTGCAGGTTGCATATACTTTTGATGCTGGTCCAAATGCGGTAATGTTCGTACCTAATAGGAAAGTTGCAGGTTCCCTACTTCAGCGACTGCTATATTATTTTCCTCCAGATTCAAGCAAACCACTATCAAGGTTCCTCGTTTATCCTAGTTCTTACTTAGATTTCTTGTTGGAGTTACATCATGGGTTTCTTCCATTTTATCTTTTTAACAATCTTTTTTATTTCTGTTTCAAGTGTTTCACTCAACTATTCAACTGATTCCCATGTTTTTTCTTTTAAACCCCTCCATTTCTTTTTGGTGATATTGACTTATTTTATCTTGGTCAGTTATGTGATAGGTGACATATCAATACTAGGAGAAATTGGTTTGAAGTCAATGGCAGATATTGAGTCGCTGACTGCTCCTCCAGAGCTTCAGAAAGGAAGTAGCCATCCCACATATCCCGGTGCAGTCGATTACTTCATCTGTACACGACCTGGAAAAGGCCCTATTTTATTTAGAAATGAAGACCAAGCTCTTCTTAACCCCAAAACAGGGTTTCCTCTTGAGAGTAGTTGAAACTGTTTTTCTCTTATTGCTTTAGGGTAATTTCTCATTGATGGATAAATTCCACCGCCTGTTATTTTGTTGTGATTTTTCTTTGGCTTTATACCTCCTTTAAAAAGCCTTAGGAGGTCCTCAAATGGAATTTTAGAACAGATAGCTTGTCTGAAAATAATTTATTTTGGTAAGATATTAGTTTATGCCAAGATATTTCTAGTCAGATGTTTTTTCCTTTTATGGTTCCCAGTACACAAATTCAACTTTGAAGCGAATTTAAGAATTCTGTCAGGAAATCTGCTGAAAAAGATTCATCATTTTATTTGCTTATAAAAATTGACTTGAAATCGAAAATTTCATATCATAAAAAATGCAGTACAAATCTTAATTCAGAGTTATTGCTTGGCAAAAGGCTGCAGAGTTGCCGGATACTTACACTCTACTGCCTATCGATACCAGATACTGGATAGGGATACAATACTCCCGGATACATGGATACCGTATCTAGATGTATCCATATACAAGTCCCTGTATCCAACATGTTTGGATACAGTACCACACTGTCCCCAGCTGTATCCAATTTAAGTTTATAGAAAAAGCATTCAAACATTGCAAAAGAAATGAACATTAAAAATAAATTGTTCACACATATATATTTAAATCACTAAAAGACAAATATAATATAGCAAAATAAATATTATAAACTAAAAATATAAAAACCAAAATATATATTTTTAGTGTTATGTTCTATAATCTTAGATGTATAAGTGATTGAATACATTTGTATTGTTATAATTGTTGTAACCAGCTGTATCTTTATCTGGGGGTCTTAAAAATTTGTGGTATCAGTATCTGATACTGTATCCATACCCGATGTTGTGTCTGTTTCCATGCAACTCTGCGAAAAGCACTACTACCATATAGATATAACAAAGCAAAGTTTATTTGATAAACAAGAGTTGCGGTGCAGCAGGAGTCCCTGCCAAATGCTGATAGGACAGGGCTGGATCTAACAGAAATAGACAAGCGTAGGACGTGTACAGTTACACCAGGTTGAATTGAAAGTTGATGCTAAACATGCATGTTGCGCTTTGCACTGATGTGCTAACATTTACTAGAGATTGTGACTCCATAGTTTGCATGTCATTTGGCACAAAAGAAGAGTGGCGAATTTCAAATATATTGGAAGAGCTTCCCAGGTCTGCTTGTGTTGCACCCTAATGGCACCCACACTTGTTGCAGATTTTGTGTAGGAAATGAAGAATGCTAGTATTCTTTGCAGAATTCAAATAATGGTTGTTGCAACAAGTCCAAGCCACTAGAGTCTGTGAGGTTTAGTTTTGAAAGACCAGAGTGGATATTGCTTAGACCTCTCTGAATTAGCTTTTCTTGCAATTTCTGACACTCCTCCCTTGCCTCATCTCTTTCTTTGCAAGTTACATGAGGAAGCTGCATTAGTTGTCCTGTTGTCTCTTCATGTTGTTTGATTTCATCCTTTGCAGTTAATCGGGTAGATTCTAATTCCAGGGTTGTGTAAATTAGATTCTAATTCCACAACTTTTGCCAGCAATCTGGCTATATGTATCAAAATGGAAGGTTTGGAACAGGGTTTGTTGCTGATTTTGTTTGCTTTTGCTAACAGTAACACTAGTTCAAATAAACAACATGTGAATAGAATAATTCAACTAGTTTATTTGGTAATTGCACTCCAAATAAATTTATTGAATGCAATAAGAATTTTTCCTCTAGATCGATACTAGAAGGTTTGACATACATGATTAACAACAAAGAGTTTTAACCCAATATTGAAACTATTGAAAAAGTTATAACAATAACAATGATGCAAAAAGCCAACACATGGACTTTGCCCAACACCATTAACAATAACCAAGAAAAATCGAATCATAGCTATGTTATGCGTTGAGATTTTGGAAACAACTTATTGTGACTACATACACCCTGCTGGTTCAAGGCATGGCAGTATGTAAATGTCATTGGAAAACAATATGTGTAGTTATATGGGGTGTTCAAATTTGCGATGATTAAGTACTCTGCATTTGTATAAAAATTCTGAATGTTGGTTCCCAAATGGAGATGTGCCTTTTTCCTAGAGAAGGACAAACATATTCTGACACAGAGTAGCAGCAATTGTACACCCTGCTGTTCGAAGTAATCAAGCACATGTGCAAGTTGCTCAACAGTTCATTAACAATAGGCATATCAACATCAAAAGAAATAGCAGTCAAGTGCCTGATTTCTAGCATGCACAACCATAATTTCTTCTTTTTCCTCAACAACAGCTTTGATTGTTTCAATGACCACCTGGATATCTTTTTCTTCAGGTAATGTTACTGTATCTCTTTCTACTGCGACCTCTGTAGCAGTAATATTTTCTTGTTCAACAACCACATAGGGGCCTCTTCATTGCTAACAAAGGGAGAAATCTTTTCAAACAGAAATGCAAGCTGCAAAAATATGGAACACCCCCATATTACTCTCTTGCCTCCTTCAAGACTTGTGCTCCCTGGCAGCCTACAACCCACAAACCAAATACATAAGAAAATCTAGAATTGCAACAGATGATATTGGGCATCCACAGAGGAAAATCCATTCATATATATCAAGAGCATGAATGTAAGCGATATTGGAGTTCAGTTTTTTTATATGGTGTTCACCTATTTCTACAAGGCTGACCCTGACCCTGCTCCTTCCCTCTTTCTTCACTCGGCTCCTTCAACAGCATCTATAACAAATGCAATACATGATAAACCATGTGTTATGGCATAAATGAGATAATCAATGGAATAACTTCACAATGTTTACATAACGAAACTAAATACATAATAATAGACTTATCCATAGTCTTTATTTAGTTTGATTCAGTAATGAAATTGCTTGTTTACAAAGAATAAGATTTGCCATTGTGCTTATCTCAATTTACTAATAATAATTTATGAAGCAGATAGTGCATACCTAGCAGACATAAACTATAGTGTATACCTAGCAATTTTTCTGGATGGGTGAAGCAAATCCCATCTTCTCCTTCAATCGTTGCAATAAACTCATCAATCAAAGGATGAGGGGTGCAATTATCAATGCCAACCTTCAATTGAAGATGCTCTATCAGCTTCTGATCTGTGGGGTCAGATTTTACACCCGAAGGCAAGCCTGGCCAATCCTGAATACCCTGCTGCAACCAGAACATTTGCAATACAGTTAAATAGAAGCAGTGCTGCAGCAACTTGCCAATCAACCTACATCCAAAGTGTCATGTCTTGTGTGCAAATGAAGTGAATCTTTATGCTAGAAGTTGCCGCCTAAAAATCACTAAGTTTCATAATGGATCCGAAAACATACTTCCTGCAAGAAATCGGCAACCCCTTTTCTATCTGGGCATTTGAAACCCATGGATTAAAAAAATCAAGCACATATTCCCGAGGTCCTTGATACACAGTCTCTCCTTCAGACAATAAGAAGATGTCATCAAATAGTTCATATGTTAGGAGCAGGTTGCAGAAGAGATATCAACATTGTGCCATCAAAGGCATGGACCATTTGGTGCAGACACTTGATAATCTGAAAAGTAGTAGCGCTGTCCAATCCTGTTGAAATTTCATCCATAAAAAGAGCTTTATATGAAAAACAAAATTACCATGTTTCAGTAATGCAAATTCAAATTTAATTGCTTCAACTTTGCCATCAAGGTACTTTCCTTGTATATCCCACTTGTAGTGACTCTTTTCTTTTGACCTCCATAGTCTCCACGGAGCATTTGATCTCCTGTTATTGTGTCAGCACAAATGTCCAGTCACAGAAGCTAGAACACATAAGAGCTCAGTAACCTAGGCAAATAAATTAATAATCTTAAAATTCAAAATCTATGAAGAATTTGAACCTCTTTAATATATAATTTCTGAATACAAACCTTTAACACACAGTCTGTGATAAGGCTGGTCTTCTGGCCCTCTATTGCCGTTTCCTATAGCCATGGTGCAGCTCAGGTGTGTAATAAGTGGCAAAAATCATAAAGCAAAAGATTTCGCTGAGGAACTTTTAATCAAAAGAAACCCTTTAGGAGAAGTACCTACACGTCAACATCTGGATCTGGTTTGATGCCTGTTTGCTTCTCACGCCTCGAAAGTTCTTGGAATAGTTTTGCAAACAACACGAATATCAGTATGGTCACAAAAATGAGAAAACAGTGCAGGTGAGAGCAATGCATGCACATAAAACTCAACCATATCTTAACCAGACGTCTTGGCTGGCAGGTTCAACTTATTTGACAAGTAAGATAGCGTCATAATTTTTTTCAATCCTACCTCAACGGTGTACAAGTATGGTTCATCTCAATAATAGTGGTTTTCAAGCATTCGCTTGTCAAATTTTGCAATACTGGCCTTCATGATATTACTGGGAATTTTAGGGGTATCTACTCAAGGAATCATTTGGGGCCTTGACTTCCAAGCAAATCCAGGTCAGCAATTTAGGCGTAGTCTTCTAGGAGAAAACATGCAAAGGGGAGCTAGAGTTGAACACCATTACCCAAAAAGAGATGGGCAGAAATGCATTCTGTTGGTTTTTATGACAGAGGATATAGAAAAGAATCAAATTGATTATTTGTAAATGTGCTATATGTCTAAAATTAGTGAGTCCTGAACTAATCCATCTGGTTTGTCTTTTTTAATTTTGAGCTGGTGAGGCTTGGGTCTCCAATGCCATCGTGCACTTATATAAGAACCCATCCGATACTGATTTCTGTTGATGCTATGCCATGATTCAATTTGCTACTTTCAATCCCAACTGGGAATGAGTACAGAGTGGACTATTCAAGCTTATGAGAGATGGGTTAAAGAAAGAATGACTCCTCATACGAGATGAGCCATAGAATAAATGACTTGAGTACTAAGTACTCCACACGGTTGATAGCAAAAAATAATATCCAATAATGTCAGATAGCAGAAAAGTCCAAATGCTTAAAAGACTGGTCCATATTGCAGCTGAGAGTATCCAATATTGAACTTTGTATTGTTAACTCATACTGATAGGAGGGTGATTGCTGTAATAAGTGTACAAGTTAATGGAATCCTAAATGAATACAACTGCTGTATTAAAAAGTATATAAACGAGTCCAGGCTGAAAGTGTTCTTCTTTCTAATTAAGGTCATAAGCACAACTTAATTAGCAAGCAATACAAACCAGATTTTATAATTGAACTAAGAAAAGCAGTCAACACAAATCGGAGCCAAGCCTATAACTAGGACTTCATTAGCTAATTGAACTAAATGTCATACCCAAATTACCATCACTCAAACAATGCATGCATATGATCCTAATCCAGAAAAAAGAGGCTTGAGACAAACATGCAGGGAATTTAGTATAATACCCTATTAACTCAACGCTTCCAATCAAATATCCAAAAACCCAAACAAAAAGCCACAGAAATTCATGCTGCCTTCACCACCCATAATAGAAAGCAAAAATCAACCCAGTTTTTGTCAAGTGAGAGAAATGTAAAAATAACCCTGGCACAAGGGCTCCAATTACAGAGCCATCGGATTCAGTTGTTTTATAGCCCTTTAAATTAAAAAATAAAAACAAAATATAAATTAAAAATTACAATAAAAGATATATAACACAGAAAACAGAATCGAAAGGTTGTAAATAGTATGAATTGAGCATAAATTCTGTAAATTTTAGTTCTGATAACTAGAAATAAATATTGTTTGTATGCACTGATGCAGAATTGGCAAGATCTTGGGGTTTCAAGAAAGTGTATGGTACATAAAATTCAGAAAGGGGAAGTTATAGAGGAGAATAGTGGGCCTTCCCTGAGAGAGATTGTTGAGCATTATATTGACGAGAGGTGGTCAGCTGACAAGAAGAGCGACAATTTTCAGGGAGATGGCGCCACAAAAAAGAAGGAAGACGCCATTGACAGCCTCAATGAGGAAGTGGGTGTGGAGAAGACAAGTGACAACCTCAATGAAGAAGTGGGTGTTGACTATAGTAACAACATTGAATTAGTGGAGAAGATCATAAATATTAATGTAAAATCAAATGGTTTATAACTTCAAATTATAGTAGCATTGCTAAATGTAGACACCTAAAATTATCTCATTCCCAAATCACATCTGCGATATTTCACATTAATTAAATAATTCTTAATTATTTGATTAATTCCATCTATTGTTATGAAAATCAATCACTACATCATTCATCTATATTAATTAAATAATTCTAATTATTTAATTAAGCTAATTTCCCTCCACACATTAATTAAATAAATTTAAATTATTTATTTAATTAAAGGTAATATTTCATTTCCTTCATATAAATAAAATTCAATATTTACTTATTTATCCATGTGCACATGAAATTAAATAATTAATTTATTTAATTTCTCTATTATTCCCTCTCACCATAATTCATTCTCAATCACATCAATTGACTAATCAATCAATTCAGTTAACAAGTCAATCAATTCAGTTGACTAATCAATCAATTTAGTTGATTAATCGATCAATTTAGTTGACTACTCAATCAATTCAGTTAACAAATCAATCAATTCAGTCAACTTACCAATCAAACCTATTAACTCCTCTGATTCATGAGAAGACAAGGACACTTGTCTCTCTCATTTGTTTTATCCAAGTCCAGCTATTCATCTCTCTGATAATTCTCCACCATGGATCTTCATTTTTGAATGTCTATAAATAAAACGTCTTCCACACCTCTCAGGGATCTCTCTCATTTTTCGTAAACTTATGCTGCTTCAATTCAATCATTCATTTTGGGAGATCAAAAGTTATGCTATTGAGCTAAGCAATCCACATATCAAAGTAGCACATCCATTGGAGTTCGGGTGCACTTTAATACGCTCGATTGGTGAGGTTGAATTTGTGTGCGAAGGAAGGTATACTTGTTTGATTGGTTTATTTTCATTAGTTCATCTTCGTATTGCAAATTTATACAATCACATTTTGGCACACCCTGCTGGTCTAACTCTCGCCTTTTGTAGGTTTGTGAGTTTCATTTTGTGAGATCTAACTCTTTTTTGTGAAGATTTGGAATTGAAGTTTTGCAGGTTCTCTCCTATGCAAAATGTGACCTCATCGTTGAGTCCGCGAGGCCTCGCAGGCGAAGATTGACATAAAACACCCTAGGTTTTCTTCACTGTAATTTTTTTTTTTTGAATTTTTTTAGTTGGAAGTTCGTACCGTATGGACTTGCCGTACTGTTCTGTGTATCATTCTCTATGGTTGTAGGTCTCTGTTTTGTGGGTTTCTGTGTTTTCTGCCACCGATCATTGCTCAATACCCATCACCGACTATGTTTAAACCCTTGTCGACTTGATTTGTTTCCTTACCGACCGCTTGTTTCTCTCCCCATAACTCCCATCGCTTCCCTGTCGCAGCCCTGTTGGCACATCCTCGCCGCCTAGTCACCATCCCCCACAACCTTCACCATCGTTGATTGCCTTCTCACAACCTCTGCTATCCCTCGACACCTCCCATTTCCTCCTAGTTGTCATATCTCCTGACCCCAAAACCTTCCATCACCATTGTTTAATCTTCTCTCGCCACCATTACACAGTTCGCCAGTGCCATTTACTCCTTCGACAACATCTCCAGACCACCCCGATCGTCACCCTCAGCAGTCTCTACCTCCAAACTTTCGTCGACACCATTTGAGACCACCCCATTCCTCATTGAAATCCCTGCCATCGTTTCCGTCGCCACCATTTGACACACCTCCGCTTTCGTCGATATTTTCCCCACCTTTGGTCACCACTACCGAAAACCCTGTCGCCCCCTGTTAAAGCACCTTACTGTCGCCTGCTCTGCCCACAGTCCTATCGGCATACGGGGCTAAGTTTAACGCCTCCTCTTTCTTTAGTTTTTTAAATTTTTTTGCCACCGTTTGCTCCCTAGTCACATGGGTGACCAGGGGCTCCACCTGCTCCTAACCGCCAACATAACCGCTAGTCTTCAACACTGCGCATGTGACTGCGCCTATTGTTGACCGCTAGCAGTCTGTTAACCATCGCCCTCCAAGTGCCCTAAAAGGGGCCTTTTTTTCTTTTTCCCATAACTTTTGTGTATGAGGTCAGATTTTCACAAAACCAATGGCATCGAAAAGATGACTTGCCTAGCTTCGCTGTGGCAAAGGTCTCATCAAGTAGTTTTCTCAATTTTATCAGTTATATTTAGTCAAAGACACCTCTTGCTTGCAAACTTCAATTCACTATATCTTTTGCAAAATTTATCTAATTTTGACGAATTTTTTTTGAAACAACATAGAATTTTGCGTAGAACCTGATCATAACATCCAATTTGCTATCACTGTCCATCTTGATCAGAATTTTTCTGGATTTCATTTTTCATGCTAACTAGTGGGTTCGCAAGTTTTTTTTGTCCTTTTTTGTTTTGGTGGAATATAGGACAACATAAGGTACTATATCAACATCAGATTTGAAGACAAACATTCTAGGTGCACACAATCAAAATTTTGTTTTTTCATTTGATCAAAGAACTTGTTTGCAAAATCACACTTCGATTTGAGCTTAAAACGAACACTTGTTTGCATCATCATACTTGATTTTGGGCATAAAATGAACATGTGTCTTCATCATCACATTTGGATTTGGATATAAAACAAACTTGTGATTGTGCTTGCATTGCTTTGTGGATTTGAGTGCAATTTAGGGTGTGTATGCTCTTCCCATGCACTTCGTGTGATCTTGGGAATCAAAAACATCCTTTAATCCATTCATCTTCACACACACATTTCAATTTCTAAGGGTAAATTAACATTGTGAGTGTGAGTCAAGTGTGTGGGTATGCTCTCTTTGCATCATAAGGTGATCTTGGAGATCAAAAGCACCATTTGACTTGCTTTTGTCACCCTTCTTAGGAGCCTGCTTGGAGACACACCACTCCAAGGGATGACCTCAACTCTAGTGTTCCGACGGAGTATAAAAAGTGAGTGAATCGAAAGACACACCTCTTGGAAGTTGAAATCTTGTCATTCGGGCTAAGCCCCCAAGAACTTTATACCTTGGGGAAGTGAAGGTGAAGGGTGGGTTACCCTCTTCTCCTGGCTGTGTGGCATTATTTCACTTTCATTTCACTTAATTAGGCCCCCCGTACCTTATGTATATTGGGGACATCCTTAGATAACTTGTGCATCCTAGATTAAGACCTATTGTCCACACCGATTTGATTAATATTAGGCTTGTTGATGTGTCTTCATAAATACCACAATCAATCTTGAAAATCAAACTTGCTATTATGTGTTGTGTGTGTGATAAATGCATGTACATGTGAAATCTTTTGTTTGCATATTGCCTAAGTCAAGCTACCAACATACACATTCCACATCATCCTCATTATCCTTGTCATCACTTCCATCCTATGCCAAGGCACCTTTGTCATAATCCAAGACCTAATCAGCCTAATCATCCATCCTAATGATCTTAATCATACTTGTTATCCATCTTGTTATCCCTACTCATCCTACTTGTCGTACGCACCATCATAATCATCATCCAATCTAATCCACATCATCCTAGTCTCTTATCCAATCCTATTCATTCAGTCATATCATCCTTAACAATCCTAAGCATCTTCATCATTCATCTTAATCACTTTGTTTATCATTCACTCCCAATCATTCCAAATCATCCAATCCCATCATTCCTAACCATCCAAGTCATCGTCCTTATCCATCCTCATCATCTCAAGCATCCAATCACTCCATCCTAGTCATTTGAATCCTAGGACAAATCCAAAACCCAAAATCGCAATCCTAGGAGGCTATCCTTCTAGCTCCAATAATGGTGAGCACCTTGTAGATCATGATGCCTATTTTGAGGAACAAGCCGAAATACAAAGACTTAAACATATGTATAAATCTATTCCACCAATAGAAAACAAGAACCTAGAGGACAATCCTTATGGCACCCAAAGAATGTTGGATACACTTAGGTGGTTATATAGAAAGGAACAAGTCACTACCCCACCACAACACCAATCATCCCAACAACAACACCAACAATCCCAACAACAACACCAACAATCACAACAAAAAGTCCTAGACCAACAAATCATACAACAACACCAATCCCAAATGCAACAAAACCAACAATTCCAACAACACCTAGCCACCTACCAACCCCAAACTCAACAACCACAACCACAACCACAACCCCTCTCCATTCAACAACCACAAACTTCATTTAGTTACACATCATCCACTATACCATCACCCATACAACCTCAACAAACCCCCACTTAATCCTATGTGTCATCCCCCTCACCTTTATACCAAACTAATCCAACCACATATCATGTTACTCCTACATCAACCTATCCCACTTCTTCCAATATTAACCAATATCCATATAATCCATACCTCAAGAACATCCAACTACTTATCCCACCATTTTATCTCGCCACCAAATCCATTCACAAGACTATCAAGTTCCTTCACAACAAGAACACACAAGTCTAAGTTATCCTTTGCACCAAGATCAAGTGTCCTTAAGTCCTCATGGTACCTTTGACAAGGGAACACCACTCTAGCTTATGCATCCCGTGGGTACCCTACATCACCATCCAATCAAATGCCAATCCAAGAGCCTACTAGTCCTATCCCAACACCTCCATGTAATCCCAATTCTAGTCCATTGATCCACCAATCTCCCAATCCATCATGTCCTGCATTACCTTCATCACCATGTTCCTCCAATCCTCCAACAAAAGATGAGGCTGAGATGTTTTTACAATGGATGCTTAAAACAAAACTCATCAAACTTCATGACATCAAACCATCCCAATCTTATGTGTCACCCCCATCACAATGCCAATCCAATCTGTCCAATCCCATTATCCCTCCATCCAATCCTAATCGTAACCCATCCAATCCCATTATCCCCCCATCCAATCCTAGCCCCAATCCATCCAATCCCATTACTCCATCACATTATAATCATAAATCCACTCCATCCAATCCTATTACCACTCTATCCAATTCAAATCCTAATATGTCCAATACCATTATCCCTCCACCTAATCCTAATCATGAGCCTACAACATCCACCCCCATTATCCCTCCACCTAATCCTAATCCTAATCCTACAACACCATCCACCATTATATTGTCCATCCACCAATGCACTTATGAAGGATGTAAGCCAATGGCTATTAGAAAGGAATAACACATCTCCATGTCATCAAACACCTATCCTTGAGCCCAAGAGCCTTCAAACATGTCTAGTCCTCCAAATACATCATGTAGTCCACAACCCATCAAGCCTATTGAAGAGTCTCCAACCATCAGTCCAAGTCAAGATCCATTATACCCTTCTGTTGTTGAGCAAATACAACTTATCAACCCTATCCAAGAGCCTCCCATTTCTATTTCCATCCAAAACCAAGAGCTATGTCAAAGGTCTAATCTAAAGAATGTGGAAACAACAACCCTTTATCCAAATCAAGATCAAAGCACCTCCTTTCAACCCATCCATAACCTTTATATTTTCTATGATCAAGTTCCTAACCATGAGAAAGCAATTGAAGTTCAACCCATCCATAACCAATATATTTTCTATGATCAAGATATTATCTATGATCATGAGCCTATCCATGAACAAATTGATCCTATCTATAATCCCATAACCATCCATGAGCTAGATATCCAAACTTCTATTCACCCTCCACCTAATCCTATCCGTGATCCAACAAAATCCACTTCCATTGATGAGACACTTGGCTCCCAAGTAAACATAGGTGATCAAATAAATAGCTTGGATCTTAATGAAAATAATGGTATGAACTTATACACAACATCCTTGCATATAACGGATATACTATATCATAATTGAACAATGCATATATATATATATATATATATATATAGTATCTTTAGGTGTTTCCAATGATATTTATATACTTTCTATATACTTTAGAATAAGTGAAACCTATCACTAAGTCTTTGATAGTACACAGTGTCACTTATTTATATAAATATTGGAAAATGAAAACCTATCTTTGCCTAAACTTCAACACTTGCTTACTTCTAGGTTAATACTAGAGTCTTCGAAAAGTTTAGTCTCAACTTTTATATATACATCTTGTCTTGTTATACCATTGAGATAGTAAAAGAAACAAACTACTATACTAAGTACTCGAAAACTCCTCATATCATCTTAGATCAATCGACACATGATACAAGGCCATCTAACATACGGTCTACTATCTAACAAACCTAGACATAAGTCTACCAAAAAGTTTAAAATATATATTCTCTTAGGTCTGATGATACTACCTTGGCATGATAGTGTTTATGTGTTTAACATAGTATCAATGTTCTAAGGATATCGAACAATAGTAAGAGAAGTATTCTACATAGTATTCTATTGTTTACACAATACTAATTTAACATCTATATAATGATATAACTCTATCACAACTCAGGATCTAAAGTCTCCTGCACTCTGAGGGTGGTTTCAATTCATAACCTATAAGAATATTACTCCTATTCAAGACTATCTATGTTTACACAGGCGCAAAGATTCTAATCTTTTTGATTGCATAACTCTAAAAATCTACGTAATTATATCCATGCAAGTTTTCTATAGGTTACATTTATCATAGTGAGAATAAAACAATCGTATTAGAAACGAGATCTCCTACCTCTACTTTGTTTCTTCTTCAACTTTTAGTGCACTAAGCTCTGTATACGTTGATCACCGTGCTCTCTGAGTTTGTTTCCCTTTGCAAAGCTTTCTTGAATCACAACGTTCCCTTGATTTTGTGGATTCTATAGATAAGAGCAAAGATCTATGTGCTCAACAGAGCTCACTCTACTTAGTTTTACCGTGTATTATCTCTACTCTCTCATCTATCAAAAGCCTATTAAAACTAAGTGATATCACTGCTCCCCTCAATTATCAATGTCCCACGATAATATAGCCTTTACAAGGCTTAACTTCTCCCTTATTGTGGAGATTACTTGCCAAAATAAAGCCTATACTTGCTCTTCATGGTGCAAATAGTTCGGTGGTGGAGTGACTGGTCATTATGACCTCTCCCCATCCAAATTAAGAGCTCCCCCATAGTCTCCAAGCCATCATGGAGATAAAGGGGTCGAGTCTCCAAAACTTAACAAGAAGTGATTGTAATTAAATTTGCAATTATACCACCATCTTAAAGAAACTCGTTGTCAACAAAACTATAAGTTTAAACTTAAAATTCATAAATATATATATACAACAACGTAATGTAGATGCATACTACGTATACTTACGTTGTTTCAAGCAATCAACAAGATACGAGAATGGGGTCGAGGTATTCTCCCCCTCTATCTTGCATAAACACCAAAATAGATAGGTTATCAGAATGGAATTTCAATCAGAAATTACCAATAATGAAAATTGTTTAACCCTTAATAAATATTTTCTCTTGAGTATAACTATATTCATATCACATGAGAGTTAATGACTATCGACCATTCCTTGTCGACGGTCATACCTTCCTGACTTTGTTTTTCAACAAAACGTATGCTTAATGGACCTTGACAACAAATCAACAATTGTCGAGTCGAAACCAAACTTAGACGAAATGGGTCGAACACAACTTACCAAACTCGACGAGGGTTCACTAAATGGTGTAAGCATGAGACTTAGATGGAAACAACCTATTCTTATCCATACTTCTATTCACTTCTCTCTGATGATGTTCTCCCTCTCTTTCTTAGAGGGTGGAAACCTATTTCCTAGTTACAACTTACAATCACCAAACTAGGATTAGTGTATCGTTAGTTAATCCATAAACCTTATGAAATCATAACATCTTGACATCATATAATCACATGTCTAAATTCTAAACATATAAACATAAACCCATGATATCATTAATTTTTCCTGACATTTTCACTTAACGTCAAATCATTAAATCATTCATAATCAACTACTAATTACGTGCAAGTAAAAAGTAAAACATAGTCAAAATTTGGGGTGTGACATATCTCCCCCCATAAGATTCGTTGTCCTCGATGATCCAATGTATCCAAAATAGTAATATAAAGTTTTTGTTCAACTTTGAAAAGCATAAAATGAATGAGGAAATCTCTAATAAAAATCATGGTAATCTTCCCATGGGGCACTGTCCTTTGCATATTGGTCCCACTGGACCTTGCACTGAGCAACCTCTCTGTTATGCAAGCAAATCTTGTGAACTTTGAGAACCTTGAGAGGCTTGATCATGACCACTTCTGGGTCCTATACCTGTAAAGCATTCTAATCAAGAATATGATTATCACCTGTTATATACTTTTTCAAATATGAAACATGAAAAATATTATGTATCCTGGTAAGCGCTGGTGGTAGAGCAACTCTGTAGGCAACTGGATTGATTACTTTGAGAACTTTGAAGGGTCCTACATATTGAGGAGCTAGTTTGGAAGACTTTCCAAACTTTATGGAACTCTTTTGAGTTTTGACCCTCAAAAGAACTTTTTCTCCAACTGAGAATTGCCTTGGTGTACGCTTGGCATTAGCATAACTTTTATGTCTATCATTTGCTTCCGCCAATCTATTTCTGATTAGCTTGATCTATTCTTCCATTTATGATAACATTTCTAGACCAATGTTAATCCTATCTTCTAGCTTTCCCAGCTTATAGGAGTTCAACATCTTCTTTTGTAGAGCCATCTTGATAGCAGAATTGTAGTTGTTATAAGAAAACTCAAGTGGTAGATACTCTTCCCACTTGTATTGCTTATCCATGCAATACATTCACAACAAATCTTCAAGAACTTGATTTACCCTTTCTATCTGACCATCTATCTTAGGGTGATAAGCTGATCTTATATTAAGTTGAGTTCCTAGTGTTGAGAACAAAGTTTGCCAAAATCTTGACATCATATGTGCATCTCTATCTGAGATAATCTTCTTAGGAACTCTATGCAATCTAAACACTTGTTGCACCAACTTGCGAGCTATAACTAGTGCTCCATCCGTTAGATTCCCAGGTATAAAATGATCTACCTTGGTGAGTTTTTCCACCACCACTAAAATAGCATCATGCCTATTTCGAGACATTGGGAAACCTTGCACACAATCCATGCTAATGACCTGCCACTTCCACTCAGGAATATTGTGCACATATAGAAGTCCTTCTGGATGCTGATGCTCAACCTTGACTCTGGCACTCTAGGAAACTTGCTACAAATGTTACAATGTCATTCTTCATTCCTTTCCAGAAATAAAGAGACTTCACATCAGCTAGGAGGTTGGTTACTCCAGGATGACCTGAATATGGTGTGGAATGAACTTCCTTCCACACAAGGTTTCTTAATTCTACCGAATCTGGAACATACATCCTTCCTCTATATCTTAAAAGTCCATTTGGTTCAAAATAGAACCCATCATACCTTGATTCTTGAGGATTTATTGTGAGAGCAGGCTTAACTTGCTCATAGTACTCATCACCTGCAAAATTTTGTAACACTAAATCCTTGATGTTCAAGTGGATAGAGACAATTGAAGAGATATGCCTCCATTGACTCAAAGCATTTGCTACTGGGTTCTCTTTACCTTTGATATAGCTTATCTCAAAGTCATAGTCGGATATCAATTCCAACCATTTTCTTTGTCAAGCATTCATATGAGGTTAGGAAAATATATACTTAAGTCCTTGATGGTTTGACTTCAATTCAAAAGGCTTTCCTAGCAAGAAGTGTTGCCACAAGTTTGCAAAGAATGCACACCAACTGCTAACTCTAAGTCATGAGGAGCATAATTCTGCTCATATGCTCTCAACTTCTTGGATTCATAGGCTACCACTCGCCCATTCTGCATAAGCACTCCACCTAAACCTTCTCCTAAGGCATCAGTGATTACAACAAATTGACTTTTCAGATAAGGAACTTTCAATATTGGTACATCTATCAACCTCTCTTTTAACTGATTAAATGCCTCCTGACATTTTTTTGACCAGTCAAAATGCTTTCCTTTTCTCTGAAGCTAAGTGATTGGGTTTACAATCTTAGAAAAGTTCAAAATGAACTTCCTATAATATCCAGCTAACCCCATGAAACTGTGCACTTCATGCACATTCTTTGGCACATGCCACTCAAGTATAGCTTTGATCTTCGTAGGGTCTACTAAAATCCCTTCAGCTGATATTATGTGTCCTAAATATTGTATCTCTTTCTCAAAGAAAGTACACTTAGAAAGCTTCCCATACAACTTATGTTCTCTCAGCCGCTGTAGAACTAATCACAGATGTTGCAAATGCTCCTCATTCTTAGAACATGTAAGAATGCCATCAAGAAACACTAGAACAAATTTATCCAAGCAATCTAAGAAAACACTGTTCATCAAATTCATGAATGCTGCAGGGGCATTCTTAAGTCCAAAAGATAAAACAATGAACTCATAATGTCCATACCTTGTTCTGAAAGTTGTTTTATGAACACCTTCATCTTTTATTCTTAGTTGATGGTATCCAGATCACAAATTGATCTTAGAGAATACTGTTGTGCTCCATATCTGATCAAAAAGATCATCAATACGTGGTAGAGGATACTTATTCTTCATCATTGCTTTGTTAAGCATATGATAGTCTATACACAAATGCAAGGGTCCATCCTTCTTTTTGACAAAGATCACAGGTGCTCCCCAAGGTGAAACACTGGGTCTAATTAACCCTTTAGACAACAACTCCTGAAGCTAGGATTTCAATTCCATCAACTCTGTAGTAGTCGATATGGTGCCTTTGAAATCAGCTCTGATCCAGGTATTATATATGTTGCAAGGTGTGCGCCCTTGGTCTCCTTGTGCTGTGCAGCACAACTCTTGGGTTTGTGAAAAGGCTTAACCGCCTCTCGTGGATTCATTAACTCTGGCAATTGTATCGGGCATTAATAGGTCAATCTTTTGGTGCAACAACAATTGTCTTGCTAATAATTAGTATCAGAGCCTGGGTTACGGGTTCGAACCCATCGCTTGCGCTGAAGGGGATTGTTGCCAGGTGTGCGCCCTTGCTCTCTTTGTTCTATGCAACACAACACTTAGGTTTGTGACAAGGCTTAACCACCTCTCGTGGATTCATTAACTCTGGCAGTTGTATTGGGCATTAATAGGTCGATCTTTTGGTGCAACGACAACCGTCTTGCTAACAATATCAATAGAGAAATCAAAAGCTCTCTTCAGAGGTAACCCCAAAAGTTCATCTAGGAAAACATCCCAAAAATATTGAAGGAAAGGATAGTTCTCCAAGGTTACACTTTGTTTACTAGGATCCTCTTCTACTTGCTCCATTTTGATTGCAAAAGTTGACATCCTTTTTTTCCTAGCCCTCTTTAGTTGCATAGTAGAGATTGGTGTAATCTTGACTTCTCTTTGAGTGCCTTGCAAAAAGACTTTGTTTCCTACATCGTCTAGACACTCAACTATTTTTACAAAATAGTCAACAGTGGCCCTATGTCTCCATAGCCAATTTATCCCTAAGATAACATCATAGGAACCTAGGGGGGCTACAAACAAATTCACCTCAGTCAAATAACTAGGAAGTTCAATCTTGGCTTCAAACATGCATTGCTCTACTTGAGCTTTAGTCCGGTTAGCATATTCAACTGAACAGGGTTTATCCATATATCCAGCTCTTCTAGGAAATTTACTTAATACTCTTGGAGAAACAAAACTCTCAGTTGCTCCAGTATCAATTAAAATAGAAATGGGAACTCTAAACAAAGTACCTGTCATCTCTATGGCAGTAAGCTTATACTTTGCCTGGTGATTATCGACTGCCACATGGATCCTCTATTGAAAAGTTGCTTGTCAGGTAGGTAAAGTGTTACTACATTGTTGAACTCCTTAGTTCTTGGTTGGACATTGATTTACGTAATGATCTCCACCACAAGAGAAACATCCTCTAGGAGGTCCTCGATTCTCAGCAGGTTTGCTAGAATCATTCTTCTATAAATTCTTATTGTTCTTCTTCTCATTTCTGGGTCCATTCTTGTTATTTATGAAACCCTTGTTGCTTTTCTTATTCACATCCTGTTTTCCATTCCTTTTCTTGAAAGGTTGAGAAGCTGGTGACTTATTAAACCTCTTGTGATTCTTCTCATGATATGCAAACATTGACTTCAGTTTTTGCTCTTGCTTGATTGCTTTCTCAAAAACTTGGTCCATAGTGGTAGGACCATGCACATCCACTTCTCCACCTATCTGGACATTTGGACCCATGATGAATTTCCTGATTCTAAACCTTTCATCCTTCTGCTATTGTGGCACATACTTTAGGAGACGGGTGAACTTTTTCCAATATTCTACCACTGACATATCTCCTCGTCACAGATTCTAAAAATCTGTTAGCTTTTGGTTGAAGAAAAGCTGTGGTAACCACCTCTAGCGAAATATGACCATAAATGATCCCAGGTTAAGCTGAGAGAACTTAACCCCAGTTCCATTTTCTTGTTCATCCACCAAGTGGATTCTTCACTTGCCAATTGGTAGGCACCCCATACTGCCTTGGTTATCTCAGAGTAATTTCTGATCTCAAAATACTTTTCCATCTCTATCAACCAAGCTTCTATAGCATCACCACTTATTATTCCATCAAACTTGGGTGGCATCACTTTCTTCATATCTCTTGAGAGCTCAGAGGCAAGTCTACTTCTCTTTTCTTCTTGAGACTTAGTCTTATCAACTTCCTCCCTTCGTTCACTATGAGTACTGGGTTCATGGACAAAATCATCATCGCCTTGATGAGAGTCCTCTTTTTCTCCTTTGGGTCTGCCTTGACCCCTCACTTCATGTTCTAGGTTTCCAAGCCTCTCCTTGCTTTCATTCAACATGGTTAATATTTGACCTATCTTAGCCATTGGGTTTTTAGAAGGATTCAACTCTCCTTGACTATCTTCAAGATTTGTTCGAGTTTGAACCATGATAATAATGTATATCACACCTGATATTCATGTCAAGTTATAGATTAGAATTCAGAAATAATGCATCTCATTAATTCAAAATTTATCAATAAATCTATTCACAAAAATTAGATTTGTGCAAAACAATCTCATCTTTATTATAGTTTATTTTAGGTATAATTACATCCTTATTTAGATAGATAACTCAACAAAATTACACGTCATTGTCAGTTAAAGGATATTCCTCAAATTGCTCTTCCCCATCGAAATCCAATAAAACAATCTTAGAGGGTGGATGTACACGTAGGTACTCCTCCAACACTTCTTTTCCTAAAACAAGGGCATTACGACCACACCCAAATGGCATGTTGTGACTAGTAGACGGTTTACTCGATTTAACTACACAAGTAGGAACAATATGTTTCTTGGCTAATTTGTTGTGTTGTTTCCTTTCTAGATGGATATGCTTAAGAGCATCAATTAAAGTCTCAGAATATTCTAGCCATGCACCCTCAGCATAGTTAATATGCTCTTGGAGTTTTACCTCCTCACTTGGTTCTTTCTTAACCATTAACTTGGGTAAATTCTAGGGAACAAACTTCCTAATAGTTTTCTTGGTTCTTCTCCACACCATTCTGGCATAAAACCAATTTCAAACATTAGCCAATCTGCTAAATGTTGACAAGTTTTCTCATAGTGAGCTCTTAGGTCCATGTGTTGAACCTAACATCTCTGATACCATATGTAACATGCCATCTCATATTACGCAGAATTACACAACAATTTTACTAAGAAAGTAAATGAACATGGTAAACATGAAAGAATTTTTTTTTTATATAATCGCATTAAAATGCATATCTTTTTTGAATATTTTTCAACTTTGAAATACAATATATTCAAAGATAAAAACCTAGTGAAAGAATTTCACTTTACGTTTACAAATATTTTGCATTTAGCAATATGAACAAGTTTACATAAGTTTGACAATCATAAGTCAATCATGAAGTACACTGCATCTAGAATCTTAATATCTTTCACTCAAGTCTTGGCGAGTCTTCTGCTACAGAGGGAGAGCATCATCCGAGTGCTTTACCTTAGACCATATACCGACGGTCCCCTGCACAATTTCCTTCCTAGAAGTGGCCCTACCCTTCACGAAGAGTATAGAAATACATAACCAACAAGTTTCCATCTAAGTCCTAGTGATGTGTCCTACGTAACTCAATCGACCATACAACTCTAGAAAATCTTCTAGCTAAGTATGATCATTCTGACAGGTCATATCATCTAGACACTATGAACCGACTAATGCATGTAGAGATAAATGCATCACTTTGGCCAAAGTTTCTATATAAATAGATGTTTGCAATAAACATAGTCTTGTGTTCACACATCTCTAACTCGACTTGTAAACTATCTCATGCTACAATTTGACTTGCTTGACTAGTAACTCTAGACATGACATGTCTTGGTTAAACTCAATTCCTAGTCAATTTGACTTAGAATTTAATCCTTAATCTAGGATATTCATGCTATATACAGGTTCAAGTAATTTTAACGCTTCAAAGAGCCCCTCATTGCATTCTTGCAAAAATCAAGGTCTATGACTTCTTGTCATTCTATTCAATGACTCAAAGATTAAGTACTTCTTGTTCTATATGTCAAGTTTTAACTTTATCAAGAAATCACTTAAAATTTTCAAAGTACTACTTAGACTCTTTTCTAATTTATATTGTTTTAAACTATGGTTTTCTCGACCATTTATTGTCGACCATAACACACAATAGACTAAACAAAGTCTTAATCAACTTAAGAGTTATAATATTTCTAAACCTTTCTAGGTTGACTCTAGGGTTACGACTTCTCTGACCCCAATACAATAAAATATCAAAAGCCTTTGTTTTCAAAGTTAACAAGTTGTAATAAAATAACATGAATATAATAACCCCTAGTCTACTCTTGACCACTTGGACATTGATCGAATACACATTTCTCATATTACACATAAACATAGAATACGAGGTTTTATCCTTGTTTATATAAAATCTTGATGAATACTATCATTAGCATAAGTACTCTTGATTAAATTTAACCTTTAATCTGAATAGGTCTTGAGTCAAAAGAACTATTAAAATATTTTTTTTTGACCTAATGGTGTCCTTTCATCCACCGACTTTAGTTATAGAAAGGATATGAACTCATGCACAACATCCTTGCATATAACAAATATACTATATCATAATTGAAGAATGCATATATCTTAAAATATACATTTAGATATAGTATATTTAGGTGTTTCCAATGATATTTATATCATTTCTTTATACTTTAGAATAAGTGAAACCTATCACTAAGTCTTTGATAGTACATAGTGTCATTTATTTATATAAATCTTGGAAAATGAAAACCTATCTCTGCCTAAACTTCAACAAGCTTACTTCTAGTTTAATACTAGAGTCTTCAACAAGTTTAGTCTTATCTTTTATATATACATCTTCTCTTGTTATACCGTTGAGATAGTAAAATAAATAGACTTCTATACTAAGTACTTGAAAAACCCCTCATATCATCCTAGATCAATCAGCACATGATACTGTTGAACACCCAGAATACTGAGGAGGGGGGTGAATTAGTATTCTATTAAACCATTTACATATCAAACATTTAATCCATTCAACATATTTAATTGCAGTAGGGGAAATTAAGCATAAAACAAACAACAACAACTCATAACACATGAATATCAGATTTACGTGGAAAACCCAAGAAGGGAAAAACCACGGTGAGGATTATCTCATGATATAAATTAGTATCAACACTGAATTACAAAAGGCTCACTATCAGAGGGCTTGCTACCCAGAGGGCTCACTTCCTAGAAGAAAGGCTCATTGCCAAAGGGCTCATTGTCTTGAAAGAATGAGATAGAAGAGGTGGCTCACTACCAGAGTTGAACTGTAATAATTGCATCTAACATATGCATGGAGTACAATTCCAATGAAGCTCAAAGAACTGAAACAATATTTGTCACACTATTCTGAAATACCAGACTCTACTACTCTGCATTCATTCAATTCACTTCCATAGGCACTTGTCGCATCACACATTCACTCACTCTATTATTCACACCATATCCATCACACTTCCACAACATTCATGATCCCTTAACACTCATTTATATTGTCTTCAACCTTGAGAGCATTGTCCAAGGTCAGCAAATCACCTTAACCTAGAAAATTCAAATTAGGTTTGGACCTAAACATTCCCATGGTGGAAAGTAATGAAGGAAAACCATAACACATCTTAGCTTGGACCTAAATTCATCTAAGCATGCAACTTCACACTTTCACAATCACCGAAACACATCCACAGTTAGTGTAAACACCCAAGGTTGGCCAAACCTGTGTTAACACAATGAACGTTTAAGTGCATGCTTCCTCAAACCAAACGATGTCTTGTGGACCACATGTAAGGCTTCAACACAATCTAGAGTATTCCATGAACATCCTGAAACATCCTAAAATCCAACAAATTCCTCTGCAAGAACTTTCACCTGCCGCATAACCTTATCCTGTTTATCCATCATGCTTAACTATCTCTGTCATACACTGTATCTCTAGAGATCGACCTCGAGAGCACCAAACCATGAACTTAAATAGAAGAAAGATATAATCCTTATAAGCACAATTCCAAAACCACAAGACCTAAAACTTCTTTGCAGAGAAATGTAGAGCAAAGACATTTCTCCTAGACACCTCTGCAACACTCATAAACACAGTCTTCATACTGGTGAACACATCTTCTTTTGTACAATGAATCGGAGTACAAAATTTGGAATATAACATCTTTGAATATCCCTAAACAACATATCCAAGCTGCAAATACAAAAATTCAACATAGAAGAAATGTGGAGCAAAACTAGAATACTACTTTGTTAAGCCAAACAATCTCTTCAACACACTATTTCCTTTATTAATCAAATTTTCTCAAAAGCACTTGGAAACCAACCAACAAAAACATATTCTAAACATCTTCAACACCTCTTCAAAGCAACCAAATCATCATCAACAAGGCAACTCAACCAAACAGCTCATACACTTACAACAACCTCATCTTTGCTCACCCAGTAGACATAGTTGACACTGATGACAACACAAACTTGTTGACATCAATGACAACACCGGCTGCACATACTTGCAACAATCTCCCCCTTTGTCATTGATGGCAACACATAATGTGAAAAACCATCAAGAAACAACTTTGCACTAGACTTCTTTTCTTTCTCACTCTCCCCCTTTCTTTTACACATCTCACAATGACTCTTTTCTTTTTCACATTGCTCGAGCTCTCCCCCTTTGACATCAATGGCAAAGGGCTACACACCATTTATTTCATTGCTATGAATAATCCCCCTTAGGTGCACACACCAAACTGTATCTATTCTTACTCCCCCTGTCTGCAACAGTCAGCAAAGCCACTATTGAAAGACAACCTTTCGATGATTAGATCCTCATGAAACTTGGAACATACATAATGTGACACTTTATAAAGCTATGTTCAAAACCACAACATCTAAACATTAGTATGATGGAAATGCAAAGAAATCTTCCAAACAGTCTTCAAAAGGGTAGTCATCCTGAAACAAGGACAAACACCAAGTTCTGGAGTAACAAATCTTGTCTTCTCAAGAATTCAAACTTAACTCTGCACTGATCACGACATGACATCCAACCATGAACTTTCCTTCTTTTTTAGGAACATAACATCTCATCTCTTGACAACTTTCATGACAGCCTCAGCAACCTTTCTCACCTTGTGACAATGTTGACATCAAGGACAACACATATGGCCAACACATATGGCCAACAATCTCTCCTTTCGATTAACACTCATCTATCTACAACCTTTCTCTTGCAAGCTCCCCCTATCATCAGTCACCACTACCTGCTTCCCCTAAGAGGTAGCCATCATCAGTCCAGGTTAAAGATGTGGCATGAACTCCCCCTGGATAGATGCATCACTATGCATCTTTGCCAGAGATCCTCAAATATGTCTAAGAGCTTTTGTCACTACCCTAGCCCTTTTCTTTCTTCTTCATATTTTGAATTATTTTTCCTTCTTTTTCACTCATTCCTCTTGTAGTTTATTTGTTTCTAGCAGAATCGTTTCCCAAGAAGACCATAATAATGAAGATATGTTTTCTCTTGACTGCAACACTCTAATAGCATGATGCATAATTCCATCTCTTGACTAGGTTCAAGCTTGATCTTTAGTGGCTTATGACCAGCTTCTTCAAAACCAACACTTGACATGATTGTCAATTAAATTGTACACCTTAAATTGACCACATTTGTCTCTGTATTCTTAGTGCCTCCTCAACTTCCTCATCATCATCATCATCAGACTTGTCGCCTGAATCATTCCCTCCTTCTGCTTCATTTGAAGAAGCATCTCTGAGGATATATTTCTTCAATTTTTCATAGGCTGTCTCATGCTCTAAGAACTTAGGATCTAGCTTAAAAACATCCAAACCAGCTTCTTGATCAAGTTCATCTTCTAGGAAGATCTCATGTGTGATTTGATCTTCTTGCTCTACAAGGTCCAATTCTGCATGCACAATGGGATGATCCTCAAATTTGTGCTTTGCAAAAAGGCCTTCAATAAAAACTGTACTTGTTTGTCAATAAATTGTTTACCAGATGATTGTCTTCCACCATGTCTTTCATTGGTTCTTATACTTTGAGTTTCTATTTGAATGGTTGTGCAAGAAGAGCCTAGATCAGACACTTGAAGACCACTCACTTTGAAACCTCTTTTTCACTCATTTCATTCTTATGTCTATCACCTGGATCCTTATGAGACCTAGATTTCTCAGATCCTTAATTCTCCATAAAAGTTGTCAAACCTTTCACTGTTCACACAATCATCTTCAAATTCTCCACAATCTTCCGCACTAGGAGATTTTCTAGCACAATCTTCACCAAATGATTAAGCATGTCAATATTCATCTCATATCTTCACGCTGAGGCATCATCACCATTCCTTTGGCAAGGGAGAAAAGATTTTCAATGAAGCTCCCCCTGAGCCAAAGCTCTAATCTTAGTTCCCAGAGGAAACATTTGCACTGGATACTGGTATAGGCTCATCCTTAACCTCTGTTACATCCTTCTTTATCCAGATCTTATTCATTTCCTTCTTTTGTGGAGCAACACCAATGGGTTTCTTATACCTTTGAGGGTATCTTGCTTCATTGCACTCAAAACAGTTGCACATATCTTGCTAAGCATTTCCACTTCTTCTTGCCTTTGATCTACAGTTATTTGCTTCGTGGCCAAACTTATTACATGTATAGCAATATCCATAAAATGGTTAAGCATTGTTCCTGTTATACCTTGGTATTTTGCTTCTGCACTCATTTGCTTTGTGTCCCATCTTATTGCATGCATAACACCTAATAGAGTTCTGATTCACTTTACTTCTGCATTCAACAACTCTATGACCAACTTTATTGCATGTAAAGCATTGACCAAAGAAAGATGGAATATTTTGAGTCCTAGTTCTACATTCTATTGCTTTGTGTCCATACTTATTACAAAAATGACAAAAACCATTGAAAGATGGGTACCTCTAAGCATTTGGTTGTCTGATTGGTGGTCTTCTAACTTTATTCCTCTGATTTTGGAACTGCTTGTCATTGTTCTTCTTGTTTTTAACATTTGATGTCTGACCTGATTTTAAGCTTTCACCTTTTTCAAATCCTAAACCCTCTTTATCATTTGGACCTTTCTGATTTGCAATTATTCATCAAGCTTTGCAGTGCTCATCTTGAATTTTTCATCATGACTCCTTTCTTTCTCTAGATCATATTTCAAATTCACAACCTCTTATTCAAGCCTTGTACATTTCTTACATTTGCTTTTCAAAATTGCATTAAGACATTACTCAATTCTTTTCTTTTCTTCAACTTGCACTTTCAGACTAGTGATGGTTCCATTTTCTTGTTCCATTTGTTCATTGACTTCCTTATGCTTGTCTCTGAGCTTCTTGACTTGCTCTTTCAATTTCCCAATGCATTCATTTGTTTCCTTGACATTTTCTTTCAGATCTTTGTTTTCTCCTTCAATTCTTTCAAGATCTTCAAGAGCAGCATTGAGTTCTCCAATTTTGTCAATCATACAGTCTTCTTCAATAAGATTAACAATAGGAATCTCTTCCGAGAGAATAGGTAACCTTCTAGAAGCCATGTGTTCAATCTCCAAGATCTTCCTTGAGCGGTTAAGCTTCTTCCAAAGGATTTGGCTCTGATATCAATTGTTGAACACCTAGAATACTGAGAGGGGGGTTAATCAGTATTCTGTTAAATCATTTACATATCAAACATTTAATCCATTCAACATATTTAATTGCAGTAAGGGAAATTAAGCATAAAGCAAACAACCACAACTCATAACACATGAACACCAGATTTATGTGGAAAATCTAATAAGGGAAAAACCACAGTGAGGATTAGCTCAGAATATAAAGTAGTATCAACACTGAAGTACAAAAGGCTCACTATAGGAGGGCTCACTGCCCAGAAGAAAGGCTCACTGCCCAAGGACTCACTGTCCTGAAAGAATGAGATAGAAGAGGTGGCTCATTGCTAGAGTTGAACTGTAATAATTGCATCTAACATATGCATGGAGTAAAATTCCAATGAATCTCAAAGAATTGAAATAATATTCATCACACTATTCTGAAATACCAGACTCTACTACTCTGCATTCATTCAATTCGCTTCCATAGACAATTGTCGCATCACACATTCACTCACTCTATTATTCACACCATATCCATCACACTTCCATAGCAATCACAATGCCTTGACACTCATTTATACTGTCTTTAACCTTGAGAGTATTCTCCAAGATCGACAAATCACCTTAACCTAGAAAATTCAAATTAGGTGTATACCTAAACATTCCCACAGTGGAAAGGAATGAAGGAAAACCATAACACATCTTATCTTGGATCTAAATTCATCCAAGCATGCCACTTCACACTTTCACAATCACTGAAACACCTCCGTAATTAGTGTAAACACCCAAGGTTGGCCAAACCTATGTTAACACAATGAAATTTTAAGTGCACGCTTCCTCTAAGCCAATGACATCTTGTGGACCACATGTAAGGCTTCAACACAATCTAGATTATTCCACAAACATCCTAAAACATCCTGAAATCTAATAAAGTCCTTCGTAACAACTTTCACTTTCCGCACAACCTTATCATGTGTTTATCTAGCATGCTTAACTATCTCTGTCATACACTGTATCTCTAGAGATCGACTTTCAAATAACCAAACCATGAACAACTTAAACAGAAGAAAGATATAGACCTTATAAGCACAATTCTAGAACCACAAGACCTAAACCTTCTTTGCGGAGAAATGCAGAGCAAAGACATTTCTCCCAAACACCTCTGCAACACTCAAAAACACATTCTTCATACTGGTGAGTACAACTTCTTCTGTACAAGGAACCATACCACAGAATTTGGAATATAACATGTTTGAACATCCCTAAACAACATATCCATGCTGCAAAGATAGAACTTCAACATAAAAGAAATGTGGAGCAAAACTAGAATACTACTCTGTTAAGCCAAACAATCTCTTCAACACACTGTTTCCTTTATTAATCAAATTTTCTCAAAAGCACTTGGAAACCAACCAACAAAAACATATTCTCAACATCTTTAACACCTCTTCAAAGAAATCAAATCATCATCAACAAGGTAACTTAAACAAATATCTCATACATTTACACCAACCTCATCTCTGCTCACCCAGTAGACATAGTTGACACCAATGACAACACAGACTTGTTGACATTAATGACAACATCGACTACACATACTTGCAATAGATACAACGTCATCTGACATATAGTCTACTGTCTAATAGACCTAGATATAAGTCAACCAAAAAGTTCAAACATATATATTCTCTCAGGTCTGATGATACTATGCTGGCATGATAGTGTTTTTGTGTTTAACAAAGTATCAGTGTTATGAGGATATTGAACAATAGTAAGAGAAGTATTCTACATAGTATTCTATTGCTTACACAATAGTAATTTAACAACTATATAATGATATAACTCTATCATGACTTAGGCTCTAAAGTCTCCTGCACTCTGAGTGTGGTTTCAATTCATAACCCATAAGAATATTACTCCTATTCAAGACTATCTATGTTTACACAACTGCAGAGATTCTAATCTTTCTTATTGTATAACTAAAAATCTACGTAATTATATCTATGCAAGTTTTCTATAGGTTACATTTATCACAGTAAGAATGAATCAATTGTATTAGAAATGATATCTCCTACTTCTACTTTGTTTCTTCTTCAACTTTTGGTGCACTAAGCTCTGTATACATTGATCACTATGCTCTCTGAGTTTGTTTCCCTCTGCATAGATTTCTTGAATCACAACATTCCCTTGATCCGACATATTCTATAGATAAGAGCAAATCTCTTTGTGCTCAAGATAGCTCACTCTATTTAGTTTTACCATGTATTATCTCTACTCTCCTCTATCAAAATCCTGTTAACACTAAGTGATATCACTACTCCCCTCGATTATCAATCTCCCATGATAATATAGCCTTTATAAGGCTTAACTTCTCCCTTACTGTGGAGATTCCTTGCCAAAATAAAGCCTATAATTGCTCTTCATGGTGCAAATAGTTTGGTGGTGGAGTGACTGGTCATTATGACCACTCCCCATCCAAATTAAGAGCTCCCCCATACTCTCCAAGCTGTCGTGGAGATAAAGGGGCCGAGTCTCCAAAACTTAACAAGAAGTGGTTGTAATTAAATTTTCAATTATACCACCATCTTAAAGAAACTCGTTGTCAACAAAACTATAAGTTTAAACTAAAAATTCATCATTAATATATAACAACGTTATAATGTAGATGCATACTAGGTATACTTACGTTGTTTCAAGCACTCAGCAAGATACAAGAATGGGGTTGAGGTATTCTCCCCCTCTCTATCTTGCATAAACACCAAAATAGATGGGTTATCATAATGGAATTTCAATTGAAAATTACCAATAATGAAAATTGTTTAACCCTTAATAAATATTTTCTCTTGATTATAACTATATTCATATCACACGAGAGTTAATGACTATTGACCATTCCTTGTTGAAGGTCATACCTACCTGAATTCATTTTTCAACAAACCTATGCTTAATGGACCTTGACGGCAAATCAACAATTCTCGAGTCAAAACCAAACTTAGACCAAATGGGTCAAACACATTTTACCAAACTCGATGAGGGTTCACTAAATGGTGTAAGCATGAGACTTTGATGACAACAACCTATTCTTATCCATACGTCTATTCACTTCTCTCCGATGATGCTCTCCCTCTCTTTCTCAGAGGGTGGAAACATGTTTCCTGGTTACAACTTATAATCACCAAACTGGGATTGGTGTATCGTTAGTCAATCCATAAACCTTATGAAATCATAACATCTTGACATCATATAATAACATGTCTAAATTCTAAACATATAAACATAAACTTATGATATCATTAATTTTTCCTAACATTTTCACTTAACGTCAAATCATTAAATCATGCATAATCAACTACTAATTACGTGCAAGTAAAAAGTAAAACATTGTCAAAATTTGGGGTGTGACATAGCCCTATCATCCAATCCTCTTATCCATAAATCCACTTTTAATCCCTCCATCCATAAATCCCCTCACATTCCCAATCATGATCAACAAATGCACACATCAACCAAACATGAAGCTTCCACCAAGTCCATGGGATTCACAAATAAAAATTTGGATGCCTCTACCCATAAAGAAAAAAATCATGAAGATACTTATGCCTTAGGGCATGAATGCAAAGAGTCAAAAAAAAATCTCTCCAAAAGTCTACCCAAGCCCATACTTTCACAAAAAAATTCCAAAAATAAAATGGTTTGTGTACCTAAGGAAAAAGAAATAAAGTCAAATGAAGCATCCACATCCCAAAAATAAAAAAAATCTCACTTCATCCAAAACTCTCAAATTCCTTCATCCCATAAATCCCAATGCAAAAATCATAAAAATCCAAAGTCTATGTGGGTACCTAAATTCCTACATCGACCATCCCCTCAACAAACAGGTCCATTACTTCATACACCTCCTTCTAATCAAAAGCTTCAAAATCCAATTCGGTGTGTGCAACTATTCCACAACATTTCCACATACCTCCATCTACCCATCTTTAATCCATTATCCCACATGTCTCACCCATCATATCCCTATGGTCCATGCTTTTGCATAATCCACATCATAATCCACTATCCTTCCATCCATAATCTACATCATAATCCATTATCCCCATCCATCCTTCCATAAACTTTTGCATAATCCAAATCATAATCCACTATCTTTCTATCCATAATCCACATCATAATCCACTATCTCCCATCCATCCTTGAATAAATCTTTCATAATCCATTACCCACCTACTCCACCTCCCTCTCTTGCAATCCCCTACTGAAATCTATGAGCATAATGACATTTGACATGGTCCATGTGTGACATCCATCTTTAATGGGACTATCACCTTTCATGGAACTAGATGCTTGAGTCACTCTTATCCATATCCACCTATTCCATCCAAGTATTCCCAAAAAAAAAAAAAAAAAATTGAAATAGTAAAGAGAAATCCCTTCGTCCAATGGTTAAAACCACCTTGGTGGCGCCTTGGATAATTTCCATGATAAAAACTTGGCAAATAGGCATCATGTGTAGGTTGATTATCTATGTGTCTTACAGTTGGGGGCACTTTGTCTCATCCAACCTAGTATTTCCAACCAATCATTCCCCTATCTAATCACATAATATCCTATCCTACCATCCTTATCCATTATACCCACATATCTATCCTATTGAGTCTGTCCATCCTCCCTTCCTCCTTTTAATCTTGATAAAGACAAGGGGAAAATTTTTGAAAAATGCTTTGGGTATCTCTTGATATACCTCATCCTTTCCAACCAATCCAATCATTCTCTTGTCCTAAGTTTTGTCATATAAAATCCTAAACATACTACCTAGAATGGGGCATGTTGTTCCTAGGTGACATAGGCTTTGGAGATCACATTCTAGCTCCCTTATGATGCATACATCCATTCCATCACACTATTTCCTATCCTTTTATCTTTCCCTCTGTCATGAGCTTCCCATTCCAATGTCACACTATCGCCTATCCTTTTATCCATCCTTTTATCATGCATCTTCCATCCCATTTATTATCACCCATCCTTTTATCCATTTATCTAATCCCACCTTCATCCTTGTATCTAGACTTGGTTTTCCCTTGTCATTGGTATCTAGCATTTAGGCTACCCAAATTGTAATCCAATGCCATCCCAAAACATTCAAATAATAATAATAATAATAAAACATTTCAAAATTCCCAAAAACAATTAAAATATCCCCAAATCCAAAAAAAAATCAAATATCCCAAAATCTAAAAAAATTGAATATACCAAAAATCCAAGCAATAAATCTAAATGAATACATCCTTAATCCATGCCAATCTAGCCAAATAATCTCGCTAGTCATCCAAAGATATCCAAAGGTTTTGTTCCAAGCCTTGCTGCAAACCTGATCATCGTCATCATCAATCCAATCCCCTCAACTGTTTCTTAAGGACTATCTAACTTAAGTATTGAGATCCATCCTTATCAATCAATCCTAGTGTTGATTCACATGGCCAACAACACTAGTCAATCCAATCAATCTATCAATCATCGATTTATAGCTTGATAGGGGCAATACCTTGTTTATTTTTGAATCATTTGTACATGCTTGCTTGCTTGTGTGTTATCATTTTATCTTGCATTTGTATTAAATGTATATCTTTCCAGCTAATATTCATATCTTGTGTATGTTGGAATAGCTTTTTTCTTTTCTCCTTTGCATCTAAGGTCATATCATACCTTTTGTGCATTAGGCCTTTAATGCTCTACGTATCCTTCCTCATACGTCCAAACAAGGTTGTATCACACTGGGTGCACAAGACACATCGTCACCCTGGTCCTTCTACCTTGGTGCATAATTTCTAGTGCTATATCAAACTATAGGATTTCTCTACTCAAGTCAGCATAACTACTCATAATAAATCCATCATTCTTGCATCCATCTTTTTATCTTCTCCATTTTTCTCTATTTTTCTTTTTACGCCAATTTTCCATCTTTTACCTCCCTCTTCTCCTTACATCCATTCATTTTGAGAGAACACCCATATTCTTCCAAATAACCCATCCTCTCGAGGGGGCATCATTTAACCCACTAATTAATCTACTAAGTACTTCTACCCGACTGGGACATCATATTTCTAATCCAATCATATTCTTCTAAACTAAAATTTCCTCTATTCAACACAACACTATGTTTAAAACTTCTTTGAAATGATGTTACAGTATTCACAACACCATCTCAAAGAGGGGAAAAATGTAGACACCTAAAATTATCCCATTCCCAAATCAGACATTCATCTGCCATATTTCACATTAATTAAATAATTCTTAATTATTTGATTAATTTCATCTATTGTTATGAAAATCAATCACTACATCATTCATCCATATTAATTAAATAATTCTAATTATTTAATTAAGCTAATTTCCCTCCACACATTAATTAAATAAATTTAAATTATTTATTTAATTAAAGCTAATATTCCATTTCCTTCAAATAAATACAATTCAATATTTTATTTATTTATCCATGTGCACATGAAATTAAATAATTAAATAATTTAATTTACCTATTATTCCCTCTCACCATAATTCACTCTCAATCAGATCAGTTGACTAATCAATCAATTCAGGTAATAAGTCAATCAATTCAGTTGACTAATCAATCAATTTAGTTGACTAATCAATTAATTCAATTGACTACTCAATCAATTCAGTTAACAAATCAATCAATTCAGTCAACTTACCAATCAAACCTGTTAACTCCCTTGATTCATGAGAGGAAAAAGACACTTGTCTCTCTCTCATTTGTTCAAATCCTCTCATCCAATTCCAACCATTGATCTCTTTGATCATTCTCCACCGTGGATCTTCATTTCTGAAGGTCTATAAATAAAACATCTTCCACACCTCTCAGGGATCTCTCTCATTTTTCGTAAACTTATGCTGCTACAATTCAATCATTCACTTTGGGAGATCAAAAGTTATGCTATTGAGCTAAGCAATCCACATATCAAAGGAGCACATCCATTGGAGTTCGAGTGCACTTCAATAAGCTCGATCGGTGAGGTTGAATTTGTGTGTAAAGGAAGGTATACTTGTTTGATTGGTTTACTTTCATTAGTTGATCTCTATATTGCAAATTTATACCACCACACTAAGAATCAGGATTGACTCAACAAACCAAAAGAATATATGGAACACAATTGCTCAGATTGAATTGGGAAAAAAGATTATTTCCATCCACAGTGTAGCACAAAACAATTTTTATTTTCTTTTCAAAAAGTTGCATAGCTTTTTCTCCTTGTACGATAGCAAGCTATTTTTTCATTGCCCAAATGACCTCAAAGTATATCTTGTTGCATGTAAATGAGAAGAACCAGGACATATACAATATGATTTATAGATTGTGGAAAAACATATACAATAAATGGAAATATTACCCTTGGAGAAGACTGGAGTTTGACCATTTAACTACTCTTGTAAGGCCTACCTATTTATTTAGATATTTTATTATGATTTTATGACATATTATTTAGTGAGGTATATTCTTTTATTATTATGGTGATACTATTATGCATAGAGTAGGAGACTATGGTGCATGTGGATTTGGACATTTTATTTATGTGATTAATGTGTGGTTAGTAGTGTTTGACTTATGTGATGTTGTTAATTGAATTATTTAATTTTTAAGTGAATGGGATTATGTTAGATTGGTGAACACTTTTACTTAAAAATGCAAGTAAATGGTGTTGTCAAATTAAATGAATTTTAGCTATATGTGAGATGATCAATTATGGATAAGTGTATGTTTATTTAAATGTTGCTTCAGCTATATGTTTCAAGACAATCTGATGTTCAAAATTGAGTTTTGTAGGGGGTGGCAAAGGCTTATATGATACTGTAAGCACAAAAATCACGCACTGCCTCCACGAGGACCCCTATGATGATTCAAATCCTTGTCACATACATGTAAGTGTGAAAATAAATCCTTTGGGCAGCAGGCCTCTTGATGACGTGTCCTCTCTTCTTGTTTTGTGTCATTTCTGCTTTGTCGATTCTCCTTCTTCCCCATTTGTGACGCTTTTCGACACTTGTTGCGACACTTGTCGACTTACATTTTCTAGCTTTCAAACTTGATCCTAAGCCTTGTGAGTGTCTTGTAGGTGAGTTTTCACCTCTCCCCTTTGTATTTCGTCTAGTGCACCTCATAGAAGCCTTCTAGAGGTCCCCCGATCCATCTCTTGCTTTCCATTTTCAATTTCGACCAACCTATCCAAATATCCCCCTATTATTTTCAGATCCCCACTGGGGATCTTGAAGATGCAAGTGGAGATTTAGATTCTTCCACGTGACTGACCTATTTCTTGACACAAAAATCATCATTTTCCTCCCCTATACCTTCTGCCAGGCTAAATTTCTGCATTCTACACTTTTGATCCCAGATCTCCCCGGGTGACCCATGATCTCCCTAGGCAACCCTATCTGATGAAGGTGGTGACCTTGCCATCTTTTGACCCGTAGAAAAACTCAAGTTTCTCTCGCATTTTTGCTCCATTTTCGCTCATTTTTCTTTCTGTTTGCATGATTTTTCATCTTTCATATAGAGTTAACTATTTCATGCACCCACACATGCATAATTATCTATATTTTATCTTTAATTAACTCTCTAATCAATCTCATGCGTTCTTCTAAATCCATTTCTTCTTTAGTGATAAGCTATCATTGCTTCATCACTCCCTAATCAGCTGAGTTCACTAGGTAATCAACCTTGTTAACTCCCCAATCTATTCTTGTTAACTCATCAATCAAATGAGTTAACTCTCCAATCAATCCCTTCTTCTAACCTATAAATACCCCTTACCTCTTCATTATTTTCCAAGTTGAGCAAGTTGGAGAATACTCTTCTCATCTTCACAAGATTTTTTCAAGCTTCTTCACAGGCCTTTGAGCCTCTTTCTTCATTTCTTTCTTTAGTTTTTCCAAATCTTCAAAGATTTCATTGTTGCATAGCTTCAAAGTTCTTCCACAGAGGCAAATTCATTGTGCACCAACTCTTGCCAAGTTTGCTCTCCAACCTAGCATTCATATGCTCATACAGGACGTAAGTGCCTTTTACTTTCTTTGTTTCAATCAAGCAACGCTACGCTGCTCAATTCTTAGCCATTGTGCTCAATAAAAAGCTCACATAGAGCTCATACAAGCTTCACAAAAGCTTCTCTTTGCTTCTTCAGGTCATTTTGTTGTCAAGAGGATCACCTATTGCCACAGAAGGATTCGAGGTTGCCTATATAAGGATTACTGAGGGTAGTGGAGTCAACAAATCTTCATCTCTTTTAGGTTCTTTCATTGCTTTCATAGTAATTAGATAACCACTTTGCTCTTGGGAATAGTAACATTTTACTTTTTCCTTGATAGAATAGATCTTGCATGCTAAATTAATCATTTTTACATTCCTAGATCTACTTTGTTAGAAAAAGCATCTTCCCTTTCCATTAAATTAGATTGCATTAAAAACACCAAAAACCCACAAAAACATAGATTAAACTTTGCATTTAAAAAGACATATAGGCTTGCATACATATTTCTTTCATAGATTAGAAGCATTTTTCTTTCCAAAATACTCTAAAAATACCAAAAAGACTTTTTGCATGTTATCATTTAGTTTTATATTCATATAGATCTATTAGAATAGACAACATTGCAAACCCTCAATTCCATCACGAGGTAATCAAAATTCAAATGATTCCAAACAAACCCTTGATTTCATCATAAGGTAAAAATAAAGTCAATAGTCAAACCTTAGGTTAAACAAAACCCTAGGTCAAAACCCTAGATTTGGTTAGAGTTAGCAATTATACGATTCCCTCTATCCTGATTCACGAATGTGTTTAGGAGTAAGAGGAGAGTGGGTAAGGGCTATCTGGGACAAGATCAAGGAGTTGCATTCGCAACCCCAACAACAAACACACATTCCACCACTAGAAGATCTATTTGTTCTCTTGTTGATTGGAGAAATTGGGCAATTATGACTACACAAAGCATTTCTCAGGGACATAGAAACAATAGAAGCCATTAACAAAAACAATTGTTTGCCCACACAAAGGTGGAATTCAAGGAATCCAAATAGAATAAGAGAAACTAGTGACCCTTCAGGTCATAGGGTTATCTCAACTACCATAGCAATTGAGTGAAACATACAACAAAACACACAACAACAAAGGCCACAGAACTTGCCGACCCCCCTTTGCGAAGACTAGCTCTCCAACGAGCCAGACCCCCACCGTGTCTTGCCTCCTCTCAACTGGCTACTTCCATGTGAGTGAGAGTGACGTGATGGATCACCCCATGGCAAGGAGGGAAAGGGTCCATGTGCGTACCGAAATCTGACCCGACAGCCCCAGGCAATTAGAGTCACGATTTCAAGCGTACATATTTTGGTGAACCCGACGTGAAGGGCAGAGCCTCTTTGTTATGCTTTTTGCATTCCCATTGCGTTGATCTCATTTCCATCATCATTATCACATATGATGTCAACTTCACTACATATTTTGGTGAACCTGATGTGAAGAACAAAAACTTTTGATGGGATCTTTTGTATTTCCATGTGCTTCTTTCATTGCATGCTCATCTTTCATGTCCATCTTCATTTCATTCATTTCGTGGTGTTTCCTACACCCCAAAACTAGGACAAAATCACATAAAGTTCAAGGGGATTTCCCCTCCAATGAAATTAGCACATGTTCAGATCCAATAATCTCAAATAAATCAAACTCAAAAGACTCAAAGGGGATCGAACAAGATCCCCACAACATTGACCAAATCAAAACATGCCAAGTAGGTGTTCGGTCTAAGATCCTTCAACAAGACCAACCCATAACTAGTGATACAAAAATGGCCACCCAGACGAACAATGAGGTAAGCCATCAAAAGAAAAGCTTACAAGAAGCTTGGGGGGCACAATAACCCCCCCATGTGGTACATCATGATAAAAGGCTTGTAACATGCCAAGTATCATCAAAAGGAAAAAGTGGGGTCAGTCAAACCCTAACACAAAGTAATCCATCTCAAGGTTGTAAAACTCAAAGAATGGAGGAAGCCTCACTCACAGACCTTATAGAAAATTTGGTCCAATGAACCAAGACCATTGAAGCTAGAAATGGTTGTCAAAGTGAAATTCAAGAAAAACCTAGGGCATAGGGAAATCATTTCATTGATGAAATCAAATCAAACCAAGGGGCAACACAAAGGAACCCTCATCTAAACTCCCATTCGTATGACTCGCGTAGCAAAGCATTCAGGCCTCCCTTGCCCTCACAATCCAACACGACAAGTCTCAATCAAATAGGTGGGATTCCTATGATGCAAGATCAACCACAAATGATCCCACCCAATCTTCAAAACATAAACATGACACCAACAAGTCATCCAATTTTTTTAGGATATCAACAATCTAGCATACCGTTTCAACAAACACAACAAGCTCCACTTGAAGGGCTAATGTTTGGAGGAACAAAATCCTCTACACATAACTCCCTCCTAGGAACATACCTTGCGTATTTAAAGGAGCCTCTTGACTACAACATTCTTCAGGTTATACTACCACGGCCTCTCCCTGAGCTTCCAAATTTTAAAGGAGAGGGTGATCCCAACTCTCATATCAAGGCTTACATCATGGTAGTGCGAGAACTCCTTCCTTGGGATCGGGTGGTAGCAAAGATTTTTCCAAAATCTTTAGAGGGTATCACTCTAGATTGGTACTATCAACTTCCAGAGACATGGATCCACTCCTTTAGACAACTCATTGATCAATTTGTGGCCCCCTTTGACATAAACAAATTGCTCAAGACAAGAATATGAGAATTTTTAACAATCAAACAAAAAGCCAACAAATCGGTTGCACATTTTATCACACGATGGAGGAAAGTTATCTAATCTTCAACTAGCACATAAAACATGGATCATAGAGAACTTTGTGATCTCTTCTTACATGCTCTCAACAATGACATATGAGAACAAGTCCAAAAACTCCCTTACAAATCGTATGAAGAAGCACTTGAAAGTGCCCTTAGAATTGACCAAGCTGCTATTGATAGCGGAAGAAGGGAGTATAATTCTAATGGAAGGTTGATCAACCATGATACAAATAACAAATCCTTGACAAATAATCAAGACATAGATAGATCAACAAACACTTCATTGTCAGAGAACTACAATTGTGACTACAATAGTCATACAAATTTGGGGAACCAAAATGTCAACAACTATCCCTTGAGAATCAACAAGAAGTCTTACAATAATCATCATAAACCTCAAGATCACAATCATGATAAATATTGCTCATTTCACAAGAGAAGGGGGCATGATATCAAGTCATGTTGAGGGTACCATCGCTTCATATCAAACCTTCCAAAACATCAACAAAAAGCATTTATGGACACATTCTCACAAGATGAAGAACTTAGTCCCAACACCTTTGATCAAAACACTATAGGCCTTGTGGAATTAGATAAATATTAAGAAATTTATGTCACCCAAGGACCAGAACAACCAGATGACACCAACAATTCAATTTTTTCTCACATGCTAGAGCTTATCAAGAGTTCTATACACAAAAACACTCTCCTCAAAGCCTTAGATCTAGGCCATATAGTTCAAAACACTCCAAGCAAAAAGTGTTCTTCTTCAACATTTGATTTTAAAAAGTTACCCTCAGACAATGACAGCCAAAAAGGGTGATCTCCCCCTCCATATGATAGTCCAAGTCCAAGACTATTCCATTAAATGTGTAATGGTCGATGATGGGTCTGCAATCAACATAGTCTCCTTTTCGCTTCTTCAAATAATGGGTTATGATGAAACTCAAATCACAAAACAAACTTCCATCCTTAGGATTCATGATAACCCAAACACTCAAACCATGGGTAAGGTCAATCTTCAAATCACATTGGGTCCCAAAACCCTCCCAGCTGAATTTTATGTCATTAATGAAGAAACTACTTACAACATGATCCTAGGAAGACCTTGGATCCATAGAATTAGGGCCATTCCCTCCACATTATTTCAAGAAATCTATTTCTTACACATGGGACAAATCCACATCATCAAAGGAGATCCTGATCCTTTCATCCACTATAGAGTTGAACAAGTCAAAATAAGGGAAAGACCATGGAAACCACTAGTGACCCAAAAATCAACACTTTTGAAAAAGAAAAGATATCAAAACAAATTGTAAACAAAGACAAGACCTCAAAATATATAGGAAAGGGGGCAACAAGAGAATTCCCCTTCAATCCCAACTCAACAAAGTCTTACGCTCCATTCAACTTAGTGGCCGTTCCAACTGAACTAGACATAAACATCCCTATGGTTGAAGCCATGACTGAAGAAGAACCAAAATCCACACAAAAACTAGGAGAGTCAACACCAGCTCCAATTGCCCCTCAAAAGTTCAAAACAAACATAGGAGCTCAACAAGAATAGAAAATGATAAAGCTAGGGGGCAAATCATCAAACAATGAAACATGTGAGTACACAAAATTCCTCATTGAATACAAAGACATTTTCACACCAAATCTTCAAGTGTCCTTGCAAAGACTTTCAAGTGAAGTTCAAACCAAATTGGATAGGTCCACACATAGTTAAGGAAGACGTCAAAAACAACGCTACTTCTTGTGCATTATGGAAGGAGAAGATTATAGAATCTTAAAAAACAAATATTCTAAAAACACAAAAAAATTATAAAAATAAAAAATATCAAAAATAATTTATTTCTTGCACTTCTGTATCATTTTGTTCATCCTACATTACAGTTAGTGACTTGCTCTTGTACTATTTTCCTTTTAGTAAGGAGTCTAATGTTGTCTAGATATACATCATCCTTTCAGGACCTAGGGATTCCGCATTTTTCACAAATTGTCATTGTCCCCCTTCACTCCCAGTGATTCTAAATCAAAGTCTAGCTCTTAGCTTTACATTGATCCCAGTCTTAATGAGTCAAGATGCTAGGTCTAAGAAAAGTCAGTATTCAAACCTATAGTGTTCAAAGGAAGCTTGCAAGTAGACCTTCCTGATTCTTCCCTAATAGAAGAGAAGTCCAACCAGATTATGAAAACTTTAGGTGGTGCTCAACCCCTTATCTTTCTTGGCCAAAAACGTCAAGGAGATCAAAACTCTAAAGGAAGCAATCTAAGATACAAGTGAATAAAAAAAATGAGTGATCAAAATAAGAGTGTTGAAAAGTGAGGATTGAGCGATCAAAGTACTGCATATCAAAAGTTCCAAAAAGCATTCATTTCTTGAAAAGTCAAAAATCCAAAAAAAGAAAAAGAAAAATCAAGTGAGGAAAATACAAAAAAAGTGAAAAGCAAAAAAAAGAGAGATACAAAAAAAGAGTGAAAGAGAGAAGATTGCCGAATTTCTGTACTCTTGGGTGGAGATCAATCTAAGCTTGAAGACTCAAGAGTGACATTCTAACAGAGAAAGAAAGGTACAAAGCACACACACACACACACACACTAGCTGAGCAAAACGGAAGAGTCTAGTAGTCTCTAGGATCATCTTCTATCTAGGGACCCTTGTTCTTTCCCATTTATCCTTTACCCCGGGTCTATCTGTTGCAAGTATGAGGTGAACCAGTGTTGTCATTGATGTCAACATACTCATATTGCATTGACAAGAAGGATTGGATGAGCTGTGTGCTGAGGATATTGAGAAAATTAGTCTCAGTCAGGAACAGTAAAGAACAGTGATGAGAAGAAGGCAAATGTACTGTATAGGATGCGAACCGGAGGATGCGGATTAAAGGGTTTGTATATATGAGTCTTGAGATGCTTCAGTTAAGATTTCAGAGGTCCGCATGAAGATCTGAAGGAGTTGTGGCTGTCGGTGTAGAACCGGTTCCGGCAAGTATTCAGAGGTGACAGAGGATCACAAAAAGGTCCGGTGAGGTCTGAAACTGTATAATCCTAATCTGCGGATTGGAAGGAGTCTTTGAGATGTCCTTGTGATGTGCCATCTCGAGTTGTGTATAATTTGGAGGTCCGGAAGTTCCTCCTGCACTATGACAGTGGCGACAGACAGTGTTCTTGAAGTTCCGGATAAGGAGGATAAGAGATTTCAGTAAGTAAAGGAAATGCGGACGTACCTGGTCATTCAGGCAGGCTTGTGAAGGTTCTTGGATCATGTTGAGGTTGTGTTGTTGGTCCGCATTGATAGTAGAGCCCGGAATTGAAGATATTCTTCCGGATGAAGTTCTTGCTCTGTTTAGCCGACCGGATGAGTTGTTCATCCTGTGAATGTTCTTGTGGTGGCCGACCGGATGTGTTATTCATCTTGTGGATACTCTTATGGTTGTTTGCCGACTTAGATGTTTGTTCCTAAGTCGATGTCATGTATAAATAACGGTTTGTGAGTTCATTTCGAAGTGTGGATTGTGTGGATGAGTGTGGCATAGCGAAGTGAAGTGCGAAAGGCAGAGCAGAGGTTTTTGGGCTTAAATGGAACTGATCCGGACATGGTAGAGATGTCATTCTCCAGTTCAAGATTGTGATTCTTATCACTTTGTAGACAGTGTGTCTCCTTGTAGGCAGTGGGCCTCTTTGTGAGCAGTGTGCTCAGGCAGTGAGCCCTAATTGGCAAGTGCCATTCTTTTTCTTATTCTTCTAACAGAGAATAATCCTTGGGTTAATCACCCCGTGGTTTTTCCCTTAACTGGGTTTTCCACATCAAAATCTTGGTGTTCAATGTGTTGATGTTTATCTGCTCTTGTGTTTATGTATTATGCTTTCATGGATGATTAATTGATATGCTGTTAACTAACAATGAAGAATCAAGTGTTTGAAAGAACAAGAAGTTTTATACAACTGATTCACCCCCCCTCTCAGTTGTATGCCTTAAATCCAACAATTGGTATCAGAGCCAAGTTCCTCTGAAAGGAGCTTAATCACTTGAGGAGATCCAGGATGTCGTCATACAAGAAGGATAGTCCGAAGTTTGATGGAACCAACTTCACTCTCTGGAAAGGTCGCATGAAGTGTCACTTGGAATGTATGGGAAAAGCATACTTGGCTATGGTCTCAAAACCATATGTACCTCCACAAGGTGGTCCGACAACTCTGAATAAAATCACAGATGCTGAAAATAATCTGCGGACCAAGGAAGCCCTACTAAGCGCATTGAATGATTCAGATCTCTCAAATGTTATTGACCTATCAACTGCATATGAGATCCTGACTAAACTGGAACTTCTGTATGAAGGAGATGAGTTTGTCAAAAGTGCAAGGTTGCAAAGTCTGAAAGGGAAATTTGAAAGATTGAAGATGAGAGATGATGAAAACATCACTACCTTTATGCCAAGAGTGAATGAGCTGGTATGTGGAATTAGAAATGCTGGTGGAACTCTAGATGAAAATGAGATTGTCTGCAAAATCCTAAGATCCCTTCCTACTACCTACAAAATCAAGGTTGCTGCCATTGATGAATTCAGAGCCCACACAACTGTCACAAGAGAACAACTGGCTGGCAAACTAGCTGCATTTGAAATGACCGAGTTTGGAGATGATCCTCCCAAGACTGAATCTGCTTTCAAAGCCAGTACCTATGTGAAAGGCAAACAGAGATTTGATCCGGGAGAAAACTCATCAAGGAAGATGTCATGGTATGATCAAGCAAGAAGAGACATGGAAGAAGAAGAAGCAGAAACAGCTCAACTTGAAGCCCTCATTGCAAAGAGACTGCCCAGAGGATCCGGTAAGTATGAAGGAAAACTACCCTTTAAGTGTTTCAACTGCAATAAGATTGGTCATTTTGCTTCAAGATGTCCGGAAAGATCTGCAAGGTCTAATACTAACAGACAAAGGTTTCAAAAGAACTGCTATTATGTTCATGAAGAAGATGACAATGAAGGAGTAACAGATGATGAATCCGAACTAGGAAGCAAATCCGAAAATGAATGGGTGTTTATTGCCATCAAGGAAGAAGATTCAGTATCCTCTGAATCTGTCAATCACAAGGTTGTGGAAAGAGCTTTGGCTGCTCAAGTGGAAGAAAAGGATGATTGGGTTATTGATAGTGGGTGTTCTCACCATATGACTGGTGACAAGAATAAGTTCTTAGATTTGGAAAGGTATGAAGGAGGAATGGTAAAGTTTGGTGACAATTCTGCTGGCAGAATCAGAGGTAGGGGAACTATTTCCTTTGATGGAAAGAGCAAAACAGGTAATGTACTATATGTTGAAGGATTGAAGCACAATCCTCTCAGTGTTGGTCAGTTAGTGGACAAAGGCTATGATCTCTGGTTCAAGAATAGAAAATGCAAAATCTTTACAAGCTCCGGAACTGAAATTGCATCCGGTACTCAAACAAAAGGTAATATCTTTCATCTGGTTGGTTCAAACAGAAGTTGTCTGTTTTCTCAAGTTGATCAGAGTTGGTTATGGCATAGAAGAATATGTCATGTGAATTTTGATAACATCATCAAGATAAGCAATATTCAGGCTGTAAGAGACCTTCCAAAATTGGTGAAACCTACAAATAGTTTGTGCAAAGAATGTCAGCTAGGTAAACAGAGCAGAGTCTCTTTCAAAAGCAAAGATCAGTCCTCTACCGGATTGTTGGAATTAGTACATACTGATCTCTGTGGTCCGACAAGAATCAAGAGTCTGCAAGGTGATAGATATTTCATGTTGTTAATTGATGACCATTCCCGGATGATGTGGGTTACCTTCCTAAAAGAGAAATCAGAAGCCCTTGAAAAGTTCAAAATCTTCAAAGCTATGGTAGAGAATCAAACCGGATTGAAACTTAAATGTCTAAGGTCTGATAGAGGTGGTGAATTTACATCTGGTGAGTTCATTGACTTTTGTGAGAAGCAGGGTATAAGGAGACAATTGTCTACTCCTAGGACTCCACAGCAGAATGGAGTAGTTGAAAGAAAGAACCGGACCATCCAGGAAGCTGCCAAGACAATGATGTTGGAAGCAAATGTTCCTTAGATGTTCTGGAAAGAAGCTATCAGCACTGCAGTCTACACTCTAAATCGAGTTCAAATCAGAAACAATACCGGTAAGACCCCCTACGAACTTTGGTTTGGCATCACTCCTACTGTGAAATATTTCAGAGTATTTGGTAGCAAGTGTTATATCAAAAGAGATGAAGATCTAGGAAAGTTTGATGCTAGAAGTGATGAAGGAATTTTTTTGGGTTACTCCACTCAAAGCAAAGCATACCGGTGTTACAATAAGAGACTGAGGAAGATGATAGAAAGCACTAATGTGAAAGTTGATGAAGGAATTGAGAAGCCCTCAAGATTTTATGAATTTGATGAAGATGACCAAGACGGTGTTCAGATTCAAGGAACTCAATCCTCTCCGGTAAGACAGAGTCAGCCTGATCCGGTAAATCAGGAAGAAGAGATAGGTTTGAATGAGCTTGATCAAGAAGCAGCAATGCAGGATACTCCCAAAATTCCTAGGTATGTAACACTAAACCACTCTCAAGATCAGATCATAGGTGACAGAAGCAAAGGCGTGCAAACTAGAAGGAATGTTGCTCAAAATCAGGATGAATGTTGTCTGATTTCAAAGATTGAACCTAAAACAGTAAATGAAGCCTGCAATGATGAAAACTGGACTAAAGCAATGAAAGATGAATTAATGCAAATTGAGAAAAATCATACTTGGGATCTTGTTCCCAGACCTAGAGACAAGAATGTGATTGGAACCAAATGGGTCTTCTGGAACAAACTGAATGAAGCTGGTGAAGTTATCAGAAACAAAGCTAGATTGGTCTGCAAAGGCTACTCTCAAATAGAAGGAATTGATTTTGAAGAGACCTTTGCTCCGGTGGCAAGAATTGAAGCAGTCAGATTATTTCTTGCATTTGCTGCCTTCAAAGACTTCAAAGTATATCAGATGGATGTCAAGTCTGCTTTCCTAAATGGTGATCTGGAAGAAGAAGTTTACATTGAACAACCGGATGGATTTCAATTGTCTAATAATAATGATATGGTCTGCAAGTTGAAGAAAGCATTGTATGGACTAAAGCAAGCCCCAAGAGCATGGTATGAAAGGTTGGATAAGCATCTTGTGCAGATTGGATTCAGCAAAGGTACTGCTGACAGTAACTTATATTTCAAAATTGATCATGAAAACATTTTGATTGTTGAAGTGTTTGTAGATGATATCATTTTTGGAGGAAGAGATAGTATGTGCAAAACTTTTGCAAATCAGATGAAATGTGAGTTTGAAATGTCTATGCTTGGTGAAATGAATTTCTTCTTGGGTCTGCAAATTACTCAAACAAAGAAAGGAATCTTCATTTCTCAGACCAAATATGTGAAAGAATTGTTAAGGAAATATGGTATGGAAGATTCAAAACCAATGAACACTCCCATGGCAACCGGATGTAAGTTGAGCAAAGATGATGACTCCCCAAAGGCAGATCAGACAAAGTATAGATCAATGATTGGTGGATTGTTGTATCTCACTCAGACTAGACCAGATATAATGCAGGCTGTTGGTCTTGTGGCAAGATTCCAGGCTGATCCTAGAAAATCTCATGTTATGGCAATCAAAAGGATTTTTAGGTAACTGAAAGGAACAGTTGAGTATGGTCTATGGTACCCTAGAGATCTGGATTTCTCTCTTCATGCTTACACAGATGCAGATTGGGCAGGAGATGTGGATGACCGGAAGAGCACTAGTGGTGGAGCATTCTTTTTGGGGAAGAGATTGGTTTCTTGGCTAAGCAAGAAACAAGATGCAATATCTCTGTCTACAACTGAAGCAGAATACATTGCAGCAGCAGGTAGTTGCACTCAAATCTTATGGATGAAGCAGATGCTAAGAGACATTAAAGTTGAATATGAGGAGCCTATCACAATTTTCTGTGATAATTCAAGTGCAATTAATATTTCTAAGAATCCGGTATTACATTCTAAGACTAAGCACATATCTATCAAGTTTCACTTTTTGAGAGAACAAGTGAACAAGGAAGAAGTCAGATTGGAGTATGTTCCCTCAAAGGATCAGATTGCAGATATCTTTACTAAACCTCTTCCCAAGGACTCTTTTGAATATCTCCGGGAGAAGTTAGGGGTCATGGCCCCTCCGGTGATGAACTAGGATGCACTGATGTGCATCAGTCCGGTGGATATCACAGTCATATCTTGTGATCCGGATTGATGATGGGGAGCTGCTACTAAGGGGGAGCAGCTAGTATGATTCTGATGTATTAGAATTGCAAGTATGAGCCCTTTGCCATTGATGTCAAAGGGGGAGAGAAGACATGTGAAAAACAAGTGGTTGATGATCAAAGGGGGAGCAGTAAAGGAAGAGAAGACATGTGAAAAGTTGTTGTTGATAGGGGGAGCTGTGACAGAAAGGAGAAGTTCTTGTCTTGATGGTTTTTCACATCATATGTTGCCATCAATGACAAAGGGGGAGATTGTTGCAAGTATGAGGTGAACCAGTGTTGTCATTGAAGTCAACATACTCATATTGCATTGACAAGAAGGATTGGATGAGCTGTGTGCTGAGGATATTGAGAAAATTAGTCTCAGTCAGGAACAGTAAAGAATAGTGATGAGAAGAAGGCAAATGTACTGTATAGGATGCGAACCGGAGGATGCGGATTAAAGGGTTTGTATATATGAGTCTTGAGATGCTTCAGTTAAGATTTCAGAGGTCTGCATGAAGATCTGAAGGAGTTGTGGCTGTCGGTGTAGAACCGGTTCCGGTAAGTATTCAGAGGTGACAAAGGATCACAAAAAGGTCCGGTGAGGTCCGGAACTGTATAATCCTAATCTGCGGATTGGAAGGAGTCTTTGAGATGTCCTTGTGATGTGCCATCTCGAGTTGTGTATAATTTGGAGGTCCGGAAGTTCCTCCTGCACTATGACAGTGGCGACAGACAGTGTTCTTGAAGTTCTGGATAAGGAGGATAAGAGATTTCAGTAAGTAAAGGAAATGCGGACGTACCTGGTCATTCAGGCAGACTTGTGAAGGTTCTTGGATCATGTTGAGGTTGTGTTGTTGGTCCGCATTGATAGTAGAGCCCGGAATTGAAGATATTCTTCCGGATGAAGTTCTTGCTCTGTTTAGCCGACCGGATGAGTTGTTCATCCTGCGAATGTTCTTGTGGTGGCCGACCGGATGTGTTATTCATCTTGCGGATACTCTTATGGTTGTTTTCCGACTTAGATGTTTGTTCCTAAGTCGATGTCATGTATAAATAATGGTTTGTGAGTTCATTTCGAAGTGTGGATTGTGTGGATGAGTGTGGCATAGCGAAGTGAAGTGCGAAAGGCAGAGCAGAGGTTTTTGGGCTTAAATGGAACTGATCCGGACATGGTAGAGATGTCATTCTCCAGTTCAAGATTGTGATTCTTATCACTTTGTAGACAGTGTGTCTCCTTGTAGGCAGTGGGCCTCTTTGTGAGCAGTGTGCTCGGGCAGTGAGCCCTAATTGGCAAGTGCCATTCTTTTTCTTATTCTTCTAACAGAGAATAATCCTTGGGTTAATCACCCCATGGTTTTTCCCTTAACCGGGTTTTCCACGTCAAAATCTTAGTGTTCAATGTGTTGATGTTTATCTGCTCTTGTGTTTATGTATTATGCTTTCATGGATGATTAATTGATATGCTGTTAACTAACAACGAAGAATCAAGTGTTTGAAAGAACAAGAAGTTTTATACAACTGATTCACCCCCCCCCTCTCAGTTGTATGCCTTAAATCCAACACTATCTTGCTTGCCATCTATGATCTAAGTCTAGTGAACACCTATAAAACTTGCTACTTGTCTAAGTTGAAAGCTTGTCAGATTGTCCTATCTAGACAAGGATTAGTGTTTAGCCTTTAGTAAAGCCTAGAAATTAGAAGCATTCCATAATTCATTCCATTCCCCACTTGAGTTTCCCTAAATCCCATCTCACAGCCTTGAATAGGTTTCTTATATCATGACAACCAACAATCCCCTGAATTGAAAATCATACTAAAGAGCAGTCATGTTGTTCATTCTACATTGCATTCATGCCAAAAATTAAAAAAAGAGTCTCATAGCAATAAAGTCAATGTCATAACTTGTGGCATTCCATACAAGTAAAAGTTTCATTTCAGCATTTCTTGTGTTATTGCATCTACATATCGTCACCTGCATTCATATATATATATGCTCAAAAAGACAAGAAACAAATCGCATCATCCATATGTGATCATCTTAGCTATGCATTCTCATAAAAAAAATAAAAGCTCTAGCCAACCGTATGCACAAAAGGGAAAGTGAAGTACAAGATGTCAACTAAAGCTATGTATGGATCTCATCAAATCAAGTCTTGTAACAATAAGTGTAAAACAATGTTTGAGCACAAGTCACCCAAACAAGTCAAAAGAACAGTACTGTGTAATCAAGTACACAAGTCTCCCCATGCAAGGGGGCAATGGTGGAGATCACTTCAATAAATGTAGGTCTCTCAAAAACCTTAAGGAGTGTCAAATAAAACCTTCACAAGATCTCCACAAAAACCATAAAAATTAGAAACATCAAAAATCCCTAAAAATCAAATATGTTCTTCAAAATATGCAATAAAAGGAGAATCTATTCTCCTCTCTAGCTTAGCATGTGTTCTTTGCTTTTATGCATTTTGTTTCATGCATCATTTTGTGTGCTCTCATGCCTACAAGTCCAAACCAACAAAAGTAAGCGACTAGTCAAACTCAAACAATCCATGGTAAGTTCGTCATTTTAGTTCTCATTATTTGTTTTGATATATTTAGATGCCGAACTGATACTAGTTATTGTAGGTACAAATTATAGAAAATTGACAATAGGTAAGGCCTAGTTCGGGAACAATGCCTACCTTTCATGTAGACCACCATCCCCGAGGGCACAAATATGTAAGCACAAAAATCATGCACTGCCTCCATGAGGACCCCTACGATGATCCAAATCCTTGTCACGTACATGTAAGCGTGAAAATAAATCCTTTGGGTAGCAAGCCTCTTGATGATATGTCCTCTCTTCTTGTTTTGTGTCATTTCTGCTTTGTCTATTCTCCTTCTTCCTTGTTTGTGACACTTTTCGACACTTGTTGACTTGCATTTTCTAGCTTCGACCTTGATCCTAAGCCTTGTGAGTGTCTTGTAGGTGAGTTTTCACCTCTCTCCTCTGTATTTCATCTAGTGCGTAGAAGCCTTCTAGAGGTTCCCCGATCCATCTCTCACTTTTTATTTTCAATTTTGACCAACCTATCCAAATCTCCCCCTATTATTTCCAGATCCCCACTGGGGATCCTAAAGATGCAAGTGGAAATTTGGATTCTTCCACATGACTGACCTATTTCTTGATGCATAAATCATCCTTTTCCTCCCCTATACCTTCTGCTGGCCTGAATTTCTGCATTCTATACTTTTAATCCCAGATCTCCCCGGTGACCCATGATCTCCTTGGGTGACCTTGCTGTCTTTTGACCCGTGGAAAATCTCAAGTTTCGCTCGCATTTTTGCAAGGTTTTGCCCATATTTCTTTCTGTTTGCATGATTTTTGATCCTTGATATAGAGTTAACTATTTCATGCACACACACATGCATAATTATCTCTATTTGATCTTTAATTAACTCTCTAATCAATCTCATGCATTCTTCTAAATCCATTTCTTCTTCAGTGATAAGCTATCATTGCTTCATCACTCCCTAATCAGCTGAGTTCACTGGGTAATCAACCTTGTTAACTCCCCAATCTATTCTTGTTAACTCATCAATAAAATGAGTTAACTCTCCAATCAATCCCTTCTTCTAACCTATAAATACCCCTCACCTCTTCATTATTTTCCAAGTTGAGCAAGTTGGAGAATACTCTTCTCATCTTCACAAGCTTTTTTCAAGCTTCTTCATAGGCCTTTGAGCCTCTTTCTTCATTTCTTTCTTTAGTTTTTCCAAAGCTTCAAAGCTTTCATTATTGCATAGCTTCAAAGCTCTTCCAGAGAGGCAAATTCATTGTGCACCAGCTCTTGCCAAGTTTTCTCTCTAACCTAGCATTCATATGCTCATATAGGACATAAGTACCTTTTACTTTCTTTGTTTCAATCAAGCAACACTATGCTGCTCAATTCTTAGCCATTGTGCTCAATAAAAAGCTCACATCAAGCTCATACAAGCTTCACAAAAGTTTCTCTTTGCTTCTTCAGGTCATTTTTTTGTTAAGAGGATCACCTGCTACCACAGAAGGATTTGAGGTTGCTTATACAAGGATTACTGAGGGTAGTGGAGTCAACAAATCTTCATCTCTTTCAAGTTATTTCATTGCTTTCATAGTAATTAGATAATCAATTTGCTCTTGAGAATAGTAACATTTTGCTTTTTCCTTGATAGAATAGATCTTGCATGCTAGATTAATCATTTTTACATTCCTAGGATCTACTTTGTTAGAAAAAGCATCTTCCCTTTCCATTAAATTAGATTACATTAAAAAAACCAAAAACCCACAAAAACATAGATTAAACTTTGCATTTGAAAAGACATACAGGCTTGCATACATATTTCTTTCATAGATTAGAAGCATTTTTCTTTCCAAAATACTCAAAAAATACCAAAAAGACATTTTGCATGTTATCATTTAGTTTTGCATTCATATAGATCTATTAGAATAGACAACATTGCAAACCCTCGATTCCATTACGAGGTAATCATGATTCAAATGATTCCAAACAAACCCTTGATTTCATCACAAGGTAAAAACAAAGTCAAAAGTCAAACCCTAGGTTAAACAAAAGCCTAGGTTAAAACCCTAGATCTAGTTAGAGTTAGCTTTATACGATCTCCTCTATCTTGATTCACGAATGTGTTTAGGAGTAAGAGGAGAGTGGGTAAGGGATATCCGTGACGAGATCAAGTAGTTTCATCCACAACTGCAACAACAAACACACATTCCACCACAAGAAGATCCATTTGTTCTCTTGTTGATTGAAGAAATTGGGCAATTACAACTACACAAAGCATTTCTTAGGGACATAGAAATAATAGAAGCCATCAACGAAAACAACCATTTGCACACACAAAGGTGGAATTCAAGGAATCCAAATAGAAGAAGAAAGACTAGTGACCCTTCGGGTCATAGGGTTATCTCAACTACCACATCAATTAAGCAAAACATACAACAAAATGCACAACAAAGGCCACAGAACTTGCCGACCTCCCTTCGCGAAGTCTAGCTCTCTAACAAGCCAGACCCCCGCCGTGTCTTGCCTCCTCTCAACTGGCTACTTCCACATGAGTGAGAGTGACGTGGTGGATTGCCTCGTGACAAGGAGGGAAAGGGTCTGTGTGTGTGCCAAAATCTGACCCGACAGCCCCAGGCAACCGTAGTCTCAATTTCAAGCATACAGATACAGAGATTTATCAAGAACTATTGTTGTGTTAAACTAGTGAAAACCCTAGCATATTTTGCTTATAGGAATAAATGCTTAGTCACATTTTGGTGTGTGTTCTATTATTTAAGATTTGTCATAGTTTATACTTATATTATTTATTTTTATTTTTAAGTGAAATGAATTAATTTTAGTCTTTTAAAATTTTATCATGGTTTTGATTTTGGTGAAGTGTTTTAATTTTTAAATCAAAGGTTTGTTATTATTTTTTGATAATTTATTTATTTTAATGTTGATAAATTACCTTTATTGTTGTGATAAGATTTTAGTTTTAGTTTTATTTATTTATTTTTAATTTATTTAAGATTTTTGTTTTTACTATTTTATTGAAAAGATTTATTGTTTTAATGAATTCTTTTTGTTTTTTTAAAAAAGAAGGGAATTAAGTTTGTTTTAATGGAGTTTTGAAGGAGTTTTTTTTTCATGGAAGGGATTTGAAAAAAAAAAGTTTGGAGAAATTTTAGAGGCTTCTTGAATTTTTGGATTTTGGGAAGGCTTGCTTTTGGATTTCTGTTTTCATGAATTACAATTTATTGTTTGGTTTGTGCCTCTCCTAACTTGGAAGGAAAAGGTAGAATCTTCATCTTGAAAATAATTCTTATGAGTGTATGGTTTGATTTTATTGACATAAAGTTTGTTATTTAAAATTTGGTTGTTGTTGGGTTTTTATGGGAATATTTTGTATTGGGAATCCAGAGAGGTGACAAATGTCTCTCTGGGGAACAATTTCCATAGTTGGGATGATATGAAATGAAGGGTTGTGATATCTCCATAGTTGGGTTGATATGAAATGAAGGGTTGTGATATCTCCGTAGTTGGGTTGATATGAAATGAAGGGTTGTGATATCTCCATAGTTGGGTTGTTATGAAATGAAGGGTTGTAATATTTCCGTAGTTGGGTTGCTATTCTTCTGAAGGGTTGTGTTATCTCCATAGTTGGGTGATGTAGTTGAAGAGTTGTTTTCTGTTGTTCCCCAAGAGAGGAGGTTTCTCCCTCTTTCCCCTTGATTAAGAATCCAGTTCGATTCTTGTGTCTTTTGTGAGTTCAATTAAGAGTTGGAAAAGTTTGTTGTGTACGTGAAATTTCTATGTTTGTTTAAATACTTGAAACCAAGTTCTTGATAGATCTCCCAAGCTCGGGGTGGGTTGGTACTCCAACCCTACGGTAGGGTGGAGAGTGAGCCGGGCCATCCAGTTTGGCTTGTTGTTGTGTAGGAATTGCAATTGGATTTGATTTGTGAAAGAAGATTTGTATTGAAGAGACTTGTATTGTTCTATTTTCTTATCTATCAAGAGCTTGGAGCTCTTCCTTTTAGATCTTTTTCGAAAGTTAAGGATTATGGATTATACATCCATTTGTAAATTTTTATAGTAGAAGTATCTCTTGTATATGTATGATTTTTATAATTTCATCTCACATTTTATTTTGTGAATATAACAAGTTTACTAACTTTTATAAAACTGGTAATTTGTCCCTAGAAAAACCAGTCTATTTTGTCTTCATTAACTTTTGTTTTAGAAACTGAGTTCATCTAAAATTTTTAGGACAAGTGCACCATTGAGTTTTCTAAATGATATAAAAAATCAGTGATACCCAGATTCTAGTTTTTGAGATATAAAAATATTTGTGATTGGATGTATGGGCTGTTATAATTTATCTTGATAAAAACTAGTCCATTGTAGCTTTGATAAATTTCATTGTAGAATCTAGGTTTCTTTGATATTTTTATTGAAGATGGGAAACCTAGATTTCTAAATCCTCACAAGAATTTAGCCATACCCTAATTCTTAATTATGAGTTATGTACGAATCAGTAACTATCTATCTCTGCTATTTTGAAGGTTATGATTTTACATGTGATTATCTGATTTTTTTTAGAAAACTATATTAAAAAAAATTAATATTTTATTATTTATGATATTTTTAGATCTCTATTTTACCTTTCTAACACATTTTAAAAAATAGGAAAAATCATGGATATTTAGTTTGATTAAAAAGAAAAAGAAGACAAAGCATTTTATGGAAAAAAAAATAGAAAGAACTCAATAGAAAAGCAAAAGGAATTGAAAAGTAAATTTAAAAATAAAACTTGTTTTAGTGGTTTGTTTTAATGATCCATCAAATCAATTCTAATAGTTTCTATTTATTTTATTAATGTTCATTTGATTTCTAATATTGTTAGTTCAAAATTAACTAGTTTAAATTTATTTCCATTTATCTTTATTTGAAACATATCATTTAATAAGTTTATTTAATCTTTTAAATGAGAAATTCAATTAGTTAAGTTAATTAGTAAGTGGATTTATTTATTAATTTAACATTATATATATAGTTTATATTCAACTATTTTTATTAAGACCATTTGAATGCAATAATTATTTTAAGATTTAGTTGTTTGCATTTATAATTTAATAATTTATTTTCAATTTAGAACAAATTATTTTATTTAGTCATTTTATTAAATCTATTCAAATTAGTAAATGAGTTTTAAATAGTAAGAAATGCTAGTGCAATTTAGTAAGATTTAATCCTTTTTTGTGCCAATAAATCCCTACCTTTTAGTTGGCCAAATCTTTTGTTTGGCATACTTTCTATTTTTGACTCTTATCCTTTAATGTTTGTTAATTAATTTATAATGATAAGTTTTAAACTTTTAGTCTAAGATTTCATAAATACTAGTATATTTATATTTAAAAAACTATATCTAAAATACGCCGAGGCATATCTTTTTTCCATAGTTTCTTTGATTTTCTCTTGCAATTTTTTTTTTGGTTTTTATTTTTTAATTTTTCCAATTTCTTTTTTGGTTCCATAGTTTTCGCCAGCTTTTTCTCCTTCCAAGAGTTTCAATTTCTTTTTTGGTTTTTTTTTTTTAATTTTTTCCAATTAATTTTTTAGTTTTTATTTTTTATTTTTTCCAATTTCTTTTTTGGTTCATAGTTTTTGTGATTTAGCTTTTTGCCCTTCAACCCTTTTTAATTTCTTTTTTAGTTTTTTTCCTTTGATTTTCTTAAGTTTTATTTTTTATTTCCTTTTTGATATTTTATTTTATTTTTCTTATAAATTTAGGCAGAAAAAATGAGTGCTCTCATCCCCACCCTGATGTGATGTATAACGCCTCTTGGCATAATTAGTTTTTTTCCTTTGATTTTCTTGAGTTTTATTTTTTATTTCCTTTTTGGTATTTTAATTTTTGTTCTTATAAATTTAGGCAGAAAAAATGAGTGCTCTCATCCCCACCCTGATGTGACTGTATAACGCCTCTCAGCGTAATTATTAATGTGTTTTATCTATTTATCTTATTTATAATTGATTAAATTAGAATATTTAAAGGTTATACAAAAGATATGTTTGTTTATATTTATTTAGGTAGTGGAAAATTTATATTGTTGTAGTAGGAAATTAGTTTAGGATGAAAACTTAATTATTTGAAAGAACATTGTGTCTTCACTAAGATAAAATTAGTGATTTAAAAGATTCTTTGAAAATAGAGGTTTAAATTTTTGTCTAGATCAATGTCTTTAAGTTAGAATTTTTTTTGTAGTTATGTAAGTGTGTGCCAACTTGTATGTGTTTATATGGGTGGGCATTACATTTGGTATCAGAGCTAGGTTTCCAACTCTTTGGGAGCTCTGGGGATTTGTTTGGGTCCTGTTGTCGAATGTACTTTTGTGCAAGTAAAGATGTACGATGATATGATGGTGTTTTAGGAATTTAGAGACTTATGTATCTGATGTGTAGGTTGGTTTTCTTATTAAGTATCAAGGTTATCCTAGATTATGTATTAATGTTAAGACCACCATACGCCTTCTCCCCTTTGAGTGGCTTGTTATAGTCACAAAGTGATTTTTGTGAATCAATTTTATTTGACTATTTGATTTCATTTCTATTTACATATGTTGCGGATTTATTTAATTGAATTGAAACCAATAGTATGAGAATTTCTTTTCTACTTTTGGTTGCTTAGCCAATTTATTTTGATATGTTTCCTTGCCTCAAGAACTCTTTTGTTTGGGACTTTTAGATTGAATTTAAATATTTTATTTTGTGGCCACTCTTGAAATTTTATTATTATTATGAGATTTTATTTAAGACTTTACATTTTTGAAAATTATTGGTTATTGATTTTTGAGGCTTTTGTTTTTATTCATACTACTGGTAAAGTGTAAAGTTTTTCATGTATTATAATTATACTTTTCGAAAGGGTACCCTAGTTGGATTGTAGGGGGAGATGGAAGGAGGTGACATAAATTCTTACAGACTTAAGCCTAGTATTAAACTAGTTTAGGATGGTCAACTCTTTCTTTCTTAGATACTAGACATGCATGCCTATGATATTTATGTTTTAGATGATTTGTGTTATTTGATTATATATTTTTTTTTGAAAAAGTGGCAGAGCCACTAAAATTATATTAATTATATAATGAAATTTACAAAATGCCAGATTCAATAAGGCATACCGGCAGGAAAGAATCGGCAAAGAAAACCTCTGGTTGTAGCCCTTTAAAACAAATACAATACAAAATTGACTCAGAAGGATGAGTCAACCCAAAAAAAAGTCTGTGGTTTAAAACCTTACAAGATTAAATATTTATCAAAACAACACTATTACAGACTAACCAACTAATAATTTAATTTCCCTCCTATAATTCTTCAACATCAAGACCCTGCAGATCATGAGCCTCTTCTTCTATCGGAATTGTTTTGGAGGCCATGCAAAATTTCCTTGAAAATGTAGTGAATCGCAGGGCAGCGGTGAAAGAGATCCCTGCACTCAAACAAACTTCCCACAAAAGTAGTACCTGAATACAAATCATAAACCTCTAAAACATCATTAAAAGCATCTGCAGGAAAATGTGCATCTTAAAAAACAAGAAAAAAGAGGTAAGTAACATCGAAATCAAAGAATGAAATGATTCCTGTCAAATTTACCATTGTGAGAGAGCTGCCACCCAACAATCAAGAAATAAACACACCAGAAGAAATAATCCTCGAGGCACACAATCATCAACTATCATAAAGAATGCATGTGTTTAGATGTTATTTGAACATACAGTTAGAAAGACTTCCCAACTCTTACCGCGAACATACTTCATGCCCAGGTGTCCACGAACCCTTCTTCACTGTGACAAACTTCCGTCGGCCACCCAAAGACTTCATTCGCTGTTACACCGATGATCTAGCCTTGTATATGCAAGACTTAACTTGCTACAGCCGGTAATTTAAAGTATGATGACATTGATACAGCCGGTCATCCTTTGAATCTAACTCAATGTATCTTTTCAATGTACATTCAACAACATACAACCTTGACAAAAAATTGTAGGATACACATGAAATAATACTCACATGCATTTGCGATATACTCATGAAATGTTCTCAACATACATTAGCAATATATACACAAATTGTATATTCGGTGAAACAACACAAAAATCATGCTGACAACATACAACCTCGACATACAATTGCAGGATACACACGAAATGATACTCACATGCATTTGCGATATACTCATGAAATGTTCTCAGCATACATTAGTGATATATACACAAATTGTATATTCGGTGAAACAACACAAAAATCACGCTGACAACATACAACCTCGACATACAATTGCTGGATACACACGAAATGATACTCACATGCATTTGCAATATACTCATGAAATGTTCTCAGCATACATTAGTGATATATACACAAATTGTACATTCGATGAAACAACACAAAATTCACAGTGACAATAACCCTTTTCTTGGACAACCCTGATATAATCCTCTGCGACTCTTATAACTGAACAGTTCATACAGAAACAACTAAATCATACAGAATAGAAAACAATCTAGCACTATAGAGATGGATCAATGTTATAACAAGCAAAAATTCCCCTAAAAAATTGCAACAAATACCAACCAAATTATGTTGTTACTCATTTTGATAGATTTATATAGTTATTGTACTTGTATTTTTGAATGTTATGGATTAGACCTCATATCCTTACCTCTTTGAGGGCTTCCAGGAGGAAGCCTTATCTTAGGGGGGGAGAATGTAAGGCCTACCTATTTATTTAGATATTTTATTATGCTTTTATGACATATTATTTAGTGAGGTATATTCTTTTATTATTATGGTGATATTATTATGCATAGAGTAGGAGACTATGGTGCATATGCATGTGGACATTTTATTTATGTGATTAATGTGTGGTTAGGAGTGTTTGACTTATGTGATGTTGTTAATTGGATTATTTGATTTTTAAGTGAATGTGATTATGTTAGATTGGTGAACACTTTTACTAAAAAATGCAAGTAAATGGTGTTGTCAAATTAAATGAATTTTAGCTATATGTGAGATGATCAATTATGGATAAGTGTATGTTTATTTAAATGTTGCTTCAACTATATGTTTCAAGACAATCTGATGTTCAAAATTGAGTTTTGCAGGGGGTGGCCAAGACTTATATGATACAAAGATTTATCAAGAACTATTGTTGTGTTAAACAGGTGAAAACCCTAGCCTATTTTGCTTAGAGGAATAAAGGCTTAGTCATGTTTTGGTGTGTGTTCTATGGTTTAAGATTTGTCATAGTTTATATTTATATTATTTCTTTTTATTTTTAAGTGAAATGAATTAATTTTAGTCTTTTAAAATTTTATCATGGTTTTGATTTTGGTGAAGTATTTTAATTTTTAAATCAAAGGTTTATTATTCTTTTTTGATAATTTATTTATTTTAATGTTGATAAATTAACTTTATTGTTGTGATAAGATTTTAGTTTTAGTTTTATTTATTTCTTTTTAATTTATTTAAGATTTTTGTTTTGTTTTTGTTTTTACTATTTTATTGAAAAGATTTATTGTTTTAATGAATTCTTTTCATTTTTTTTAAAAAGAAGGGAATTAAGTTTTTTTTAATGGAGTTTTGAAGGAGTTTTTTTTTTCATGACAGGGATTTGAAAAAAAAAAGTTTGGAGAAATTTTGGAGGCTTCTTGAAGTTTTGGATTTTGGGAAGGCTTGCTTTTTTATTTCTATTTTCATGAAGTTACAATTTATTGCTTGGTTTGTGCCTCTCCCAACTTGGAAGGCAAAGGCAGGATCTTCATCTTGAAAAGAATTATTATGAGTGTATGGTTTGATTTTGTTGACATAAAGTTTGTTATTTAAAATTTGGTTGTTGTTGGGTTTTTATGGGAATATTTTGTATTGGGGATCCATAGAGATGACAAACCTCTCTCCGGGGAACAATTTATGTAGTTGGGTTGATATGAAATGAAGGGTTGTGATATCTCCGTAGTTGGGTTGATATGTGTTGGAGCGAACAAACTCCTAGGAGCACCAATTTGCAACACACCTTCACAGGGAGAGATAAACAATTCACCGAAGATGAAAATATGTATTGAGATGAGATACATAATGTACAATAGTGCCTTATAAAGGCAAGATACAATTCGGTAAAATAAATACCCGACAATAACTAGCAAAACTATATGCACCTAACTATACACCTAAATAATTAATAATATTTGCCTAAGTAAAACTTAAGCATGATAAATGGTAAAAACCATTTACTCCAACACCCCCCTTAAGTGCAACTTAGGGAGATTATTATGCAATATGAGCAAGATGTAATATGGGTCTCAGCTACACAACCATGTTAGGTACCCATTTACAATGCAAAAAAGAAATCTCTCACAAACGGAGAAAAGGAGAAAAACCCTGTGGGAAAAAACACCTCTCCAAAAGAGAGAAAATAAAAATAAGATGCATGGATGGAGGACTCAATAACACCCCCTAAGGACTACATACATCATGTATATGCAATCAATGACCCCCCATAAGAGGGAAAGAGAGAGACTATGTAGCCCCTTCACAATGTGTAATTGCCTGCAAAAATGGTAAGTGCCTAAAGACAAAACATGATCCAATGTCGACAAACAAATTGTCTTCCTTTTGGAAGTAACAAAACCAAGTGCAAATGCAGGCATGCTTCCCATTTTGGATAGGAATTAGCAAGTGAAATCCAAATGTAGGATGATAATGTCTCTAAAATTTGCTCACATGTCACCAAGACCTTGGAAAATGATGCCATGAACCAATCAGGAACATGCCCAATCACAATAGAAAGTGACAAACAAGGTACCACTAGAAACTGATTTTGAACATTCTCCAAAGACAAAGATGATGTGTCTTCAAAGTATGCAAGATGAGATTCCACGAACAATGAACCAATGTCCAACAAATAGGAATCCCAATCAGGAAGACAACGATAATCCTATTTCTCAAGAATGATGGAAGTACTTAATGAAGGTGGATCAACTATCTCTGACAAAGAATCAAGAACCTCTGAAGCAACTGCAACCTCTTATGAAGTCTCAAAAACCTCCAAAGGATCACAAGCACGGTTTATCTTCTCTAAAGAATAACAAGGCACATTGGTATTGGAAAGAGGGTCATCGAGAGACGACGGAGGATTATGATCTCCATATGATTCTCAAATGTAAGTCCAAAGAGCATAAGGGCACTCAAAATGAACAAGAGACTCCAAAAATTCATCATTTAGATGCTCAAAAATAACTCTAAAGACTCTAGCCCTATAGACTTTCCAAATAATATACCCACCAGGTGTGCCAGGAATAGGAACATCATTATATAGATACAGAAATAGATTGTGCTCACTAAGATGAGTGAGGATGAATTCACTCCACTACCTATAGTTCCCTTTCTCCAAAGAAAAACCCATTATAACTATAATTCTTCAAAAAAACATAAAGATAGTACCTTCCATGAAGACAACTTCTAAATGCAATAAATGTTGATAGATGAAAAAATTAGGTGGATTGACCTATACCACTGCGATCTTGGTAAAGTTAGCTTTCCGATGATATGTGGAACGCGAAAAATGGACTTTGGATGCCCAAGATATGCTCCATGGAAGATAGTCGCCTATATGGTGTGCAAAGCATGAATGAAGGGCCAGATTAAGCCCTTGGTCACCCACGTGACCACCTGCTGCATAAGGGAAAAAAATGGGGCCTTTCGGGCCAAGTGGACTCTAAATCACCAGGTTCAAGCACAAGGGACCAAGTCACACCACCAAGCGGCCAATCACGAAGCAATATACAAGTCACCACTCACCAATCAAGCTTGCTCCATGTGGAAGAGAGAATAACAAAAGTCTTACTTGCTCACAACAAATCAAATGGTGATCGGGCTATTTTAATAGCCAAAGAAGAATCTGCACTACAAATGTGGGATTTAAATACCTGCCAAATGCTCAAGACTATGCCACGTGGGCCCACTCTTCTCTGCGTAGAAAACCCTAAAGAAATATTTATTACAAACTTTAGACTATATAAAGTTTGAAAACCAAATGTTTGCCAAATAAGAAATGTTGCACACAGAGAAGTGTATATGGCGCTTGGTAACTAATGAAATCTACGTGGCTGTTGCATATATATCCTTCTGCGGCCAACAAATGTGCACAAGTCATAGGCTTGTTTGGTATGTGCTCAGGCACACCTCTTCATGCCTTGGGCTAAGTCGTGCCTTGTAGAAATTAGGCAATACAGGTTCCACACTCCAAATTGTTGTAGAGAGCACTCAAAATGCCTTCCACAAAGCACTCAAAACACCCATGTGGAGATTTAAAACATAGCCTTGGCAAACCAAGCTAACATTCTAGTGCAGATATTAAGATGTAGATTGAATTAACAGAGATGGCATTGCCAAAATCTACCTCTGATCATTGTGAATAAACAATGACCAAAATGATTTGAGATGGGCCTTTCCCAGTCCTCACTTGTGGCAGACTTTCACACGTCCCCACACACAGCAAAAATAAACTAGAAATTGACCTTTTGTGATAATATTTATCCATCATCGATAAATGAAGTATCCTCAGACCATTATATCAATTGGGATCTCAAAACAACTCAGATGAAAAATCTCAATGGCGGAAGGAGAGCATAAAGGGAGGCTCTGATACCATGTTGGATCGAACAAACTCCTAGGAGCACCAATCTGCAATACACCTTCACAGGGAGAGATAAATGATTCACCGAAGATGAAAATATGTATTGAGATGAGATACATAATGTACAATAGTGCCTTATCAAGGCAATATGCAAGTCGGTAAAAGAAATCGACAATAACTACCAAAACTATATGCACCTAAATAATTAATAATATTTGCCTAAGTAAAACTTAAGCATGATAAATGGTAAAAACCATTTACTCCAACAATATGAAATGAAGGGTTGTGATATCTCCGTAGTTGGGTTGTTATGAAATGAAGGGTTGTAATATTTCCGTATTTGGGTTGCTATTCTTCTGAAGGGTTGTTATATCTCCGTAGTTGGGTGATGAAGTTGAAGGGTTTTTTTTTGTTGTTCCCCAAGAGAGGAGGTTTCTCCCTCTTTCCCCTTGGTTAAGAATCTAGTTCGATTCTTGTGTCTTTTGTGAGTTCAATTGAGAGTTGGAAAAGTTTGTTGTGTATGTGAAATTTCTGTGTTTGTTTAAATGCTTGAAACCAAGTTCTTGATAGATCTCTCAAGCTCGGGGGTGGGTTGGTATTCCAACCCTACGGTAGGGTGGAGAGCGAGCCGGGCCATCCAGTTTGGCTTGTTGTTGTGTAGGAATTGTGATTGGATTTGATTTGTGAAAGAAGATTTGTATTGAAGAGACTTGTATTGTTCTATTTTCTTATCTGTCAAGAGCTTGGAGCTCTTCCTTTTAGATCTTTTTGGAAAGTTGAGGATTATGGATTATACATCCATTTGTAAATTTTTATAGTAGAAGTATCTCTTGTATATGTATAATTTTTATAATTTCATCTCACATTTTATTTTATGAATTTAACAAGTTTACTATTTTTTATAAAACTGGTAATCTGTCCCTAGAAAAACCAGTCTATTCTGTCTTCATTAACTTTTGTTTTAGAAACTGGGTTTGTCTGAAAATTTTAGGAGAAGTGCGGCATTGAGTTTTGTAAATCATATAAAAAAATCAGTGATACTTAGATTCTATTTTTTGAGATATAAAAATATTTGTGATTGGATGTATGGGTTGTTATAAATTATCTTGATAAAAACTAGTCCATTGTAGCTTTAATAAATTTCATTGTAGAATCTAGGTTTTTTGATATTTTTATTGGAGATGCAAAACCTAGATTTGTAAACCCTCACAAGAATTCAGCCATACCCAGATTCTCAATTATGAGATATGTACTAATCAGTAACTATCTATCTCTGCTATTTTGAAGGTTATGATTTTACATGTGATTATATTATTTTTTTTAGAAAACTATATTAAACAAAATTAATATTTTATTATTTATGATATTTTGAGATCTGTATTTTATCTTTCTAACATATTTTTAAAAATAGAAAAAATCATGGATATTTAGTTTGATTAAAAAGAAAAAGAAGACAAAACATTTTATGGAAAAAAAATAGAAAGAACTCAATAGAAAAGTAAATTTAGAAATAAAACTTGTTTTACTGGTTTGTTTTAATGATCCATCAAATCAATTCTAATAGTTTCTATTTATTTATTTAATGTTGATTTGATTTCTAATATTGTTATTAGTTCAAAATTAACTAGTCTAAATTTATTTCCATTTATCTTTAATTGGAAACATATTGTTTAATAAGTTTATTTAATATTTTAAATGAGAAATTCAATTAATTAAGTTAATTAGTGAGTGGCTTTATTTATTAATTTAACAGTCTATATATATATATATATATATATATATATATATATATATATATATATATATATATATATATATATAGTTTTTATTCAACTATTTTTATTAAGACTATTTGAATGCAATAATTATTTTAAGATTTAGTTGTTTGCATTTATAATTTAATAATTTATTTTCAATTTAAAACAAATTATTTTATTTAGTCATTTTATTAAATCTATTCAAATTAGTAAATGAGTTTTAAATAGTAAGAAATGATAGTGCAATTTAGTAAGATTTAATCCTTTTTTGTGCCAATAAATCCCTACCTTTTAGTTGGCCAAATCTTTTGTTTGGCATACTTTCTATTTCTGACTCTTATCCTTTAATGTTTGTTAATTATTTTATAATGATAAGCTTTAAACTTTTAGTCTAAGATTTTATAAATATTATTAATGTGTTTTATCTATTTATTTTATTTATAATTGATTACATTAGAATATTTAAAGGTTATACAAAAGATATGTTTGTTTATATTTATTCACGTAGTGGAAAATTTACAATGTTGTAGTACAGGAAATTAGTTTAGGATGAAAACTTAATTATTTGAAAGAACATTGTGTCTCACTAAGTTAGAATCAGTGATTTAAAATATCCTTTGAAAATGGAGGGTTAAATTTTTGTCTAAATCAATGTCTTTAAGTTAGAAAAAAAAATTGTAGTTATGTAAGTGTGTGCCCACTTGTATGTGTTTATATGGGTGGGCATTACAGCTCCAAAACCTACCCATAGTCAACAAACAATGAAACTCAGTTTGGCAAACCTTAAAAAAAAAATCAACTAAGAAATAACTACAGTACATGAATTAAAATTATAAATATGGAGAATAGCATAAGGATGGATAAATACATTTGCAGCTCTGGTAAGCCGATCTACACTCTCTCCAACTGATATGTTGAGAACCAGCTTCTGTACTTTAATTTCCCCCATGGAGTTCTTGAGTTTGTCAGCCATGAGGTTCTTGACATCGCCATAGTCCCACCAAAAAAACATCACATAAGCTAATCTTGAAGGAGTAAAAAGTGTTTAACATGCAACAAAATTGGGAGTGAAAAGCATGTCATGAAATTCCCCAAAAGAAGAACAAAGTCCAAATTGTATCTGTATTCCAAAGACCACCACATGGGTTTTTAATAAAGCAAAGTAGATATGTCCTATTCTTCCACAGCCTCATAGAAAAGCCCTAATAAAAATTTTGCATGGAGAGCCTGAACCCAACCATTAGTAAGTACTGTAGATACTAAAGATAAAATAACCCACACATTTATTCCACACCTACAATTGCAAAGTGCAAGTGAAATCTATGATTTACCATAGCCTTACAAAAGAGATTTCTCCATTATTTATTCGATGCAATCTAGAAAAGAAGTAGACACCCAATCGCCTACTTATCAAAATAGATAGAGCGTACTACAAAGGATTGAAGAAAATAACAAGTGCCAAAACATTAATTTAAAGGTGGTATTGATGAACATATGTTTTAAGAAAATGAATGTAAAGAACCTAAAAAAACTAGGCTTTAAGAGTACCTAACAACATAAAATAAAATGCTAAAAACCCACCATGTCATCGTTTGTTACAACCTCTACCACCGTAACCACATTGAAATCGTTCACGACTGCCTACTCCACTATAACCTGCAAAATGGCCAGAAGCAATAGTTCTATAAGCAACACAAATATTAGTATAGTCACAAAAATGAGAAAATAGTGCAGTTGAGAGCAATGCATGCACATAAAACTCACCATATCTTAACCAAATATCTTGGCTGGTAGGATGACAGGCTCAACTTATTGCATGGGTTTTTGTCTACTGGCAATGTAAGCACCTCATAACAACTCTTGTTTAAGTAAGATAGCGTCACATTTTTTTACAATCCCACCTTAACAGTGTTCCCTTGATTGGACAGTGGTAGTTTATTTATTTCCTTAGACACAAAATTTTAGTTCTAATAACCAAAAATAAATATTATTTGTATGCACGGATGGATGAAAATAATAAGAATCTGCCAAACCCCTTCTCTAATTTACATATATCCAGAGCATATGCTAACAAATTCTATCCTTTTCAAGGGCATTCTAATGGAATAGGCTCAGACATAGCTATCAATAGTTACACATATGAACAACATGCATAAATATATCTACTAAGGCTTCTATAGAATAATGAATTGGCAATAATTGATATTAATATGTTTCAGGCTCAAAGAGGTTACATATGTAAATTATGCAATAGAAGAAAACTCCTTTTTAACCAAAAAAAAGAAGAAACATTTTGTATAATTATATTATATATTACCAACATTATTACCGTTTGGTTCTACATACACTTGAACCTTGTTAATCCTTACTTCTATGAATAGAACAACATTGGCCTATCAATTCAACATCAGGAATTGTCAGTGTGTGACATAAGGAAAATGTATCATGATGATGATATTCACTATCTATTTAGACTAGCCTAGTTTATCATACATATAAAAACACCTTACAAATTATGGTTTAACTTGTTTCTTCTACAAAATCACTTAACACCATTTGGTTAGCAGACAACCATGAAATATTTTTTTATTATGTTTTCTAGCATATGAGAAGCACCTTACAATAAAAGCATGTTTTGATAACTAGTTCTATTTTCCAGAAAGAAATATAATGGCTGGACTGAAATTGGCATACTTGTAAGTAAGAAAGATCAAGAAACTGAAGTTCTTTCAACTTGACAACAACTGAATCAATCTTTGCAACAAGCCATAACGGTTAAGGAGAATTAGAAGGCTTCACATAAAGCTAGAAATAATGGCAAAAGTAAGGCAAAGGATGAAGAGGAGTCAAAATAGATAAGTGTGTATCTATGAAGGATTGAAGAAAATAAGAGGTGTCGCAACGTGAATTTAAAGGTGGTATTGATGAACAGATGGCTCGTAAAAAATGAATGTAAAGAACCTAAAAAACTAGGGTTTAAGAGTACTTGATGACATAGAATAAAATGGAAGGGATGTCGATGAAGAAGGATGTCCCCATTGCTAAAAACCTGTTACAACCTCTACCACTGTAACCACACCCAAATTGCGCACCAGCCTACTCCACTATAACCTACAAAATGCCATGCAGTTGCAAAGATAAGGTGGAGAAGGGTTAGCAAATAGCTTGCATTTACCAAATGTGTTGTTGATAGTTAAAAAGGCACGGCCTCTACAACTTCCTTTGTAAGAAGCATGACATCTAGTTCTAGAGGAACCTCGAGGGCTTCTTCTGTTGACTATAGTAACACTAGCAGACTTTTTGCTTGTATCCTCCAGTGACTTGTTACTAGGTCTTGTAAACTTGTATCAAAATTGGAATTGAAGGTAAATCTATTGCATGCCTTTTTCCATGTACAAAATATTTCATCTCTATAATGTTATCCTACTTTGTTTCCGTGTATTCTAAGATCGTATCTGCAGAAGAAAAATGAGGTCACATGTGTTTGCCTTGAAAAAATAGGGAACAACATTAGAAACGTAATGCAATTTTCTTGTGACCCATTTCTCATTGGATGGAATACTTGCCCTCTCCTCTTACAAATTAAAAAAGCCAGGAAAAATAGGTGGTGAATCACTAGACTTGCAACCAAAAACAAACCTTCGAAACCATGGAAAAACACTTTAATTTTTTCACATGACAGTTTTCCAACAGCTTTATTGAAAAATTAGAAAGGTGAAAACAATAGTCTCCTACCTTATGGCAAGGATGATTAAAAAATAGGTTCTCACTGTCTGGACTATCCCAATATCTCATCTAAACAATGTCCTCTAATAGTTGTTCTCTTATTCATGGAAAAAAGAGGCTCTTTTTAGGTTTCTTGTAGAAATCAAAATACTAATTTGTAATCCAAAAAGAGAACATGTTAAAGTATCTAGTTAAGTATTTGAAACTTGATCTTATGGTTACTAAAAGACATTAGTCACTAGTTTGTAATGTTCCACATCATAGCATGCCATCTTCATATATCAAAAAACCTAAACAACGGTATTTGAGCTCTCTTGAGTCAAAATCTAAATATCTCTTGAGTGAGAGAAATTATCACAAGGACATAGCTGCCATTTGTTAGTGGGAATAGGGGTATTTCATATCTAGTTTCATTATTTACTAGCTATTTATCCCTTGTTGTGTGAATAATTCATATTATTTAACTATTTATTAGTTAAATAATATTCACACACATATTCACATGTTAAGTTGACTTAGGAAGCATTCTAGTTGTTTCTAGATGTTGAGAGTTGTCTCTAGTTGTCTCTAGTTGTCTTATCCTATAGTTGTCACATGTCATAGGATTAAGACACTTGTCACATGACTACAACATCTTAGTTCTCACCCTTTCCTTTATAAGCAAGGTATGTCATAGCATATTGTAATGGGAGTGTAATCTTTTATTTGCATTCATTGATAGGAATACAATTCATTCTTGTCATATTGATCTTCTCTTTTATTTGTGCATTCCATTAGGCTTCTAGATCTTGGGTGGCTATATCCATAGCCAAATCTTACATGGTATTAGAGCTTGTAGATTGCCTTTGGTTAGTCTATTGAGAGATCCTGAGTGCAAATTATGGTGGATCTTGAAAATTGAGTATGCTCTTCTCTTGCATCGTATGATGATCTTGAGAATTAGAAAATTTCGATAGAAATACCATATTTGGAGGATTTTCCTCTTTGTGGCATTGTATTGCAGGTTGCAGTATATTTTTTATTGACTTAGGTGGCTGATTCAACTTCTACATGCCAATTTTTTTGTTGTTGGAGACATTTTTTGCACTAGGTCCACATCTTCAGCATGTCAGATCAAAAAATGCCTTTTGGGTTTTGTTCGCTGCATCAAAAAACCATTCGGGTATCTTTTAGATTTTGCATGCAGTAAACAGATCATCCACAAGTTTAATAAGAAAGTTTCTGTAGGACCCCTCTCCAATGGAGTTTTTCGTTTTGACAGTCCAACTTTGAAAGCTCATATCTTGCTCAATTTTGCTCCTTTTTTTGAGCAATTTTTTTTATTTAGATCAGAATTTCACAAGCTTCACAGTGGTGCGGACAATTTTTAATTTTGGTGTCTAAATTTTTCATAAATTGCATATTTTTGTCATTGTTGATGAACAATCCTCATTTTTAGAACTTCCACGGCTCCGTTTAGGGTAATACGGTAACATTTTTAGGTGAATTTTTTTAAGTACATAATTTTTTGAGTACTTCTCAGATCTGTAATCAGTTTGGTCTAGTTTTGCTCATAAATTGTACTTTCAGATATAACCTAATTTTGGCATTTGCATGTACCAAAATCAAAAGACCACTTAGTTATTTTGGCTTGTGGCAACTGTAATCGCACTAATTATAAAGTGCCAAGATCATATTTTGCTGGGGGGATCATTGATTGAGTGAATTTGGGGGGGTGATCTTGTAGTGGTTGATTGCTTTTAGGTCTTGGTTGTGTGTTTTTTGCAATGGGGAAATCTCAAATTGAACTTCTAACTCCATATAATTATGCATCTTGGAAAACATCACTATGGAATTATCTAATGGGAAAATGTTTCACAGGATATGTAAAAGAATCTATTCCTAAACCTATTAAAGTGAATGCAAAGGTAGTATGGGAGATCAATCATGAGAAAATTCTTGGGTACATTTGTTCATTTGTCTCTTTTGATTTGCAATTCCATGTTGAATCATGTACAACACCTAAGGAGGCTTGGGAGACTTTTGAAAAATTGTATGGTAAAACTGACAAGATTAGGGGTTATCAAATTGATAATGATTTGATGAGTCTTGATCCTACGGATTTGACAAAATCCAAGACTATATCTCCAAGATTAAGCAATTAAGAACAGAACTAAAGGATTGCAAGATTACTAAGGAGAATTTACAATTAATTCTCAATGTGTTATCCAAGCTTGGTCCTAAGTATTCAATGTTTGTTTCTAGCTTTCACACTCAATGGATTTCCATGGGAGCTGCATATGTTGAGCCTACTTTTGATGACTTTTCAAAACTTCTAATCCAAGAAGAAGTGAAGTTAATTCAAATGGGCATCCTCAAGTCTTCTAAACTACAAGAATTGGTGGCCAATGAACCTAAGGTATAGAAAGAATCAGAGAATCCTGAAAAGAAACAAAAGAAGAAAAAGAACAAGCCACATAAAGAATCTGAGTCCTCTCTCTCCAAAGGGGAATCATCTAAGAAGTAGAAGCCTCAGTGTGCATATTGCAAGAAATTGGGTCATGATGAACACCAATGTTATATAAAGAAAATTGATGAGTTGCAACATCAACTAAAGAAGGTTCAAATGAATTCATCTTTAGGGGGCTCATCTTCTTCTTCATCATCTTCAAAGTCAAAGTACAAAAAACAAAGGGGGAAAGCACTTTTTGTAGTTATAGATTCTGAGTCAGGGAAATGGATCCTTGATTCTGGAGCTTCACATCATATGGCTTCATCATAGAGTATGTTCTCTTCATTTAATACTTGTTCATCACCACCCATTCTGATGGCCAACAACACATCTATGAGTGTTTTTGGGAAAGGATCGACTGACATTGATGAAGGGTCATTCAATGATGTCTTTTGTGTACACTCATTGTCTACCAATATCCTTTCTATCTATCAAATTACACATGGTGGAGCAGGAAAAAGTGTTGAGTTCACACCTGATTATGTGATTATTCAAGATTTGCATAGCAAAGATATAGTTGTAGTTGGGGAGGTAGGTCATCAATCTCGAGTGTACACCTTCTCACATTTTGCTCCTATTGTTCTTTCAGCTGAGATTCACACTCATGTGGACATTCTTCTAGTGGTAGCCATTACACCCATCTCTCTTGGTTATTCAAAGCAAAACATCGAAGGTACCCCTCCAAGCATTTGCTGGTCACCCCTATTTGGCCATCAGATTGGGGATGATATGACGAGCTACCAGAAACCATAGTGCCCAAACATGAAAATAAGTAAGTCCAAAAATTACTTGTAAATATAGGATTGTGATTACTTACTATAACTTTTGGAGTCTCGTGTAGTTTTTGAATAGTATTCATAAAGGCTATTGCTACAATGCTTGGTACCAATGGGTGTGCCAAAGCACAAAACTGTGCATATTTGGTGAGGTGTTCTACAACAATCATGATGACATTTTTTCCTTTAGATCTAGGAAAACTTGTGATGAATTCCATAGATACCTCCTCCCACCACTAACTTGGGATAGATAAGGGTTGTAGAAGACCTGGAGTCTTAATTGCCTCCCCTTTATTTTCTTGACATTTTGATACAATATTTTGTACATTCCCTTTTAGCCCTTCCCAAAAGAAATCTTTCTTGATTCTATGATAAGATTTTACAAATCTAGAGGGCCCACCTACTGGAGGAGCATGTAGTTCTGCCAACACCTTAAACTTAAGGGTTGAATTCTTGCATAGGTACAACCTATTCTTGTACCAGAAAACATTTCCTTTCCATGCAAATTTGTCTAACACACTTGAATCCTATTGGAGTTTTTGAATGAGAGTTTGAGTATATGTGTCCTTCTCCCACTCTTCTCTTACCTCATTTACCCAATCTACTTGTAATATGGAAATGACATACAATAGCGACTCTGTGGGTTCATCCCTCCTTGATAGAGCATCAACCACAACATTATTTTTTCCTTTCTTATATATGATCTCAAAGTCATATCCAAACATCTTTGTGACCCATTTTTGTTGTTCTTTAGATGACAACCTTTGTTTCAAGAAATATTTGAGACTATCATGATCTATCTTTACCTTAAAGTGTCTTACCATTAGATAAGTTCTCCATTATTTAACTGCATGCAAGATAGCCAACATCTCCTTCTCATAAATTGGATTCAACAAATTCTTACCTTTGAGTTGGAGGCACTCAAATTTTATGGGTCTTCCTTCTTGCATGAGTACTACTCCTATGCCATGTCCTGAAGCATCACATTCCACAATGAATATTTTATAAAAATCTAGAGCAGCTAGGTGTGGAATTGTGCACATGGTTTCCTTTAACTACTTAAATGGCTACCTCATTCCACTTGAAGGAATCCTTCTTCAACAAAGTTGTGAGAGGTGATGCTATGCTACCATAATTATTTACGGATTGATGATAATAACTTGTAAGCCCTAAGAAAACTTGTAGGTTCTTGAGGGTCCTAAGCATTTTGCACTCTACAATGGCCTTGATCTTATGAGGGTCCACCTTGACTCCCTCATGTGATACAATATGACTTAGGTACTACACTTATTTAACTCCAAACACACACTTGGATGGTTTAATGTATAACTAATGCTTCTCAAGAATGCCCAAAGCCTTATTTACATGCTATAAGTGTTCTTCCCAACTTTTTCTATATGTTAATATATCAAAAAATACCAAAACAAATTTCCATAGAAATGACTTGAAGATAGAGTTCATCAAGCTTTGAAATGTCGATGGTGCATTTGTGAGACCAAAAGGCATTACCAAAAATTCCTAATAGATCTCATAGGTTCAAAAATCTATCTTATGTACATCCTCATCTCTAATTCTGATTTGATGATAACCAGAATGAAGATCAAGTTTTGTAAAATAGACAACACCATTAAGCTCATCTAAAAAATCATCAATTACAGGAATAAGAAACTTATTTTTTATGGTGTACTTTTTGAGCTCTCTATATTCAAGACACATCCTCCAAGTGCCAGCCTTCTTGTGCACCATTACCAGAGGAGAGGAGTAAGCACTCTGACTATGCCTAATAATACTTGCCTCTACAGCTTCTGAACTATCTTCTCTATCTCACTCTTTTAGGAGAGAGGGCCTGATGTTGGGTCATTGGCTCCCTAGTACTAGCTAAATGACATGATCTTGATCCCTTTTAGGAGACAATGCTTTAGGCATGCCCCCAAAAACAACTGAGTGATGATCTATAATTACTTGGAGATCTGGTTGTTTAGGAACATTTAGCTAATATGATGCTAATGAAAATAATTAGCCCATAAATCCATCAATCCCCTTTTTAAGAATCTTTTGCATTTGATGCAAGCTTACCATTTTAGGGACTTTGAATGCAATCATCTTAGTTCAACTATCCTTCCCTTTGAGTGAAATCTCATGAATAGTTGTTGGAAGTTTATCTCAATTGTCCCCAATGTAGTGAGCCACTCTACCCCCAACACTATATGTACACACCCATGGGAATAACAAACATTGGACAATCAAGTCAATATTCTCCCATGATCAATTTAATGCTATGATAATTTCCTGAACAATTGACCATACCCCCATTTGCAATTTGCAACTAAAATTTTGGATCAAGGTATATAAAATAATTAATGAGTAGTTAACTTCTTTTTTGTGAAGTTGTGAGTGCTTCCTAAGTCAATCAACACTATTACTCTCTTTCTTCAAGAAACCCACCTCCTTGAAAGTTTGTGGGACGTTAACTCCAACAAGTGCATGAAAAGAAATGACTGGTTTTGTATCTCTTGATTCCTCATCTAACTCATTGTCACCCTCTAATATTGGTTCCTCATCTTCTTCTTCACTCGACCCTTCAATATAGAACAATTTCTTTTCAATACATTTATGTCCTTGGCTGTATTTTCTATCACAATTAAAACATAATCCTTTTTCTCGCTTCTCCTCAATTTGTTGTGGCGTTAATCTAGTAGGTTAAGGAAGTGATTGTGTAGAAGTGCTTCTATCTCTTATGTTTACAAAACCTTTCCTTTTACTAGCCATAAATTTTTCATCTACCTACCTTACAATAATCATTGCTTGGGACATAGAATTTGGACGAAACATGTGTACCTCATATTTGATGTGATCATTTAAGCCTCCAAGGAATAATTCCATCATATTTTCCTCTACCACATTTTTTACTCTTAAAGACAAAGTTTGGAATTGATGAATATAATCCTTGACCATACCTATTTACTTCAATTTGGTAATCTAGTCTAAGTAGCTATCCATAAGATTGTCACTATAATGTGTAGTGAGCTCCTCTTGGAAAACAAACTAAGTGACAACACATCCTTTATTTTTCTTTTATGCACATAGCCAATTATAGCAAATGAATTGGTTAGGTTCCAAGTATAAGGAAGCCATTGCTACCTTTTGTTGACAAGGAACATGGTGAATATCAAATAATTTCTCCATTTGGTAGAGCCAATTAGTAGGATCTTGACCATCAAACTTTTGCATATCCATCTTTGGTGTGAAATGCCTAGCCATAGAGTGATTTGAGTGTTGTTCCATCTTGAGATCTGATTCAAACTTGAAAACACCCTTCCCCTTAGGAGACTTCTCTTCCTCCCAATCCTAGTTGTGTGACTCCCTATGTTTGGAATATGTAGGATGCTGCCCATGAACTGTTGGCAAGAGACACTATATGGATTCATGAATGTTGTCATTGATGGCAACAAAGTTCATCCCACACATCCGCAGGACATGGTATGTCTCTACCGGAAGTTAGAGTGAAGAATGTTGTGGTCCGGTAATCAAGAACAGAGCATGTGACGAGGTCCGACAGACAGGTCCGGATCTCTCAGAGGAAGCATCTTGGTGAAGTGTGGATTTGCGAAAGTTAAGAGGAGTATCTTGATTGATAGATTCCAAGGTTTGAGCCTCCGGTGTGAAAAGGATAAAGAGATATGAATGTTTGAGTGTCGGGTTCTCATGTGACAGTGTGAACAGAGGAAGAACTGACTGGTAGAACATCAGACATTATTCCGGATGTGTTACTAATGTTGGTAAAGGTTATGAAGGCATGAATTATGTTTGGCCGACATAATTAATGATCTCCACAATTATATCATTGATCCGCATTACTTGGTGTGCAAGGATTCAGCCGACAGATCAAAGTTTGTGAAAAGATTGACTATTCTGGGTGCCGACTAGAAAGGTGATGAAATCACTTGTGCAGATATATATACATGATGGATTTAGTTATGAGATGTGTTGTGGGTGTTGTTGATGTGCGAATAAAAGCAGAGCAGAGCAGAAGCAGTAAGGAAGGTCCGGTATGTGAAAGGAAAGCAGCATAAGGAAAGAGGAAAGATGAAGTGCAGCAGATCAGTGTACTGAGCCTAACCAGAATTGAACTCCAGCATATGTGGATGCTACCAATCAGTTCAAGTATTGTATAACATCCCTTTTGTAGACAGTGTGTCTCTTTGTAGGCAGTGTGCCTCCTTTGTGAGCAGTGTGCTCGGGCAGTGAGCCCTAATTGGCAAGTGCCATTTTGTTTTTCTTATTCTTCTAACAGAGAATAATCCTTGGGTTAATCACCCCATGGTTTTCTCCCTTAACAGGGTTTCCACGTCAAAAATACTATGTCATGTGTATTTGCATTTCATGATTATGTTTGTTCATTTGGATTAATATTACACTGATTGCTAATAAAGTTCAGAAAGCAAAAATAATTAGGATAACTTATTTAGCCCCCCTCTCAGTTATCAACAATTGGTATCAGAGCTAAGTTCCTCCTAACAGAGCCTAACAGCTTGAGGAAGATCTGGGAATTCAAATGGATGCATATGGTTTAAGGGAGCAACTCAAGACTGCCCTTGATGATCTTGAACAGTCAAACTCTGAAGTCAATGAATTAAAGGAAAGACTCAAACAGGCTGATGATTTCATGAGAGAACTAAAAGACAAATTAAGTCTCTCTATGAAAAAGAGAAAGGAGCTGCTTCAGTAATTGGCAAGACAAGGTGAAGCAAATAATGCAAATGAAGAGCTGAAGGAAAAAACTGAGTTGTGTGAAAAGTTATCAAAAGAAATCATTATGGTAAGACATGAAATAGAATCAGGAGTCATGAAGTTTACCCAAGAAGTTGAAGAGAAAAGAAAAACTGAAGATAATCTAAGACAATCTCTCAAGGAGAAAACAGAAGATTGCCACCAGATGGATAGAATTATCAGACATCTTGAATTTGATCTTGAAGATGCTAAAGATAATGAAGAAAAACTTGAGGATCAAATTGTCTCTCTCAAAAGGGATCTTCAAACAACAAATGAGTATAAAGAGAAATTCAAGATAAGTTCTGCTCAACTTGAAGTTCTTCTTGGAAGTCAAAAGAGGGCAGATGACAAGTATGGTTTGGGATATGAGAAAGGAGAAAGCTTTGGATCCAGTCAGAAGACTTTTGGATCAGAAAATCCAAGGAACAGATTTAGAAGACCTCTGGTAAGACAGCCTAATGCTCAAAGATATCCTTCCTTCAATGGATACTGCCACAACTGCAATACTTTTGGTCATAAAGCTAATCAGTGCAAAAAGAGAATGAATTAGACAAATTCATTCTTCTCCGGACAATGTTTTAACTGTAAAAGGTATGGTCACAAATCTCTTGAATGCAGAAATATGCAAATGAACAAATCATTCAATGGTAGATGCTTTACATGCAATAGAATAGGTCATATGGCTAATCAATGCAGATCAAGAGGATATCAATCAAATATGCAAAGAAATGTTGTTTGCCAAATCTACAATAGATCCGGTCATATTGCAAAATTCTGTAGAAGCAAGAATCAAGACAAAAGAGGTCCGGTATATCCTAATTAGAATCAAGATAAGGGTAAACAAAAAGTGAATGCGAATGAAGTTAGGAATGAGATGAACAAGATTTGGGTGAAGAAAAGTTCAGAGAATGTAGAGGTTGGATCCACACCAGACTCTGGTGCTGATATTCCTTCCAGAAATTAAAAGGTGAGCTCTGGCTCAGGGGGAGACACAAAAAAAACCTTGTTCCTCCAACCAGTTAAGTGGTGCCTGAAATTGGCACATGAGAAGCTGTGGATCAAAGGGTTTCTAGAGAAACATCTAAAGAAGGTCTGGTAAAAATTTGAGAGATCCGCAAAAAGATTTGAAGAGTCTTCTGATGAAACAGGTGTTTTCACAAGACTGGTCCGGGAAAACAGAGCAACCGGAATAACTTAGTTTGAGCATTTATTGCAAACTGACATTAGGGTTTGCAAAGCAATATAAGGGTTTTCTCATTAATCACTTGTTCATTCTGCATTCAAGAAGAAGAAAGAAAAGGAGCTCTGCAACTACTTCTCCCAAAGATCAGGACGATTCTTCCTATAGCTCAATCCGGATTGCATCGTGTGTGCCCTAAACTGCGTAAAAGGTATTTTTCGTTCTTGATAACCTTCAGTAAGATTCTGTGATGATGGCTACTCCAAATATAGTAAAGATCTCTGATAGACCTCGCCCCACATTTAAATATTGCCCAAGGCCTTGGCATCTCAAAGGAGGCACTTGATGCCCACAAGAAAAGAATGGAAAGGGCTGAGGAAGAGAAGAAAGAGGCAGAAAAGAAACACAAGGAAAGTGCTCTGGTAGAAACCTCTACCCAGACTAGATCATCAAAGAGATCTATGCTTGTCACAGCCAAAAGCTCAAGAACTTCAAAACTGGAAGTCCAGGCATCCAGCAAAGGAGAGAAAAGATCAAAGATAAAATCCATAAGGGCTTATGTCAGTCAGAGAGATGAAGAGGAAACTGAATCAGATGAGGGGATAAAGGAAATAAAGAAGCAGAAGAAGAAAGGATCCGGTAAACCCTCCACAAGTCAAGACAAGGAAGAAATGGCAGAGGAATTTGTTGAAAAGCCCACCTTGTCTTTAGAAAGTGTAATCAAATCAGTCACTATGGATGGAAACCTTCAACCAATGGCCGAATTCTATGATGATTACAATAAGGCTGACCAAAAGATCTTGCAGGAAGCTACAATCAGGTATCTGAACATATACAATAAGGCTTTCATTGAAATTATTTCTCTTATTCCTAAGAGCCTAGAAAAGAAGTTAGAAATGAGAAAGACCAATGCCATGGCAAAAGACCTTGAGATCCGGGAACAGATAGCTATTCAGTTATATCCTTCAATCGATCCCAAGACAATGAATATGGTATTCAAAGATTGTAAGGATCAGTTCAGGAGCAAAGTAAGGATGAATCAACTTATGCTTGGTGAGACCGACAAGGTAGCCAAGGACACAGAAGAGATTCTCCGAAACGTCTTCAAAAGATTCAATCTTCCTATCATAGAGGACTTGGGTGCTGACCCCTCGGCCACAAATATTACAGAAGAGTTGACTGAGATAATGACAGAAGAAGTAATGGACACCGGTACATAAAAGGATAAGGACTTAGAATCCTCTATTCTGGAAGAGGTGGCTCATGAACAAACAAATATCTCTCCTCTGGTTTCTCCTATAGCTTCCGAATCTAAAGGAGAAGACAGAATACAGGAGAAAGAAGCAGGAGTGAAGGAAAAAGAAGTGGACAGTACCAAGGTTGCAGAGGAAGAGAAGACCACAACTGATAGTGGTAAGCATGCAGAAGGAGAGAAAGCTCCAAGGGACATCCCTAAGAATACAGAAGAGAAGAAACATCTGTCTCCGGCAAGAGACACTGCAAAAACTGTCCAAGAATTCCTAAACAAGGAAACAATGGAGATTGATGAACCGGAGCTTCTACAAGGACCATTTAATTTTGATTCACTTTCTTCGGTACAGACAATGAAGATAGCCTCATTCACCAATGCAAAGGCTAAAGAAAAACTCCTAAAGTCTCACATGGAAGACTATGAGTTGATAGAAGCTGCTTCCGGAGTGCTAGAAAAGATTATGCCATCGTTTCAGAAGGATTCCATAGCCTCCTCATCTGGTAATCTCAAAACTCTAGTCAATAGTGTTAGCACACATTTTGATTCACTAGAGAAGTCAGCAGAAGATAAGGTCCGAAAGGAATTTCTTGCAAAAAGATTATCAGAGGTACAAGGGTTGATAAGTAATGATAGGAGAAATATGAGTATAGGGATAAAGAGCTTAGAAAATGCTCTTAAAGATGGCAGAGAAATATACAAATTTTGTTTATCATGGTCCAAAGCAACAGTGGAGATTGAAAAGAAAATAAAAGAGCAAGAGGATAAACTACTAAGTTTGTCTCAAAGTTTTGATCCTCTCTCTTCCTCCATAGTCAATCAAGAGTGTCAGACTATTGCAATCACAAATGCAATAAAGAATTTTGAGAAAGAAAAGAAGAACATAATTAGTCGGATGGGTGAACTCAGAAGAATCATTATCCCTAAGTTAGAGGCCATGCATGAGGCCATAAGTGATGCTCAAACTACTGCCCAAACCAATGATCCGACAGATCTTAAGAGGGCAGAAGCTTTTGTGTTCCTGTTGAGTGGTCACATCTCAATTTTGGATAGGATGAAGCAAAGTTGGGTGACAGAAGTTGTACAATTGAAGACAACTTTTGCAGACATACTTAAGTATATGTAAGTATGTCATATGTATATACTTATGTGGCTAAGTATAGTTTAAATTTTGAAAGTTTTGGTATGCAGACCCTACCCTTTGCCATTGATTTCAAAGGGGGAGTGAAGATCAGTGAAAAATGAGGAATCCAACTAAGGGGGAGCTCCAGAAAATATATATAAAAACAGAGCATCAGCCAAGGGGGAGCATAGTGTAAACACTTAGTCATTTTTCACTAAGTGTTGCCATCAATGCCAAAGGGGGAGATTGTTGGAAAGAGACACTATATGGATTCATGAATGTTGTCATTGATGGCAACAAAGTTCATCCCACACATCCGTAGGACATGGTATGTCTCTACCGGAAGTCAGAGTGAAGAATGTTGTGGTCCGGTAATTAAGAATAGAGCATGTGACGAGGTCTGACAGACAGGTCCGGATCTCTTAGAGGAAGCATCTTGGTGAAGTGTGGATTTGGGGAAGTCAAGAGGAGTATCTTGACTGATAGATTCCAAGGTTTGAGCCTCCGGTGTGAAAAGGATAAAGAGATATGAATGTTTGAGTGTCGGGTTCTCATGTGACAGTGTGAACAGAGGAAGAACTGACTGGCAGAACATCAGACATTATTCCGGATGTGTTACTGATGTTGGTAAAGGTTATGAAGGCATGAATTATGTTTGGCCGACATAATTAATGATCTCCACAAGTATATCATTGATCCGCATTACTTGGTGTGTAAGGATTCAGTTGACAGATCAAAGTTTGTGAAAAGATTGACTATTTCGGGTGTCGACTAGAAAGGTGATGAAATCACTTGTGCGGATATATATACATGATGGATTTAGTTGTGAGATGTGTTGTGGGTGTTGTTGATGTGAGAATAAATGCAGAGCAGAGCAGAAGCAGTAAGGAAGGTCCGGTATGTGAAAGGAAAGCAACATAAGGAAAGAGGAAAGATGAAGTGCAGCAGATCAGTGTACTGAGCCTAACTGAAACTGAACTCCAGCATATGTGGATGCTGCCAATCAGTTCAAGTATTGTATAACATTCCTTTTGTAGATAGTGTGTCTCTTTGTAGGCAGTGTGCCTCCTTTGTGAGCAGTGTGCTCGGGCAGTGAGCCCTAATTGGCAAGTGCCATTTTGTTTTTCTTATTCTTCTAACAGAGAATAATCCTTGGGTTAATCACCCTGTGGTTTTCTCCCTTAACAGGGTTTCCACGTCAAAAATACTGTGTCATGTGTATTTGCATTTCATGATTATGTTTGTTCATTTGGATTAATATTACACTGATTGCTAATAAAGTTCAGAAAGCAGAAATAATTAGGATAACTGATTCACCCCCCCCTCTCAGTTATCAACATGAACAAATTTCTTCATCCTCTTCTCCAACCCTTGCATCTACTATGTCATAACTAACAAGATTTCATCCTTCATCTTGTTGGTGCCTTTTTGAAAATTTTCCATTATATATTCATTATCTTTATGAACAATCTCCTGATTTTCTACCTCCTCATTACTTGGAGATTTTGACAAAATTCTTTTTTCCTTTTGTTGCAGGCCCCACCATGATGGAAAAAAATAATTTGGCAATAAATCACACAAAATAGGTCTAAATAATTTGAAATTCTTACTATGACTTAGTAGGGCCTATATGTCACTTTCCAAAATAAATCTTAAAGAAATATGGTGCAGAGGTTTGAGGTGGTGCTGAAAGGAGGCAACAATGGCAACGGGGTAAACGATTAGACCTTTCGACCATTGGTTAACCTCTTAGACTTGCGAGTAAAACCCTAACAATGAACAAACAAGACTTTTCTTGATAATTTTTATCCTGCAGACAAACATAAAACCCATAAAATAGTGTTTGTAACCAATGGATAAAAGCTACAAAAGAATACACCAATTGTGGATTCATATGGTAGGTCCATATGGTATGACCTACAAACTAAAAAAATTTTCAAAAATTTTCTAGTACTAGAAATATAGAGTGTTTTATATGAAAATTCACCTGCAATCTACTCTGGACACAACAACGAGGTCATTTTTTCTATGGGAGGCCACTTGCAAAATTTGACTCCCAAATCTTGCCAAAAAATAGGTTATATCTGCAACTCAAAGCTCACAAACTTGTCAAGGACGGGGGTTAGATCACTAGGTGTGCCAAAAATGAAGCTGTGAAAATAATGCAAGATAACAACATGAAAGATAAACAATACAAAAATAGCCTTTCAACCTTGCACAAATTTAGACTTATAATAGAACGAGGTAGAGTGCACCCAAGCTCCACCAGTTTTGTTCTATGGATCATGCATTGTGGATTGCTGACAAAACCAACATAACTTGGCCATAATGGAAGCAAAAGATAATGAAAGTGATAGCACAAATGTACATATGAGAGATTGTTGGGGTTTGAAAATGAAATGAGAAGTTCAATTTATAGATGAAGAGGGAATAAAATGGATGGCTAAGATTAGAACGGTGTGGTATGAGGTGGATGACTAGGATGAAAATTTGAAATTAGTGGTTGACACACATTCAATGAGGATGACAGGTGGCTAAAATAAGAATGTGAGTGGGGAAATGGGATTATTTAATCAATTTATAGAGAGGAAGTGCTTATGATGTGCAATTAATGAGGATAAAATAAGGATGTAAGTGGGATAAATAATTTAAATAATAAAATTATTTAAATTATGAGAGACGTGTGGCATGTGAGAGCTAATTTAAGTAAATATTTAATTTATTTAAATTAATTGGAGGAATATGGGGTAAAATTAAATAAATAAATTTATTTAATTTGGTCTAAAAGGGGGATAAATGGATAAAAGGGATTAGTTGAATAAATATAATTTATTTAACTAATTGGATGATGGAAGGGGTCATGAAAGGGGCCTAGAACAAGATGTGTCACAAGATGTTGCAAGGTGTCTCAAGGGGTTTTGAAAGTGATGTCGAAAAACATGGTCAATTTTAGGTGTCTACATTTCCCCCTATTTGAGATGATGTTGTGACTAAGAGAAGTAACATCATTTCAAAGAAGAAAAGGTATAGATGGAGGGAAAAGGATGCCCCAACCACTTGAAGGAGTGACGAGGAGGAATGATGTAATGAGGAATGTTGTTTATCTTTCATGTTGTTATTTTGAGTTATTTTAATCATCCCTCTTATCCATCTCATTATCCCTAATCACCCTAACCACCTCATCCCAATATATCCAATCCAATCCAGGCTATCATCTAGGACCCTAATCCTAATCAATTTGCCTAATCTAATCAAAGTCCTACTTCACCTAATCTACCTCCTAATCATAGTCCCATTCTTAATCCATCATTTGTCAAAATGGTTGTGATCATTAACAAGCCTAGGTCAAATCCAAAACCCAAAGTAACAATCATAGGAGGTCCACAATTTCCTCCCAATGATGATGAGAACCTTGTAGATCATGATGTATATCTTGAAGAACAAGTCAAACTACAAATACTTAAACATATGTGTAAATCCATCCCAATACTAGAGAACAAGATCCAAGAGCAAGATCCTTATGGCACCCAAATACTTTTTGATGAACTTAAAAGATTCTATAAAAATCACCAAGTCACTCCTACATCATCATCCCTACCTCCCATCAACAACCAAACCAATGTATGATCCACCTTACCCCAAATCTCACAAGTCCAAATTCCTAACTATGCTTCATCTTCACACGTACCAAATTCCACTATCTCACAACAACAAGTCACCACCCAACAACAACTCCATCAATTCATCCAACAATAACAACTCTTATACCAACAACAACAAGCCTTTCTTCAACAACTCCTAGCCACCCAAGAAAACCAAACACAACCACAACCTTTATCCTTTCAACAACCACAACCACAATCCTATATGTCTTCATACCAACCTAGCCAACCACATATCAAGCTAATCCTACCTCAACCTATCCCACTTATTCCAACATTCAACCTCACTCCCAAGTCTACCTACAGGGCTATCGAGATCCCTTACAACAAGAACATACAAATCTTACTTATCCTTTGAACCAAAATCCAACATCCATGAGTCCTCACACTACCACTGACAAGGGGAACACCACTCCTATTTATGTATCCTATGTGTATCTTCTATCATCATCCAATCAAATGATTACCCAAGAACCTCAAACTCTAAATACCTCTACCCATGAGTCCCTTGATTATGAATCTAGAATACAAGACTTTATGGAAGACCCTGATAACTAAGAACTTGTGGACTATATCATTGCCAAAAATCCTCAATCTTATTTCGAAAGGCTACTCCACCTGGGAGGAGTTGAGATTCATCTAGATGTTGATCCCTCCACTTTGATTCCTCAAGGTCATCCTTATCAAGTTGTTAATCCATTAGGAGGGCCTTCCCAACCACATGTTGAAGAAATCATAAATCTCAACACATCAAATCTTCCATCTAATTCCAATCCTATTACATCCAATCTTATTGTATGTAGAAAAATGTATCAAAGGTAAATAGAATATATATGTGACTAACCCAAAACCTTCACCTTCAAACCAAGTCCTCCACACTTGATAGAACAGAGTAGAGTGCACCCTTCCTTTGCTAGCTTTTTTCTCTAAGATAGTGATTGATAGTATGAAGAAATGTTGGTTGCTCACTTCAACAACATAACTTTATGATATGGTGAGAGATATAGGATGATTTGGAAAAGATGATGTTACTCTGAAAGATCCTATATGAAATGACTTAGTTGAGGCTAGATTTATAGGTAGGTGAGGGATAGGAATGGATGTCTAGGATTAGATTAGTAATGGATGGCTAGGATTGAGACATAGATCAAGGATAAATGGTTGAGATTAGAAGATGTGGATGGGTAAAAGCAAGAAACTCACTCCACATGTAGGGGAAGTCGCACGGGCAAAAAAATTCCCGACAGGAAAGGGCACCTGAAGCTAAACGGGCACCCATTATATAATAGATATAATAGAAACGGGTACCCGTTATAAAACAGGTACCCGTTCTTAAAATAACAGATACTCATTATATAATGGGTACCCATTCTATGAATTTTGAAATCACCGACCACCTTTTCCCTTCCCTTTGCTTTAGTTTTAGGCTCGGGATAGGCATGGTTAGCCGACCTTGAGCCTTGGACCTGCAAGTTTTTTTCTAAGTACAGAACAAGAGGAAAGACTAAGTTTACCTATATGGCTGACGACCTTTTTTTCTGAATTTTTTTATGAAATGAAAACCCATTATAGATGACAGTGTCTAGTTTTCAAATATGTAATTTTTTTTGTTATTGGACATATTTTTCTATTTATTATTTAATTTATGAGCAAACTGGTCCAAAAACTTGAAATGACAAGTGTTTGTATTTTATTAATAATTTTTAATTTTTAATTTTTTTTTAAAAACAAATTATATGTCATCAATCTACACATCATTCTTTACACAATGAAAAAAAAATTAATTTTATGATTTTCTTTGCTCAAATTATGTTGGCCGTACATGAGGGGTTTTCAAAAGTAGCAATTAGGCCTAATAAAAAATTATTTGGAAAAAAATTATAATAAAATATCCTCATCAAACTTTACTGTACTACACATCTTTTCCCAAAAGGATTTTGAAAAATAATTTTATTTAGGTCAAATTATGTTGGCCGTACACATGCATGGTATGGTTATAAAAAAGTGACTTTTAAACAGTGGTTTTTTGAAATGCCTATTGAAAATCAATTCGTATCATCTAGGTATTGAAATAAATTACATATTTGGAAACTAGACTATGAGTACTACATTTTATATTTAGTGACTTTTTTAAAAATTCCATCTCTAAGTGCTTCAAATTTTAAGGTCAAATGTAACAAATTCTGAAAATCAGGGAAAACACTTCCACTTTTTGGCCAAAAAGTGGACCCAACTTCTTGCACTGACCCGGATGGCTAGGATTAAGAGATGATTTAATTTTGGATTATTTATTTAATGAAGATGATAAGTGGTAGAAGATAGGGTAGTGTGACAAAGTGGTTGATAGTGTAACAAATAATTTAAATAATAAAATTATTTAAATTATGTGGTAAGGGATAATTTAAATAAATATTTTATTTATTTAAATTGGATGATGGAGGAATTAGTAGGAATTAATTAAATAAATATAATTTATTTAATTAATTGGCTATGAGAGGATAAATGGGATAAAAATGAAATTAATTAAATAAATATAATTTATTTAACTAATGTGATGATGGAAGGGTTATGCAAGGGTCCTAGGACAAAATGTGTCATAAGGTGTCTCAAGGTGGTATCGACAAGGTGATGTCACAAGACATGTCAATTTTAGGTGTCTACATTTTGCCCCTCTTTGAGATGATGTTGCGACTAAGAGAAGTAACATCATTTCAAAGAAGATAAGGTATGGATGAAAGGGAAGAGGATTCCCCAACCACTTGAAAGAGTGACAAGGAGGAATGGATGAAGGATACGATGATTATGTAAGGATGGGATGATGTCCCCTTGAGAGGATAGGTGGGTTGGAAGAACACGGGTAGGCTCTCGAAATGAATGAAATGATAAAAGATGCATAAGGAGATGGAAGAAGAAAGATAAGGGATGGTTGAAAGAGATGAATGATATGTTATGCTGTAATAAGGTGAGAAACCATATAGTTTGGTATAGCACTAGACATTATGCACCAAGGTATAAAGACCAAAATGATGATGTGTCATGTGCACCCAACTTAATACAACCTTGTCTAAATGTATGATGAAGGAAACTTAGAGCATTAAAGTCCAAGTACACAAAAGGTATGGAATGACCTTAGATGCAAAGGATGACTAGTATGAAAAAATCTATTCTAACACACACAAGATATCAATATTAGCTAGAATGATAAGAACTCGATACAAATGCAAGATAAAATGATAACACACACAAGAAAGCAAGAAAGCATGCAAAAATGATTCAAAAACAAACAAGGTATTGCCCTTGTCAAGTTGTAAACCTATGATTGATTGATAATGATGACGCTAGTGTTGTTGGCCATGCGAAGCAACACCAGGATTGATTTGATGATGATACTAGTGTTGTTGGCCATGTGAATCAACACTAGGATTTGATTGATAAGGATAGTGTTGACATTGTGGAGAATGATATATCCCTAAATCAACACAAAGATGTGGGAATGATATGTCCCATTGATGATTGATTTATGATTTATTTGATTGATTTGGTTTACAACTAGATTAGGATCAAGACCAAAGGATGTGATTGGATAATTTGGCGAGATTGATTAGGTATATTGGTATGGATTAAGTATGACTTGTATTTGGATTTATTTCTTGGATATTTGTTTTGGATATTTTATTTTTTTGTGTTTTTTAAAATGTGTTTTGACTTTTTTTGTCTTTTTTGAAAATATTTGATTTTTTATATTTTGGGAATATTTTGATTTATTTTTTTGTGTTTTTGAATGTTTTGAAATGTTTTGATTTTTTGTGTTTTGAAATGTTTTGATTTTTTTTTATGTTTTGAAATGTTTTGGGATGTCATTGGATTACAATTTGGATAGCCTTTGTGCTAGATACTAATGACAAGGGAAAACCAAAGTCTAGATGCAAGGATGGAGGTGGGATTGGATGAATGGATAAAAGAATAGGCGATAATAAAAGGCATGAAAGACTCATGATAGAGGGATGGATAAGATGATAGTAAATAGTGGATGGAATGGATGAGTGAATCATTAGGGAGCTAGGATGTGATCTCCAAAGACTATGTCGCATAGGAATAACATGCCCCATTCTAGGTGTAATGCTTAGGATTTTACATGACAAAGATTATGATGATAGGATTGGTTGGAAAGAATGAGGTATATCAAGAGATATCCAAAGCATTCTTAATTTGTTTTTCCCTATGTCTTTATCAAGATCAAAGAGGAAGGGAGAATGGATGGATTCAATATGATAGGTATGTAGGTATAATGGATAAGGATGATAGGATAGGATAGAAATGATAGGATGGGAAATGATAGGTTGGATGAGACAACATTCACCCAAGTGTAAGACACATAGATAATCAACCTACACATGACACCTATTTGCTAGGTTTTCATCATGGTACTTATCCAAGGTACCACCAAGGTGCTTTTCACCATTGGATGAAGGGATTTCTCTTTACTATTCTAATTTTTCTTTTTTTTTTCTTTTCTTTTTTGGAATATTTAAATGTGATAGGTGGATATGGATAAGAGGGACTCAAGCATCTAGTTCCATGAAAGGTGATAGTCCCATTAGAGATGGATGCCACACATGGACCATGTCAAATGCCATTATGCTCATAGATGTTGGTAAGGGATTTCATGAGAGGGAGATGGAGGAGATAGATAGTGGATTATGAAAGGTTTATGCAAGGGTGGATAGTAGATTATCATTTGTATTATGGATGAAAGGATAGTGGATTATGATTTGGATTATGGATAGAAGGATTATGCAAAAGCATGGACCATAGGAAGGTGATAGGGGAGATATGTGGGATAATGGATAAAATATAGGGAGATGGAAGTATGTGGGAATGTAGTAGAATGGAAAGGAACCAAGACCAACGGTTGGACACACCATGATAAAAATTGAAGCTTTTGATTTGGAGGTGTAGGAAGCAATGAAGATGTTTGCTTATGGGGTAGTCAATGTAGGAATTTAGGGACCCACATGGACTTAAGATATTTATGATTTTTACATTGATATTTTTGGATGGAATGGAATTTTTGGGATTGTTGGGATGTGGATACTTCATTTGACAAGTTGTTTTCTTTTTTCTTAGGGACCCAAACCATTTTTTTTGGACTTTTATTTTAGAAGTATGGGCTTGGGTAGCCTTTTGGAAGGATTTTTCTTTGATTCTTTGCATTTATGCTCATGGCATAAAGATCATCCAAATTTTTATTTATGAATTCCATGGACTTGGTGGAAGATTTATGTTTGGTTGATGTGTGCATTTGTTGATCATGATTGGGAATGTGGTGCAGTCACGATTAGGAGGGTCCACAAAGTGAACAGCCTAGACTGTGCAGCAAGAGTAAACACAATGGAAACAACTCATAGATATAAAGCAAATGTAGATTCAGTCATTCAATATATCATAGATCCAAAATACAAAGTAGTTGGTATCATGTGGGCTTACAATTAGGGCTCATAGCCCTAATTACAAAATTGCAGAATATGCACAAGATATAGCTTTGAAGCTCCTTCACAAAGAATTCAAACTATCAAACTTAGAACTATTAATCACTACTTTCCTAGGCATCTATTACATGGTTATATATCATTTCCAAAATAGAAGATTCCTCTATGTTGGTCAAGGAAGATCACAAAATCCAATGAAGAGTAGTAACGTGTGTACACGGATAGGTCAGACCTAATCGTATAGAACTCCTTCACAAATGAATGAAGTAGCATACGGATCTTAGGAAAGTTTGGCCACAAACCAAACAACATTGAATGATGTGTCATTTAGCTCTGCAAGTCATGAAATGCTCCGCAAGTCATGAAATGCTCCACAAGTCTTCTCCTTTAGCTAATTATCTGAGACTGTCAGGATGCTCTATTATGAGAAAACAATCAATCTTCTAGTAGTGATAAATTTCCGATATCTGATTCAAATGATATGAGATTTGGATATGATGTGCATGAATGTGTCTAGATGCTAAGTCCAGCTCTGCAATGTCTAAAAGGAAGTTGTAGTAGAATGTAGACCAAAATACAGAAACTGCTACTGACTGAACTAAACTGGAAAATGAAAGAAAACAAACTGAAATGCAAATGTTTTTGGTTGATGCAAGATTGCTCTTGAACCAGGGATGCTCTTGCATCAGACATCCAGGGTTGTTGAAAAAGTGAGTCCCTCACTTTGCTAGGGCTGGAGGAAAACCAAGACTCTACCTTAGCATGAGAAATCCAAGATGAGTCTTCTTTCGGTCCACCTTTCCACTTCACAAGATATTCTTTGTATTGTCTTCCTTTGGTGCTGCATCCAACTCTGTTATCTAAGATGTCTTCAATCTTCTTTGATGCTTGTTGTGGTAACTGCTTCTTCAAATCTTCTACAATGTTGTCATTGAACTCTTCTTCATGATATTGATATAGGTCTGCAATATTGAAAATAGGTGATATGCCTAATGTCTCCGGTAGCTCTACTTCATATGCATTTCTTGAATCAAACATTTTGAGTATCCTACATGGTCCAAACTTCTTTATCTTCAACTTGTTATATGTCCCAACTGGAAATATTTCTTTTCTCATGTACACCATCACTTCATCTCCAACTGCAACCTCTTTGTGTCTTCTGTTCTCATCTACTTTCTCCTTATACTTACTGTTCATCTCCTCCAAATGCTTCTTAACCTGATTATGCATTGTCTCCACGTGTCCTGCAAGTTCTTCTACTTCTGCACTCCTTTTGTCCTCCATGCTGATATCTCTCAATTCTGCTACTCCTCTAGGGTTAGTTCATTTCACAATCTCAAATGGTGTTCTTCTGGCACTCCTATTTACTAAATTATTATATGCAAACTCTGCTTGTGAAAGAATCAAATCCCAACTTCCTACCTTTTCTCCAACCAGACATCTCAACAAGTTTCCCAAACTCCTATTCACTACCTCTGTCTGTCCATCAGTCTGTGGATGAAATGTTGAACTAAACTTCAAGTCTGTCTTCATCTTCTTCCAAAGTGTCTTCCAAAAGTATCCAAGAAATATTGTATCTCTGTCTAAAATTATGCTCTTAGGTAATCTATGCAATCTCACAATCTCCTTGAAAAATAGGTCATCCACATGAACTACATCAGTCGTTGTCTTCTTACAGGGTATGAAAAGTGCCATCCTTGAAAATCTATCCACCACTACAAATATTGAATCATTTCCTCTCTGTGTCTTCAGAAATCCCATTATGAAATCCATACTTATGTCTTCCCAAGGTCTCTCCGGTACTATCAAATATTTGTACAAACCAGTATTCTGACTACTTCCTTTTGCAACTTGACAAACTCTACAACTCTGCACAAATTTCCTAACATCCTTATGTATCTGAGGCCAAAAGTAATTTTCACTTACCAAAGCCACTGTCTTATTAATACCAAAATGTCCTGCCAATCCACCACTGTGCTTCTCTTTGATCAAATTGTCTCTTATTGAACTCCTAAGTATGCATAACCGGTTTCCTTTGAACATGTCTTCCTGAATGAAATAATCCAACCACTTACTTCTATTTACCACAATAGTTTCCTTACATTCTTTCCAAGGTTTTGTAAAATCAAGATTTTCATACACGTTCTTCAATTCCTCAAATCCTAACACTTTAACTCTCATCTCTGTTAGCAAGTTCCTTCTCCTACTCAGTGCATTTGCAACTTTGTTTGATTTTCCACTCCTATGCTTCAACACAAAAGTATAACTCTGCATGAACTCTACCCATCTTATATGTTTTTTATTCAACTTACCTTGACTGTTCAAATATTGCAAAGATTGATGATCTGTATACAACACAAACTCCTTAGGCAACAAATAGTGTCTCCACTTCTTCAAGGCTTGAATTATGGCATAGAACTCTTGATCATACACTAAATATCTTCTCCTTGCATCATTCAAATTCTCACTGAAATATGCTACAGGTCTACCTTCTTGACTTAACACTTCTACTATTGCATTCCCACTTGCATCACATTCTACTTGAAAGACCTTATTAAAATCTGGTAATGCCAACATAGGTTGCTCTGTCACTTTTTACTTCAACAATTCAAAACTTTTATCTGCTCCTAATGTCCACTTAAAGTCTTTTCTGTCACCTCTCATTGTCTCTGTCATAGGGTTACATACTAAACTAAATTTTTTGATGAACTTCCAATAGAAACTAGTTAATCCATGAAATGATCTAACTTCTCCAATGCTTTTCGGTGTAGGCCATTCAACAATTGCTCTTACTTTCTCAGGGTCCATCTTCAATCCTTCTGCAGAAATCACAAATCCCAAGTATACCAATTATTCCATCATGAAACTACACTTCTTGATGTTTATCAACAATTTCTCTTCTCTCGGTCTTTGCGATACTTGTCTCAAGTGCCACAAATGTTCTTTTTGTTGGTGTGAACAGGGTTATCACCTAACTGGTTTACCCTTATGGGGATAATTCATATTATTTAACTATTTATTAGTTAAATAATATTCACACATCACACATAATTTACATGTTAAGTTGACTTATTGATTCTTTTAGATGTTCTAGTTGTTGATAGTTGTAGTGAGTTGTCTTATCCTACACGTGTACACTAGTTGGCATATTATCCTCTAGTTGTCACATGTGATAGGAATGTGACACTTGTCACATGACTACAACTCTTTGGTTGTCATCCTTGCCTTTATAAGAAAGGCTCTCTCATTGTATTTCACATGATCTTTGTATAGATTATTTGCTCCATTGTTTTAGCATCTTCTCTGTTATCTTTGTGTGGAAGGTTGTCTTGATTGTAGGGATCCTGACTTACTGAGTCACATTGACTCTTACATGGTATCAGAGCCTGATCCGTAATTTCCTTCCCTCATTGGAGAGGTTTTGCTGGGAGCTATGTTTTACGTGCATCTTGGAGCAAAACGGATGTCACCGTTGCGATCAAAAGGCCCAAATCAGTATAGATCATCTATCCAAATGCCCAAATTGAAGAAGTTGAAATTTTGGCAAAAACATTTTTGCCCCTGTTTAGCTACCTGTAGAATTTCGTACGACTATATGGAATCCATACATCAATATAGCCCCGTACGTCGTCTCTACACGAGGCCTGCATCAGTGTACCCTCTAGAATTGGCATCATTGGTCCAAATCACAAATCTGTCAGGTAAAATTATTTTTCTGCTAGGTTATAGTTTGTTTTGTTCTGTGGATTGTATTTCTTTTGAAAAATCAAAGAAAAGGGGCTGCATTTGTTTTTAGGGTACAAAGGATGCCTGCAGGCCCCATACTAGTAGGGTCAGACCTGTGATACCTGGCTAGGGTAAATCCTTCTGTCCCTTGGGCATAAAGGCTTCGACGTCCAATATTGCAGTTTCAAAACAATTTCGTAGGTTTAAACTTCAAATCAGTGACCTATTTCACATTAGATCCAATGGCTTATATTTGTTGTCGACCAAAACCTAGCAGTCGACATCTATAGCATTATTTAGTGGTCATTTTTGACTTTGGCATTGGTAGCAGAAGTGCTAAATCTAGTCAGTCTTCATACATCCAGTTGATCTTGTATCCTAGATCTCCAGCAGTTTTTTTTTGCCACCGGCCGGTCTTATCTCATGCCGAGAAATGTTCTAAGCTCGTTGGCATATAAGATTTCGGTGGCGGTCTGACTTTCCAGTAGTCTTCAAATTTCATTCAGTGGGTTCTTCGAAGTCTAACTCAAATTTCAGGCAGCCTTCACTAAACTCGTAGAATGATCTTATCGACGTAGTCTTTAAGTCTTTGTCGGCCAAATCAGTCAATGACCAACATTTGTGTCTACAGTTCAAGATGTGAGCAGTTTCATTGAATCCATGTTGGGTGGTTGTTTCTTAACAATAGTGCCTTCCTTCCGGTGACAACAGTCTCCAGTGGCTCCGTTCACTGAACCAGCAACAAAAGCTCACGCCAGAAAAGTTTCTATGGTCGTCGGTTGTTCCTCGACAGTGGCACAGTCCGGTGGGAGCCTTTTGGCTCAGGCCCTACTAGCCATCATGGTGGTTTTGGCCCCACTTAAAGTATTTTAATTGCCTTACAATTTTTTTTATATAGTTTTTTTATCAAAAAAAAACTATTATAAAATTTGCAGCACCAGAACTGACGGTTTTCTAGCATTGCACAGGCAATTTTAAGCTTGATATTGGTGGTTTTCACCCAAACTAGCATTTTTTTCCCAAACAGGAGATTTTTTTCCTCATAGGCAGTTTTCTATTTTCTGACAGTGGTTTTGGCATATTCCGGTGGATAGAAGGAATATTCTGTCAACAAGGGGCCTGTTTTGCCCCTCAAAGCCCTAAAGTAGGGCTTTTTTTAACTTTTTACACAACTTTTGCCCAGAGTATCAAAATCAAGAAAACAAGATATCGTTGGAAAGATGATAGAGAGCACCTCATAGTGGTATTAGTCATTTTCATAGATTTTTTTGTTTGACAGTATTTATTGTAGGTTGAAGACAATTTTCTTTTTTGGCTCTTGAGCTCATAACTTTTTGCCACGATCTCCAATTTTCGTGATTCAAGCGGGGCATCAAAAAGGTATTTAGGAGCTCTTCAAAGCCATCTATGCAATTTTCTTAGATTTATCTCTAGGTTCATTTTATTCAAATTTTTGGTTTTTTCGCTTTTGATTGATAACTTGGGCATTTTGAAACTTGAGGAGGTGAAATTTGTTTTGAGAGGATTTGTTTGATGTAATACATCATTGTGAGTGATTGTAATCACACTCAGATCTCTTTTTTAAGAGATTTTGATTATTTTTCCCAATTTTGGTCCCTTGAGGACACTTGTAAGATCACACTAAGTATAAAGTGCCACAACAAATTGGGGGGGCTCTCTTACATAGTAAAGGGGTGTTGTTGTGTTGTTGTCTCTCTTTTTCATCATGGATGTGCCTCAATTTCTAGTTTTAACTCCATATAATTATCTTGAATGGAAGAAAAACATGGAGTATGTATTGTATAAACAAAAGTTACATAGAATAACTTTAGGCACATATCCTGAATCCATAGGTACTACTGAGAGAATAAAATGGTTAGATAGAAGAGATGAGACTTTTGGTACACTTTGTCTTGCTATTTCTCTAGATCTTAGATTTCATGTTGAGTCTTGTACTACACCAAATGAGATATGGAAAACACTAGACAATCTCTTTGGCAAGCAAGATAAAATAGGAAAGTTAAAATTGGAGAATGAGCTAATTGAACTTGATGCTCAAAACTTTGATCCAAATCAAAGATTTCTTCACCAATTTTAAGTCTCTCAAGTTGCAACTCAAATAGTGTGGTCTTGAGAAAGAAGATGAACAATTGAATCTATCCATTCTTGCAAATTGGGTCCTACATATTCAGTTTATGTTTCTACCTTTTATGCTACAATGGATGCTTTTGGTAGTAAGTTTACCATGCCATCACTTGAGGAGGTTGTTACACAACTCACAAGAGAACAAACCAAGCTACTACACATGGGCACATTGAAGTCTGCTAGAAAACAAGCTCTAGTTGCAACACAAAGCGCTAAAGATTCTAAGGCTTCACATAATAAGGGTAAGAAACAAAAGGATTCAAAGTCTAATGAGAAAGAGAAAGAATCAAAGAAAACCCCCAACTCTTCTTCCAAAGAGGAGTCCAATAAGAAGAAGAAGACAAAGTGTTCTTATTGTAACAAATTGGGTCATGATGAAACTAAATGCTATGAATTTTTTTTTGAGGAGACGTCACAACTTCTTCAAAAACATAACATTGAGTATTCTTCATCAACAACAATTTTACCCAAGTCTTCTTCTTTGCCACCATCATCATCTATATTCCCACAGATAACAAGATTTGTAAATGGTTCAGATAAAGGAAAAGGACAGGCACTCTTTGCTTCAACAAGTCTTTAGTCAAAGAGATGGCTTCTTGATTCAGGGGCTTCTCATCATATGGCATATTCACAAGGGATGTTCTCTTTATTTCAGTCATGTACTTCACCACCTATTTTGATGGGTAAAAATACATACATGCATGCAATTGGAAAAGGAACTATTGATGTTGGTGAGTGTACATTCAACAATGTGTTGTGTACCTTCCTTGACAACCAATCTCCTTTCCATCTACCATATTGCTCATTGTGGTGCAGGGAAGATGATTGAGATCACTCATGATTCTATGATCATACGAGACTTGGAGAATAGAGATATCATTGTTGTTGGAATGGCTGCTCATGCATCTCAGTTGTATACATTCTCCCATTTTGTTTCTGATGATGATGTAGATCCATTGAATGATATTCACACTCATGCATCAAGTGTGAATCATGTTTCTAAGGAGAAGTTTGGTCACTTGAACCTTGTTGTTCTTACATCTACTTCGATTCCTGAGACTAGTTTTGAGCTTCCTCCTTCTCCTGCTTCTTCAGAGATTGGCATTGACATAGCTTCATCCACTTTAGTTGAGCAGGATATTGTTTGTCTTTTAGATACATGTTTATGGGATGAGTACTTGATAGGTATTGCAGACTTGTTTTGTGAGTCCTATCTTGATGACTTGGAGGACATAGTTGATTCTTCTACTTCAGATGAGTGGGCACCATCTTCTCCTATTCACTTGTCACAGTTTGGCACTGAGTTGGAGTATCTTGACCATCATTAGGAGGATTCTTTGTCTTTGGAGATTGATGATCTTGAGTTTTCATCTTGTCTTGGACTGTCACATTCTTTGATTAGGCATGCAACACCTGATCATGTGACATCTTTTGGTTGTGACATGTGGACACTTGAGTAGTTTTCAGAGACAACATACATCATGAGGCTTTTTTCCCTCATACCTTGAGATGGAGTTTCTTCTACATCAGCCTTTGGACCCATTTCTTCCTAAGGGGAAGAATGTTGTTTGTAGGCTTTGGATACTCTTCAGCATTCTTCTTCAGGCATTCACCATCAGCATAGGAGCTACTTCATTGTGGGGGGGAACTATAGTCTCACACTTGCTCTCCTATGGGGGGTAATTGATTGTACATATGTGTTGGATTTAGTTCTTGGGGGGTCTTGAGTCCTTCCATCACATCTTTCATTTCATTTGTTTTCTATTTTCTCACTTTTGGAGAGGATTTTTATCCCATGAGGTTTTCTCCTTTTCTCCACTTGAGATTTTTTGTACATGGGTACCTAACATGGCCTAGTAGCTGGGACCCATCCATCATTGCATATTTGTTTTTAGTCATCTACTCCCTAAGTTGCACTTAAGGGCAGGTGTTGGTGTGAACAGGGTTATCACCTAACTGGTTTACCCTTGTGTGGATAATTCATATTATTTGACTATTTATTAGTTAAATAATATTCACACGGCACACATAATTCACATGTTAAGTTGACTTAGTGAATCTTTTAGATGTTTCTAGTTGTTGATAGTTGTAGTGAGTTGTCTTATCCTACACATGTACACTAGTTGGCATCTTATCCTTTAGTTGTCACATATGATAGGAATGTGACACTTGTCACATGACTACAACTCCTTGGTTGTCATCCTTGCCTTTATAAGCAAGGCTCTCTCATTGTATTTCACATGATCTTTGTATAGATTCTTTGTTCCATTGTTTTAGCATCTTCTCTGTTATCTTTATGTGGAAGGTTGTCTTGATTGCAGGGATCCTAGCTTGCTGAGTCACATTAACTCTTACACTTTTGTCTTACTAAAAATTAGAATATCATCCAAATATATAGTAACAAACTTACCCAAGAATTTCTTCAAGACTTCATTTAGTAATCTCATGAAAGTACTCGGTCCATTTGTTAATTCAAAAGGCATCACTAACCACTCATACAATCCCTAATTTGTCTTAAAAGTAGTCTTCCATTCATCTCCTTCTCTAATTCTAATCTGATGGTATCCACTCTTCAAATCTATCTTTGTAAAATATTTTTCTCCACTCAAACAATTCATAATATCATTCATCCTAGGTAAAGGAAATCTATACTTGACTATGATCTTGTTTATTTCTCTAGAGTCTGTACACATTCTCCATTCTCCATCTTTCTTTGGTGCTAACACTGCAGGTACTACACAAGGACTCAAGCTTTCTCTGATCAAACCTTTCCTCAGCAATTCTTGTATCTACCTATTCAATTCTTCATTCTCTGTTGGTGTAAATCTGTGTGCTTCTTTGTTAAGAAAACTAGCTCCAGGTATAAGATCCATGTGATGACTGATACTCTTGATTGGTGGCAATCCTTCAGGTACATTATTCGATATGATGTCTTCATACTCTGTCATCAACTCAGTTATCTCCTCCAGTTGTGATTCTTCAGTCTCTGTCTTTAGGTTTTCAGGCTTCTTAGGAATCAAAGCATAACACATATTCTTATGTCTCAAACCATCTAGAAATTTTCTTCCATCTACCAAACAAATTCTAGTATTTCCACATACTTCGCTCTTAGGATCATCTTCCAAAGGAATCAAAGTAATTCTCTTTCCATTTGTTGTTATAGTATATGTATTCTTTCTCCCATCATGTATAGCTTTCCTATCATACTACCATGGTCTACCCAACAAAATATGACATACATCCATAGGCATACTATCACACAATACTTCATCATGATAAGATCCACTATGAAATTTCCCCAAACATTGATCACTCACCATTAGCTTATGATCATCCTGAATCCATGCTATCTGATAGGGCTTAGGGTGTTTCAATCTTTCCAACTTTAGCTTAGTCACCATCTCTTCTGAAACCAAATTATCTGAACTACCACTATCAATTACAACTTTACAACATTTACCTCCTGATTTACATCTGGTTCTAAATAGGCTTTTCCTCTGCGGTGGTTCCTCATTTATCTTTGCTTGAAATAGTTCTCTCCTCATGACAAGTGATTCTCCTTTCTCAGGTTTACCAAATGAACTAGGTGATCCTATATGTTCTTCTTCCACATAGGTTGCTCTTCCATGGTTCTCTGTCCTCTTTCTTGTACTCCCTTGCTTACATTCAAATGCTCTATGTCCTTCACCTCCAAATTTAAAATAGGTTCCTCTAAATGTTCTCCTATCAGGTCCTCTTGCTTCCCATATGTATCCTTCACTCTGGTATGGACTAGGGTTTCCTCTGTAGCAGAAAGTTATGTCATCTCTCTGGTATGCATTGTTATCTCTGTCTTTCTTCTTGAATGTGTTCTCTTGTCTATTATGCTCCATATGTGATCTCTCCTCTCTAGAAAATGTTCTACCTCTCTAAAATTTACCTCCTTTGCCTCTCTATCTCTGATCATGCCTCTTGTTCAAGTTTTCTTCCACCTTCAGGGCAAATTGATATGCTTCTTCCAATGTTGTCATCCTTACCAAACTTAGTTCTTCTTGAATGTTCAATCTCAGTCCATTGATATATCTTGCCACTTTCTCCTTTCTTGCTTCACTATGTCCTATCCTTATGATCATCTTATGAAATTCTTTAGTGTACTCCTTCAAAGATTTCTCCTTTTGTCTTAGGTTCTGCAATCTCTTCAACAATTCCAACTCATAGTCAGTAGGTATAAACTTATTCTTCAATTTTGCCACCATTCTATCCCATTTTGTAATATTCTCTTTTCCTCTTCTATTTCTATCCAATTGGACTTCTTTCCACCATATAGCAGCATGTCCTTTCAACTTTGTCTTTGCAAATTTCACCTTCTCTAGATCTTCAATTTCTTCATACTCAAAGTATTCTTCTAGGTCATTTATCCAATCAATCAGCTCCTTAGGATTCAAATTGCCAGTATAGTTTGATACATCAACTCTAGGTCTTTTTCCAATCTTTGAAATATCTCGCAACATCTTGATTTGATGTGTTTCTTCCTCATCATCTCCTAGGGTTATTTCATTTTGATTAATGGATTGAAATTCTTTATCATCATTACTTTCAACATTAGGGCGAGGTGTTAGTCCTCTTCTTTGATCTTCTTCAATAGCATCCAATCGAACTTGCATTGTTTTCATCATCTCCATCATCTCATCCATTCTTCCAACCATAGTACCATTAGTAGGTATTCTCCTCGATGACATTTTTCCTCAGATCAAGTGTAAGTGCCTCAAATTCGGTGACCAGGCTCCAAGGTGACAACTGCTTCACAATCAGTGATTGGTTGACAACACTAGTAACCTACCTTAGATTCGACAATCTATTCATCGCAAGATCTTATGGAATTCCTTCACCAATTTTGTTCAATTCACTCCCAAAGATTTGAAGTTCACTTTGATACCACTTGGTGCAATCACGGTTAGGAGGGTCCACAAAGTGAACAATCCAAATGGTGCAGCAAGAGTAAACACAATGGAACAACTCAAATATATAAAGCAAATGCAAATTCAATCATTCAATATATCATAGATCCAAAATACAAACTAGCTGGCATCATGCGGGGTTACAATTAGGGCTCATATGCTTGATTATAAAATTATAGAATATGCACAAGTTATAGCTTTGAAGCTCCTTCGCAAAGAATTCAAACTATCAAACTTAGAACTATTAATCACTACTTTCCTAGGCATCTATTACATGGTTATATATCATCTATGAAACATAAGATTCCTCTGTGTTGGCCAACGAAGATCACAAACTCTAATGAAGAGTGGTAACCTGTGTACATGGATAGGTTAGACCTAATCATATAGAACTCAATAACAAATGAATGAAGTAGCATGTGAATCTTAGGGAAGGTCAACCATGAATCAAACAACATTGAATGATGTGTCATTTAGCTCTGCAAGTCTTCTCCTTTATCTGATTGTCTGAGACTGTCAGGATGCTCTGTTTTGAGAAAATAGTTGATCTTCTGATAGTGATAACTTTCTGGTATCTGATCCAAATGATTTGAGATTTGGATATGATTTGCATGAATGTGTCTAGATGCTAAGTTTAGCTTCACAAGGTTTGAAATAAAATTGTTAATGACTAAACTGAACTAGAAAATGAAAGAAAACAAATTGAAATGTAAATGTTTTTGGTTGATGCAAGAGTGATCTTGAACCAAGGATGCTCCTACATTAGAATTTTAACAGATTTATGAATGGAGGGATTAAAAGTGGACTTGTGGATAAATTGATGAGGGGATTGGAGGATGGGAATATTAGGCATTGGGAGAAGTGGAGGTAGAGTGGTTTGGGGGATAGGTATGTTAGGAGTTGGAAGAAGTGGAGGTAAAGTGGATAGAGGAAGGTGTATGGTCACATGCTTTTGGAATTTGTAGGATGATGGAGGAGGGATGATGTAGGAGCACCCCAGGTTGTAGAGTAATCTTGTATCAACCAAAAATATTTTCATTCTTTCTTTTCTTTCATTTTCAGTTCAATTCAGGCATTTGTAGTTTTAGCAATTTGTACTGCATTTCACCACATCTTCATATCAAAGCTCACAAAGTAGGAATTAGCATCTACATATCATCATCTACATTATATTCAAATTTTAGGTCATTTGGATTTGTCTGCTAAAATTTATCGTTGTTAGAAGATCATCAACTTTCAAAAAACAAAGCATCCATCTAGTCAGTTGAAGGAGAAGGTTTGTAGAGCACTTTCATGACTTGTAGAGCCAAATGAAACATCATATATGACACATATGGATTAGATAGACCTTTGTTGAGGTCTGCACCAAGTTTCATGCATTTGTAGAGCAATACCACATGTTGTAGGCCGACCTACTTGTTTCTACATGTTACATCCGTTATTGGAGTTTGTAACCTCTTGTGGTCGACGTGGAGGATTTCATGAGCTTGAAGATGATATATATAGGTCTCATAGAGGCATTAGGAAAGAAGTTCTTAGTTAGTAGTTTTAGAATGTGATTTAGAGTTTTATTTTCTTTTCGGAAGGCATTTCAATGCCATATCTTGCATATTTGTTGTAACTTGGAAAGCAGGCTTGTGAGCCCTTTGATTGTAGCCCACATGTTTATGGCATATGAGCATTATAATTATTTGATATTCTAAATATATAAATCTTCCATTGCATTCTACAATTGTGTTGTTTCCATTGTGTTTACTCTAGCTGCATGGTTTGGATAGTTTTTTCTGTGAATCCTCCAACCGTGACTACACCAAGTGGTATCAGAGTGAAGTTTTGAATCCTTTGTGTAGTGAATTCATTCCCTAAGATCTTGTGGTGAATCGATCACTGATCTGAGCTAGTCTACTTATGTTTGTCAACAAAGCACTAATTGTGAGGTACTTACTACCTTGTAGTCAGATCGTTGAATTAAGGCAGTTGCACTAGATCCTAGGAAAGAGATGTCGCCGAGGAGGATGCCTTCTATGACCAATGTTGCTGTAAGAATGGAAGAAATGATCAAGATGATGAGAATAATGAAATTTAGATTATATGTTGTAGAAGATAGAAAAAAAAGGACTAAACCCTAGACATGATGCTAAAAGTGATGATGAAGAATTTCAATCTACTGAACAAAATGAAGAAGCCCTAGAAGAAGAATCCGATCAGGTGAATATGTTGAAATCTATTTTAAAGATTGGTAAGAGACCTAGAGTAGATGTATTAAAGTATACTAGAAATTTGATCCAAAGGAATTGATTGATTGGATAAATGACTTGGAAGAATGCTTTGAATATGAAGAAATTGAAGATACGAAGAAAGTGAGATTTGTAAAAACTAAATTGAAAGGACATGCTGCTATTTGGTGGAAAGAAGTTCAATTGAATAGAAATAGGAGAGGAAAAGAAAAGATCACAAAATGTGATAGGATGGTGACAAAGTTGAAAAATTAGTTTATACCTGCTAACTACGAGTTGGAACTATTGAAGAGATTGCAAAACCTAAAGCAAAAGGAGAAATCTATGAAGGAGTATACTGAAGAATTTCATAAGATGATCATAAGGACTAGACATAGTGAAGCAAGCAAGGAGAAAGTGGCAAGATACATAAATGGATTGAGGATGAATATTCAAGAAGAACTAAGTCTAGTGAGGATAACAACAATAGAGGAAGCATATCAGTTTGCATTGAAAGTTAAAGGTAAGTTGAATAAGAAGAATGAGCAGAGACAAAGAGGTAGAGGAGGTAAATTTTAGAGAGGCAAAACATATTCCAGAGGAGAGAGATCATATGCAAAGTAAAACAAAGAAAGTAGCCCATACTGGAAGGAAGAAAAGGACAATAATTCATACTACAGGGAGAGATGATAGAAGTTTCTACCACAATAGTAGAGGGAATCATAATTCTTACCGCAATGAAGGATATAGGAGAGATGAAAGAGGGTTTGATAAGAGAACATTTAGAGGAACTTGTTTTAAGTGTGGAGGTGAAGGACAAAGAGCATTTGAATGTCATCAGGGAAGTACAAGCAAGAAGATAAAGAACCGTGCAAGAGCAGCTTATGCAGAGGAAGAACCTATTGGATCACCTAGATTAGTTGGAAAGCTAGAGAAAGGAGAATCATTAGTCATGAAGAGAGCACTATTTCAAGTAGAAACAACTAAGGAACCACCGCAAAGGAAAAGTTTGTTTCGGACTAGATGCAAATCAAGAGGTAAATGTTGTAAGGTTATCATTGATAGTGGCAATACTGATAATTTTGTTTCAGAGGAGATGGTGACTAAACTAAACCTGGAGAGATTGAAACACCCTAAGCCATACAAGATAACATGGATTCAAGATGAACACAAGGTACTGGTGAGTGAACAATGTTTGTTGAAATTTCATATAGGATCTTATAATGATGAGGTATTGTGTGATATTATGTTGATGGATGTATGCCATATATTGTTGGGTAGACCATGACAGTATGATAGAAAAACTATACATGATGGGAGAAAGAATACTTATACTATAACATCAAATGGGAAGAAACATATCTTGATACCTTTGGAAGATGGGCCTAAAAGTGAAGTATGTGGAAATCCTAGAATCTGTTTGGTTGATGGAAGGAGATTTCTAGATGGATTGAGACACAAGAATATGTGTTTTTCTTTGATTCCAAAGAAGTGTGAAACCCTAAGTGTAGAAACTGTTACCAGAAAAGGAGAAGAGTCATAGCTAGAGGAGATAACTGAATTATTAACAGAATATGAAGATATCACATTAGACAATGTAGTTGAAGGATTGCCACCAATCCAAAGTATCAGTCATCATATGGACCTTATACCTGGATCTAGTTTACCTAACAAAAAAACACACTAGATGACACCAGTAGAGAATGTGGAGATGAATAGACAAATACATGAATTGTTGAGGAAAGGGTTGATCAGAGAAAGTTTGAGCCCATGTGCGGTACCTGCAGTACTAGCACCAAAGAAAGATGGAGAATGGAGGATGTGTACAAACTCTAGAGTAATCAATAAGATCATAGTTAAGTATAGATTTCCATTGCCAAGGATAGATGACATTATGGACTATTTGAGTGGAGCAAAGTATTTCACAAAGATAGAATTGAAGAGTGGATACCATCAGACCAAGATCAGAGAAGGAGATGAGTGGAAGACTACATTTAAGACAAATGAGGGATTGGATGAATGGTTAGTGATGCCTTTTAGATTGACTAATGCACCAAGTACTTTCATGAGGTTGATGAATGAGGTTTTGAAGAAATTCTTGGGTAGGTTTGTTATTATATACTTGGATGATATTCTAGTTTTTAGTAAGACAAAAGAAGAACATTTATGGCATATTAGACAAGTATTGCAGAAGTTGAGAGAAGAGAAATTGTTGATAAACATTAAGAAATGTAGTTTCATCAACGAAGAATTGGTATATTTGGGATTTGTGATTTCTTTGGAAGGATTGAAGATGGACCCTGAGAAGGTTAGAGCATTTGTTGAATGACCAATGGAGAGCATTGGAGAGGTAAGATCATTTCATGGATTAACTAGTTTCTACTGGAAGTTCATCAGAAATTTTAGTTTAGTATGCACACCAATGACAAAGACAATGAGATTTGACAGAAAGGGTTTTAAGTGGACATCTGGAGAAAATAAGAGTTTTGAATTGTTGAAGCAGAAAGTGACAGAGCAGCCAGTGTTAGCATTCCCATATTTCAACAAAGTATTTCAAGTAGATTGTGATGCTAGTGAAATGCAATAGGAGCAGTGTTAAGTCAAGAGAATGATGCAAGGAGAAGATATTCAGTTTATGATCAAGACTTCTATGCCATAATTCAAGCTTTGAAGAAGTGGAGGCATTACTTGTTGCCTAAGGAATTTGAATTGTACATTGATCATAAGGTTTTATAATATTTGAACAGTCAAGGAAAGTTGAATCAAAGACATATGAGATGGGTAGAGTTCATGCAGAGTTACACATTGTATTGAAGCATAGCAGTGGGAAGTCAAACAAAGTTGTAGATGCATTAAGCAGAAGAAGGAATTTGCTGACAGAGATGAGAATAGAAGTATTAGGATTTGAAGAACTGAAGCATACGTATGAAAAAGATCTTGATTTTGCAAAACTATGGAAAGCATGTAAGGAACCTGTTGTGATAGATAGAAGTAAGTGGTTAGATTATTTCATTTAGGAAGATATGTTGTTCAAAGGAAATCAATTGTGTATATCTAGGAGTTTAATGAGGGATAATTTGATCAAGGAGAAGCATAGTGGTGGATTGGCAAGACATTGTGGAATTGATAAGGCAGTAGCTTTGGTAAGTGAACATTATTTTTGGCCTCATATATATAAGGTTGTAAGGAAGTTTGTGCAAAGTTGTAGAGTTTGTCAAGTTGCAAAAGAGAGTAGTTAGAATACTAGTTTGTACAAATCTTTGACAGTACCAGAGAGACCTTGGGAAGACATAAGCATGGATTTCATATTAGGATTGCTAAGAACACAAAGGGGACATGATTCTATATTTGTAGTGGTAGACAGATTTTCAAAGATGTCACATTTCATTCCTTGTAAGAAGACAAATGATGTAGTGCATGTTGCTGACTTATTTTTCAAAGAGATTGTGAGATTGCATGGATTACCTAAGAGTATAGTTTCAGACAATGATACAAGATTCATTGTATGCTTTTGGAGGACATTGTGGAAGAAGATGAAGATAGACCTAAAATTTAGTTTAGCATTTCATCCATAGATAGATGGACAGACGGAAGTGGTAAATAGGAGTTTGGGTAACTTGTTGAGATGTTTGGTAGGAGATAAGGCAGGAAATTGGGATCTAATTTTTGCATACAATAATTCAATGAATAGGAGTACAGGGAAGACACCATTTGAGATTGTGAGAGGAACTAACCCTAGAGGAGTAGTAGAGTTGAGAGATATTAGTATGGAGAACAAGTGAAGTGTAGAGGTAGAATAATTTGCAGGATACATGGAGACACTACATAAGCAGGTTAGAAAGCATTTGGAGGAGATGAATACCAAGTATAAGGAGCAAGTAGCTGAGAAGAGGAGACATAAAGAATTTTTAGTTGGAGATGAAGTAATGGTATATTTGAGAAAGGAGAGATTTCTAGTAGGGACACACAACTAGCTGAAGATGAAGAAGTTTGGACCATGTAAGATAATTAAGAAATTTGATTCAAGCAATGCATATGAAGTGGGGTTACCGAAGACATTGGGTATATCACCTATATTCAACATTACAGACCTATATCAGGATCATTAGGGAGAATCAAGTGATAGCATCAAAGAAGTATTGAATAATCAGTTACCATAGTGACCACCAGAGCAGATAGAGGACATCTTGGATAGGAGAGTTGGACGCAGTACCAAAGGTAAGCAATACAAAGAATACCTAGTCAAGTTGAAAGAAAGACCAGAAGAAGATTCATCATGGATTTATCAGGCTAAGGTAGAATGTATTAGTTTTCCTCTAGCCCTAAAAAAGTGAGGGACTCACTTTTTCAACAACCTCAGGTGTCTGATGTAGGAGCATCCCAAGTTGCAGAGAAATCTTGCATCAACCAAAAACATTTGCATTCTTTCTTTTCTTTCATTTTTAGTTAAGTTCAGGCATTTGTATTTTCAACATTTTGTACTGCATTTCACCACATCTTCATATCAGAGCTTATGAAGCAGGAATTAGCATCTACATATCATCATCTACATCATATTCAAATTTCAAGTAATTTGGATTTGTCTGTTAAAAGTTATCACTATTAGAAGATAATCATCTTTCACAGAACAAAGCATCTAGATAGTCAGTTGAAGGAGAAGGTTTGCAGAGCACTTCTGTGACTTGCGGAGCCAGATTAAACATCATACATGGCATGTATGGATCAGATAGACCTTTCTTGAGTTTTGCACCAAGTTTCATGCATTTGGGGAGCAATACCACATGTTGTAGGCTGACCTACTTGTTTCTACACATTACATCCTTCATTGTAGTTTGTAAGCTCTTGTGGCCGACACGGAGGATTTCATGAGCTTGAAGATGATTTGGAGGTATGATGTGGTTTGTGATGGAAGGAAGTGGATTTAGGAGGAATGGAGGTGGTACCAACATCTTTAGATTATTTTCCTTGGGGTATATAACCAAAGCCATATGATCGTGGAGGGACTTTGACATGGATGGGCTCCAAAATACCTTGTTCATGAAGACCTAAACCTTTACCTTAATAGTTCATGGTTTGTAGTATGTGATGTACAATGGGATTGTGGGTATTTTGGAAACTAGACGTGAGCTTATTATTTGATGGAGATGGTGAGGTGGTGGATATTGGTTGTTGCTTTCCTAGGAGAGAACATTCATGGATTAAGGTAGTAAGACCAAGGGGATAGGATGATGGATTTGAAAGGGGGTTGATAGTGTATGATGAAGGATCAATAGGATCTTGATTATCATTATGCTCATTAAGATCCAACCTATTTGTTTGATCATATATGTTTACTAGGGAACCAAGTGTCTCATCAAGGGAAGTGGATGTTGTCGAATCATGAATAGGACTAGGTGGAGGATGGATAGGTAAACTTTGTATATCTTGCTCATGGATAGTTATGGGATTATGGATAGGTGGAGTGATAATCTCTTGGTCATGGAATGCATAAAGTTGGCTAAGAGGATCATCATGGCTTTATTGATCATAGATAGGATCTTGATCATAGATGGAAGCTTGATCATAATAGGATTAAGTGTGCTATGGATGGGATAAATTTTCTCATGGATAGGCTCATGATCATAGATAAGATATAGGTTATGGATAGGTTGAATGGAAGTGTTTTTATCTTGATTTAGATGAGGGGTTAATGTTTCCACATGCTTTAAATTATACTCTTGACATAGCTCTTTGATTTGGATGAAATTGGAAGTTTCTTGGATGGTAACTTAATAGGCTCTTGATGGTCAACAACATGAGGGTATAATGGATCTTGACTTGGAGTCATGGTTGGAGACTCCTCAATAGGCTTGATGGGTTGTGGACTACATGATATATTTGGAGGACTAGACATGATGTTTGAAGGTTCTTTGATAGGCTCAATGATAGGAATTTGATTACATGGAGATAGTTGATTCCTATCTAATAGCCATTGGATCACATCCTTCATAAATGTATGAGTGGATGGACAATGTAATGGATGGATAATAAGCGTGGAAGTTGTAGGCTTATGATTAGGATTAGGTGGAGGGATAATGGCATTGGACATATTAGGATTTGGATTGGATGGATTAGGATTAGGATTATGTGGAAGGTTTGATGTGTTGGGATTTAAGTGGGTTATGGATTGGCTTAATGGATTAGGACTTAGAATATTGGAATGATTTTGTGATGGAGGTGCTATAGGGATGGATGTATGAGGCGAATTATTACATGGATTGGGTTGGCATGATGATGGGGGTGACACATGGGATTGGGATGATTTGGCATGCTTAAGCTTTAAACCATAAATGTGAAGCTTGAAGAAATGGTCCAAAAATGGAGGACAATGGAATGCCCAATAGTCATGTTCATTGTACCCAGGGGAATTAAATGCACTTTCCTCACATGGTTTGATTTCAAGAAGTTTGATGAGTTTTATTTTAAGCATCCATTGTAAAAGTATCTCAACCTCATCTTTTGGTGGAGGATTGGAGGAATATGGTGATGAAGGTAATGAAGGACTTGATGGATTAGAAGGTTGATGGACCAATGGATTAAGAGTGGGATTACATGGTGGTGTTGGTATAGGATTAATAGGCTCTTGGATAGGTATTTGGTTGGATGGTGATGGAGGATAGCCATACGATACATAAGCTAGAGTGGATTTCACCTTGTCAAAGGTAGCATAAGGACTTAATGAAACTTGATCTTGGTGCAAAGGGTAACTTGGACTTGCATGTTATTGTTGTAAAGGAACTTGATAGTCTTGTAAATGGATTTGGTGGTGAGTTGAAATGTTGGGATAAGTAGTTGGATGATCTTGGGGTATGAATTGATATGGATATTGGTTGATATTAGAAGAAGTAGGATAGGTTGATGTAGAATTGACATGATATGTGGATGCATTAGGTTGGTATGAAGTTAATGGGGATGACACAAAGGATTGAGGTGAAACTTGTTGAGGTTGTTGTTGGCAACAGACACTGCTTTGCATGACAGGTGTTGTCATTGATGGAAACTAAGATTATTCCACCCATCCGCATAACACAATTTGATCATACCGGAAGTCAGAATCAAAATTTATCTAAGTCTGGGAAGTCAGAAATAGAGCAGGCGACAGGGTCCGGTATCTTGGTCCGGATCTCTCTGGTGGTAAATCAGGGTTTGCTACGAATCTAAGGGAGTCATAAGCATTATCAGGATAATCTAAATCTAAAGTTTTTGCCTCTGGTGATGAAGGGTTCAAAAGTTATTAGCATCTGAGTATTAGGTTAATAGTTTAATAGAGCAAACAGAAGAAGAACAGGCTAACCTTATAATTGATCTTGGTTCTGGATGTATGCAAGTTGTTGGTTGGACAAGTTGTGATGATCAGTGATAGTAGCCAACCTGATTGATAATTTGTGAGTGCAAGTTTTGGTACGCGTTACAAGTTGTACATGGATTTAGCCGACAGAGCAGAATCTTCAATAAAGTTCTAAGTGTTCTTGAAGCCAACTAAAAAGTGGTTGAAGATCAGGATGCGGATATATATAGCCGATGAACTTGAATGATTTCAGTGTGGTGGTAATGCAACTATGGACTAAGTGCAAAAAGGACAGAGATCTAAGGTTCAAATGTTAGTAGAATAGTAAACAAGGCAGCGTAAGGATGAAGTGTATCAAGTTAGTATTCTATGCTTAACTGGAACTGAACCCTTGCATTATTAGATGCTATTTATCAGTTCAAATTCATTGTAATCTTCTTTCTGTAGGCAGTGAGCCTTCTTTTGAGCAGTGAACTCTGGGCAGTGAGCCCAAATGCATGTGCATTCCCCTTTGTAATACTTTTAATAGAGTATAATCTTTGTGGGTTAACCCCCATAGTGGTTTTTCCCTTAACCAGGTTTCCATGTCAAAAATCTTGGTGTCAAATGTGTTATTTATGTTTCTGCTCATGTGTTATTGATTGATGCTAAAATGTTTATATCAGTAATTTGATTATAAGTTGTAAAAGAAGATTAAAGGCATAAATGTTTAAATTATGTGACAACAGATTCACCCCCTCTCTCAATTGTCCAGACCAATTTCAATAGTTGTATGGATAAAAATGTATAGTGGATGATGTGTTAGATGAAGGTTGTGGTTGTTGTTGTTGAATGCATAGGGGTTGTGTTTGGGTTTGCTATATTTGTGTTCGTTGAATTTGTTGGAGTATGGTTTGTAGTTGTTGTTGTGGGGTGATGACTTGGTGTTGTTGGATGATTTGTTGGTTTAGGAGTTGTTGTTGGAATTGTTGGTGTTGTGGTGGGGTAGTGACTTGTTCCTTTTTATATAGCATCCTAAGTTCATCAAACATTCTTTGGGTGTCATAAGGATTGTGCTCTAGGATCTTGTTCTCTAGTGTTGCGATGGTTTTACGCATATATTTAAGTCTTTGCAGCTTGGCTTATTCTTTAAAATATGCATCATGATCTACAAGGTGCTCATCATCATTGGGAGGAAATTGGGGACCTCCTAGGATTGTGATTTTGGGTTTTAGATTTGTTCTAGGCTTGTTAATTATCAAAACCATTTTGACAAGTGATGGATTAGATGGGACTTAAGAATGGGATTATGATTAGAATGATGAAGAATGGAGTGTGATGAAGGTTATATAGATGAAGTCAAAATAAGACAATTATGTAGGATGATATGGGGTTGTGATTAGGATGATGAGATGGATGAAATTGGTTGGATTAGAAATAGAATTATAATGTGGAGTGATTAGTAAATTATTAGGATATGAGATGGATGAAATTGATTGGATTATGGATAGAGTGGGATTGATTAGATTATGATAAAAGGTTAAAACGATTAGGGATGAGGAGGATGAGAAGGGTGATTAAGATGGCTAGGATGGAGAAAATTGGATGCTTAAGATAATGAGGATGGATAAGAAGGATGAATTGGATAGTTAGGAATGATGGGATTGAATGATTTGGTGGATGAATAGGATAACTAGGGATGGTGAGATTGGATGATTTGGAATGATTGGGATAGGTAGATAAATGGGATGATTAGGATGAATGATTAAGATGACTAGGATTGTTAGGGATGATGAGATTGGATGATTAGGTGGATAAGAAGATGACTACTATGATATATGGATGAATAGGATTAAAATGATTGGATAAGTGACTAGGATAATGTAGATTAGATTGGATGAAGATTATTATGACATGGATATGGCAAGTAGGATGATTAGGGATAATGGAATGGATAATAAGGATGATAAATATAACTAGGCTGGATAATTAAAATCATTAGGATTTGGATTATGATGAAGGTGGTTTGGGTTAGGATGAAGATAGTTTGGACTAGGATGAGAGTGATGACAAGGATGATTAGAATGATGTGGAGTGGATTTGTTGATAGCTTGACTTAGGCAATTGCAAACAAAAGATTTCACATGTACATGCATAGATTTGAAAAACACGCACACAAGACACAATAGAAAATTTAATTTTCAAGATTGATTGTTGGAATTTATGAAGAAACCTGAAGACACATCAACAAGCCTAATATTAGTCTATCGAGTATGGCCAAGAGGTCTTAAGCTAGGATTTATAAGTTTGCTAAGGATGTGCACAATATACACAAGGTACGGGGGGGCTGAATCTATGAAATGAAAGTGAAATAATGCCAAAGTTGGGAGAAGAGGGTAACCCACCCTTCACCTTCACTTCCCCAAGGTATAAAGTTCTTGGGGGCTTAGCCCGAATGACAAGGATTCATCTTCCAAGAGGTGTGTCTTTAGATTCACTCCCCACTTTTTATACTCTGTTGGAACACTAGAGTTGAGGTTGTCCCTTGGAGTGGTGTGTCTCCAAGCAGGCCTCCTAAAATGGTGACAAAAGTGAATCAAATTGTGTTTTTGATCTCCAAGATCACCTTGCGTTGCAAGGAGAGTGCGTACACACACACACACACACTTGACTCCCACTCACAATGTTAATTTACCCTTAGAAATTGAAATGCGTGTGTGAAGAGGAATGCAAGTAAAGGATGTTTTTGATTCCCAAGATCACACTAAGTGCAAGGGAAGAGCATACACACTCCAATTCACACTCAAATCCACCAAACAAAGCAAGCACATTTTTGTTTAATGTCCAAGTCCAAATGTGATGTTGCAAACACATGTTCATTTTAAGCCCAAATAAAAATATGATGTTGCAAACAAGTGTTCTTTTTAAGCCAATATTGAAGTGTGATATTGCAAACAAGTTCTTTCATCAATTGAAAATGTAAAAGTTGGATTGTGTGCACCTAGAAAGTTTGTCTTAAGATCTAATGTTGATGTAGCTCCTTGAGTCTTCCCCTATTCCACCAAACAAAAAATGAACAAACAACTTACAAGCGTAGTTGTTAGAGTGAAAAAGAGAAATCTAGAAATTTCTAATAATGATGGATAGGTATAGTAGATTGGATAGGGGGATCAGATTCTATGAAAAAATTTATATAGTTTCAAAAAAACTTTCATCAAAATTTGTTGAGATATGTAAAAGTTATAACAATTTAAAGATTACAATGAAAGGGTGTGTTTGATTGATAATACTTGATAAACTTGGTAAAATTGATTAATTAGACCTATATCACTATGAATCCAAGAGAACCACCTTTCCAACACCTTTGGTTTCATGAAACTCTGACCTATTATGCAAAAGTTGTGCGAAAAAGAAAAAAATAGCCTCTTTAGGACACTTGAATGATGAAGTGGTCAACCTGGTAGCTAATTATAATCACTAGTGGTCTACAAAATGGTAGTCACATGGTATGGTAAGGACTTCCTATGGTTAAGTCAGTAGTTAGGGTTTTAACCAAGCTATTGGTCACCCATTTGACCAGGGGTTAGTCACCTACAAAAAAAGTAATGGTAGACATTTAGAAATGGGGGATATTCAAGTGGTAGACATTCTAGACACATACGGTATGCTATTGAGTAAGGACTAGTCAAAAATGTTAAATAGATATATGTCAATGGATTTCTCCCATATGTGGTTATCCTGGAGAGGAATTCCAAACCAAATTCACATAGTGGCAGAACCTCAAATGAAACACATGATCACAAAATATCATCAGAATAATGAGGTGTTGTATGCAGAAGTAGAGCAAGGAGTATATCATGTCAAGACTCCTAAGGCTTGAGTAGAAGTATTGATATGCACTCAAGCACAGGAAATCCATGGGATAAGTCGAGTTACGCCGAGAACTAACATTCTAACAGAATCAGATCATGATTATTTAGGGGATGACAAAGAAAGTCACTTATATGGATTTGAAAGACATTTTTATAAAGAAATGCAAATATGTATACAACATAAAACTCCATTAAGATAAGTTTTACTAGAAGGATAGTGTAGACTACACCAGACTTCACATTCTGAGACTACGTGCACATTATGCTTGGACATAGTCGATAAGGAAGAATGAACATATTCACAAAGGAATTCAAACTTGCAGATGGGAATCCTAGACAAGGTAAGACCAAAGGTCAATAATAGAATTCATATTGAAACACACAAAGATTTAGATATATTTGCAATAGATGAAGGACTAGAGATAACTAGAGATGAACTAGGGGTATCCAAATCTGTCATGGGCAATGTTGTTCTCTCAAGAATCAAAGGTTGGGATGATAAAGAGAACATAAAGGAAAAATCATAAACAAGCACTAAGTTAGATGACATCTGTGATGAAGCTCTAGGTGCCTATGTTACCCTAGACCGAATGGTGAAAAACAACCCAAACCTTTTAAGCCCAAGGTTATCACATAGAAAGATTCCCTAGGGAGCATTAAGAAGAAGAAAGGTCTTGAGAAAGACATTAAAGTGATCATCCATGGACTCTGAAGTTTGATGGATCAAAATCCAAACAAGGTTTTTGGGTTGGAATTGACTTGGTGAGCCCACAAGGGAAGTCATTCCTAGCCGCATACAGGTTGCAGTTTCACTGCACTAACAATGTTGCAGAATATGAAGCATTGATCCATGGATTGATTTTAGTACTAAAGAAGAAAGTTAGGCTACTCCATGTATTTGGAGATTCCAAACTAGTGGTCAAACAAGTAAGAAAACAATACACCTGCAATTACAAGCGATTGTCCAACTACAGACATCGCGTGTGGGACTTGATTGAAGGTTTCAATGCCTTCAATAATACTCATGTGTCAAGAAAATTCAATCAAAGGGCTAACGGGTTGGCTAAAGCTACTAGCACTTTGGAATGACTGACATTATCAAGATTGAGAAGGTTTTCTATGGAGTTGGTGTCCATTCCATCGATACCATATAACATTATCAATTTCCAAGTTTTTGACAACGATCAACATATCGTAGATTTCATTTCCAATCAGGATGTTTTTAATCCTCAAGTGATTGATGAGAAGTATCGTGAAGATTTGGAGTGGGATGAGGAATCCATCATTGATCTAAAGGATAATAAAATCCCCAAAGCGATGATTGAGATGGAAAGGTTTTTTGATTTGGATAACATGGTGAAACAAAAAGATATCCCTAAAACTGACACAGGTGATTATGAACCTGTCAATTTAAGTGAAGGTATGGAGCCATAAAAAGTCTTGATTGGAAAAGTCTAAACTTAGGCAGAACGAGAAGGCATAACTCAAGTCCTAAAAGATTGCATACATGTGATCGCTTGGTCATATGACGAGCTCAAAACATATGATACGTCGATTATCACACACATCATTCCATTGAAGCCAAACGTGAAATCGTTTAGGAAGAAACAAAGGCTAGTAAATGCCTTATTGGAACCTTTGATTTTTGAGGAAGTTAAGAAATTATTGGCAGCACGTATCATTTTTGCTATTAGACATTTGACATGGGTGGCCAATCTGGTGCCAGTTAGGAAGAAAAATGGAGATGTTTGGTTATGCATAGACTTTTGAAATCTAAACAAAGCATCTAAAAAGGAAAATTATCCTCTTCCCTCATTGGATGAGGTACTTCAAATGGTCAATGGAGCCCATATGATGTCCTTTTCTAGATGGATTCTCAGGGTACAACCAGTTCATGGTTGATAAGATAGATAGATTGAAAACTGCTTTCACTACTAAGTGGGGTATATTCGCATACAGAAGAATGTCGCTTTGCTTGATTAATGCTGGAGAAACATTTCAGTGCACTACGGACATCGCCTTTAGAGCTCTGGTTGGCCAATGCATTATCATTTATATGGATGACTTGACTACGTTTTCTAAGAACATAGGAGATCACATTGTAGATTTAAGGAAGGTACTGCAAAGATGTGAGCAATATGGCATTTCTATTAATCCAAAGAAGTGCATGTTTGGAGTCACTACAGGCAAGTTGCTAGGACATGTCATATCAGAGAATGGGATATCCATTGATCATGATTGGGTCAGGTTCAGAGAAGGAATTAAAGTCATACTTTGGCAAGATTAATTTTGTCAGAAAGTTTATAATTGGTTTTGTTGAGATAGTACGGCCACTCAACGCAATGCTGAAGAAAGATGCTAAGAGAGAATGGACATTGGAATCCAAAGCTATATTTGAGGATATCAAGAAGGCCATTTCTAATGCTCCTATCTTGAATAGTCCTGACTACACTAGATCCTCTTACATATATTCATTTACATCTGATCACACATGTGCTGTAGTCCTGATGCAAATAAATGATGCAAAAGAAGAGAAGCCTATTTCTTTTATGAGCAGTTCATTCAAGGATGTTGAATTAAAATAACTAGAGGTCAAACAACAAGCCCTGGCCTTGGTTAGAGCAGTTAAGAAATTCTGGCATTACATCTTGAGAAGTCAAGTGATCGCTATTGTACTTGACTCAGTAGTTAAGATGCTCCTTATACAAAATGAGTCAGGGGAACGATGAGCCAAATGGATCACTATCCTACAAGAGTATGATCTAGACATTAAACCAATGAAGCTAGTCAGAGGACAAGCTCTGATGCAAATGATCACTGAAATAGATCTTGGTTTGGTGAGCTAGCAATATGTAGCCATCTCATATGAACAAGATGACTGGTACTCAAACATCACACATTTCTTGATCATAGGTAGATGTTCATCACACTTGAGAGCATTGCAAAGAAGAGATTTATGGATTAAATCCCAAGGATATATGATTAAAGGAGGGATCATCTTCAAGAAAAATCATGAAGGCATATATTTGAGATGCCTTAATCAACAAGAAGCAAACAAGGTCTTGGATGAGTTGCACGACAAGTTTGGAATGGCCCATGGGTCGCATTTAGTCACTGCACACTGAATTCTCAGAGCCGGGTACTACTGGCCAACTATATTCAAGGATACTACTGAACATATCAAACACTGTCATACATGTCAAGTAGCTGTGACCAAAGAAAGGTATGTAGCCCAACCGTTGCAACTAGTAATGGAGGTATGCCCATTCACATAGTGGGGAATGGACTTCATCAGAATGATTAATCCTCCATGATCAGCTAGACATGGGTATGTCTTGACTCTCACTGATTATTGTACTAGGTGGATCAAAGATATATGCAGTAAATTGTGCACAATAAATGTCATGATCAAGTTCTTAGAAGATAACATCATCACAAGATTCAACATTCCATATGCACTGGTATGTGACAACGACCTTACTTTCACTTCATTAAAATTCTCTAATTGGGCATTTGAATATGGCATTACTTTGAAATTTTCATCTAATTACTATCCCCAAGGTAATGGCCTTGCTGAATCGACTAATAAAAACCTGTTAGATATCATCAAAAAACTGGTGGAAAAGAATCCTAGAGAATGGAATACTCTATTGAAATATGCTTTGTGGGTTGACAGAACTAGAATGAAATTAGTGCTAGGAAATTCATCATACTAGTTAGTCTATGGAATGGATCCCATCCTCCATATAAACCTAAAAATCCCCACCTTGTAGTTTGCTCAAGAATACCTAGGTCTAGAGGACAAACTAAAAGTTAGATTATTACAACTCTTGATCCTAGAAGAGAAGAGAAATTGAGCCATAGATCATTTCTCCAAACATTAGGCTACAATCAAACGTTGATTTGAAAAAAGAGTGAAGATTAAAACCTTTTGAATATCAAACCTTGTCCTATCCTGGGATAAAGCCCATGAGAAGAAAGGAGACCATGGAAAATTTGATAAGCTTTGGATTGGTCCCTTTCAAATAATAGAGATATTAAGTGATAGTACCTATAGGTTGAAGACCTTAACTGGTGAGGATGTCTCATTTTCTGTCAATGGACAATTCCTAAAGTTATTTTCAAGCCTAATCATTTAGAAAAAGAAGATGAAAGTTTTCATATATGTAAATATTTCTATATAGTTTCTTTTCTTGTTTATTTTGTTTCCCCCTGTTTGTTGTTGATTCTTTATTTTGGTTAGGTGCAATAAGGAGAAGACTACAACCTTAGAAAACAATGGAATTTCTAGAATTTAGGAAAGAAGTTTAAATTCCTACATAAGTTGTGACTTCTAAAAGTATGATTGGTCTAGTTTGTTTTAAGTCCATCAAATTCACCAATATTAGCATGGATTATCTAAGGAATCACACAAATGAACACACTTAAAATTCCTTAAATCAATTGGAAATAGTAGTGTTTTAATTAAGTGAAAAATCTAAAGGTTTGCCTTTGCTACCACTGTAATTCTCAACCTAATAGCAAGTGTCATAACCTTGCAAATGAGCTCACAAAGTATATCAAAAGAAATAAAAAAAAAATATTGAAAAGAGATCAAGAAAGAGATTTACTCTCTAGGTCATCCAAGTAACTCCACCAGGGCTATAGACACCTGACTGGCAGTACAACAATATTTGGGAGAATTATAGAGATAACCTTGTCGGGGCTATGGATGCCTGACTGGAAGCAAGGCTCTATCTAGGTTTGGCTTTAAAGGTTAAACCAAACTATGTAGCTTAATACAAATTGCTCTTACTTTCTGGCTTTTCCCTTATGAAAACCTAGTTACATTGGTGAATATAATTTCATTTAACTAAGCCGAACTAACCATGTCTAGCAGAAGTTAGAAATTTTATGTCTAAATTTATCCTTTTTTTCTAAATTGGTTGAAATTTAGTGGTTTTCTTTGGTTGCAAGTTGTTGTGTAGTCTCACAATACGTCCCATTTTACCCTAGAAAAATGAGGACCCAACTTCTTTTGTTGTGCTGGTTTTTTTTTGTATCCATTGCTCTATTCATGGATGGGTAGAGGACAAAGTTCTAGTCAGTTTTGCCTCTTGGATCATGTGAAAATTTGTTGAAATGAGCAAGTTATGCCCATTTAAAGTTCTGGTCAATCAGATATTTCGGTCAACTGGACATGGACATTGGTGAAGCATCCATGTCATGTCTGGTATCCATATCAGGTTCTAAATCCTTCAAGAAAACACTCGGACCTGAAAGTAAAATTAAATATGACTCATCCATTGTTCAACTGGATCAGACATTAGCATGTTTGAAATATCCATATCTGTATCCATGTCTAGGTCCTATTGAAACCATCAAATTTACCCTAGTGAGTCATTGACACTCCTACCAGACAGGGCATTGTGACCTGACATAATCAGGCGAGTAAATATCCAGTCCAGTCCAAATATCTAGTGCACACTATCAAATTTACCCTGATTTGAAGAGGTTCCATTGGACCAAATATTTTTCACTAGATAATTCATGTCCATATAATATCCATGTCCATATCCTATCTGAAGCATTATAAGCCAAGCACACACGCTCATAGCCTGTTGACTTTTCAACTAGACATTTTACACTAGATATTTTGCACCGGACATTCTTAAATATCCAAACCTTCATGGTCAAATATGAAGATCCACTCATCCATTTCTTTGGTCAACGAAGGTTGACTACGTAGTAGTGATGTCACCCAATAGAGTCGCCACTATGATTTCGACCTAACTTTGGTCAAAGTCAAAAGGACATTTCAAATGGACATTCGCACCAGACATTTTGAACATGATATTGTAGATCTGAATGTCCATCCATTCCTTAGCAGTAATTTCCCATATCACGATGTGCTTTTTGCCATTGGAATTTAAATTTAAAATATAAACTTTTTCCTAACTATCACTTTCCCCCACCCTTGAATAGTAATTGCTCACCAACTCCAGTGAACATTCAATGCATTTCTACACTTAACGAATTTCACGAAGGTTAAAAGCAATTTTCAACATATTTGCTAAATCAAAAAAGCATTCTAAGAGATTAAAAGAGATAGTTTGCAGAGAGTTATCTCTAAAAGAGAATTTGCAAAAAATAAGGGAAATCAAGCACAACGGTGAAAGGACATCCTTCCTACAACATATCAAAGGTGATATCCTATTTTTCAAGTATGTATATGACAAATCCTTCTTCATTGATGGCTAGAGTAATCTTTCTTTACCAAAGGAGCAAGTTCGAGCTTGCATTAGATGCTCATTATGGGAAAGTAGACCTACAAGCTTCCAAGGCAACGATCCAAGCCCGTGAGGATGAGGCAACACTCAAGAGAATCATTACCAGTGGAATGTATCACATAGCAGGTTTCCATATGCAATGGATGCCCTTGAATTGGTGATCGAGTATGCCCAGAAGTATAACCTTGTTAGCAGGAGTGTGGAACATTAGGGATGAGTTTATATAGATTTCTCAGCCAAAGGAATTGCAGAGACTTTCAGACTTCCATGGAGTCAGAATGTCTTTGAAATAGATCTAAATGCCTTATCAATGGAATACAATTCCAATGTCGCAGGATGCCACAAGGTTATGCACACTTCTTGGATGGATTCAGTAACTAGGCTGAAGGGAGTCTCCAAGATGCCACAAAATCTATATAGATTCGATTTCAGTTTGGAAGTACAGTAAATGATCATGTTACTAAACCAAATGGTTGGGAAAGATGATTCTAGATCATTAGAATTATATATTTTGCCTCATCCACTTTGTGAAGGATGTAGGTGATGTAGTGCATTGGGCACAATTAATTAGCAACTCCCTGCATGATGGGATGGTTGGATGGAAGAAGAAGAAGAAGCAGAAGTTCTTCATGAGCTCATATGTAGTATACTTTTACACATATTAGTGCCAATTTGATGGAATTTACACAGTTGGAAAGCTTGGTAGCAAGCAAGGAGAACAACTGGTGTGGGAATTTTACCCACAACTAGAGAGGAAATAGTTAGTTGTGCACTACATAAGGGTTAACAATTGCTTCATGATGTGGGTGGTCTAGTTAATGGATAGAGATAGAGACAAAATGATTTCAAGGTATGCTCAAGGAGTCATCACTGCACATAAGTTCTAGTTTATCTAGTTCCCAACATCCACTTACATCAGAATGGAAGGGTTTGAGGGTCATCCCTTCATGTTGCCTTAGTATTCAACTAATAGGGTGATACTCCTAGAGACAACCAGATAGATCATCCCCTCATATGAGGCATATACTCAAAAGCATGGTCAAGGGACCATTAATTTTCCTTTGGATATAGAATGGTACAGGTGTGTGAAGTTCAAAGACTCCAAGTTATCAAAAGTAGAGCTCCAAATGCTCAATCTGGAACCTTTTCCCCTCCTACGTACCTTTGATCCGTATAATAGGATGGAGAAGTATGTTAATAAGAAGCTGCAACATGTTCCTCATCTAGAGGATTACTGGGTAGATTGTAATGATGAGGAGGGTGATAGAAAGAGGGTATACCAAAGGTTGACTCTAAACTAGGTTTGGACCTTGGGATGTCTTGAGGTCCCTCCATAGGTGAAGTCCAATGATGGTCAAACTCTCGACCCAGACTACAATGAGAAACAAGAATATAAGGAGACCCTACTTCTCATATATTCAACCCAACCAGACGAGACATCAATTGATGTCATCACAAAGAAGGTCATGACCGCCACCCAAAGGTGGGTCACTGAGAAGACAAATGAGATAAAATCTAAGGGTGTAAGCCTGACCTATGATAAGAAAAGAGGAAAGACCAAGGAGATGTAGACTACAATGATTTCCTGGTCATCAAGAGGTGAATAATGGAGGCTAAACTAGCCCAAGAGGGAACATCAGCATCTGGTGAGGCCCTTACTACAGAAGGTATCAACTTGGCTACCAAACCATTACCTCTAAGGGAGCAGCTGATTCATTTCATTCCCATCACAATCACAGCACCCAAAGAGTAGCTTTCTAAGGACATTTTGGAAGGGGTTGAAATCCCCAAGGAAAAGAGAACGATACCGCTCATATCCATGAGGGGTCTATCACTAAACTAGTTGACACTTAGGCAGAGGCATTAGGACCAACATAGATGGAACTTATGTTTGCATCTGGTCAGCCTCATGTAGGAGTACCATTGCCACAAGTTGCAATCCAAGCTCACCTAGTGCAACAAGGGGCAACATATCAAGTCCATAGTGGTGGCCAAGTGATGGAGCTTGAAAGGGCCCAAATAGCTTAGAAGTTTATTTAGGTAAAATAAGAGTTGTCTGAAGAAGAAAAGTAAAAGAATAAGGAAGGGTTGAAGAGTTGCAACTACCCTTGAGTTAGGTTGAGGACCTGACTGACAATGAGGTCACTCGTGCAGTGACCAATGATCTAGTCTCTTCCTTACTTGCACATCAAATGTCGCCACCACAGGATGAACCTCAATAAGTGGAGGCTGAAGTGGAAGAGATGGAGGATCTTGACGTAACAAAGGCTCAAAGTTTGGAAGTAGAGGAAATTTCTGCTACTAAGGTATCATGATCTTTGAATGTGCTAGCAGATCACCCAGATGTCCCAAGTCTAGGTACAACACACATGAAGAGGTAGGTCCATCTCAACAAGTGGAAATGGAGAAATCATCTGAGGACATTACTCTTCCTAAGGAATAATAGGAAGCTCCTCATGATGCACCACATGAAGGAGACATCCAACAAACTAGAGGAGAAGTAGAGAAGAGCCAAGATGAAGTGTAGCATACACTGACACTTGATGAAGGTTAACAGGACCAAGCAGTGGAGGAACCAACGCTTGAGGTAGAGAATCCCAATCATCAACCTATGGAAGTGGACATGGAAGCTCCACAATAAGAAGTTCAACATCAAGAGGTTCCACAGCAAGAGGTCCCTCAACATGAAGTTTTGCAATAGGAGGTACCGCAGTAGGAACTTCCCCAAGAAGAGACTTCACAAGAGTGGGAAGGTCTTGAAAAAAATATATAGCTAATAATTAAAGATGTTCACATTAAGCAATCCAGTCACAAAGGTGTTGCAAGTATGAGGTTAACCAGTGTTGTCATTGATGTCAACATATTCATATTGCATTAATAAGAAGGATTGGATGAGCTGTGTGCTGAGGTTATTGAGGAAATTAGTCTCAATCAGGAACAGTGAAGAACAGTGATGAGAAGAAGGCAAAAGTCCTCAAATAGGTTAAGGATCAGAGGATGCGGTTTAAAGGGTTTGTAGATATGAGTCTTGAGATGTTCCAGTCAAGATTTCAGAGGTCCACATGAAGATTTGAAGAAGTTATGATCTCTCAAGTAGAACCGGTTCCGGCAGGCATTCAGTGGTGACAGAGTGTCACAGATTGGTCCGATGAGCTCCGGAATTGCATTATCTCATTCTACAAATTGGTGAGAGTGTTGGATAAGTTCATGTGAAGTGACAACTAGATTTGTTCATGGTTTGGAGGTCCGGAAGCACCTTTTTCATTATAATAGTGATGACAGACTGTGTTCTTGAAGTTTCAGATGAAGAACAGAAGAATTCCAGTAAGCTGATAAAGTGTGGATGTTCTTGACGACTCAGGAAAGGTTTTGGTGATCTTTGGATCATGTACAAGTCTTATTGGCAGTCCGCATTTAAGTTAGAGTTTGCATTTGAAGAATAACTATGGATATTGGTGTTCTTCTTGAGACTGGCCGACCGGATGTATTACACGTCTTGTGAATGATCTTGTAGGTGTTTGCCGACTTAGATGATTGTTCCTAAGTTGATGCCTTGTATAAATAAGGGATTGTGAATTCATTTTGAAGGGTGTATTGTGATGATGAGTGTGATATAGTGAAGAGAAGTGCGAAAGGCAGAGCAGGAGTTTTTGGGCTTAAATGGAACTGATCTAGGCATGGTAAAGATGCCAATTTCTAGTTCAAGTTTGTAATACTTGTTATCTTGTAGACAGTGTGTCACTTGTAGGCAGTGTGCCTCTTATGAGCAGTGTGCTCAGGCAGTGAGCCCTAATTGGCATGTGCCATCTATTTTTCTTATTCTTCTAATAGAGAATAATTCTTGGGTTAATCACCCTATGGTTTTTTCCTTGACAGGGTTTTCCACGTCAAAATCTTGGTGTCTAATGTGTTGATGTATATCTTCTCTGGTGTTTATGCTTTATGCTTTCATGAATGGTTAATTGATATGCTATTAAATAAAAAAGAAGATTCAAGTGTTTGAAATAGAAGTAAGTTTTGTACAACTGATTCACCCCCCCTCTCAGTTGTGTGCCCTAGATCTAACAATTGGTATCAGAGCCAAGTTCCTCTAAAAGGAGCTTAACCGCTTGAGGAGATCCAGGATGTCGTCATACAAGAAGAATAGTCCAAAGTTTGATGGAACCAACTTCTCTCTTTGGAAAGGTCTCATGAAATGTCACTTGGAGTGTATGGGAAAAAGCATACTTGTCCATGGTCACAAAAGCATATGTACCTCCACAGGGTGGTCCGACAACTCTAAATGAAATCATAGATGCTGAAAACAATCTGCGGACCAAAGAGGCTCTTCTAAGCGCATTAACTGACTCAAAGCTCTCAAATGTTATTGACCTACCAACTGCCTATGAGATCTGGATTAAACTGGAACTTCTGCATGAAGGAGATGAGTATGTTAAGAGTGTAAGGTTGCAGAGTCTCAAAGGGAAATTGAAAAGATTGAAGATGAGAGATGATGAAAATATCACTACCTTTATGCCAAGAGTAAATGAGCTGGTGTGTGGAATTAGGAATGCTGTTGGAGTTTTGGATGAAAATGAGATTGTTTGCAAAATTCTCAGATCCCTTCCTACTGCCTACAAAATCAAGGTTGTTGCCATTGATGAATTCAGAGCCCATACAATTGTCACAAGAGACCAATTGGCTGGCAAACTAGCTGCATTTGAAATGACCAAGTTTGGAGATGATCCCCCCAAGACTGAATCTGCATTCAAAGCCAGTGCCTATGTGAAAGGCAAACAAAGATTTGATCCGGGAGAAAACTCTTCAAGGAAGCAATCATGGTATGATCAAGCAAGAAAAGACATGGAAGAGGAAGAAGCAAAAATAGCTCAACTTGAAGCCCTCATTGCAAAAAGACTGCCAAGAGGATCCGGTAAGTATGAAGGAAAATTACCCTTTAAGTGCTTTGCCTCAAGATGTCCGGAAAGATCCACAAGATCAAATTCTAACAGACAAAGGTTCCAAAAGAATTGTTATTATGTTCATGAAGAAGCTGATAATGAAGGAGTAACAGATGAAGAATCAGAGATAGGAGACAAATCCAGAAATGAATGGGTGTTTATTGCCATCAAGGAAGAAGATCCAATATCCCCTGAATCTATCAATCATAAGGTTGTAGAAAGGGCTTTGGCTGCCCAAGTTGAAGAAAAGGATGATTGGGTTATTGAAAATGGATGCTCTCACCATATGACAGGTGACAAGAACAAGTTCTCAGATTTGGAAAGGTATGAAGGAGGAATGGTAAATTTTGGTGACAATTCTGCTGGTAGAATCAAGGGTAGGGGAACTATCTCTTTTGATGGAAAGAACAAAACTGGTAATGTACTGTATGTTGAAGGATTGAAGCACAATCTTCTCAGTGTTGGTCAGTTGGTGGACAAAGGCTATGATCTCTGGTTCAAGAATGGAAGATGCAAGATCTTTGAAAGCTCCAGAACTGAGATTGCATCCGGTACTCAAACAAAAGGTAATATCTTCCATCTAGTTGGTACTAATAAAAGTTATCTGTTTGTTCAAGTTGACTAGAGTTGGTTATAGCATAGAAGGATGTGTCATGTAAATTGTGATAACATCATCAAGATAAGCAATACTCAGGCTATAAGAGATCTTCCAAAGTTGGTAAAACCTACAAATAGTTTGTGCAAAGAATGTCAGCTAGGTAAACAGAGCAGAGTCTCATTCAAAAGCAAGGATCAGTCCTCTACCAGATTATTGGAATTAGTTCATACTGATCTATGTGGTCCGACAAGAATCAAGAGTATGCAAGGTGATAGATATTTCATGTTACTGATTGATGACCATTCCCGGATGATGTGGCTTACCTTTCTGAAAGGGAAATCAGAAGCTTTTGAGAAGTTCAAAATCTTCAAGGCTATGGTAGAGAATCAAACCGGATTAAAACTGAAATGTCTGAGGTCTGATAGAGGTGGTGAATTCACATCCGGTGAATTCATAGACTTTTGTGAGAAGCATGGTATAAAGAGACAATTGTCTGCTCCTAGGACTCCACAGCAGAATGGAGTAGTTGAGAGAAAGAACCGGACCATCTAGGAAGCATCCAAGACAATGATGATGGAAGCAAATGTCCCCTAGATGTTTTGGAGAGAAGCTGTCAGCACTGCAGTCTATACTCTCAATCGAGTTCAAATCAGAAGCAATACCGGTAAGACTCCTTATGAACTTTGGTTTGGCATCACTCCTACTATGAGATATTTCAGAGTATTTGGTAGCAAATGTTACATTAAAAGAGATGAATATTTAGGAAAATTTGATGCTAGAAGTGATGAAGGAATTTTCTTGGGTTACTCCACTCAAAGCAAAGCATACTGGTGTTACAATAAGAGACTGAGAAAGATGATAGAAAGTACAAATGTGAAGGTTGATGAAGGAATTGAGAAGCCCTCAAGGTTTTATGAGTATGATGAAGATGATCAAGATGGTGTTCTGGTTCAAGGAGCTCAATCCTCTCCTGAAAGTTAGATTTAGATTGATCCGGTAAATCAGGAAGAAGAAATAGGTCTGAATGAGCCTGATCAAGAAACAGAAGTGCAAGAAACTCCCAAAGTTACAAGGTATGTAAGACTGAACCACTTTGAAGATCAGATCATAGGTGACAGAAGCAAAGATGTGCAAACTAGAATGAAAATTGCTCAAAATTCAGATGAATGTTGTCTGATTTCAAAGATTGAACCTAAGACAATAAATGAAGCCTACAATGATGAAAATTGGACCAAAGCAATGGAGGAAGAGTTGATGCAAATTGAGAAAAATCACACTTGGGATCTTGTTTCTAGACCTAGTAATAAGAATGTGATTGGAACCAAATGGGTCTTCCGGAACAAACTAAATGAAGTTGGTGAAGTAATCAGAAATAAAGCCAGATTAGTCTGCAAAGGCTACTCTCAAATAGAAGGGATTGATTTTGAGGAAACCTTTGCTCCGGTGGCAAGAATTGAAGCAGTCAGACTATTTCTTGCATTTGCTGCCTTCAAAGATTTCAAAGTGTATCAGATGGATGTCAAATCTGCCTTCTTGAATGGTGACTTAGAAGAAGAGGTGTACATTGAACAACCGGATGGATTTCAGTTATCTAAGCATGGTGATATGGTCTGCAAATTAAAGAAGGCACTGTATGGTCTAAAGCAAGCTCCAAGAGCATGGTATGAAAGGTTGGACAATCATCTTTTGAAGATTGGTTTCAACAAAGCTACTGCTAATAGTAACCTATATTTCAAAATTGATCATGAAAAATCTTGATTGTTGAAGTATTTGTTGATGATATCATCTTTGGAGGAAGAGACAGTATGTGCAAAATCTTTGCAAACCAAATGAAAAGTGAGTTTGAAATGTCAATGCTCGATGAAATGAATTTCTTTTTGGGTCTGCAAATTACTCAGACAGAGAAAGGAATCTTTATCTCTTAGACCAAATATGTGAAAGAACTATTGAAGAAATTTGGAATGGAAGACTCAAAGCCTATGAACACTCCCATGGCTACCGGATGTAAGTTGAGCAAAGATGATGACTCTCCTAAGACAGATCAGACAAAGTACAGATCAATGATTGGAGGATTATTGTATCTCACTCAAACTAGACCAGATATAATGCAGGTTGTTGGTCTTGTGGTGAGATTCCAGGTTGATCCCAGAGAATCTCATGCCATGGCAATCAAAAGAATTTTTAGATACTTAAAAGGAATAGTTGAGTATGGTCTATGGTATCCTAGGGATCATAATTTTTCTCTTCATGCATATACAGATGCAGATTGGGCAGGAGATGTGGATGATAGGAAGAGTACAAGTGGAGGAGCATTCTTTTTGGGAAAAAGGTTGGTTTCTTGGCTAAGCAAGAAACAAGAGGCAATATCCCTGTCTACAATTGAAGCTGAATATATTGCAGCAACAGGAAGTTGCACTCAACTTTTGTGGATGAAGCAAATGCTAAGAGATATTTAAGTAGAATATGAGGAGCCAATCACAATTTTCTGTGATAATTCAAGTGCAATAAATATTTCTAAGAATCCGGTGTTGCATTCTAAGACCAAGCATATATCTATCAAATTTCACTTTCTGAGAGAGCAAGTGAACAAAGGTGAAGTCAGATTGGAGTATGTGCTCTCCAAGGATAAGCTTGCAGATATTTTTACTAAACCTCTTCCCAAGGACTCTTTTGAGTATCTCAGGGAGAAGTTAGGGGTCATGGCCCCTCCGGTGATGAACTAGGATGCACTAATGTGCATTAGTCCGGTGGATATCACAGTCATATCTTGTGATCCAGATTGATGATGAGGAGCTGCTACTAAGGGGGAGCTGCTGGTATGATTCTGATGTGTTAGAGTTGCAAGTATGAGCCTTTTGCCATTGATGTCAAAGGGGGAGAGAAGACATGTGAAAAACAAATGGTTGATGATCAAAGGGGGAGCAGTAAAGGAAAAGAAGACGTGAAGAGTTGTTGCTGATAGGGGGAGTTGTGACAGAAAGAAGTTCTTGTCTTGATGGTTTTTCACATCATATGTTGCCATCAATGACAAAGGGGGAGATTGTTCCAAGTATGAGGTTAACCAGTGTTGTCATTGATGTCAACATACTCATATTGCATTAATAAGAAGGATTGGATGAGCTGTGTGCTGAGGTTATTGAGGAAATTAGTCTCAATTAGGAACAGTGAAGAACAGTGATGAGAAGAAGGCAAAAGTCCTCAAATAGGTTAAGGATCAGAGGATGCAGTTTAAAGGGTTTGTAGATATGAGTCTTGAGATGTTCCAGTCAAGATTTTAGAGGTCCGCATGAAGATCTGAAGAAGTCATGATCGCTCAAGTAGAACCGGTTCCGGTAGGCGTTCAGTGGTGACAAAGTGTCACAGATTGGTCCAGTGAGCTCCAGAATTGCATTATCTCATTCTGCGGATTGGTGAGAGTGTTGAAGAAGTTCATGTGAAGTGACAACTAGATTTGTTCATGGTTTGGAGGTCCTAAAGCACATTTTTCATTATAACAGTGATGACAGACTATGTTCTTGAAGTTCTAGATGAAGAACAGAAGAATTCCAGTAAGCTGATAAAGTGCGGATGTTATTGATGACTCAGGAAAGGTTTTGGTGATCTTTGGATCATGTACAAGTCTTATTGGCAGTCTGCATTGAAGTTAGAGTTTGCATTTGAAGAATAACCACGGATATTGGTGTTCTTCTTGAGACTGGCTGACAGGATGTATTACACGTCTTGCGAATGATCTTGTAGGTGTTTGCCGACTTAGATGATTGTTCCTAAGTCGATGCCTTGTATAAATAAGGGATTGTGAATTTATTTTGAAGGGTGTCTTGCGATGATGAGTGTGATATAGCGAAGAGAAGTGCGAAAGGCAGAGTAGGAGTTTTTGGGCTTAAATGGAACTGATCTAGGCATGGTAAAGATATCAATCTCCAGTTCAAGTTTGTAATACTTGTTATCTTGTAGACAGTGTGTCTCTTGTAGGCAGTGTGCCTCTTGTGAGCAGTTTGCTCAGGTAGTGAGCCCTAATTGGCATGTGCCATCTATTTTTCTTATTCTTCTAACAAAGAATAATTCTTGGGTTAATCACCCTGTGGTTTTTCCCTTGACCAGGTTTTCCACGTCAAAATCTTGGTGTCTAATGTGTTGATGTATATCTGCTCTGGTGTTTATGCTTTATGCTTTCATGAATGGTTAATTGATATGCTATTAAATAACAAAGAAGATTCAAGTGTTTGAAATAGAAGCAAGTTTTGTACAACTGATTCACCCCCCTCTCAGTTGTGTGCCCTAGATCTAACAAAAGGACCCACACCTAACATCCCAAAATGGTTAGCCTTGAAGGTAATTGAGCCTCCCATTAATTTGATTCCTTTTAATTTCAAGTTGTTTTTTTTAGTAGAGGGATTAAAGCCTAGGTGAAAGGCAAGGGAAGAATCTAAAATCAAGAGGGATGCAATAGGTCGTAGGACAACCCATTTGTCTATGCCAACAGTTGATGAGGCAAAGGGTGAGATCACTGCTAATGAATACTAGATCACCACCTTAGACCTGGTACATGCCACTATTGATAACTGAGAGGGGGAGGGTGAATCAATTATCCTAATTATTTCTTCTTTCTCAACTTTCTTATTAATCAATGCAGCATTAATTCAAACAAGCAAATATTACCATGAAATGAAAAACACATGACACAGTATTTTTGATGTGGAAACCCTGTTAAGGGAGAAAACCACGGGGTGATTAACCCAAAGATTATTCTCTATTAGAAGAATAAGGAATTACAAAATGGCACTTGCCAATTAGGGCTCACTGCCCGAGCACACTGCTCACAAAGGAGGCACACTGCCTACAAGGAGACACACTGTCTACAAAAAAATGTTATACAATACTTGAACTGATTGGAAGCATCCACATATGCTGGAGTTCAGTTCTGGTTAGGCTCAGTACACTGATCTGCTGCACTTCATCTTTCTCTTCTCTTTATTCTGCTTTACTTTCACATTCCAGATCTTTCTTACTGCTTCTGTTCTACTCTGCTCTTGTTCACATCTCACATCACATATCTACACTTCTCATAACTAAATCCATCCTATATATATATCCGCAAAAGTGATTTCATTATCTTTCTAGTCGGCACCCGGAACAGTCTATCTTCTCACAAACTCTGTTCTGTCAGCTGAATCCTTGCACATCAAGTAATGTGGATCAAGCATATACTTGTAGATATCATTAATCATGTTGGCCAAACATGATTCATGCCTTCACAACCTTTACCATCATCAGTAACACATCTAGAAAATAGTCTGATGTTCTGTCAGTCAGTTCTTCCTCTGTTCACACTGTCACTCAGGAATCCAGTACTCAACTATTCATATCTTTTTCCTTGTCCATCACCGGAGGCTAAATCCTTGGAATATACCACTCAAGGTAGTCCTCTTGACTTCCCCAGATCCGCACTGCACCAAGATACTTCCTCTGAGAGATCCGGACCTGTCTGTCGGACCTTGCCACATGCTCTATTCTTATTCACCAGACCACAATAACCTTCATTCTGACTTCTGGTAGAGACACACCATGACTTGCGGATATGTGGGATGACCTTTGTTGCCATCAATGACAACAACCATGAATCCATATAGTGTCTCTTGCCAACAATCTCCCCCTTTGGCATTGATGGCAACACTTAGTGAAAAATGACTAAGTGTTTACACTATGCTCCCCCTTGGCTGATGCTCTGTCTTTATATACATTTTCTAGAGCTCCCCCTTAGTTGGATTCCTCATTTTTCACTGCTCCTCACTCCCCCTTTGACATCAATGGCAAAGGGTAGGGTCCGCACACCAAAATTTTCAAAAAATTTACTATACTTGGCTGTATATTATATATTCACATAAACTAAAGAATATCTGCAAAGGATGTCTTCAACTGGATGAGTTCTGTAGCCCAACTTTGCTTCATTCTATCCAAAATTGAAATGTGACCACTCAACAAAAATGCAAAAGCTTTTGCCCTCTTAAAATCTGTCGGATCATTTGTGTGGGCGGTAGTCTTAGCATCATTTATGGCCTCATGCATGGTCTCTAACTTAGGGATAATAATCCTTCTAAGTTCTCCCATCTGGTTAATTATATTCTTCCTTTCCTTTTCAAAGTTCTTGATTGCATTTGTGATTGCAATAGTTTGACATTCTTGATTTACTATGGAGGAAGAGAGAGGATCAAAACTTTGAGACAAACTCAGTAGTTTGTCCTGTTCCTCTTTTATTTTCTTCTCAATTTCTACTGTTGCTTTTGACCAGGAGATACAAAATTTGTAAATGTCACCGCCATCCTTAAGAGCATTTTCTAAGCTCTTTATTCCAATACTCATATTTCTCCTATCATTAGAGATTAATCCTAGTACCTTTGAGAATCTCTTATCCAAAAACTCCTTCCGGACCTTTTCTTTAGCTGATTTTTCTAGGGATTCAAAATGTGTACCAACACTACTGACTAAGGTTTTGAGATTACCGGAAGAGGAGGCTATGGGATCTTTCTGGACCGATGGAATAATCTTCTCAAGCACTCTGGAAGCAACTTCTATCAACTCACATTCTTCCATATGAGACTTTAGGAGTTTTTCATTTGCCTTAGCATTTGCAAATGAAGCTATCTTCATTGTCTGTACCGGAGAGAGGGAATCAAAATTGAAAGGACCTTGTAGAAGCTCCGGTTCATCAATCTCTATTGTTTCTTTGCTTAGAAATTTTTGGACAGTTTGTGCAGTGTCTCTTGCTGGAGACAGATGTTTCTTCTCTTCTGCAATCTTGGAGCTGTCCTTTGGAGTTTTCTCTCCTTCCACATTCTTACCACTATCAGTTGTGGTTTTCTCTGTTGGAGTCTTCTCTTTCTCTGTACCCTTGGTACTGTCAACTTCTTTTTCTTTTACCGCTGCTTCTTTCTCCTGTAATTTCTCTTCTTCTTTGGATCCAAAGACTGTAGGGGAAACCGAAGGAGAAATGTTGGTTTGTTCAGGGCCCATCTCTTATGTTGCTTTCTTAGAAGTTTATTCTGCAGCACTTGTGGATGAGGGATCAGTACCCAAGTCCTCTACAACAGGAAGATTAAACCTTTTGAAGGCCTTCCGGAGGATCTCTTCTGTATCCATGGCCACCTTGTCATTCTCACCAAGAATGAGTTGATTCATCCTTGCTTTATTCCTGAACTCATCTTTGCAGTCTTTGAATATTATGTTCATTGTCTTGGGATCAATTTGAGGATATAGCTGAATAGCTATCTGCTCCCGGATCTCAAGATCTTTTGCCTGGGCATTGTTCCTTCTTATTTCTAACTCCTTTTCTAGGCTTTTAGGAATTAGAGATATAATCTCAATGAAAGCCTTATTGTATATGTTCAGATACCTAATTGTGGCTTCCTGCAGGATCTTTTGATCAGCCTCATTGTAGTCATCATAGAATTCGGCCATTGGTTGAAGGTTTCCATCCATAGTGACTGATTTGATTACACTCTCTAGAGACAGGGTGGGCTTTTCAACAAATTCCTCTACCATTTCTTCCTTGTCTTGGCTTGTGGAGGGTTTACCGGATCCTTTCTTCGTTTGCTTCTTTATTTCCTTTACCCCCTCATCTGATTCCGTTTCCTCTTCATCTTTCTGACTTGTAAGCCCTTGTGGATTTTATTTTAGACCTTTTCTCTCCTTTACCGGATGTCTGACCTTCCGGTTTTGATGTTTTTGAGCTTTTGGTTGTTACAGGTGTAGATCCCTTTGATGATCTGGTCCAGGTTGAGGTTTCCACCGGAGTACTTTTCTTGCTTTTCTTTTCTGCCTCTTTCTTCTCTTCCTCAGTCTTTCGCCTCTTTTCCCAGTTGGCATCAAGTGCCTCCTTTGGGATGCCTAGGCCTTAAGCAATATGCTCTACTTCTTTTCTCACCTTCCTCTTTATCTCAGGTTCTCTGAGTTCCACATGGATCTTCACACTCATCTCCTCAAAGGTTCCAAACCTTTCTACCTTTGGATCGTTGGGCTGACTAAGCATGTGTTGAACATGCAGTTCTACAATCTGTTCATCAACCTCATACCCCATGGGCATGATCCAGACTATCCTTGGCTCTACTGCCTCCATTAGGCACTGATCTGTTTCTACCATAAAGCATACTGTGTCTTTGTACTTCTCAATAAGAGACTGGGGAATTCTTTCTCTTGCTTGCATCATGTTCTGAAAGTTCTTGAAATATCCCCATAGGGCTGTATTTCTTGCTTTAGCATCTCCAAGTCCATGTAAATAATCTCTGATTTGGATGGCAACTGGTCTGTCATTCTGCCATATCCATCCACTGGATCTGGGAAGCTCATTCATGTAATAAAAGAATAGACAAAGGATCAAACTACCATACTTGAAGGAGTTCTTCTTGTCCTTCTTAATCTTCTGCAGATTTTTCAAAAGTTGGTTTAGAAGAAGCTCACACAAATCATAGTCTGCATTCTCTTTTAGCATTTGATATGCTATGTAAATTACAATTCCCGGCACTGAATTTTCCCTACTGGAGTGATAAATCTTGTAACCAATTATTATAGATGCAAATTTGACATCCGATTCAATGATGTCTTCAATTGTCATAGCTCTCTTATCAAATTTTGATCCGGTTGCATCACTAACTGTCTGATTTTTGACAGACTTGAGGATAGGTATTCCATCGGATGAGTGCAGACCGGTTACAGCCCTAATTGCATCTTTGGTGATCTTAAAAGGCTTGTTCAACCATAGGAAATTGTCATGCAATCTACTCAGTACATACTGGACCCATTCATCTTCTTCAAAACAAGGGAAATGAATGCACTGTGCAAAGTGCTTATCCCGGATGGCTTTATACTGAGGTTTAATCTCAAAGGAATCATCTATGAATTGTTTATGATAGATATCCATCAATTTTGATTCTCCAAATTCTTCAATATTTGCATGTATGTAAACCCTAATGTCCTCTGTATGCAATACACCATGCGGAACACTAGAGAAGGCTCCTAGGGGATCTACCTCCAAAGATTTGTATGGATGTTTCTTGAATGTGGGGCGAGGTTTATCAGAGATCTTAACTATATTCGGAGTAGCCATTTTTCAAAAGATTTGTAGTGAGATATCGAAAACGAAAAATACCTTATGCGCCTTCGGTTACAAGGAGTGGTTGGATTGATTTCTGTATGTAATGACTTCTACAAGAGATCTTTGGTGAACTTGATGAATTTTGTTGCAAAGCTCCACTTTTTGCTTCTTCTTGAGTGTAGAATGAACAAGTGATTTATGAGAAATCCCTTATATTGCTCAGCAAACCCTAATATCTAATTGCAATAAATGCTCGACCTAAATTATTTTGGTTTGCCTTATTTGAATGACTTGAAGAACCGGATCAATCCTGATTTATGAACGTCATGCGGATCTTCCAACCATGAACAAATCAAGATGACACATCACAAGGACATCCCAAATACTTTGTCCAATCCACAGAATAAGACAATGCACTTCCGAATCTCTCCGGACCTTTTTGTAATCCTCTGTCATTTCGGAGCATCTCCCAGAACAGGTTTTACATGATCGATCACAACTTCTTCATATCTTTGTGCAGACCTCTAAAATCTTAGCTGGATCATCTCAAGACTCATATCTACAAACCCTTTACTCCGCATATTGTGCCTAATCTGGCACCACTTGATTGGTTGGGGGAACAGGGTTTTCTGTGTCTCCCCCTGAGCCAGAGCTCATTTCTTAATTTTTGGAAGGGATATCAGCACCAGAGTCTGGTGCGGATCCAACCTCTACCTTCTCTAAACTTTTCTTCACCCAAATCTTGTTCATCTCATTCCTAACTTCATCTGCATTTATCTTTTGTTTACCCTTGTCTTGATTCTGATTATATACCGGACCTCTTTTGTCCTGATTCTTGCTTCTGCAGACTTTTGCATTATGACCGGACCTATTACAGATTTGGCAAACAACATTTCTTTGCATATTTGACTGATAACCTCTTGATCTACATTGATTAGCCATATGACCTACTCTATTGCATGTAAAGCATCTACCATTGAATGATTTGTTCATTTGCATATTTCTGCATTCATGAGACTTATGTCCATACCTTTTGCAGTTAAAGCATTGTCCGGAGAAGGATGAATTAGTTTGATTCATTCTCTTTCTGCACTGATTAGCTTTGTGACCAAAGTGATTGCGGCTGTGGCAGTATCCATTGAAGGATGGATATCTTTGAGCATTGGGCTGTCTTACCGGAGGTCTTCTAGGCCTGTTCCTTGGATTTTATGATCCAAAATTCTTCTGACCAGATCCAGAGCTTTCTCCTTTCTCATATCCCAAACCACACTTGTCATCTGCCCTCTTTTGACTTCCAAGAAGAACTTCAAGTTGAGCAGAACTTATCTTGAATTTCTCTTTATATTCATTTGCTATTTGAAGATCCCTTTTGAGAGAGAAAATTTGATCCTCAAATTTTTCTTCATTATCTTTAGCATCTTCAAGATCAGATTCAAGATGTCTGATAATCCTATCCATCTAGTGGCAATCTTTTGATTTTTCTTTCAGAGATTGTCTTAGATTGTCTTCAGCTTTTCTTTTCTCTTCAATCTCTTGAGTGAACTTTATAACTCCTGATTCCATTTCATGTCTTACCATAATGACTTCTTTTGATAACTTTTCACATAACTTTGTTTTCTCAGTCAGCTCTTCATTTGCATTACTTTCTTCACTTTGTCTTGCCAATTGCTAGAGCAGCTCCTTTCTCTTTTTCATAGAGAGACTTAATTTGTCTTATAGTTCTCTCATGAATTCATCAGCCTGTTTGAGTCTTTCCTTTAGTTCATTGACTTCAGAGTTTGACTGTTCAAGATCCTCAAGGGCAGTCTTGAGTTGCTCCCTTAAACCATATGCATCCATTTGAACTCCCAGATCTTCCTCAAGCTGTTAGGCTCTATTAGGAGGAACTTAGCTCTGATACCAATTGTTGATAACTGAGAGGGGGGGTGAATCAGTTATCCTAATTATTTCTTCTTTCTCAACCTTCTTATTAATCAATGCAACATTAATTCAAACAAGCAAATATTACCATGAAATGAAAAACACATGACACAGTATTTTTGACGTGGAAACCCTGTTAAGGGAGAAAACCACGGGGTGATTAACCCAAAGATTATTCTCTGTTAGAAGAATAAGGAATTACAAAATGGCACTTGCCAATTAGGGCTCACTGCCCGAGCACACTGCTCACAAAGGAGGCACACTGCCTACAAGGAGACACACTGTCTACAAAAGAATGTTATACAATACTTGAACTGATTGGAAGCATCCACATATGCTGGAGTTCAGTTCCGATTAGGCTCAGTACACTGATCTGCTGCACTTCATCTTTCTCTTCTCTTTATTCTGCTTTACTTTCACATTCTGAATCTTTCTTACTGCTTCTATTCTACTCTGCTCTTGTTCACATCTCACATCACATATCTACACTTCTCATAACTAAATCCATCCTATATATATATATCCGCACAAGTGATTTCATTAGCTTTCTAGTCGGCACCCGTAACAGTCTATCTTCTCACAAACTCTGTTCTGTCGGCTGAATCCTTGCACATCAAGTAATGCGGATCAAGCATATACTTGTAGATATCATTAATCATGTCAGCCAAACATGATTCATGCCTTCACAACCTTTACCATCATTAGTAACACATCCAGAAAATAGTCTGATGTTTTGTCAGTCAGTTCTTCCTCTGTTCACACTGTCACTCAGGAATCCAGTACTCAACTATTCATATCTTTTTCCTTGTCCATCACCGGAGGCTAAATCCTTGGAATATACCACTCAAGGTAGTCCTCTTGACTTCCCCAGATCCACACTACACCAAGATACTTCCTCTGAGAGATCTGGACCTGTCTGTCAGACCTTGCCACATGCTCTGTTCTTGTTCACCGGACCACAATAACCTTCATTCTGACTTCCAGTAGAGACACACTATGACTTGCGGATATGTGGGATGACCTTTGTTGCCATCAATGACAACAACCATGAATCCATATAGTGTCTCTTGCCAATAGCCACCATTGAGCAAGAAATTGATGAGCTCATAGGCAATATGGAGGCCACAACAACTAGAATCTACAAGGATAAGCTGAACAAGTAGGAGCTAAAAGGGCACATTGCCTAGCTCAAGAATTTCATTAAGGGGTTAGTAACCCCAAGAGTACAAATAACGAAGGTCCAACCAATTTAGAGTTGGTGACATAAGAGGAAATAAGTGACTTGGATGCAAAGAAGAATCAAACATAGGTGATGTAAGGATGGTTCCAGAAATTCTTGAACGATGGGGAGGAAGTGATCCAAACCACATTATCAAAGTGGGATACCTTGACATTCTTTAGGGGGAAGGCTGATGCCTTGAAAGTTGAGTGTGCTACAAGGCTAGATCAGAATGATCAAGATATCAGCAAATTGAAGGTCATTTGAAAGCTGTAGGACAAGGTGCTCTTGAGATGGAACATCATGACAGTCCAAATGATGCTCAAGATATTCATATGAACAAAGGACCTAAAGTTCAAGGTAGACATCTTGAAAGGATCAAGGCATAAATCCATGGATATCAACACCAAAGCACATACCTGCTAACAGATGAGATGGAAATTTTGGAGGAACTCCTCAAAACCATGGTTGATGAAAAAGAAACATATGAAGAGCAGGCTTCTTGTTGGGATGTTTAAGGCTAAGTTTGAGCCAATTTTGAAGGATCTTGTTGGGAACTTCTCATAGAAAATTATTGATGAAGTCATGGACTTGTTTGCCAAAATAAAGGCCTACAAGGAGAAGTTGGATATCAAGATGAACAACTGGATATCAGTGGGTGAGCAACTCCAGATGCAGGAGTATGCTAAGGTCAGCGCCTAGAATTTTGATATGAGAGACATTGGGAAAACCATAGTGGCATATGATGAGTATAAGAGGCTAGACTCTAGTAGCATATTGGTCAAGGAGGATGTAGGGTCAGACACAAAGTAGTTTAATGTCTGGATGAATTTTGCAGCATAATGATATTAGTGCGAGGGATACAGATCAAGGTGAATATCCTAAGGATTGGTGACACACATGCGGTGGCAGGTCTAATGCAAATATTCTAGATGCACTTTAAGGATGCCAAGGAATATACCAAGCATCAAGTGTCATCCATTCTTTGATTGCCAACTAGCAATCACGTGCTCTATTTTGTGACCATTGATGTTTTTGAAGGGTTCTTGATAGTTGATTGTTGTAACTGAATCCGGATCCTTGTCTTATAAAAGGATCCAGATCATTTGTAAATAGAAAGATTGAATTGGTGAACTTTGCTAAGCATTGAGTTTGTATTTCTTACAACTTTATGACTTACCTCATGGTTCTTTCTCAATCAGTGGAACATTTGGATATCTTTTGTACACTTAATGAAATTGAAGAAGCATATTACAATTAATCATAAATTCTGAGTCATATTTGGTTGATACCTAATTTGGAATGTCAAATCATTGTGTTCCTTTGGAGTGCATTTGAATAATTTCTTACTGTTGTCAACTTTCCATTGAAGATTTACATCTGTTATACATAGTTGTGGAATTCTTGGTGAAGTATAACTAGATTAAGTTCATTTCATGAAAGTGTCTGGATATTTGTGTGTAATCACTAAAAATTTAAATTCTTAGAACCTTTCATTTTCAACCTGATCTTTTCTCTTTTATTTTACAAATTTTAGAAAATAATTGCAAAGAATGATAAATCTAAAGCAAGTAGTTATAAATAATGATGAATTTCATGTTTTAAAGATCTTAAAATGAATCTAGAGTATAAGTGTAAAGATCATTCAATTAAAGATAATTCAGAAGAGCTAATCAAAGTTAGGGATATTTTAGAAGAACTAATTAAAGTTATGTCCAATTCATGCTAATCAACTTAAATTTTAATTATCTATTGGTAAATTTGACATAAGTTGTTAAAGATATGTGTAGATGGTACAAAATATACAATATATTTTGTGAAGTTTAACTAGCTCCAGAAGAAGATGACTTAAGGTTATGTAAGGCCCCAAAATGGAAATAGAAAAACACAACAAACCTTGAGTGAGGATTTGACATTCAAGACCTAACAATCAGAGACTTGGGACTTCAAATCTTTAGGGACATTGAAGTCTTTCAAGATAGATAGGGGTTTATTGTGTAAACTTTTATTTGTGTGAGTGTGACTAAAAACCACATCAATAGATAGATGAGACAACATGCCCCCAAGTGTAAGACATATAGACAAGGAATCTACACATGACACCCATTTTCTAGGTTTTCATCATGGTACTTATCCAAGGTGCCACTGAGGTGGTTTTCACCATTAGATGAAGGGATTTCTCTTTACTATTTTGATTTTTTTTTTCTTTTTTTAATTTTTGGATGGGATAGGGGAACATGGATAGGAAGAATCTCGAAGAGGATGGGAACTCAAGTATATAGTTCCATGAAAGATGATAATGTCCCATTATAGAGGGATGTTGCACATGGATCATGTCAAGTGTCATTTTGCACATGGGTGTTGGTAGAGGATTACATGGGAGGGATATGGAGTAGGTAGATAGTGGATTATGTAGGGAAGAATAGCGGATTATGCAAAAGCATGGACCATAGGAATATGATGGGGAAAATATGCAGAATAGTAGATAGAAGATGGGGAGATGGAAATATGTGGGAATGTTGTGGAATGGAAAGGAACCAAGACCAATGGTTGCACACACAGAATTGGGTTTTCAAGCTTTTGAATGGAAGGAGGAGTTGGGAGTAATGGAGATGTTTGCTTAGGATAAATGAAACCCTAAAAATCATGCAAGACAATAACATAAGATAAACAATAAAGCATTACCTTCAAACCTTGCATAAAATTGAACTTCTGATAGGACATAATGAAGTGCACCTAAGCTCCATTGATTTATCATGTGGATGTATTGTGGGATGCTCACACAACCAGTATAACCAAACAATGGTATGAGATAAATGAGAAATGAGAGATATGCGTGCATATGGAAATTTGGTGAGGGAGTGTGAGGGTTTGAAAATGAAATAAAATTTTAATTTAATAGATGAGAGGGAATCAAATGGATGGCCAAGATTGGAAGGGTGAGGGATGAGGTGGATGGCTAGGATTGAAAGCCAATTTTAGTGCTCATGACGCACCATAAATGAGGATGACAGGTGACTAAAATAAGGATGGGAGTGGGAATAAATAAGATTTTTAATTGATTTTAGGAAATGTTTATGACGTACAATTAAGGAGGTTAAAAATAGGGATGTGAGTGGGAACAAATAATTTAAATAATAAAATTATTTAAATTATGAGAGACGTGTGAGATTTAAATAAATATTTAATTAATTTAAATTGGATGATGGAGGAAAATGGGATTCAACAAATAAGATTTATTAAATTTTGTGTAAGAGAAGGATAGATGGATAAGAGGGATTAGTTAAATAACTGTAATTTATTTAACTAATGGGAATGATGTAAGGGGTCATGAAAGGGACGTAGAAGAAAATATGTTGCAAGGTAATGTCGTAAGATATGGTCAAATTTATGTGTCTACACAAATAATTTAAATAATAAAATTATTTAAATTAAGTGGTAAGGGCTAATTTAAATAAATATTTTATTTATTTAAATTAGATGATGGAGGAATTAGTGGGAATTAATTAAATAAATATAATTTGTTTAATTAATTGGCTATGAGATGATAAATGCGATTAAAATGGTATTAGTTAAATAAATATAATTTATTTAACTAATGTGATGATGGAAGGGTTATGGAAGGGTCCTAGGATAAAAATGTGTCATAATGTGTCTCAAGGTGGTATCGACAAGGTGATGTCACAAGACATGTCAATTTTAGGTGTCTACACCTATTATTCCTTCACTTGATCCTCATCCCAATCCTAATCCATCCCCTCCTATTATCCATCCACCATGCAATCTCAATCCTAATTCATCCCATCATATTATCCATTCACCAAATCCTAATCATAAGCTTACAACATCCACCATTATTGTCCACCCATTATATTGTCCATCTACACATACACTTATGAAGGATGTGATCCAATGGCTATAATCAAGGAATTAACCACCACCATGTAATCAAATGTCTATCCTTGAACATTCAAGCAATATGTTTATTCCTTCAAACCCATCATGTAGCCCATGTTACACATATGGTTTCTAGAATTCTCATTGATGTCAACACTGTCACTAGGTTGTCAACACTATCATGATGATATAATGGTGTTCATGGTTGGATGTCATGTGCAGAGAAGAAGATACAATTCATGATTGGATGTCATGTCCCATCCAACAAGAGAAGAGAGAAGATATAGTTCATATTAAGATGGAAATTAGAATCGCAAATATGATCAAATTGTTATGTCAGAAAATGTCCCTTTGGGGGCTTTTCCCTCTTAAGGTTTAGCTCTTGAGTCCTGTTTATGCATTTAGAGCATCTTGCATGTTAATTTGACATCTCGATGAGAAAACCCTAAGGTTTCATGGCAAATGGGACCTATGGGTGCACCTGACATAAGTCCTGCCTGAAATAGGGGGAGGACTTGGGCACCCACGCCCTAGTCCTACCCTACTTTAGGTCAGGCCCAATTTTTAAGTGTCAATTTATGACCGTTATTTAGGTCCTAGACCGACACGGTAAGTTTCAATTATGAAATTCTTGGTGGGAATGTTTGTAGTTGCATATATAAGCATGATTAGTGATTCATTTGTAAACTAGATGGGAATTAGATGGCAATTGTGAACTTTATGCATTCTTGTGATTAGAACAATAAAAATATTCATTGTGTTGCAGAGCAGAGCATTGTTATTGTGTTTGTATTTGTAGATTTAGCATCCAACTCCTAATGGCATGAAGAACATCTTCCTTCCATGAGATCTTCACTACAAGGTAATATCAATTGTGCTTTCAATCATTTATCATTTGGATTTCACCTCTATCCCGTAGGGATATGCACTCTCTATCTGACAACGGTGTTTGAAAGACTTTAATGTCTCTCCGGGGCTTGACTAAGGCAAGCCTCTAAATGCCACAACCCCCAACCCATTTTTCTGTGATTGTAGGTTACATGTTGTAGGAGCAGAAAAAGTGGAGTTGCAGGAGAGCATTGCAGACTATCGAAATTGCAAGTTAGAGAAGAAAATAGGGACCTGGGCTCAGTTACCTGCTCATTAGTCCTTCGGATCCCACAACTGAAGAATCTTCAGAATAACAGAAACAGGTTGCAGACAAGATTCCCAGATCTCGACAAAAAGCATGGCACTAGACTAGGGTGCTTGTTCATTAGTCCTAACTTTTTCATTTTCTAAACTTTGAAATATGGTACGCATTTGATTGTCATTTGATATCTCTGTGTGTGAGCATTTTCCATAATTTGTCTGTTTGCTTCTGAATTTGCATAATTAGGGTTTTGAGCATAATTGGGTGTAATTGAACAATTATATCACACAATTCCAATTTTTCCCTATATTGTAAGTGATCGAAGGCCTTTAGTAGACTTCCTACTTGGCTAAAGTCCTTGAATGTTTAGAGGTGAAAGGAGGATTTACACAAACTAGCAAAATCAACCCTAAACACTAAACAAATCCTCTTCATCATTTTTCAACTTAAACATTTTGGTGAACCCATGTTTGTGGACTTTTTGGCACCTTTCTGAGTGTTTTGCTTCAGATTTACATTCATTTATATCATTGTTCATCTTATTGCATTTGAAAAATTACAAAAAAATTAAAAAATTGGGAAAATTAGAAAAAAATTAGCATTTTTAGCTTGCATTTTCAAATAATTTGAATTAGTTAGCATTTAATTTCAATAAATTTCTATCATTATCATCATATCTGATTTAAAATACATAAATTTTTCATTCATCATTCATTTAGATTGCATTTTCATGCTTAAATTGATAAAAATTGCTTAAAATTGTGCATTTTTCCATATAACCTAGTTTTGCATTAGCTAGGGTTTGTAGTCAAAATCTTGTTTCAGATTTTACTACCCTTTTATAACACTCATTAGGACTTATTTATATCTATAGTGTTTCATCATATTGGTTTTCTTGCAAAATTTCATGCCTAGGGTTTAAAAACCTTACTTTTTCACTAGATTTTGGCCTTATCGTCTCTCTAAATTTGCATCATAGGCATGTTGTAAAGGATTTTTCTGCACTAATTGGCTGTTATCAGGGTTATTATCTATTTTCCCTCCTAAAATTATTTACAACACCCTTGTTGGTTTTTCTTCTGAATCAGCATTAGGGTTTGCCAGTTCTAATGCACATGCAGATTCAGCCAACTGAATACAGGAGGTTGCGTGGGCTCCTCCCCTTCACTTCTAGTTCTGCCGCACCAAGGGGGGTGTCCCTATTTGATAAAAGTATAACCTTGACTAGCTCAATGACAAAAGGATTTAACTTGACAGCAATAGGCAGAATACTCTCATGTATGGACCAAGATTTGTGTAACAAATCATAAGGTTGGCAATCTTCTTGGACATAATGTCTGGTTAGGTATGAGAGCATGCAGAGGTTCCTAATCCTAATCCTACAACTAACAGATGGAAGGATGAGATGGTTTGAAATGGTGTTTGGAGTTATGGGACTTTCCTAGACCCATTGAACAGACAGATTCCCAAACTAGTGCCTTATCTGGGCAGCAGAGTCATATCTAAGATTGTAAATGTCTCCCCATGACAACATAAATTCATATCCAGAGGACCTAAGAATAATGCTACTGCCTAACAGCAACATGTCCAAGAAAGAGTATCATTAATGATCATACTTAACAGATCCTATGATGCAATCTATTTCCCTTTGTATCTGATCAAAAGCCTATTTAACCACTCCTTGAGCAGACGCAATAAATCAGACACACAGTATGCACATACTGAAAAACTTGGAAGCCCTTGACAACCTTGTTTGAAAGGAAAACAAATGACATACAGGAGACAATCAGAAACAATACACACACAGGTGTTTTTCATTTAAAATTAATCTGCATAGAAGGCCATCACAGAGAAAATCATCATTTACAAGCCAAGATAGATTAGTACACCAGACTAAGGACCGAGTCTGTAGCAAAAAATGCCTTTCAAAATGTGAACACCTTATGCTCAGAGCCAGAGCAGAAAACCCAAAAATGTCCAACCCCTAAAATGTAACACAACCAGACCATTTATATAGAACTGTGTACATTCAGCAATTAATTACATGGCTAGAAGTAAAAAATTCACCAGATACATTCCTTCCATTTGAAAATGGCCTTCATAGATTAAATGTGACAGACAGGGGGGATCTCGAGCTTTGCGCCGCCATCTGAAAGTCTTCATCCACGATCAGGTAGCTTCACCGTTTGTACCATCGCCCATACCCCTGCACGACCGTCATTGATGGCTCAACCACCCGCATTTCACTTGGAAACTGTCGCAGTGCTCAAATGGGAAGTTCCCGCCAAAAAGCGCTTCGCTTCAAAGTTTGAATTATGCAGGAAAATTAGTCCCACATGCACGGTGCCGAGACCACTCTATCACTTTATAAACATAGCTGCATGCATAATAGGTGTCAAGCATTTTTGCCATGCTTGACACACGCTCCTTCGCCCAAAGCCCCATCGCCCAGACCTAAGCCATTGGCCAACCCCGCAGATCTCTTGCCGACCTCACTAGTCTCACTGATGGGAACTACATTCCCCACCTTTGTCGGCGTGACCCCCTCCATTGGAGCATCCAAAAATCCTCTGGCCGACCTCATGTGTTACACCGATGAAGTCCATCACAATCCCCTATCGGCCAGACAACTACCATCGGCGGACCCAAAAGTCTCCCCGCCGATGAACAAAGTCTCACCGATGACCACTCCATACACGCCCATCGCCAAGACAAAAACCATCGGCCAAATCAAACGAACTCTCACCGATCTATCAAGTCCCTCCGATGGCTAAGCAAAATACACCTTCTTCGGCAAGACATAGACCATCAGCACAATAAAATTGACACTTGCCGATCTCAAAGGTCTTGCCGACGAACACCCCAATCTTCCTCAAAACTTCCCATCGGCCAGAGATAGACCGTCAGCCAAGCAATCCACAGTTCACCTGATACACAAAGTCACGCCGACAACATACCACATCCGGGTCTTCGATGAGACACACGCCGATGACTCCTCATCGGCCAAACATACGCCGTCGGCACAACTCAGAAATCCTTCGTCGATCGCACATGTTACGCCGATGAACACAACACCTAAATCATCATCGGCCAGACTTAGACCATCGGTCTAGCATGAAATTCCTCTGCCGATGAAGAGTTCTACACCGATAACCTTCAAAACCCTCGTCGGCGAGACACACGCCGATGACTCCTCATCGGCCAAACATACGCCGTCGGCCCAACACTTGCCCGCTAACGCGATATTCAATGTCGTGCCGATGGCACATCAAAACCCTCGCTCCCATCGGCCAGACACATATCGTCAGAGCAACAAAAGGAACCCTGGCCGCTAGCACTAGTCACAGCGATGACCAACAAGCCTCACTCTACCCCCTCATTAGCTAGAAACATGCCCATCGGGAAACCAGAAAGAAGATACGCCGATGACAGAAGTCATCCCGATGGCAGAGCACCACCACATCGGTGGAACCAAAAATACTCCAGCCGATAGATCAAGCTCTTGTCGATGGATAGGAATACCTAGGGTTTGAATGAAGAAACCCTCCAACAAGCAAGCTCAGCCTCCAGGTCAAAATGAGCACCAACAACCCTTTCTATTGCCTTTTTTTTTAATTTGGTGAAAATTTGCATATTTTGACTATATTTGCCCTAGGGTTTGACCTAGATTTGCACTCCAAGCATGTTGTGACAGATTTTATGACTTTAGGTGACTGATATTACTGATATAATCTACTACACCTCATAAAATTCTTTACAACACCCTTTTTATTGGGTCTTTGCATTGAAAACTTGTGAAAATTTACATATTTTAGTGTATTTTCACTAGGTTTTGACTTGTCATCATTATAGATTTGCATCAAAAGTGGGCTGTGAAGGATATTATTGCTATATTGGACTGATATAAGACATATTATTTTCTCAAAACCTTTTCTTTCACTTACTTGCATCAAAAAAAGTTGAAAAATCAAGCATTTTAGGTCATATTCATACATACTTTTGCACTTGTCTTTTGCATAACTTTTGAAAAGATTTTAAATTATGATCGTACACTGATTTGAAAACATACATATTGCACCTTAATGTCATTTTTCAATGGTATCTTTGCATGCATTTATCAAAGATCTTGATTTTGACCAATTTTTAACCCTCATGAGTGAACATCCTATGATATTATAAAGCTTAACAGAGTTCATCTCCATGAGTAGCAATGAAAAAGATAATTGTGATAACACTTCTCCTATATCTACTACATGTGATGATGACATAAACTTGTCATCTAGACATTCTTTCAAAAATGATTCTTCCCATGAGGATATACTAGTACAAGATAGTGAAATCACTAATACCTTTCCAACAACAGAAGAAACACAACTTTTGCAAGACATCATGCCTCCTACAACCACAATAGAAGAACAAATCTCTCATGATGTTGAGGACCCTATTGATGTGATAACATATGTATCTGATGAGCAAATAAACAAACTTGATAATGACCTAGCTGATTTCCAAGCATTTATAGAAAATGAAAGGATAGTGGACCAAGTTGTACCTATTATTCACAACATAAGAGAATTGATAAAAGAAGGAGAAGATGGAGTTGATATAATTTGAGGTTTAGCACACATCATACAAGTTAATGTCATGCCTCGATATGATTTAGAAAATCACACATCTCTCATGAATACATACCCTCGGGTAGTGGAAGATTTAACAAAACACATCGAGAATCATGAGTATGAAAATTCTCTTAATGGAATGGAATCCTTAGCTAAAACTTATGATGATGAGGATGATAATGATACAACATCTACACTTCTTAGAAACACTTTACCTTTCTTTCATTCTAATGTTGTCCCTAGCCAAGAAGAAGCATTAGTGAATGCAGAAAGAGATCCCGCATAACAACAAGCTTATTATGGCTATTATCAAGATGACTATCTAGACTTCGATAATATAATCACTATTATAGAAGTGGATAAGGAAAGTACTGAAGTATTACCTTGTCCATGGAGAGATGGTATTTATGTTGAGGTTCCTCCTCCATCATCCTTTCAAGGATCAGGAGATAATCAAAATACATTAGAAAGACAAATGGAACAACCTACACCTCTTTCCTCTAGCATTCGAGATTGGCAAGAGAATGATTTGATTGTTGATAACATCTAACATGAATCTCTCTATAGGTAAGTATCTCTAACCCTTTATCTCTCGTGATGTGTTTCCCCCTGATGTGTTATGTGTTCTTTAGGCCTCCTGTGATGACCCTCAATTCTCTTGTAAGGTCTAGGATACTAGGAGACCGCCTCTATTGTGACCCTTCTTCTATTTGTATCATCATTCTTCTATATTGCTTCTCCTATATTTTCATTGTTGTGTGTTGTGTCTTATAGACACAACATTGCGGTTGGTGATTTGGGGGCACCCTCCTATGTGACTGTACCTAAGGCACTTGTTCTCCTCTCTTGATTTATTGTTTCCCTTCCTCTAGTGTTTTTATCTAGTGGGCGGATGATGAAAAATATTTTATATTGATGCGGACCTAGTGTCCCTTTAGTGAGAAATCAAAAATTGGACTTAGTTCCTACATGACAATGGGGTTGTTATATATTATCTGACACTTGGCTAGTAGAATCACTTCATGTGATCTTGATGGTTTCTTATTGCACTTACAAAAACATAACAATATTTCTACTCCATGCACTTTGTCTATCTTGAATCTTGCATTATGCATCATTGTTTATCATGATTATATGGACACTAACACTTTTCTTGCAGGAATGTGTTTGTGGGAACATTTGGAGATCATAAAGTGTTGTCAAGAGACATTTCAAGGCATGTCATGTGTTGTCATTGATGGAAACTAAGTCCATTCCACACATCCATAGTGCAGTATCATATCATACCGGAAGTCAGTTCCAAGATTTGTCAAGTCCAAATAGACAGGAACAGGGTATATGGTAGAGTTCAGTATTTTGGTCAGTGGATCTCTCTAGTTAATAATTGTGTGTTGTGAATCTGAAGGAGTGTAGAGAAATGTCAAGACAATCTAAACCCAAGATTTCAGCCTCCGGTGATAAAGGGATTAAAATTTATGAGCATCTGAGTACTGAGTCCTAATATGACAGAATAGTTCAGTGAAGAACAGGCCGACTTGTGTTAGATCCTTGTGTGGATCTGGTAGAAGTATTTTGGTGAGTTACGTATGGGATATAATGTTAGTGGCCAACATGTATGGTGACATGCAAGTGTTATTTCTGGTACGCATCAATATTGGTGTATGGATTCAGCTGACAGAACAGACCACTTGTATTGTTTGTTAAGTTCTCCATAAGGCCGACAGAAAAGTGATTAAATTTCTTGAGGTGGATAAATATAGCCGATGGATTTGAGTGTATTGATGGATGTTGGTGTGTGATGATGTAGTAGTGCAAAAAAGATAGATTAAAGAGTGAAAGAGAAGAGATCTAAGGTTCAGATTATGGTAGAGTAGTAAACAGGGCAGAGTAAAGATGAAGTGTGTAAGATCAGTATTCTGTGTGTAACCAAAATTGAATTCTTGCATTAGCAGATGCTATTCATCAGTTTGAACAATCTGTAATCCTTTTGTAATTATTCTCGTAGGCAGTGAGACCCTTTTTGAGCAGTGAGCTCTGGGCAGTGAGCCTAAAGGCATGTGCCTTCCCCTTTTGTAATACTTTTAATAGAGTATAATCCTTGTGGATTAACCCCCACCGTGTTTTTCCCTTCACTGGGTTTCCACATTAAAAATCTTGGTGTCAAGTGAGTTATTTATGTTTCTACTCATGTGTTATTGATTCTTGCTTATATCACTAATCTGTTAAGAAGTGGTAAAGAAGAATTAACTACAGCAAGTATTAAAGTTTCAAGACAACTGATTCATCCCCCTCTCAGTTGTCAGCCCTAATTCCAACAATTGGTATTAGAGCCAAGTTCCTTGAAAAAAGTTTAACAGCTTAAGGAAGATCTGGGAAGGTATTAAAATGGATTCATACAATCTTCAGGATCAAATTAAACTTTCTTTAGAAGATCTTGATCAGTCTAGAGCAGATGTCAAAGTACTGCAAGAAAACCTTAAAAATGCTGAAGATTTCATTGAGATCTTAAAAAAAAATTGAGTAAATCTAATGAAAAGAGAAAGGAGCTACCTCTTCAACCAGGAAATCAGAATGTAGACAATGACATGGATGAGGCTCTAAAGAAGAAGACAAAGGAATGTGAGAAGCTAACCAAAGAAGTTTATGTTCTAAAACATGAAATGGAATCTGGGGTAATGAGGTTAACCAAAGAGATTGAGGAAATGAAGAAGACTGAAGAAGACCTAAAACAAACTCTGAAAGAAAGAATAGAAGAATGCTACAGACTGGACGGAATAGCTGGCCATCTAGAGTCTGATCTACAAGAAAACAGAGAAAATGAGAGAGAACTTGAAAGGCAAATTATCATTCTTAGACATGACCTATAAGGTGCAAATGAATACAAAGAGAAGTTCAAGATAAGCTCAGCTAAACTTGAAGCAATGCTTGAAAGTCAGAAGAAGGTTGATGATAAGCATGGTCTTGGGTATAAGAAAGGTGAAATATTTGGATCCGGACAAAGAAATTTTCAATCAAGAAATGGGAGAAATAGACCTAGAAGACCTCCGATAAGATAGCCTAATGCTCAAAGATATCCATCTTTCAATGGAAATTGTTTCAATTGCAATAAATTTGGTCATAGAGATACTCAGTGCAGAAGCAGAGTAAATCAAAGTAGTCCATCCTTCTCTGGTCAATGCTTCAATTGTAAGAGGTATGGTCATAGATCCAATGAATGCAGAAGTATGATAATGAATAACCCTAACAATAAAGAAAATGGAAATTCCTTTTATGGCTATTGCTTTGCATGCAATGGATTTGGACACATGGCCAATCAGTGCAGATCAAGAGTGAATCAAGTAAATAAGCAAAGAAATGTTGTATGCTTTAATTGCAATAGATTTGGTCATAGTGCAAGATTCTGTAGAAGCAGGAACAATGATGGAAAAGGTCCGGTAAATAGAGACTAGAAACAAGACAAAGGAAAGGGAAAAGTGGATGTGAATGAGATTCAGAGTGAAATGAACAAAATTTGGATGAAGAAAGGTGTAATGAATAGTGATGATGGATTCGCACCAAAATCAGGTGTTGATAATCCTTCTGGTAATTAAACTAGAAGCTCTAGCTTAGGGGGAGCTGCAATAAAAATTTAATTCCCCTAGCTAGTAAGTGGGTGCCTAACTCTGGCATGATAAGAGAAATTAATTTGGATTTTTACAGATCATTTGAAAGGATTTCTGGAAGAAAAGAAGTGGATATGATGATTTGTGGAGCAACTGAAGGTCGACTGTATGCAGAAACAGTGTAACCGGATGTGTTAGGGAAGAGTATTTATTACAAACACAAATTAGGCTTTGTGGAGTCTAAAAAAGGTTGTTCACTCTTCATTTGAATCACTTTGCATACGAAGAGAGCATGAAGAATATCATTTAAGCAGAGACTTCAAGGATTTGAAGTGTGACCCATGAATTTGCCTGCCAATTCTAATTTCATGAAAAAGGTATTTATTTGCGAAGCTTTGAACCTGTAATATTTTGCAATGGCTACACCTTTGGTTGTTGCTATTATTGAAAGGCCTCGACCCAAATTTAAAAAGCATCCACATAAATCAATAGAAGTCGACCCATTAGGTGCATTTTCAAGTGTTTCGTATGGTGTGCTACATGTTGAAGATATTAGGGTCTATATTCATGCGAACATAGATGAATTTGGGGACTCAAGGTATGTAGATTTGTTTGAGAGTCATCTTGGGGATGAAAATCACGACCTTAAACCTGAGTATAAGGCACTTCATGATAAACACTTCATTCAGATTATGGGGTTTCCAACATTCAATGAAGATGAGTGGGTCTGGTATGTTTTAAGTCGAATGCATAATGAGTTTTTGTGGCTGTTGAAACCATTCAAAATTACAAAGGATGTTATTAGAATTGTGATTGGGTTAAATTCAACCAGTGGATTACCCATGTTGAAATATGTAAAAAACCAGACTATTATTGATGCAACTGGTGCCAAGTTTGACAAAAGGGCAATGCCCATCAATGACATTATTGAATCAAATGTTAAGTTTGCCTCTATGGTGATTGGTTACAAGATTTATCACTCCAACAGGGAGAACCCTATCTCTGGAATGGTCATATATGTTGCATACAAAATGTTAAAGGAAAATACAGATTATGACGTGTGAATTATTGTAGAACCAACTAATTGAGAACTTGAACAAAATCAAGAAAGATAAGAAAAACACCTTTAAATATGGTACATTGGTTCTATGTTTATTTTTCTACTTTATGAATGAGGTACTTGGAGTAAAACGTGTACACTGGACTAATGATGAACCAATTGCTATTCATATTAGAGATCATCTACTTAGGATTGGTGACTTTAAAGCACAAAAAACTGCAATCTGGGGATACTTCAAGAATTTTTAGAATATGATGCATTCTAGAGAAAGAATCCCTAAATCGGTTGTTGAGAAGTACAAGAATGAAATATGTTTCATGGTTGACACTGATAAGTGCTTAATGGAAGCAGTAGAACCTAGAACTGTTTGGATCATGCCCATGGGATATGAGGTAGATGGAAAAATCTTGAATATGTATGATCAACATCTCTTGAGCAAGCCAAAAGACAACAGTTGAAAGATGTGGGACATATGAGGAGCTAAGTGTAAAACTGCATGTTGAGCTCAGAAAACTTGAAACCAAAAGGAAAGTAAGAAAAGAAGTTGAGCAGTTGGTCAAAAATCTAGGCCTCACAAAGGAAGCTATGAGGCAATTCAAGGAAAGAACTGAAAAGGTAGAGAAGAAGAAGTAGGATAAGAAACAAGGAAGTGCTCCGGTAGAATCCTCCTCCACATCAAGGACTACTAGAAGCTTTGTTGTTTCCCCTATTTCCCCAAAACCAGCAAATCATGAGAAACTGGAAGGAAAATCATCTGGAAAAGAAGGGAAAAGAGTGAAAACTAAGGCCACCCAGACATATAAAAGCATGGAAAATGAAGAAGAAGAAACTGATTCTAATATTGAGATCAAAGAGTTGAAGGCCTTAGGTACAAATACAGCCAAGATAGCTAAGGAAAGATCCTTCGGAAGCAAAAGAGAAAGCAAGAGACAAAAGATTGAAATATTTGTTGAAAAGCCTACTGTTGAAGAAGAGACTAATGATGAAATTAACTCCTCAATTCTGGATGTTGAAGAATTGAAGATCAATGAGCAGCAAACCAAATTAGATGATTCCTCTGTCCCGGAAGAGGAAGCAATAAGCAAGGAAGAAGTAAAAAGAATAGATGAAACTGCTAATCATTTTGACAAAGAAGATATAGAGATGAATATAGAAGCAGATGATCAAATTGAAGATGATTCATTAAAGATTGAAGAGCATGAAATAGAAAAGGCTAAGAACCAAGAAGAAGGACAAGTCAAGGGTAAGGAAGATAAAGTAGAAGAAGATGGTGCAAATGTTGATGCACCCAAACAAAATAGTCCTGATACTAGCACTGAGAAAACTCAAGGAAAGGAAGGTGGTCCAGAAATTGTGGCAAGAGACTACAGATGCAGTGAAGAGTTTTTTGAGTAAAGAAATGCTAGAGTTTGATGAACTAGAACTAATTCAAGGACCATCAACCTAGATACTCTCTCTCCAGTCCAAATGATGAAGATAGCATCTTTCACACAAGCCAAGGCAAGAAAAAAGATATTGAAATCTCACATAGAGGACAATGAGCTATTAGGCCTTATATCCAGTATACTAGAGAAGATAATGCCAACTTTCCAGAATAATCCATCTGATTCTCCCTCCAGAAATCTAAAGAGCCTTGTAAATTTTGTAAGTACACACTTTGAGTCCTTTGAGAAGTCTATAGAGATTAAAGTCTGGAATAAATTTTTGGGTAAGAGATTTAGTGAGCTAAAGGGCCTAATAGGGTATGATAGAAAGGTACTTGATATCAGTATAAAGAGTATTCAAAATGCTCTTAATGATGGAAGTGATGTATACAAATTTTTTCTATCTTGGCCCAAAGTTATTGAGGATATTGAGAAGAAGATAAAGGAGTGGGAACAAAGATTGTTGAATCTATCTCAAAATTTTGATCCTCTAACAGTTTCTTCGGTAAGTCGGGAGTGTCAAGCAATCAACTTGACTGATGAAATAAAGAAACTTGTTAAAGAAAAGAGCAATATTATGGAGAGAATGTGTGAGCTCAGGGGATTAATTGTCCCCAAGTTAGAAACAATGTTTACTGCTTTATCAGAAGCTCAATTTGCAGTATGGACAAGTGATCCTTCAGATTTGAAGAAAGCAAAATCACAAGCATTCCTACTAAGTGGACACATCTCAATTTTGGATGGCATGAAAAGAAGTTGGGCCTCTGAACTTTTTTAGTTGAAAAATAATTTTGAAGATATTCTCAAGTTCATGTAAATATATTACATGGATTATTTATACATATGCGGCCTTGTATACAAATTTCTTGTGTAAATTTTGGTTTATAGATCCCACCCTTTGCCACTGATGTCAAAGGGGGAGTGAGAGACAATGAAAAATGAAAGAAAATAAAGAATCTGTCAAAGGGGGAGCAGTGGAAGAATATATAAGTGTACACGGTAGAGGGAGTCAGTCATGACACTTAGTCATTTTGCACTAAGTGTTGCCATCAATGACAAAGGGGGAGATTGTTGGCAAGAGACACTGCAAGGCATGTCATGTGTTGTCATTGATGGCAACTAAGTCCATTCCACACATCTATAGTGCAATATCAGAATATACCAGAAGTCAGTTCCAAGATTTGTCAAGTCCAGATAGACAGGAATAGGGTATATGGCATAGTTCATTATTTTGGTCAGTGGATCTCTCCAGTTAATCATTGTGTGTTGCAAATTTGAGGGAGTGTAGAGGAATTCTAGGACAATCAAAATCCAAGATTTTAGCCTCCAGTGACAAAGGGATTAAAATTTATGAGCATTTGAGTACCGGGTCTTGATATGACAAAACATTTTAGTGAAGAACAGGCCGACTTGTGTTAGATCCTTGTGCAGATCTAGTAGAAGTATTTTGGTGAGTTGCGTATGGGATATAATGTTAGTGGCTGACATGTATAGTGACCTACAAATGTTATTTCTGGTACGCATCAATATTGGTGTATGGATTCAGCCAACAAAACAGAGCACTTGTATTGTTTGTTAAGTTCTCCATAAGGCCGACATAAAAGTGATTGAATTTCTTGAGGTGGATATATATAGCTGATGGAATCGAGTGCTTTGATGGATGTTGGTGTGTGATGATGTAGTAGTGCAAAAAAGGTAGATTAAAGAGTGAAAGGGAAGAGATCTAAGGTCTAGATTATGGCAGAGCAATAAACAGGGCAGAGTAAAGATGAAGTGTGTAAGATCAGTATTCTATGCTTAACTGGAACTGAATTCTTGCATTAGTAGATTCTATTCATCAGTTCGAACAATCTGTAATCGTTTTGCAATTATTCTTGTAGGAAGTGAGCCTCTTTTTGAGTAGTGAGCTCTAGGTAGTGAGCCCGAAGGCATGTGCCTTCCCCTTTTGTAATATTGTTAACAGAATATAATCCTCGTGGGTTAACCCCCATTGTGGTTTTTCCCTTAACCGGGTTTTCACATTAAAAATCTTGGTGTCAAGTGAGTTACTTGTGTTTCTGCTCATGTGTTATTGATTCTTGCTTATATCATTAATCTATTAAGAAGTGGTAAAGGAGAATTAACTGCAGCAAGTATTAAAGTTTCAAGACAACTGATTCACCCCCCTCTCAGTTGTCAGCCCTAATTCTAACATAAAGTACATGTCACCTCTGGGGGGCATGGGATTTGGGAGAGCTTGTGTTCCCTTGTGTGTTTTCTACCTACCTTAACATGCTTGATATCAGTACATGATATCAACCACCTTAAGGTGGGGGCATATATAAGGTAAGCTGTCTATTTTAGATGTTAGCAATGTGCTTGTTCTCAGGTGCAGTCTTAAAGACTGGTGGCGATGAGTCCCTCCTACACTTTGAGATTTGTTTGAAATCAACTTGCAATCATTTAAGTTAGCCCTCTGCGGAGGTGGGATATTGCATCCTTTTTATTTTAAGCCCTTTGAGGAGGCGGGGATGTTGTATTCTTGCGGAGAGTGCACATCCTGCCATTTTCAAAAAGTCCTCTGCGGAGGTGGGGAGTGGTTCAGTGACTAACTTAACCCTTAAGTGTGTCTTCGGTGATTGTTGTGGCAAAGCCCAATCATCAATATGTTCCTGAGATGGTGTGGAACCTAGAAATAGGAACACTCCATTGCTTGTTTGTCATGTTTTCTCCATGTATTCCAAGTGAGTGTGTATGACGTGTTTGATTTGTATGGCATGCTTGATTTGTTTGGTGTGTTTGTTGCCCCATATGTAGTCTTAAAGACTGGTGGAGATGAATCTGATGCAAGAGCATCCAAGGTGTAAGAGCAATCTTGCATCAACCAAAAAAAAATGTTGTTACTTTTTAATAAGGGCTAAATTTGGCAGGGTTACTATTTTTAGTAAGTTTGCATTTGTGCATAGTTGGATACAAAATCTTACATGGACCTCCAAAGTGGTGAATTGAAGCTAGTGGTGAAGAAATCACTTCAATATCATTTGTCATTTGTGAGATATTAAAATTTCAAATTCCAAAAATTCTATTGAAATATTCAAAGTCAAATTTGAGGCACTTAGAGGCTCTGAATGGGCCCAAAATTTGGTGGGAAACCCAAGCAGTCTATCTTTAGGTACTGCTTGTGCACAACTATCTTTTCGAAAGCTTTCTGAAAAGGTATTATAATTGAAGATCCAATGGTCGGATCGAAAGTTATGTCCCCGCGAAGTTGACCTATTTTTGGAGGGAGATGCAAATTTCGAAACTAAGCTGGTGGCTGCCAAAAAGGGCTATATATGACCATTTTGGGGAACCCTTGGGGTAGTAGAGTTAAGGGGGGAAAGTGTAGAGTCAAGAATAGGTGGGAAAATAGAAACCCTAGCTGATTTGTGGTTACATAAGGCAGATGATTCTAGAGTCTTGTGATAGGAAGCTGTAATGTGTTGCAGCCTGAGGAGAGTTGATTCCTCTGATTGTATTTGAGCTTCTGTAATGTAATGTTTTTCCCATATTAATAAAATACCATTCTATTTTATGTGTACAATTTCTATTATTGTGTGTTTTATGATTTACCCCCTTCATCAAGTGGTATCAGAGAAAGGGTTCCTGAGTGTGTAGATAGATTGACGACCATGAGGCAGTTTGCACAAGGACCTGAGGTTGTGGGTTTGCTATGGAGATCAAAATGCCTCCACGAAGAAATCGTATTGGGAGGAATTCTTTGACGCAAGAGGGTTTTAGAGCCCTACAAAGGCAAATCGATGCATTGCAAGAGGAGCTACGAAGAGGGTTTGAGCCGAGAACAAGAAAAGAAAGTGAAGATGAAGCTGAAGAAGAGCTATCTGAGGAAGAACAAGAAGCTGCAAGAGATCCTACAGAAGTTAGGTTGTTGAGGGCCATTTCTAAGATTGGAAAGAGGCCCAGGATCAAAGTTTCTACATATTTTGGAGATTTGAATCCAGAACAACTTATTGATTGGATCAATGACATGGAGGGGTATTTCAAGTATGAAGATGTGGAGGACCCAAATCGGGTCAAGTTTGCAAAAACAAAGTTGAAGGGCCATGCCAGTATTTGGTGGAAGGAGGTCCAATTAGAGAGGAATAGAAGAGGAAAAGGAAAGATCACCAAATGGGATCGGATGGTGGAGAAATTGAAGAAGCAGTTCATTCCTGTGGACTATGAGATGGAGCTGCTAAAGAAGCTGCAAGGACTGAAGCAAGGTAACAAGTATGTTAAGGAGTATACAGAAGAGTTTTATAAAGTTACTGTCAGGACAGGTCATGCAGAGCCCAACAAGGAGAAGGTAGCCTATTATATTAATAGGTTGAGGTCGAGTATTCAAGAGGAGCTAAGCATGGTCAGAATGACCACCATAGAAGATACATACTAGTTTTCCCTGAAGGTGGAAGAGAAGTTGAATAAAAGATTCGATAGCAAGAAAAGGGGAAGAGGTCAAGGTAGAAGGACTGGTGGAAGATCCTATGGAGGCCGTAATGAAGATCAAAAGAAAAGTGAAGAAGCTGGCACCAGTCAAAATCAGAGAGGGGTAATGCCTACCACCCTTGTGACCAGAACAATGGTGAGCAAAGAGGAAGAGGAAGAGGCAGACCTAGGCAAGGACCCATAAGAGGAGGTTTCAGAGGACCTTGTTTCCAATGTGGAGAAGAAGGGCATCGAGCATACGAGTGTCCGCAACATCAAGGAATGATGAATAGAAGACCTGAAGGTAATTCATGAGTTGCACATGTAGATGAAGATGCACAATCTGAGCGCTCTGAAGATGCTGAAAGGGGACAAACCCTAGTTGTCAAAAAAACTTTGTTGAACGAGGAGAAAGAACCCAATCAGAGGAAGAGTTTATTCTGCACAAGGTGCAAATGTGAAGGTAAGTTGTGATATTATTATTGATAGTGGGAGCATTGATAACCTTGTTTTAGAGAAGATGGTTGACAAGAAGAAAGCATCCACATCCATATCGGATTGGATGGTTGCAGAAGGACCATAGAGCTTTGGTCAATGAGAAGTGTTTAGTGAAGTTCAAGATTGGAGACTACCATGATGAGGTGCTGTGTGATATCATACCAATGGACACATGTCATATGATGTTGGGAGGCCATGGCAGTATGATAGGAGCGTTGTCCATGATGGCTGTGCAAACACATATTCCCTAACAAAGGATGGAGTTCGTCATAAGTTGAAGCCCTTAAAGGAGGTGGAAGAAAAGGTATGTAGTACTGCCAGAATTTGCTTGGTAGATGGTAGGAAATTTTTGGAGGGTATGAAGCATGAGCATCATTGCTTTGCATTGATACCTAAGATTAGTCAAGAGAAATGTGAAGATGTACCAGCAGAAGTCTCAGAAATGTTGGATGAATTTTAGGATATTATCTCTGATAATGTACTAGAAGGTTTACCTCGAGTGAGGAAGATAAGTCATCAAATGGATTTGATACCAGGAGCCAGTTTGCCAAATAAGGTAGCCCATAGAATGACTCCAGCAGAGAGTGAAGAGTTGAATAGACAAGTTCAGGAGTTGTTGAGGAAGGGATTGGTAAGAGAGAGCTTAAGTCCATGTGTGGTACCTGTAGTACTACCACCAAAGAAAGATAGAGAGTGGAGAATGTGTACAGACTCTTGAGCCATCAATAAGATCATGATCAAGTATAGATTTTGATTGCCTAGAATGGATGACATAATGGATTGTTTGAGTGGAGCCAAGTACTTCACAAAGGTTGACCTAAAGAGTGGGTATCACTAGATCTGTATCAGAGAAGGAGACGAGTGGAAGACAACTTTCAAGACAAATGAAGGTTTGTATGAGTGGTTAGTCATGCCATTTGGGCTAACCATTGCACCGAGCACATTCATGTGGCTCATGAATGAGGTATTGAAAGAATTTTTGGGAAGTTTTGTTATTGTTTATTTAGATGATATTTTGATTTTCAATAAGACTTGGGATGAGCATATGATGCATATTAGAAGAGTTTTTGAGAAGCTGAGGGAGGATAAGTTGTTGATCAATCTAAAGAAATGTACTTTTGCAAAGGAGTTGGTATCCCTAGGATTTGTTGTCTCAAATGAAGGTCTTAAGATGGACCCAGAGAAGGTGAGGGCTATCATTGAATGGCCTACACCAAGGAGTGCCTTCGAGGTAAGATCTTTTCATGGTTTGGCAAGTTTTTATAGAAAGTTTATCAGAAATTTTAGTAGCATTTGTGCACCCCTAACTGAAACAATGAGAGGGGATAGAAAAGAGTTTAGATGGACTAAAGGAGTAGATAAAAGCTTTGATACATTAAAGCAGAAAGTCACCGAGCAACCTATTTTGGCACTTCTAGATTTCAATAAGGTATTTCAGGTAGATTGTGATGCAAGTGGTAGTGCTATAGGAGTTGCTTTGAGCCAAGAAGGTAAGCCCATTGCCTATTTTAGTGAGAAGCTTAATGATGCCAAGAAAAAATATTCTTTTTATGATCAGGAGTTTTATACAATAGTTCATGCTTTGAAGAAATGGAGACATTATCTGTTACCAAAAGAGTTTGTTTTATATACTGATCATTAGGCTTTGTAGTATCTTAATAGTCAAGGAAAGTTGAACCAGAGGCACTTAAAATGGGTTGAGTTTTTGCAGAGCTATACTTTTGTTTTGAAGCACAGGAGTGGGAAGTCTAACAGAGTTGCAGATGCCTTGAGTAGAAGGCAAAATTTATTGACAGAAATGAAGATAGAGGCTGTTGAGTTCGATGAGCTCAAAAGTTTGTATCCTGAAGATCTAGATTTTGCAGGGGCCTGGAAAGCTTGTTTGGAACCTGTTACTTTGGACATGACAAAATGGTTGGATTTCATAATCCAAGATGGCATGTTGTTTAGAGGAAGCCAGTTGTGCATTCCAAGGAGTTCTATGAGAGAGAACCTGATTAAGGAGAAGCATAGTGGAGGATTGGCTAGACACTTTGGTCAAGATAAGACCATTGCTATTGTTGGTGAAAATTATTATTGGCCACAATTGTAGCAGGATGTGAGGAAATTTGTGCAGAGTTGCCGAGTGTGTCAGATGGAAAAAGGAACAAGTCAGAATATGGGGTTGTATCATCCACTACCTATACCCGAGAAGCTATGGGATGATATCAGTATGGATTTTGTTCTTGGTTTACCAAGGACACAAAGAGGACATGATTCTATTTTTGTAGTGGTGGACAGATTCTTGAAGATGGCACATTTTATTCCTTGCAAGAAGACTAATGATGATGTTCATATTGCTGAGTTATTTTTCAAGGAGGTGATGAGATTACACGGTCTACCAAAGAGCATAGTTTCAAATCGAGATACCAAGTTTGTTGGTTATTTCTGGAGGACATTGCGGAAGAAGTTGAAGACAGATTTGAAGTTTAGTTCTGCACACCATCCACAGACTGACGGACAGACCAAAGTGGTGAATAGGAGTTTGGGTAACCTGCTATGATGCTTAGTAGGAGATAAGCCTAAGGGATGGGATTTGATTTTACCACATGAAGAATTTGCCTACAACAATTCTGTCAATAGGAGTACTGGTAAATCATCATTCTAGATTGTATATGGGAATAGTCCAAGAAATGTTTCAGAGTTAAGGAATTTGGACAAAGGAGAAAAGACAAGTGCTGAAGCTGAAGACTTTGCAAAACACATGAAGAATTTGCATGAAGAGGTGAAAAAGCACATTAATAAGATGAGCATTCAGTACAAGGCTAAGGTGGATTAGAAGAGGAGATAAGAGGAGTTCCAGGTAGGAGATGAAGTCATGGTTCACTTGAGAAAAGAAAAGTTCCTAATTGGAACATACAATAAGTTGAAAATGAAGAAATTTGGACCATGCAGAATCCTGAAGAAGCATCATTCAAGAAATGCATATGAGGTAGAGCTACTGAGTGAGATCAACATTTCCCCTATTTTCAACATTGTTGATTTATCAGAATATCATGAAGGTGGAATAGAGGATGGACCAATAGAAGAACAGTGGAGTATTCTGGCATCTACTTCAACAGAGGAGATAGAAGTGATTCTGGATAGTCGTGTGGGTAAGAGTACAAGAAACAGACAGTATACATAATACTTGGTGAAATGGAAAGGAAGGCCTGTTGAAGATTCATCATGGTTATCTGAGACTGAGGTTAACCGTTTTGGTTTCCCTCTAACTCATGAGAAGTGACAGGGTCACTTTTCAAATTACCCTAGATGTTTGATGCAGGAGCATCCAAGGTGTAAGAGCAATCTTGCATCAACCAAAAAAAATGTTGTTTCTTTTCAATAAGGGCTAAATTTAGTAGGGTTACTATTTTTAGTAAGTTTGCATTTGTGCACGGTTGGATACAAAATCTTACACGGACCTCCAGAATGGTGAATTGAAGCTAATGGTGAATAAATCACTTCAATATCATTTGTCATTTGTGAGATATTAAAATTTCAAATTCTAAAAATTCTATTGAAATATTCAAAGTCAAATTTGAGGCACTTAGAGGCTCTGGATGGGCCCAAGATTTGGTGGGAAACCCAAGTAGTCTACCTTTAGGTACAGCTTGTACACAACTGTCTTTTTGAGAGCTTTCTGAAAAGGTATTATAATTGAAAATCCAACAGTTAAATCAAAAGTTATGGCCCCGCGAAGTTGACCTATTTTTGGAGGGAGATACAAATTTTGAACCTAAGCTAGTGGCTGCCAAAAAGGGCTATATATGACCATTTTTGGGAACCCTTGGGGTAGTAGAGTTAATGGGGAAAGTGTAGAGTCAAGAATAGGTGGGAAAATAGAAACCCTAGCTGATTTGGGGTTACAGAAGGCAGATGATTCCAGAGTCTTGTGATAGGAAGCTGTAATGTGTCGCAGCCTGAGGAGGGTTGATTCCTCTGATTGTATTTGAGCTTCTGTAATGTAATGTTTTGCCCGTATTAATAAAATATCATTCTATTTTCTATCTGTAATTTCTGTTATTGTGTGTTTTATGATCTACCCCCTTCATCAGAGTCCCTCCTGCATTATGGGTGGTGTGTTTACTTTCCTTGCACTTGCATCTACATTTCATATATACAAAAATGAAAAATAAAAATACATTCACTATATTCACTGTGTTCACTATATTCACTGTGTTTAGCGTATCTTCAATATTGTATTTCCTGTGTTTTGTGTGATTGTAACTGTCATCTTTGTGTTTTGTGTGCTTGTTACTATCTTCTCTGTGATTGGCGTGTCTTCTGTGTTTGTTGACCGTACTTTAATGCATGTATTAGCCTTACATTTATAGATACATTAAACTTGGGGCTAAATGTTACGTCAGAAAATGTCCCCTTGGGGGCTTTTCCCTCTTAAAGTTTAGCTCCCAGGGCATTTAGAGCATCTTGCATGTTAATTTGACATCCCGATGAGAAAACCTTGAAGTTTCATGGCAAATGGGACCTAGGGGGTGCACCTGACATAAGTCCTACTTGAAATAGGGGGGACTTGGGCACTCGTGCCCTAGTCTTGCCCTATTTTAGGTCAGGCCCAATTTTTAAGTGTCGGTTTATGACCGTTATTTAGGTCCTAGGCCGACACGGTAAGTTTCAATTATGAAATTCTTGGCGGGAATGTTTGTAGTTGCATATATAAGCATGATTAGTGATTAATTTGTAAACTAGATGGAAATTAGATGGCAATTATGAACTTTATGCATTCTTGTGATTAGAGCATTCAAAATATTCATTGTGTTGTAGAGCAGAGCATTGTTATTGTGTTTGTATTTGCAGATTTAGCATTCATCTCTTCATGGCATGAAGAACATCTTCCTTCCATGAGATCTTCACTACAAGGTGATATCAATTGTGTTTTCAATCATTTATTAGTTGGATTTGACCTCTATCCTGCAAGGATATGCACTCTCTATCTAACAAAGGTGTTCAGAAGACCTAAATGTCTCTCTAGGGCTTGATTGAGGCAAGCCTCTAAACACCACAACCCCCAACCCATTTTTCCGTGACTGTAGGTTACAGGTTGTAGGAGCAGAAAAAGTGGAGTTGTAGGAGAGCATTGTAGACTATCAAAATTGCATATTAGAGAAGAAAACAGGGACCTGGACTCAGGTGCCCGCTCATTAGTCCTCCGTGCTCCGGATCCCGCAACTGAAGAATCTCTGGAACAACAAAAATAGGTTGTAAACAAGATTCCCAGATCCTGACAAAAAGCATGGCATTAGAATAGGGTGCCTACTCATTAGTCCTTGACTTTTCCATTTTCCAAACTTTGAAATATGGTATGCATTTGATTGTCATTTGATATCTCTGTGTGCGAGCATTTTTCGTAATTTGTTTGTTTGCTTTCAAATTTGCATAATTAGGGTTTTAAGCATAATTGGGTGTAATTGAACAATTAAATCACACAATTCCAATTTTCCCCTATATTCTAAGTGACCGAAGGCCTGTAGTAGACTTCCTACTTGGCTGAAGTCCTTGAATGTTTAGAGGTGAAAGGAGGATTTACACAAACTAGCAAAATCAACCCTAAACACTAAACAAATCCTCTTCATCATTTTTCACCTTAAACACAACTATGTTACTGGTGCTACTAATGGTTTGAAGTATGAATGTTCCAAGGTTCATGATGATTAGATTACCGAAAGTATGTTTTGCTTTTGACTGTTTGAAGACGGTGTTATCTTTGTGAAAGTGTTCTGTGTAGGTCAATGGAATGCTCCGCATTCCTCTACATATGTAGATATGGCCATGCAGTTCTAGAACTGAGTTCAAGGTTGAGTGAAGGTGATAATTCAAAGTTTTCAAATCATTTGTCCTTCTGTTGTAAAAGTTATGCATGATAGAGTATTGACATGTGTTCTAGCAGAGTAAGATAGTGTAGAAGGCCTATTGGAATGCTCTGCATTCCTCTGGAAATGAATGATTTCCCTTGCTATTTTAAGGACATGTTTATGGATGTGTATTACATGCTTCCTTGTAGTTTCAAGGTTTTGGTGGTCCATAACTTAGTTTTCAAATGACAGCATGTTGCATTGTGTTATGAATGACAGATTGTTTCTAGAATTCATGATTGAAGATGTGCAACACAAATTCTTTGATGTGTAGAGGTAAAGGAGTGTTTAGAGATGTTGTATGAGTCCTATAGACTCATCTGGAAAAGTTTCATGAATATCTTTCTTGTTTCTAGTACCGCAAAAGGTTTTCAAGTTGATATGGTTGTTATGCTTCAAGTTTTCATATGTTTTTCTTAAGATTGTCCTGTTTCCAATTGAGCAGAGTGTGCAGATGTAATTCCTTAGTGTTTGAAGCTATGGAGGATGTTTTAGACCTGGTTAAGCAAGTGTTGAAGTCCACAAGGCATGGATCCTCTGCTGGTGTAACGTGTGGTTTTACTTAGGACCTGTCTTCTACATGTTTCATGTTGTGTGTTGTCTGGCTAACTTGTAAATGCATTTTTCATGTTATATTTGGCCGACAAGCAATATAATCAATGTAATATCTTGTATAAATTGTAAATCAAGTTGAATGAGGTGAGGTGTGATTGCAAATTGACTGATAAGGTTTGCAAGCAAGATAAGGAGCAGAATGAATGCATTTTGATGTGCGACTAAAGGAGAAAGAGCAGAAGTTGTTGATGCTATCTTGAATCATCTTGAAAACATATTTGTGACAATGATCAAGTATAGAGTGTGCCTAACTAATTAGATCATTAGAAGAAAGGTTGAAGAGGCAGAATTGCAATCATCAAAAGTGTGAGTTTCAATGTTAGTTTTCAGATAGTAGGACTCTCATACTGTAATCTTTTGTAAGGGTGTTCACAATTTAGGGAGTAGAAGCTTCCTTGGGAATGATGCTAAAACAAAGTCTTTAGGGAGTAGAATCTTCCTTGGAAGTGACCCTAAATCAAAGTTATCATGGAGTAGTAGTTTCCTTTGGTGTAACCCTAAAACAAAGTTATTATTCTTGAGCTTCATATATTGTGAGTTAATCCTCACTGTGGTTTTCCCCTTCTAGGATTTTCCACGTATATTTGGTGTTATGTGTTGATGTGCATTATGTTAATTTTTCATGCTTATGTTGATGCTATAATACTTAAGTTTTAATATGCTCCAGAGAAGTTAAAGTTTGTTTAGATATTGATTCACCCCCCTCTCAGTATCCTTGTGTGTCCAACAATTGGTATCAGAGCCAAGTTCCTCTGAGGAAATCTTAACCACTTGAGGAAGGTTTGAGATGGCACAAAGTGGATCCAGCAAGATTCCTAGGTTTGATGGAACCAATTATGGTTTTTGGAAGCTAAGGATGAAAGCCTATGTCACCTCTCTAGGGTGTGGTATTTGGGAATCTATCAAGACTAGTTACAAAGTTCATGCTAATATTACTACAAGTGTAGATGAAGTTAAGAAATATGATAACAATGCTAAGGAAAAGTTTGCTATCATGAGTGGGTTAGCTAACTCAAAACTTTCAAAGGTAATGAGTTGTAGTTTTGCTAAATAAGTTTGGGACAAACTTGAAACCATTTATGAAGGAGATAAGATAGTGAAGCAAGCCAAGATGTAGATCTTCAAGAGTAGATTTGAGAACCTAAAAATGTTAGAAGATGAAAAAATTGCTAGATATATGCTCCAGGTGAATGAAGTGGTCAATAGCATCACAAGTCTTGGTGGAGAAGTGAAGGAAGATGATATTGTAAAGAAGGTTATGAGATCTCTTCCCAAATATTGCAGTCATAAGGTATCTACCATTGAGGAGAATACAGATTTGGATACATACACTGTAGACCAATTTTTTGGTTCCCTTACTGCCCTTGAGATGAGAGAATTTGGTAATGATACTCCAAAGAAAGAAGCTACTTCAAAGTCAATATGAAGAGAAAAGAAGAAGTTGCTGATGAAGATGAGATATCTGATGAAGTTGAAGTAAATTTTGTGAGAAGACTGAATAAAGGAACTAGCAAATACAAAGGTAAGTTACCCTTCAAATGTTTTAATTGTGAAAACATTGGTCACTTTGCTTCTAAATGTCCTTTCAAAGAATCAAGGGATAGTAACAAAAGAGACAAGTTCAAGAGAAGTTTGTATTCCATAGAAATCAATTACTCTTCAGAAGATGAGGATCATGATGATTCAAATGATGAAACACTTTTCATGGCCCTGAGTATTGGTAACAAAAAGGATGATGCTAGTAAATGTGAGAAAGAGGATGCCTTCCAAACAAATCAAAACAATGAAAGATCAATGGTTGTATGGACTGCCTTTAATGCAAGAGAAGAATCCAAGGCTTGGGTAATTGATAGTGGATGTTCAAATCATATGCCTGGTGACAAGGAGAAGTTTATCAGCCTTGAGAAATGGGATGGTGGTGCTGTCAAGTTTGGTGGTGATGAGTCAGCACAGATATGTGGAAAAAGGTGCCATAACAATTGATGGGAAGAATAGGACTGAGGATGTTCTCTATGTCAAAGGGCTAAAACACATTCTTCTCAGTGCTAGTCAGAAGTTCAGATCATTGGAGATAAGAATGAAGGTGTGCTGACAAGGAGAAAGTTTTCTAAGACACATGAGCAAGTAAAATTGTGTTTGTTATCAAAAGTAGAACCTAAAACCTTTGTTGAGGCTAGCAAATATGATGGATGGATAAAAGCCATGGAAGAAGAATTGGATCAGACTGAGAATAATTGGACATGGGAATTAGTTCCCATACCAACAAATAAGAATGTTATAGGAACAAAATGGGTGTTCTGGAACAAACTAAATGAAGAAGGTGAAGTTGTAAGGAACAAGCTAAGACTGGTGTGCAAAGGATACACACAAGTTGAAGGTATTGATTTTTAGGAGACTTTTGCTCCGATAGCAAGGATGGAGGCAATCAAAATTTTCCTTGTTCTTGCTACTCATAAGAACTTCAAGTTATATCAGATGGATGTTAAGTCAACATTTCTGAATGGTGATCTAGAGGAAGAGGTTTATATTGAACAACTAAATGGTTTCCAGATATCAGAAGATCCAGATATGGTGTACAGACTCAAAAAGGCTTTGTATGGTCTCAAGAAAGCACCTAGGGCTTGGTATGCTAGGTTAGACAAGTACTTACTTCAGTAGGGCTTCAAGAAAAGTACTACAGATAGCAATTTTCATATCAAGGAAGAAGGAGACATGATCTTGATAGTTGCAGTATATGTTGATGACATCACCTTTAGTTGAGATGATGGTATGTGTAAGAGGTTTGCAGAGGAGATGCAAAAAGAATTTGAGATGTCTATGATTGATGAGATGTCTTTCTTCCTCGGAATTCAAATTTCTTAGCTAGAAGGTTGTATCTTTATCTCTCAAGCTAAGTATGTCAAAGAATTGTTGAAGAAGTTTGGTATGGAGGATTCAAAACTAGTGAGTACTCCCATGGTCATTGAATGTCACTTAAGCAAAAATGATGAGTCTCTAGAGGTGGATCGGACTGTCTATAGATTTATGATTGGATGATTGTTGTACCTAACTACTTCTAGACCTAATATTATGCATGTGGTATATGTGGTTTCCAGATATCAAGCCAATCCCAAGAAAACACATGAGAAGGCAATGAAAAGGATATTCAGATACTTGAAAGGAACTCTAGACTATGGCCTATGGTATCCAAGAGGTAATGATTTTGATCTGAGTGCTTACACTGATGCTGACTGGGTTGGTTGTGTTGATAATAGAAGTACAAGTGGAGGTCCTTTCTTCTTAGGAAGCAAACTAGTTTCATGGCAGAGAAAGAAGCAAGATTTAGTGTACGTATCTACTACAAAGGCAAAGTACATTGTAGAAGCATCCTATTGTACACAAGTGTTGTGGATGAAGAAAACCCTAAAGGATATCAAGGTGTTGTATGATGAGCCTATTCCTATTTTGTGTGACAATACAAGTGCTATTAATATTTATAAAAATCTAGTGATGCATTCTAGAACCAAGCATATAGCAATCAAGTATCACTTTTTGAGAGAGAAGGTGGTAGAAAAGGAAGTGAAGTTGGAATATGTTCCAACAAAAGATTAGATTTTAGATATCTTCACAAAGGTTCTTGCAAAGGACATTTTTGAGGATCTCTGACAGAGGTTATGGGTAATTGTCCCTCCTTGCTAGATGCAAAATGGTGTGCATCTATCCAAGGGGAGTTCATGTCATATATTTTTCTTGGACTGATGGTGACTTCCTCTCAAGGGGAGTAGGTAGTGGTTTCTGATGATAGGGAGAGGTTGTTTATTGCAAGAAGTCGTGATCTAAGAAAGAATGTATAGATATGTGGTCACTGATGAGCAGGTAGTGGTTTCCCTTTGTCCTTGATGTCAAAGGAGGAGAGAAGCATACATATGTTGCCATCAATGCCAAAGGGGGAGATTGTTACACATATGATTTCTAGGATTGTCATTGATGTCAACACTGTCACTAGGTTGTTCAACACTATCACTAGGTTGTCAATACTATCATGATGATGTAATGGTGTTCATGGTTGGATGTTCATGAAGTATGCTTTTCTTTTGACTATTTGAAGACAGTGTTATCTCTGTGAAAGTGTTATGTGTAGGTCAATAGAATGCTCCGCATTCCTTTGCATTTGCAGATATGACCATGTGGTACTAGAATTGAGTTTAAGGTGAAGTGAAGGTGATAATTCCAAGTTATCATATCATTTGTCCTTACGCTGTAAAAGTTATGCATGATAGAGTGTTGACATGTGTTCTGACAGAGTAAGATAGTGTAGAAGGCCTATTGGATTGCTCCACATTCCTTCAGAAATGATTCCCATTGTGGTTTTGAGGACATGTTTATGGATTTGTATTACATGCTTCCTTGCAATTTTAAGGTTCATGGTGGTTTGCAACTTAGTTTTCAAATGATAGCATGTTGTATTGTGTTTCAGATGACAGATTATTTTCAGAATTCATGATTAAAGATGTGTGGCATAAATTATTTGATATGTGGAGGAAAAGGAGTGTTTAGAGATGTTGTATGAGTCCTATAGACTCATCTAGAAAAGTTTCATGAAGATCTTTCTTGTTTCCAGTACCGCACAAGGTTTTCAAGTTGATGTGGCAGTTATGCTTCAAGTTTTCATATGTTTTTCTTAAGACTGTCCTATTTCCAATTGAGTAGAGTGTGCAGATGTAATTCCTTGGTGTTTGAAGTTGTGAAGGATGTTTTGGACCTAGTTAAGCAAGTTTTGAAGTCTGCAAGGCATGGGTCTTCTATTGGTGTAACGTGTGGTTTTACTTAGGACCTATCTTCTACATGTTTTATGTTGTGTGTTGTCTAGCTAACTTGTAAATTCATTTTTTATGTTATATCTAGCTGACAAGCAATGTAATCAATGTAATATCTTGTGTAAATTGTAAATCAAGTTCAGTGAGGTGAGGTGTGATTGTAAATTGATTGATAAGGTTCGCAAGCAAGATAAGGAGTAGAATGAATGCATTTTGATGTGCGACTAAAGGAGAAAGAGTAGAAGTTGATGATGTCCTGATTCATCTTGAAGACATATTTGTGATAGTGATCAAGTATAGTGTGCCTAACTAATCAGATCATCAGAAGAAAGGTTGAAGAGGTAGAATTGCAATCATTAAAAGTGTGAGTTTCAATGTTAGTTTTCAGACAGTAGAAGGATTGTCATACTATAATCTTTTGTAAGTGTGTTCTCAATTAAGGGAGTAGAAGCTTCCTTGGGAGTGACCCTAAAACAAAGTCTTCAGGGAGTAGAAGCTTCCTTGGCAGTGACCCTAAATCAAAATTATCAGGGAGTAGTAGCTTCCTTGGGTGTAATCCTAAAACAAAGTTATTATTCTTGAGCTTCATATATTGTGAGTTAATCCTCACCATGGTTTTTTCCTTCTAAGATTTTCCACGTATATATGGTGTTATGTGTTGATGTGCATTGTGTTAATTTTTTATGCTTATGTTGATGCTCTAATGCTTAAGTTTTAATCTGCTCTGAAGAAGTTAAAGTTTGTTTAATACTAATTCACCCCCCTCTCAGCATCCTTGTGTGTCCAATAGCCCACAACCCATCAAGCCTCTTGAAGAATCCCTTACCATAAGAGAAAGTCAAGATTCATCATGTAGCCATGTTGTTAACCATGTAGAGTCTATCAAGCCTATCCAAGAGTCTCCCACTCCCATTCAAGAAAGCCAAGATATATGTAAAGAGTATAGTCTAAAGCATGTGGAAACATTAACCCCTCATCCAAGTCAAGATCAAAGGACTTCCATTCATCCTCTCCATAATCCCCTTTATCATCCAGATATTATCTATGATCAAGTTTCTACCCATGAGAAACCAATCCAAGTTCATCTTATCCAATCCCAATATCACATTATCCATGTTAATCCTCTCTATAATCAAGATCTTATTCATGATAAGGAACCAAATTCTCAAATCACCACCATTCATGAGCAAGATATCCAAACTACTCCTATCCATTCTCCACCTAGTCTTATCCATGATCCTAGAATATCCACATCCAATGATGAGGCACTTGGTCCCCATGAACACATAGATAATCCAACAAATGTCTTGGATCATAGCACAATACCTATTAATGAGCCTTATGGTAATCAAGATCCAAGAATCCCAACACCATCTCCTATTGAGCACTCATCATCCCCTCAAGATCCTTTATCATCCTCCATTGATCCTTTGTTATCCACTATTGACCCTATTGCAAATCCATCATCCTATTCCCTTGGTCTTACTACCTTCATCCATGAATGTTCTCTCCTAGGAAAGGAACATCTGCTATCCACCACCTCGCATTCCCCATAAAATAATAGATTTGCATCTAGTGTCCTAAATAACAAGCATCCCATTGCACATCGTATGCTCCAAAACATGAACTATCAAGGCAAAGGCTTAGGCCTTCATGAACAAGATATCTTGGAGCCCATCCATGTCAAAGTACCTACATAATCACATGGTCTTGGTTATATACACCAAGGAAAACAATCCAAAGATGTTGGTACCACCTCCATGCCTTGTAAATCCACTTCTTTCCATTCCAAACCCCATGCATTTCATCCCACCTCCAAATCATATGTCACCATCCCCCTCCATCATCCTACAAATCCTGAAAGCATGTGACCATACACATTGTCCATCTACTTTACCTCCACTCCTTCCAAATCCTAATATCCCCATCCTTAAATCCCCTCATCTATTTATCTACAAGTCCACAAATCCCTCCATCTATACATCTCATTCCCTTAAAACCCCTAACATTCCTAATCATGATCAATGAATGCACACATCATCTAAACTTGAAGCTATCATAAAACCCATGGGATTAAGTAAAAGTTTGGATGCCTCCCCATATAAAGCAAAACTCCATTAAAGCCTAAGAATGATCATGCCACAAGGCATCAATCTCTAACATCCAAGCAAAATCCCAGAACTCAAAAAGAAAAAGTAAAAACAAAAATGGTGTGGGTCCCCAAGCAAAAAAAATTAATCCAAATGAAGCATCCACAATTCAGAAATCCCAAAAATCTTGTTCCCTATCACAAAATCCTACAATTCCTAAGGCCATTTGGATCTCAAAATTACTAAATCAACCATCCCCTAAGCAAACATCTTCATTACTCCCAACTCCCCCTTCCATTCAAAAGCTTCAAAATCCAATTTGGTGTGTGCAACTATTGGTCTTGGTTCCTTTACATTCCACAACATTCCCACATACCTCCATCTACCCATATTATATCCACTATCCCACATATTTCACCCATCATATCCCTATCATCCATGATTTTGCATAATCCTTCCATCCATAATCCACATCATAATTCTCTATTCTTCCCTACACAATCCACTATCTACCTACTCCATCTCCCTCTCATGCAATCCTCTAACAACATCCATGCTCGCATAATGACACTTGACATGGTCCATGTGTGACTTCCATCTACCATGAGACACTATTACCTTGTTATGGACACAAATGCTTGAGTCCCTCCTTTTTCCTCCATGCCCACTCATCCCATCCAAAAATTTAAAAAAAAAAAACAAAAAATCCCCCCCAAAAAAATAAAAAAGTAAAAAAAAAATCAAAATAGTAAGATAAATCCTTCATCCAATTGTGAAAACCACCTTGATGGTGCCTTGGATAAGTACCATGATGAAAACCTGGCATACAAGTGTCATATGTAGATTCCTTGTCTATGTGTCTTACACTTGGGGGCATGTTGTCTCATCTATCCCATCCTATTATTTTTCTCCTATCCTCCCATCTTCATCCATTATATCCTCATACCTACCTATGCCATTTACCTATTCCATTGAATCTATCCATCCTCCCCTCCTACTTTGATCTTGATAAAGATAGGGGCAAAATGTTGAAAATGCTTTGGACATCTCTTGATACACCCAATCTTTTCCAATCAATCCTATCACATATCCTTAGAAACACTATCATGTAAAATCCTAAGCATTACACCTAGAATGGGGCATGTTGTTCCTATGTGGCATAGTCTTTGGAGATCACATCCTAAATCTTTTCCTCCATTATAACTCTTTCATCCATCCCATCCACTATCACCAATCCTTTTATCCATCTATCCAATCCTCCTTGCCTTGGTCGAGTTTTACCTTGTCATTGGTATCTAGCATAAAGGCTATCCAAATGCAATCCAATGTCACTTCTCAAACATATCTTAAAATCCAAAAAAATTGCAACATATCCAAAACTCCAAAAAAATTACAACATTTTCGAAAAATCCCAAAAAATTACATTTCCAAAACTCCAAAAAATTAAAACATATCCAAAAATCCAAAAAAATCAAAACATTCACAAAATCCAAAAAAATTACAACATTCCCAAAAATCCAAAAAAAATCAAAACATTCCCAAAAATCTTAAAAAATCAAAACATTCCCAAAAATTTAAAAAAAAAAAACAAAACATTTTCAAAACTCCAAAAAAATCCAAATATCCCAAAAATACAAAAACATCAACCAAAAAAATCCAAAAAAAAAAAAAAACATTTCCAAAATCCAAAAAAATTACAACATTTCTAGAAAATCCAAAAAAAAATTAAAACATTTTCAAAACTCCAAAAAAATCAAAACATTCCAAAAATCCAAGCAATCTATCCTTCATCCATACCAATCTAGTCAAAGCAATCTAATCACATCCATGGTCTTGATCCTAATCTTGTTGTCAACCCAATCAATCATCATCATCATCAATGGGATATATCATTCCCACATCCTTATGTTGATCTAGGGATATATCGTTCACTGCAATGATAGCACTATTTTTAATCCGACCATCATCAATCAATTGATCATCAGTTTACAACTTGACAAGGGCATTACCTTGCTTGTTTTTGAATCATTTATGCATGCTTGCTTGCTTGTGTGTGTTATCATTTTATTTTGCATTTGTATCAAATCCTTATTACTCCAGCTAATATTCATATCTTGTGTCTAGACAAGGTTGTATTATACTAAGCAAGTCCATGCAATGGATACAAAGTCACCTTGATTCCTTATACCTTGGTGCATAATATCCTCTTGCTATTTCAAATTAGGGCTGCTCTACATACTATACTAGCATAACCATACCCTATCTATCCACTATATCCATTATGACTATCATTTATCCCTTTCTAAATACTATTCTAGAACATTATTCACCTCTCAACCTATCTTATCCACTAATCTATTTCACCTATCTCTTTCAACTTAACAATCCATCCTAACTCTCCATTCCTAACCCTTAACCTTATCCATCCTTTCTCTTGTATTCATTTCCTTACCCAACCCCTTTCATCCATTTCGAGAGTATACTTGTGTTCTTCTAACCCGCCTATCCTCTCGAGGGGGCATCCTATCCTTACATCATTCCTCATCACTCCTTCGAGTCGTTGGGGCATCCTTTTCCCTCCATCCATGCCTTTTCTTCTTTAAAATGATGTTACTTTTCTTAGTCCCAACATCATCTCAAAGAGGAGCAAATTGTAGACACCTAAAATTAACCATGTCTTTTGACATCACTTTCAACACATCTTGCAACACCTTGCGACATCTTGTGACACATCTTGTTCTAGGCCCCTTCCATCATCCAATTAGTTAAATAAATTATATTTATTCAACTAATCCATTTTATCCATTTATCCCCTTTTTAGACCAAATTAAATAAATTTTATTTATTTAATTTTACCCCATATGCCTCTAGTTAATTTAAATAAATTAAGTATTTATTTAAATTAGCTCTCACATGTCACACGTCTCTCATAATTTAAATAATTTTATTATTTAAATTATTTATCCCACTCACATCCTTATTTTATCCTCATTAATTATGTGTCATAAGCACTTCCTCTCTAGAAATTGATTAAATAATCTAATTTCCCCACTCACATCCTTATTTTAGCCACATGTCATCCTCATTGAATGTGTGTCATAACCACTAATTTCAACTTTTCATCTTAGCCATCCACCTCATACCACACTGTTCTAATTTTAGCCATCCATTTTATTCTCTCTCCATCTATAAATTGAACCTCTCATTTCATTTTGAAACCCCCAACAATCTCTCATATGCACATTTATGCTATCATTTTCATTATCTTTTGCTTCCATTATCACCAAGTTATGTTGGTTTTGTGAGCAATCCATAATGCATGATCCATAGAACAAAGTTTTTGGAGCTTGGGTGCACTCTACCCCGTTTCGTCAAAAGTCTAAATTTGTGCAAGGTTGAAAGGGTATTATTGTATTGTTTATGTTTCATGTTATTATCTTGCATTATTTTCACAGCTTCATGAAGAATTTTGATGCACTTCCCAAATTGTTTCTTGGAACGAGCCTTAAACTCCTGAAATCTATCAAAGACTTCACCATTTTGCTGAAGAAAGTAGACCCATGTGTATCTAGAATAGTCATCAATGAAGGTGAGCAAGTAGTGAGCCTTGATGAAAGAGAAGGATGGAAAAGGACCCACCAAGTCACTATGAACTAGCTCAAGGACTTTTGAAGCCTTCAAATCCTTCCCTTTGTTGAACTTGTCCTCGAGATGCTTTCCCAAGGCACAACCTGAACAAACTCCATCTAAATAACTGATCTGAGGATGACTTGTGACCATGTCTTGCATGCTGAGTTACTGAAGATAGTAGTAGTTGAGATGGCCAAACCACTCATGCCATAGTTTGCTCATAGAATCTAAATGGGTGAGAAAAGAAGTAGAATGTGAATCAGGTACAAAAATGAGAGAAAGCATAGGGCTAAGACTAATGGTCAGCCTTACCAACTGCAAGGAGTGCATTATCTTCAAGATCCTTGGTGGTGATGGAATCTGGAGTGAATTTGACCTTCCTGCCATTCTAGGTGATTTGGTAGATGGAGAGAAGGTTGGCCGACAAATTAGGCACACAAAGAACATCCTAAAATGTACTAGTGCCTTATCAACTGAACCTTTCCCAATGACATCCACTAGAGAATAATCATTGATGAGAATGTGGGGTACAAAACAAGGCTCCAACAAAGAAATTTATTCTCTAATAGAACCAATGTGATGTGATGCACTTGAGTCTAGAATTCACTATTGAGAAGAATCTACAGAAGTAACAAGTGCAGTTGCTTTCCCTTTACTTGATTTTGAAGAAAGAGTGGAGGTTTGCTAAACAATAGAGGAAGGTAGATTAATGATGTTCTTTTTCAAAAGATGCTTTAGCTCATCGATCTGCTTCCCAGCACAAGAGCATTCCTCATGACCAACCTTCTTTCAGTAGCTACAAGTTGACCTTTCCTTCTTTTGTGAATTCCCTTTGAATGAAGAGGATTTAGAGTCTACTTTTGGGGCAAACAAGGATTATGCCTGATCTTTCTGTGACTTCTTCTTGGACTTCTTTTGTTTCTTGTTAGGTTTACCTGACTCTTTCTATCCCTTTAGTTGATCAGCCAATAAAGCCTAAGACTAAGATGGCTTAAGGAGACCCATGGAAAGTAGATTCCCCTATTCATGCATCAACATTTTTGAAAAGGAAGCAAAAGAAGGCACATTGCATGTGGCACCCATAGGTAACCTATAAGTATGAAAGCTAGAAACAAAAGATGCATATTTGGAGCCAAGATTATTCAGTGTATTTAATACAAGCTGAATGTCCATTTTATCAATGTCACATGCTTTATATTATGCTCTAAGGTCATTGACCTTTGTTACATAGTCCTGGATGTTGTCAAAAGATTTTGGATCAAGGCTCGTCAATTCAATATCAATTTAATAGCCTCTTCATCAATTGTACCATACAGAGTTTTTAATTTTTTCCATGCATCATGTGAATTTGTACATCCATCAATTTGAAACATAATATCAAGGGAAACTAGACTCCTAAGACAACCAAGGTATTTTGTATGTTCAAGCAGCCAGAGTACTTTTTCCTTATCATCTATGGGTTCAATTACCTTTCAAGTTCAACATAAGGTGTGTATCTTAGTTACATTAATGTGTTCCATGCTTGATTCCATGTGTTGTAGTTGTATGGTGTTAGCAATGGAAACTTAAAATGACCCATTTGTGAAGGAAAATACAGCACAAGCAGAAAGAGATGCACAAATAAACACACCAAGAGACCCCCCCAAATTACTCAATCAAAGAAACCCCCAAGAAATATGATTTTGCACTTTATTTTTAATGTAGTTTACAATTGCCACAACAAGAAATGTGAAGTGGACTTGACTTCGATGCTTTTACAAATCCTTAAAGAATGAGTATATGTTGAAAGTATAATTTTGGAGAAATACCAAGTGCAATAAACATCACCACTACAAAGTACATGAAAAATCATGCACTTTCAAAAAAAGAATCACCTTGATCCGAGATCATATGTGAAATTTACAAGCCTTTGAAGTTTCCAAAATGAGAACTAGAACTATGAAGTGTCACCTGAGAGAATCTACAAATTTCGGAAAATCCATGCATCAAAATTAGAAACTAGTTGCACTAGCATTTAGAGCGTAAAAATATAGCCCAAATTAAAAAAAAAAATTGCTTGAAAAAAGGAGGTTGTGAGCCCAAGATATTAGCTTATGAAGTTGAACTACAAAATTGAAAACTTCAATGGAGAGGGGCAAATTTTTCAAAAGTACACATGTTGCCAAATTTGGGGAAACTACCACCAACTTTTAGCAGTGTTGTTATATACATAGAGAATCACTAGATAATTTAAAACCAATGCCAGAATTAACAAAACTCCAGATAAAATTAGTCTATGCTAATCTTAGAGCATTTGCTAGATTTGGTGGAGAAGCCAAAAAAGCCCACTAAATGTAGCAGAATATCCAAATTGGAGGAGGCATAAAGGCCAAGGTCAGCACACAGATTTCAAGGCCTAACAAGTCGAATGAAAAAGTAGTTGGGGGGCCTAAGGCTGCACCCCAAACCCTCTTTGAGAGGTCTACGACCCAAGTAAATGGGACCACGACCTCTATGGGGTATGGGGCTTGAGCCCTTTGGGCTCCTACAGTACCCCTATGGTACAGGGTATGGGTCCCGACTATAGGTTGGGTACCCTACCCTTTTTAATTTAATTTTTTTTATTTTTTGCTTTTAAAATTTTTTACAATGCCCCTTCTTTAAAACAAAAAATGCAAATTAATTTTGATTTTTTTTAATAAATAATATCATAGAAAAAGAATTTTTTTGAAATACATGCACAACACTATTCACGGGGGTCGTATGACTCTTGACAAAAAAATTCATTTATGAGCAACTTGTCTAAAATTGATGATTTAATAGTTGATCTTAGGGTTTTTCGGCCTTCTAAGCACAATGGCAAGGTTGGATTTCACCTGAAATGCTATAAAATGATGGCTCCCTATTGGATCTGGCAATGAACCTCTTGTTTTAAACCTTTGCAAATCTGGTCTCTGGTGTCCAACTAGGATGAAACAAAAGGCAAATCTGACTATTTCAGTTGCTCTAGACTCAATGGTGAGCTCAGAATGTCTCCAAGAAGCTTTGAAAATACCTGCAACTGGTAAGTCAAAATAAGAACCCTCTGAGAAACTAGTATTTATTTTACACTTTTATGTTTCTCTAGATCATCTGAGGATGTAAGAGAAGAGCATACTCATGTGCTTCAGAAAATAGCAGCTCTACACGCCTAGATTTCTTAAAAAGATAACCCACAATTCACAACCTCTTTGATACTATGTAAGATTTGGCTGAAAAGCCACCCAAGAATACAAATGAGTGAAAGAAAGCAAAACTAGAAAATCAGAAATGATAGAATAAACTATATTCTATTCAATGGAAATGCAAAGCATACAAGAATTAGATGAGATACTCATACAAGAGCATTGGGTGTGTATATATAGGATATACCACCCAAGAGACTAAAAACACAACCAATATAGGATAAAGTGAAAAGTCCCTAAGTAAACTTAACTATGAGTGTGAAAAGGGCCTAAGCAGAGAACTAGCTAGGAAATGAACTAGTTAGATAAAGTAACCCATCCACACTAACATGGAGCATGTGTTTTTAGTCTATCTAAATGGCATCTAACATGCATAGATACATTTCCAAGAGGAATTCCATACTTTGAGTTGATGTATTGATATGCATAAAAGAAATAATACATGAGACACATACTTAATCTATGTAGCTTCTCCTCTCCACTCATCTATGCCATGTCTTGTGGTGACACTATATCTGCTCATATAAATGGATCATATGTGCCAAATTTGGAATCTAATGCAATAAAGGTGCATGGCCTCAACATATATTTACTCACACAATCGAATGATAGATTATCCATCTAATCTGTAATGGTGGCTATACTCTGATAAATGGAATCTCTAGATGACAAAAAAACTTGCTTTGTAGCCCCTCCCAAATCTAAACTTTTCAAGAGCACCAAAAGGTTTAAACCCACTAATAGCCTCTTATTTGGTTGAAGCTCATGAGTTTCTTGACAATATTAATGTTTCTTTGTAAAAATCTCTTTTCCATGTCCAACATGAGTAGGGATAGATGCATAATCAACACTCATCTACAAATGTATCTTCTTTGCAAATAATTATTTATAGAAATACAAAGGTAGCTTATCATTTTACAACCACATGTGATGAGTCACCAACCTTTAAGGGTATATTAAAAGAGCTACAATAGAATACATACACCTAGTCACATCATACCCCCTAACCCTATTCCAATATGTGTAGTGTGGGAAAATGGAATGGACTTGAAATGTGGGAACGTCTCTCCTAACTTGTGGCCATGGCACAACCCCTCTAACACTACCATACAATGATAAATATAATTACTTAGTACATGTGTCATCATAGGGATTGTATGATCAAATGGTATTGATCATACATGTAAACTCTACCCTAATAGATATCAATTTGTCTCTATTCAATAGTTGGGGGGCACTATGAATCATTTGACCTTAATGTGCATTAGGGAATTTGAGAGACTTAGAATATTTGATTTTATCAAATTAAGCCGATTAGAATCACCCATGGATGTAGATCTACATAAAAATAAATTTATAAACTAAATTTACATTTAAAAATAAATAAAAATTACTTTAATTTAATCTAAATCACTTACATTTACATACATACATACATACACATACACATGCACATGCACATGCACATGCACATACACATACACATGCGCATACAAGCATACATCCATACATGTATCATTTAGGGTACATTCTCTCTCTCTCATGTGTTTGATGTTGATGATTTAGAGTTTGGTGTTGTTAGTTTAAGGTTTAAGGTTTGGTGTTGAGGGTTTAAGCTTTGGTTCTATTTGAATTTAGGGTTTAGTGTTTATATAAACATTTACACATACACATACACACATGCATACATTTACATATACACATGAACACACATTTACATATACATATATACACACACATACACATGTATACATATAGTATACATGTATATATGTATGTGTACATGCATGTATACTTATACACACACATATATAATTTTAAAAAAAATATTCTTAAATAAAACCATATAATTTTAATTGAACAAATTTTCACTGAAGTTTGCACTAAAACTAATATTTTCTATTAAAAATTCTATTTATAAAAGAGAGAGAGATTTAAAAATACCTTGAACTAATGGTTGCAGAAGCTCACATAAGTGTTGGACATGTATGTGGAAGTTGTTTTGGGAAAAAATAGAAAGAAGGAAGCTATTTTAGCTAAATTCAAAGCTAGAGAACTATAGAAAATGAGTGAAATAAACCAATTTTTAGATTTTATCATTTTTTGTTTCATACTAAATTGTTTTGCCCAAAATAATTTTAGGTGAGTAAGTTTCACTCAAAACCCTAATCACCACGTAGGTGGAAACATTTTTGAGTGAAGTTATTTTTCCCAAAATAATTTAGTTGTCTTAAAGTGGGACACAACTTTGAACTTTCACCATGTAGGATATCACTCTATAGATGTCAGTTTGTAAAGCAAATTGTATTCTCATTTCTATGGGAATGAAGCTTTCAATTGAGAATTTTTCTTTTACATCAAATGAGATAGAGGACATGAGCCACGTCCTTTATGTGTGTGCAATTAGTAGTCTACTATGATTTGTACTAGACCCACCATTGCCCAAGTAGTGGGAGTCCTAAGCAAGTATATGCTTGTTCTCAACAAGGAGTATTAGACTACAACAAAGAGGGTCTTCATGTATATTTGAGACATGTTATAATGTTTGATTTGCTACAAGGGAGGACATTATTTAAGTAGGATAGTAGATATATAGGGATTCATGGAATCTGATTGTGAAAAATATGTGGACAGTAGGAGATCTACCTATGGGTAAGTGTTTACCATGTTTAGTGGTGTGACAAGTTGGATGAGAAAGATATAGGTTGTGGTTGCTCTTTTGACTACAAAGGCGGACTATATGGCAACTATTCATGTCTATAAGGAGAAATTTTAGTTTCAAGGATTAAAGTATGATTCAGTATGACAATTAGAGTGTCACCAACATGGCAAATAATATTACCTTGCATGTGCAAAAAAAACACATTGATGGGTAGTATTTGAATGTTGTTGTTGCTTTGATGAATCCTATGAGAACAAAGTCTAAGTTTAGATGGTACAAGATGACTATGGAGGTGTCACTCCTTTAAAACAAGTTTGTTTTGTCTATGTTTGGACCCTTATTCAATGTATACAGGTGGGAGAATGTTTGGAAAAGGTATTGTACACCTTACATAAAATATTATTTTATAAAGTTTTGGTCCATCCCAAGATGGGGCACCACACTTTAGGGGTACAATATTTTCCTTAGTAATTGTTGTATGGGGCATTAATGCATTTTATATTAGGAGTCATGCTTTAGTAAGAACATGGATTAATGGGCTCATTATTTAATGTGTTATCCACATTAGACAAATGCATTTAATGTGGAAGGCATACTGGAGAAATATATTTAATTATTAAATGTCTTGTAAAAAAATTTAATGTGGAGTCACATGAAGACAAGTCATCTTAGGAATTTAAATCAGAGAAAGAATTTGAGTTGCCTTGGAGGCTGCAATGACTCTTGGTCATAGAGTCAAACTTGGACACCCATGTTGAGAGTGTCAGTTGTGTGCATTAATTAAGGGTGGCTCAAAAACTATTGGAGAAAGCATTTGGGTTGCCTTTGAGGTTGTAATGACTCTTGGTCATAGAGTCAAACTTCAGCATCCATGTTGGGAGTGTTACTTGGGTGCATTAATTAAGGGTGGCTAGAGAACTTCGTAAGTTTTTTCATTCTCATTACTTTATTGCCTATAAATAGAAGGCCTGGGATGCAGGTTAGATATCATCTTGCACATGTTTATTATGAGTAGAGCTTGGTGTAAACATTTGGAGGCTTGAGTTACTTGTTGAGAGATCTTGATGAGCATGTAGTGGGACATGTGAATCTCCTTTGTTCTTGGATTAATTTCATGAAGAATGTGACAATGATTTCTCACTGCTATTGAAGAAGGCCATATTTTGCATGGTTTCCTCCTTGATTAAGAGTTGATCTCCTGTGAAGGTTTAGAGTGTAATATTATATTGTAACTATTTTGTTGCCAATAATACATTGGTTTCAGTGCTTTAGATGTTGAGATTTTCCTAGTGTACTGAAGATGTAAGGAACAACAAGGCATAAAAACACAAGAAAATGAAAGAAAAATGCAATATTATACCTTTAAAAGCCTTGAAGAGTCCTCCACTCCTTGATAAGGTGGAGAGTGTTGCACCCAAACACTCTAGCTTTACTCAAACTTAATGAAACTATGTGGATTACTCACAAAACACAAAACTAAATTGGCATGATAAGGATGTGGTGAATGGATTTTGGAGCTATTTTGGCATTATGGATTTGCATGAGATGAGATGATGAAAATGGATTGTGGAGGGTCTTATTTATAGATAAATTTGGAGGGATTTTGATCCAATGGTTGAGATTCAAAGTTGAGATCAAGGGTGGAGATTGGATGAGAGATGGAGGGTTGAAATTTGATCAAAAAATTTGGATGGTGGAGAATAAAAATGAATTTTAAATTCATTTTTGTGGAAGGCTTTGCATTTAATATGATAATGGCCTCTCCTCACAACGTTCAAGACATCCATTGATCTTCGTAATCCATGTACCACCAGACAAACCCGAACCAACCAACCCCGGATCTAGTGAGAACAAGTTATTATTAAAAACCTTTAAAGCATGCGAAGGAGAATTAGCACCAACCACTGCTGAGTGAAAATCCATCTTGGGACTAGCCCCTAAAGACTCCTCGATCAGCATTGAAACTAAACAAGACCCAAGGCGGGCATGCAGGCCCCCAAGAAAAAAAAAGAACCACCCCTAGGGTTTAACCAACCCACCACCCAGCACTACCTTCGAACTGCAGACCCAAACCAACTAGGCACAAAAATCCCACCCACGGCCTCCAACCAGGCACAAAACCCCCGTACACTTAGGGAGAAAGAGACACTGATGCAGATGAAAAAAACTTTGCACTGATAAAAATCACAACCCCAAACCTCCCCAAAATGCATGCACTCCCCACACTTCGCACAGCCAAGAAAAAACCAGAGGATCAGGCTAGGGCACAAATGCCCTAGCTCGACATGTAGAGAAAAAAATTGACATCCTTCCTGAAAAATATACACCAACTAAAGTATCTCATTTAATATGATAATGACTTGTGAGGAAATAAAATATTATTTCCTTGGGAGGATGTGGAATTTAAATTTTTAATTTATGTGGAAATGTGAGAGACATGTGACACCTAGGCAATTTTGGAACTCACATGTGTGAGCTCATGACATAGAGAAGAGATTAGCATGGAAATAGTAAGGTGAGGTCATGTGACCCATGGGATTATTTTGTAATTTTTAATTTGTGGGTTGTGGGAGAAGGTGTTAATGATGTTTTGACCAAGTTAATCAGGGTGATTAACTTAATTAATGTGGCTAGAGAAAATTAAGGGATGGGCTAATCAAGGTTTAGGATTAATTAAATAATGATTTATTTAATTAATTCAGGTCTAGGGGTCATGTAGGCTAGGCTAGCTAATTAAATAATGGCTATTTAATCAACAAGGCTAGGTGTAGGTGGATTAGTAGGGTAGATTAATTAAATACGTAAAATTTACTTAATTAATCAGGTTTAGGAAAGTGGACAAATTAATCAAATAAATATTTAACATATTTATTTAATTAATTGGGGTGAAGTTATAAGGTGTAGTGCTGAATTAATTAAATTAATTCACGACTAAGGTTAGATTGATGAAGGATGGCTAAGGATGGGTGATCAAGGATGATGTAGGGAGAATTAATTAAATAATTTTGAATTTATTTAATTAATTTGGTGAAAGGAGAAATTAGTGATATGGATGATGTAGAAAGATTGTTGAGGGGTTAAGACATTTTTAGGTGTCTACATTTGCCCCTCTTTGACGTGGCATCATGACCTAGTAGGGAAATTGTGTCAAGTCAAACAAGTTTGCCCCAGTTGATGGGAAGGAGTGAAAATGGATGAGGAATGCCCTCTCAAGAGGTCGAGTGAAAAATAAATTTTTCTCAGCTGAAATCTTGAAAGGGAAGGAATGACAGTGAAAAAAGGATGCAGGATGGAAAACGGGGTTGACAAGAAGAAAAAAAGAGGAAAAAGGTTACAATTTATGGCCTAGGGAGAGAAAAAGGTGAATGAGGGATGACATGGTGGCTATATATAGCAATTGTGGGCCCAAAGTGCCACATTTGCATACTCTAAGCTTATTGGATGAGAGAATAGTAGGAGATATGGCACAACATACATTCCCATGACATGCACATCGATCAAAGAGGGTACGAGACTACCATCAGATGGCGGAGGTAGACCCACATGTATGTCAGATAAACCTAACTTTTTGATTCTGGGTTTTAGGTTAGGTGAGGGGGTCAAGAAATGGGTAGTTAGGTAGATTAGCACTATCGCGCAGCCGTGTAGCGCTATAGGGTTATGGTTTAGCGTGATCCTCTAGATTAGCACCATACGAAAAAGGTCAAATTCAGATAGTTTAGCACCATTCGCCAAAGTTTTAGTGCTATCCTATCATTTAGCACTACAATTATGGTTTAGCACTATTAGTTGGCACTTTAGCGCTATCCTCTAGATTAGCTCAATGTGGATGGGGTTTAGCGCTATCCTCTCGTTTAGCCCTAGGAAATTTAGGGTTTCTAGATAAATGGTGGATTAGTGCCATAAGGTCATGAATTAGAGCTATACTCTGGTTTAGCACAAAATGGTCAGGGATTAGTGCTATTGTCTCATTTAGCGCTATTAGGGTTGGGATTAGCGCTATATGGCTCTGAATTAGCGCCACCTTCTGGTTTAGTGCTATAGGGTTATAGATTAGTGCCAAAGCGTTGTTTTGGGAAAATGAGTTAATTTAGGTGGTTTTTTTAATGCAAATTTCTAGCAGGATATTGTAGTTGTGAGAGTGATGTGTTCCATCAGTGATGACATTAAGGTCGTAGTTTACTCCTGTAGATTTGTCTTAACTTGAGAAGATAGGGTTGCAAACTATTTCAGAGATACCCCAGTTTTGAGCACATAGGGACATGATGATGACCCTAGTGGAGAGGTGGAGGAGTGAGACATGCTCCTTTTTACTTTCTATGAGTGAGATTACTATCACCCTAGAGGATGTATGGAGGATCCTTACGATCCCCATATAGTGAGAGAGTGATTTATGATGTAGGCTCTGAAGTGGCAGCTTTGGATAGAGCATTTGAGCCATCTCATCCAATGTACACCAGGGATTGATGGGACATGAGATATGCATGGACTCAGGTGGGTGGAGCTGGGAGGATCACACTATATGTCTACAGGTTGATTAGAGGCGTACTGATGCCAGATTGACGGTTGTGGGATTTTTTAGTTGGTTGGGGGAGAGTGATCGAGGCGATGATTACTTGGGAGGTAGTGTTTGCATAGGGCTCATGTTTTGCTAGCCCAGTTGTATAATGAGATGCATTTGGTTGTGTATCATTTGGATGTGAGTTTGGGAGAAGGAGTGACACTGCTCCATGTGTGGGCATGGGAGCACATCCACATCTTGTGGCCTGAGTGTGCTTATAAGAGGGGACAGTTTGAGCCCTATGTGTTTTTGTATAGAGCACTTGTCCAGCATACACATATGGGGCACCTGAGATACTAGTGACGATAGATGATCTAGATATAGTCATTTGGCAACCATACATAGGCATGGAGATGTAATTGGATGATCACATACACATGCCCTATACATTCCAGCCTTGGTATATGACGGGGCGGGGAGAGCACACCATTGAGCAGTATACACTGTCGCATGCGATGCGTCAGTTTGGGCTAGTGCAGGACTTGCCTCAAGTGATAGTCATATATGCATGAGGACATGCATATGTACTAGCTTAGCTTGCACAGTTATAGCTGTAGATGGCTTTGTTGGATTGGGTAGCACTGCAGCCAGTGCAGTGGGACTGGGGCAGCTAGATAGTAGATACGGGGACAACCCCTACCTATGACATGTGGTGGTAGCAAGCAAGGCTTGTACAACTCATAGCTACAGAGGTTGATATGGAGGAGGAAGAGTAGGGGGAGGATGGGGATGAGATAGAAGTGTAGTATGTTATATATGGAGGAGGTATCAATTGAGGAGGATGCATTAGCAATAGTAGTTGCAGGGTAGGTAGTAGGAGGACAGGGACAGGTGGGGCAGGCACCTATTGGATTGTACCTATTAGGTAGATTCCTCTTATTCAGATTCCTACTGCAAATATACCTAGAGTACAGGGATAGGTGGAGCAGGTGCCATCTGCACAGGCACCTGTGGGACATGCATTAGGATAGGTAGGCACTTCAGGTGCAAGGACATCAGTTGCAGGGCTGTAAAGGATAGGTCCTAGTGTTGAATGGAACAAGACAACTAAGAGGGGGGGTGAATTAGTTGTATCAAAACTTTAACTTCTTTAAACCATAATCAATTTCACAATCACTTAACTTATTTCCTTATTCTATTATGAGCATTAAACATGAATAGTAGAATCAAAACATGAACACATCAACACCACATACACATGAACACCAGATTTTTACGTAGAAAACCCTAAACATGGAAAACCACGGTGAGTGTTAGCTCACAATATAAATGTAGTAACAATACTAAATATCAAATGGTGGCTCCCTGTCAAAGGGCTCACTACCCAAAAGGATGGCTCACTGTTGGGGGTGGCTCACTGCTAGGAGTTGAATTGATTGAGTAGCATCTACACCATGCCTAAGTTCAATTCCATTAAACTACAATAAAACTCCTCTGCTCTGCTTTACTTTTTCACTTCGCACTTATCTTCTCATCTTTGTACAATCACACATCAAACATGAATTCATTACATGTATTTATATAATTCATCAACCTTGGAATGTACATCAAGGTTAGTATTACAATCATCAACCATTGGAACAATCTCCAAGGTCAGCATACATACATACATCAAATTAGGACTAGACCTAAACAAACTTGTGGACTAAATGAATAAAGGAAGAACACTTCATTCCTTAGCACAAACTCAATTACATCTTCACACACTACCACACGCTTCTAAAATTCAAGAAATTTATCTGCAAGTAGTGTTAATCATCCAGGTTGGCCAGACAGGTGCAATCATCAAGAACACTTGAACACATGCCTTTAATGTATTCAGGGGACAACCACAAACATCACAGAATCATTTGGAAATTGGCAAGATCAACTACAATAAATCTCAATCTATTTCACTTGAAGATGGATCACAGCTTGCTCTCAATCAGACACTGTCAAACTTTGCTAACTAGAAACTTTCTTTCCAGAGCTTCAAATCACATATCCTTTGGAATGAAGATGACTAAGGACCTTATAAGCTTAATTCTAGATCCGCAAAGCCAAACTCCAATCTGTGGAGAAATGCAGAGCAAAACACTTTCTCCCTATCATATAGCAAACCTTGGCAGGCACAATCTTCATACTAGTGAATAGAACTTTTTCTGTATAGCGATTCAGACTACCAAATTCTGGATTTAACATCTTCAAACACTTTCTAAAACATATCCAAAGCTCATACTCTAGTCTTCAATACAAGATATATGCAAAGAAAAATACGCATACATTGTTCTTCAATCAATCCACAAACATCAATGCCAGAAGATATAGTTGACACAAATGACAACACACACATGTTGACATCAATGACAACACCAATTAGCACCGGTTCATCTAGAGACTGCCCCTCAGGTGTTGCAAGCTGATAAGTTCCTGATCCATAGCTAGCTATGATGACATAGGGTCCCAACCACTTAGGCTCAAACTTTCCCTTCTTGTGACACTCTTGTAGGTTCCTCTGATTTTCCATAAGGACAAGCTCACCTATCTCAAACTTGTGGTTCTTGATCTTCTTGTTGTAGCTTATGTGTAGGTGATTTTGATAGGCCTAAAGATGATTTAGAGCATTCAGACTCCTCTCATCTAAGAGTTCTAGTTCATTTAGAGTGCAACTCAATACTCCTCCTCAGTAATGATATTCTACAATGAAATTCTAAGTGAGGGGAGCTCGACCTCGATAGGCAATATTGCTTCAGAACCAAATACTAATGAGTATGGAGTAGCTCCTGTAGGGGTATGAATGCTGGTACGATAGGACCAAAGGGAAGGATTAAGCTAGAGGTGCCAGTCACTGCCAGCTTCATTAACTGTCTTCTTTAGGATGTGTAAGATGGTTTTGTTGGAAGCTTTGGCTTGACCATTACCTTGAGGGTAATATAGTGTGGAAAAGTGATGTTGGATGTGGAATTTTTTGCAAAGAGTGCAAATTTCTTGGTTCTTAAATGGTTTCTCATTGTCGGTGATGACGGAGAGGGGAATGCCATAATGACATATTATGTAGTGGAGGATGAATTTTGTGATTTGGATGCCAGTGGTGTAAGTGAGTGGAATGGCTTCTACCCACTTGGTGAAATATTCAGTGGTGATGATAATAAATTTATGACCATTGGATGATGGTGGATGAATTTTGCCTACGAGATTGAGTCCCCATTGTGAGAAGGGACAAGGAGTTGTGATTAGCTACAATTCCTGTGATGGTGCATGGATAAGATCACCATGTTGTTGACGTGGGAGGCATTTCTTTACAAACTGATGAGTATCTTGTTCCATGGTAGGCCAGTAGTATCTTGTCCCTAGAATATTTTTTGCTAGAGTAGGTCCACTAGATTTTGCCCCACAAATACCTTTGTGTACCTCTTGTAAGGCCACTTCAGCTTCCCTAGAATCGAGGCATCGCAAAATAGTACCATCAAGACTTTTTCGGTAAAGGGTGTCACCTATGATGGTGAAGCGGGAGGCTCAGTGGATGAAAGTGTGGCATTGTGCAGATGTTAGTTTGGGTGGAATGATGTTGTCATGGAGGTACATGTAAGTCTCTTGGTACCATGGAGATAGGGGACCAACAATATCACATACTAGCTAGGATTGTAGGACATCATAAGCTAACATTGGAAGTTCTTCAATCAGTAACTCACATTTCTTACTGTCCTTTTTCATGTCAACCAAGGATCTTATAGTAGCCATGACATCTACTACTTTTTTATTCAACCTTGGTATTTGCTCAAAATGTATGTTATGAAAGTAGTCCTTGAAATCATCAACCATTCTTTTATATGGTAGGAGCTTGTCATCTTTTGTTTTGTATTCGTTGTTGACTTGTCTGATAACTAGTTGGGAGTCACCATAAACTGTAAGCTTTTCAATCTTCCATTGGAGGGCCATGCGAAGCCCTGTGATGAGGGCTTCATATTCTGCTACATTGTTTGTGCAAGGAAATGTTATTTTGTAAGATTTTGGAATAGTGTCTCCTTGAGGGGTAACAAACAAGATGCCTGCCCTTAAGCCACAGTGTGTGTAGGATCCGTCAAAATACATTTTCCATGTATCTACCATTGGTGCTACTATGAGTATGGACTCGTCCAAGAATTCTGAAAGCAATGGTTGTTTTATTGGGATAGGTGCATCAGTTAATTGATCAACAATCACTTGCCCTTTGATAGCCTTTCACTCTATGTACTCAATGTCAACCTCACTTAGGATCATAACCCACTTAGTCATTCGTCCAGCGAGAGTTGCTCTAGTCAATAGATATTTTAGCGGATCAATTTTGGAAATGAGCTTTATCTTATGATTGATAATATGGTGTCTTAATTTTTGTGAGGTGTAGACAACTATGAGGCATGCTCGTTCAATAGGAGTATAATTCAGCTCATAGGTTACCAAAGTGTGGCTAATATAATATACAACTCTCTCTTTTCCTTGTTCATCATGTTATGCTAGCAAGGCCCCTATTGTTGGTTCTATTGTTGAGATGTATAGAAGGAGGGGTTGTCCTTATTTTGGTGGAATAAGGACAGGTGGCATAGCAAGATATTCCTTTAGTTGTTCAAAGGATTTTTGACACTTGTCACCTCATACAAATGTTGTATATTTTTGAAGAAGATGCTAGAATGGCTGACACTTATCTGCAAGTTGTGCTATGAAGTGGTGGATGGATTGAAGCTTCCCTTGAAGGTTACAGAGTTGTTTGAGTGTTTTATGTGGAGGCATGTCCACTATAGCCTTAACCTTAGCAAGATTGACTTCAATTCCTCTTCTTGATACAATGTACCCTAAGAGCTTTCTGGAGGTGACCCCAAAGATATATTTCTTAGGATTTAGCCGAACCTTATATTTTTCTAATCTGTCAAAGGTCTTTGCCAACACATTCAAATGATCTTCTCTAGTATTGGATTTTCCCAGTAAATCATCTGCATAATCTTCCATTACTCTATGGAAAAGGTAATGGAAGATGACTATCATGGTTCTTTGATATGTGGCTCCTGCATTTTTTAACCCAAAGGACATCACAACCCAACAATAGGTTCCCCATGGATATATGAAGGCTATTTTATGTTGATCCTCTTTTGTTATCCTGATTTGGTTATATCCAGAAAATCTATCCATGAGGGACAACGTTTTGTGTCTGATATCGAGATCCACATTGATATATATGTTGGGTAGCGAAAAGTCATCTTTAGGGCATGCTTTATTAAGATCTTTGAAATCAATGCACACACGGATGTGGCCAGTGACTTTAGCTACTGGCACAATATTCAACACCCATCTAGGCATCTAGGAGCTTTTTGAGCTCATCTTTGATGAGAAGTGCAACTTGGGGTTTCATTTTCCTTAGCTTTTGTTTTACTGGCTTCACCTCAAGATGTACAACGAGATGGTGTACTACCAATGTGGGGTCTAACCTCAGCATATCGACATATGTCCATGCAAAGTTATGACTCCTTTGTTTAAAGAAGGCCAAGAAGGCTTCTTGTTCTATCGTTGTAAGGGATTCTGCTCAGAATGTGATCTTGGGTGCTTCTTATGTCCCAAGGTTCATTTCACATGATGCTTCTACCAAGATTGGTGACCTTTCTTGATACAATTCTAGGACTTCGGGAAGGTCCATTCTCTCATCTCCTAGTGCCTCAAGGAGGTTTTCACTAGGGGATACGTCCTTTATTTTGATTTTTTCATCATCTGAAAGTGCCAAAAAGTGGTTTTTGCTTGGGGATGTTATTTTTGTGTTTACACTTTTGCAACTAAGAGATTGGATGGTCTCCCCAAAGTATGTGGATGTATTGATTTCCATGATATATCTACCTCTCTTGTCTCCAAGGGGCATATGGTCTCTAACCCCTAGGAATTCTATAATAGCTTCACCATTTTGTTCAACATCAATGACGGGAGGCCCTTATTGGTCCCAATCTATGAGTTGGGGTAGACGAGAGGTAGGTTGTTGGGTGTTGATGGAATGGTTGTTAGGTGTAGATGATGCATATGGATAATTCAAAAAGTTCCGCGAGCTCATAAAATGAGCCTTGATGGTCCTCTTCATTGACATTATCAATCATAGGGGAAGACCTAGCATCCTCACTCAAGTTCAATGGGGGTAGACTCTTGTTTTCCGTACCCTAGCCCGTGGAGGTAAGGATTCCTTGTTGCTTGAATAGGTTCAATAATTCCTTGCACATGAAGGCCTATGCCACCTTGTCCTTTGTAACCCATGTATTTGACAATCTCAAGACCCTTTCCATAGATCTCGATCAAGATCAAGAACTTGACATTTAGTTTCTAAAAAAAAAATTCCTACTTGAATGGGAAGTCTAATGGTGCCTTTGGACAATCTTTTGGTATCATCATATCCTTTGATAGTTATACACTTACTAGAGTCCACAACCACATCAAAGTATCCCAAGTGTTTTAATAATTTTAGAGTGTAAAGATTTAGGCTGGAGCCGCAATCTATTAAGACTAATTTTATAGTATATTTGTGAATTAAGACTTCAATGTGAAGGGCTTCATTATGTGAGGTGTTGGACGCATGAAGGTATTTCTCAGAGAAGGTGAGATGATGAGGTGAGGTGATGTGTCCCACCATGGTTTGGAATTGATCAACATTCAAGTTGGTAGGGACTTAGGTCTCCATCAAGGCTTTGTCGAGGACATCCTTGTGGAGGGGGGATGTACGAAGCAACTCAAGGATGGAAATTTGAGCAGGGGTCTTTCTGAGGTGATCAAGGATGTTATACTTGTGAGTGGATGGATGATTGGTAGGTGTGAATGTAGAGGGTTGATCATTTGTGGGGGCTCCACGGATGGAGATGTTGCCATGACAAGTGGTAAGGACACAATTGGGTGTCTTGGCTCTAATGGTGATAATATTGATATGATTGGAAGAATCTTCTATTCGACCTACAACAGAGTTGAAAGAAGAGGTTGGTGGTACTATGTTGTAGGATTTATTTGAGGAAGAGGATTTTCCCTTGTTATGATCCGTGTTACATCCCCAACTTATGTTTGAGCTTAATCTTGCTTTTGTGTGGTAATCAAGATGATTAATCATAGTTTAATGATTAGATGTTTGTGGAAAATATTAGATTTAATCATTGATTATGTGAATACTGACTAATGTTAGTTAGACATGAGATTACATGTTGATATGATTATTTATTTATTATGATTTATGAATCAGATGATGATACACTAATCATGATTTATGATGGTGAGTGTGATCAGGAAAAGAATCTTCCTTCGAAGACGGAAGGAGAGTATCATCCGGGAGGAAGAGATAGATGTTGGGAAAAGGTTGGAATTTCCATCTAAGTATTGAATCTAGTCCTTAAGAATTCTTGCAAGTTAGAGTGAGTAACATCTTTCCTTGTTAGTTGTTTTCTTTTCTGTGTCGGTATGACAATTTGATCTATCTCGACATCATCTATGTCGATTGAGCTAAATGATGACCTCTGAACATCCATTTGAGTTGCTTTTCAATCATGTCAAGTTGTTAAGAACTTCCTTGATTCCTTATCCATTTCCATATTAAGATTTTTTATTATTATATCTTTTTATATTTTACTTGCGGTGATCATGGCAATAAGGGGGAGTGGTACTCGACCCCGAAATCATATTTTAAGAATGTGTCATCTTTCTAATGGTGTTAATATTTGATAACACCTTGGTTTATTTGATAACCCTTAATATTATGTAAGAGAAATTATATGTGCTTTATTTGTTTTAACCTCCTTAGAGATTGAGCACTTGGTATTAATAGTATATATTAATTTATATATTTACCCATGTTTTTTTGTTGGCACTCAACTAGCCACCACCCATGAGAAGTGGGAAGAGAGAGGGGAGGATGAGTGATAGCCATACTTGAGCCCATTTCACAGACCCCTCCCCATGATGGGATGAGTGGATCCTTTGGATCCCGCAAGGTGGCGGACTCATTGGACATGCAAACAAAATTGTGAATGCATGCAAAGGTATTAGTTGATACCAGTCTTGGAAAGGCTTTTCTTTGGTATGTTTTTGTGTGTATCAAAGGCAGAGAAGTTGCACTTTCGAGAGACTAAGGTGATAACACTGCTACAACAGTAGCATAGAAAGAAAGTGAGCTCAACCATTGTGTATGCATAGAAGCTAATCAACAGCAGCCAATACATGACTGTGTCTACAATTCAGGTATAAAATCTATGGCATATCAAATTAAAATTGATAGTGTATTTGGACATATCTCTACTATATCAAAAGTATATCAACAGTGTTGACTCATAACTATTATAAGTTATTGTTAATGGCCTTCGAGGCCGTATATGATTATAATTTTTATTACTGTGACAATAGCATGGTTTTAAACTGTTATCAATGGCTTTTGAGGTTGCAAGTGCCTTCTTTGTGTTATCATATGCAACCATTGTTATATGGTGTTACTTGGCCAACTTTGAGGCTATAGCCCATGCGTGTTGTCCATGCAAGAACTACTGTATGCCATTTGGTAAGAATGTAAACTATCTTTTATGCCTTCGAATCTTCCCTGTTATTGTTTTATGATGACTATGTTAGAGCCTAAGAGGGTGTCAACTTATGATGACTGTGTTAAAACCTGAGAAGGGGTATCAACACATATTATCTGTGTTATCATACCATGAAATTGTGAATAGATATGGCTGAGGGCCATATATGACTAATGACAACCCTATTAATAGTTGTAAATCCTTTTATGTGTCGAGTGCACTTAATATATATAACTCGAGGTCAACAAATGGCAATCCTCGACTAGTTATAATGGATTTTATGATAATCTTGAGGTATGCAATACATGTAAATGGTATAATGACTCCTCGTGGAAGAAGGAGGGTTTGTTATAAGGTAATTTGTAATGATATCTTGGCAGCAATCTATGCATACCATGATATTTTTGGGAATTTATACTTCCTTAACACTTATCATTTTATAAGAGTAAACACTATGCATATATGAACTCTTGTGTTTAAATGCAAATGAATGCCATCTTTTTGTGAAAGGAAATACTTCTTAAACAAAGTATAAGGTATTAGGAACTCATGTAGAGCCCTTGAGATAGAATATTTTTAATAGGATCTATCTATTGGACCTTTGAAAGTGCCCTTCTAGATGATATGACTTGAGAGTAAACCTTGGGATGAGTCAAACAATGAAATCATCAATCGGTTAAGGTCATGAGTCGAAAACATGATTGAACTTATCTCATTATGAAAGTATGAGAATAGAGTGACGTGGAGTCATAGGTTCCCTGTTGTAAAAGAAATGAGACAATATTGAATGTGCTCCCAAGATAGGAGTTGAATGTCCAAGGAATGGACAAAGATAGTATTGATATTATTTATCTAAGACCAAGAAAGGTCAAATTATGTCTATTGTAGGATGAGACAGCTTCTAAGTCAAGTCGAGTTGGTGGACATATGACAACATTCACTAAGAAATGTTTATGTATGTAAATCTTTGGCCAAAGTAATGCATGTCTTTGCATGCATTGTCAGTCCACTATGCTCCAAATGGCATAATGTCTCCAGTAGGGTCATACATAGTTAGAGTGGATCTATAGTTGTGTGATTGTGAAACATTATGAAGGACACAACACCAAATACTCAGATCACAAACCTAATAGTTCCATATATCTATACCTTCCATGAAGGGTAGGGTTGCTTCCAAGTAGGAAGTTGTGTGGGGGACCGCCAGTTTGTGGTTGGAGGAAAAGCACTTGGATGATGCTCTCCTTCCCAAGAAAAAGACAAGACGAGGCTTATGCAGACAAATGTCAAAGTTCCAGATACAATGTTTTTCTTTATATGACTTAATAGTTAGTTATTATGTATATTTCTATATCTGATGCCTTGAGCATAGCTTTGTACATGTATAGTGAAGATCATCCACCAATGAGTTATCCTTGTATGTTGTAAATCTAAGTTTTGTTATGTTCTGTAAAATAATAACATGATTAATTATCTTGATGATATTAATTCATTCTTGCTTAACTATGATTACATTAATTATGATGTATTCTTACTCTTAGTTAAGATGGTTAATTATGGTTATTTTTTGGGTAATGTGTGATGGCATGTTACATATGGTATCAGAGATACTAGGTTTAATACATGGACTTATGAGCTCACTACATAATGATAATATTTATCCAACATTTAAAATTTGCTAATGTTTGGATGTTCTTATGCCAGAATGGTAAGAATAAGAACGATACCCAGAAAGAAGGTAACGGGAAATTACGTACGTTACCTTAAGGCCTTGAGGGAGAAAGCCTCAAGAATGAAATGCCTTGAACAAACTGGTTTCTTGGTAGGTGCATGGTTGGTTGATGATGAAACCTTCGTTGATGCTGTTAAACGCATAAAGTAGGAATTGAGGAAAGTAGTTAGGATTGCTGCTTCTAACTCTAAAAATGAATCAGCGGAACCCTCTGCACCTAAGGAACCAGTCATGGAAAGTAATCCTAATGTTAATAAGGAGGTTGTGGATGAGTACCTGCAAGTACGGCCACCTCCTAAAACTAATCTGATAAATCTCAAGGTTGAGAAATGAACATGGGAAGGTATCCCAATTTGATAATGACTTGCAATGGTAAGATGTAAACAAAATTTTGTAATTTTGGATGGATTATATTTAATCTAATGAAAACTATAATGCATTTGAAAAATTCTAGTAAATGTTTCCTTTCTTGTTAAAGATTACATAAATTAGAATAGATTTATATTATGAATGAATTCATTGGTATGACAAACTAATCAAATGATTAATCTGCAAACTTCAAGAGAAGTAGATTGCAACAAGTTTCAGATAAGAACCAGGATGGGAGATAGACAAGAAGAAGGGCAACCTTCAAGCCACTCTAAATCTAAACTCGAGCAGATCCTCGCTATGCTTCAAGAGATGAGAGCGAGAGTTGGGACTCTCAAGCAGGAGGTCAGGGGTCGGCATGGACCCAGGCAAGAAGCCTATTATGGGGGTGATGATGAGGCACATCATAATGACACCACCCAAAGTGAGAACGAAGAGAATAACTCCGAAGCTAGATGAAAAGAGGATAGAAGAAGCCATTTGGCTTTGGAATTATCCCAGAACATGAAAAAGGTCATGTCACCCAAATTTGATGGGTCTGTAAGTGGAGATGCTATGGAGGCATGGCTTACAGAGATGGCAAAGTTTTTTGAAATAATAAATTATACTGAGATCACTAAATCAGTATGGGGAGGATACCAGTTGGCAGGTGAAGCATCCACATGGTGGATGAACAAAAAGATGGAGTTAGGCTTGAGGTCTACAAGTCTAACCTAGGATAGATTCTTGGAACTCTTTAGGCAAAGATGGTTGCCTCAACTGTTCTATGACCAAAATATTATAGATTTGTAGAATCTGAAATAGGGTGAATTATCTGTGAAGGAATACTGGGAAAAGTTCACTCGCCTACTTAAGTATGTGCCACAATACCAATAGGATGAGAGATTTCGCATCTAAAAGTTTATAATGGGACTGAACACCCAGATTGGGGGTGAGGTTGACATGCATGGTCCCACTTCAATGGACCAGGTCTATGAGAAGGCCATCAAATAGGAAAAAAGTTGAAAGCTATGTCTGCTTATAGGGAAAGGAACCGAAAGAGGTATAATTGGTCCCAATCCTCCCAATCTTCTAAGAAAAAGGGGAAAAAGTAGAATTTTACCAAGAAAAGTGATAAAGGGGCCAAGAATAAGAAAATTGAATTTAAGGGGGAGAAGAAGGGTAATAACCACTTTAAGAAAATTGGAGACAATTCTTGGAAACTTTAGGAGAGGCGGGGACCTATGGGAGGGTGTTATACATGTGGCAGAGATCATTACACCAACCGGTGTCCTAACAAGACACAGGGAGCACAGCCATGAGGAAACCCTCTGCCCTCTCAACATATGGCATTCCAGTAATGTATTCATGTAGCCTTGGACAATAGGTAGGTCAAATACTAAATTACTTCCATTGAAACTACATGTATTTTATCTAGTCTTCCAATTTCAATTTTGATAGATACTAGTGCTACCAAATGTTTTATTTCCCCAAAAGTTTTAAGAAAATTTTCTAGAAAGGCTAGATACATGGCAAATACTTGGTCAGTTGAATATGTAAATCAGACCAAGGCTTAGGTAGAGCAATGCTTGTTTGAGGCTAAGGTTGAACTTCCAAGTTTCTCCACCGAAGTGAACCTTTATGTAGCCCCACTAGGCTCATACAATGTTATCATTGGGATAAATTGGTTATGGAGACATCAAGCCAAAGCAGACTATTATGCAAAAACAATAGAATGTCTAGATGACTTAGGAAACAAAGTCTTTATGCAAGGGAACCCTAGGGAAGTCAAACTAAGACAAATTTGTGCCCTACAAATGAAAAGAGCTCAAAGAAAAGGATGCCAACTGTTTGCTGTCAAAATGGAAAAACTAAACAGTTTTGAAGAAACCAATTTCTAAGATGATTTAATGTTTTATGAATCTCAAAAACTCAATGGAGTTGGGAAGGAGTCCATAGATCAGGAGAGATTAGATATGGACAAGTACCCCTTTCTTAGAGATTTCAAGGATGTATTTCTGGATGAGCTACCAGGATTACCTCCTAAAAGAAATTTTAATTTCTCTATAGATATAATTCCAGGATCGGAACCTATATCTAAAGCTCCATACATAATGACTACTATGGAATTAATAGAGCTAAAGGCTCAATTGTAGGAATTATTGGATAAAGAATTGATAAGACCCAGTGTGTTACCCTAGGGAGCACCAGTCATATTTGTGAAAAAGAAAGATGGTACTTTGTGGTTATGCATAGATTACCGCATGTTAAATAAGGAAACAATCAAGAATAAATACCCATTGCCCCACATTGATGATCTTTTTGATCAAATGAGGGGGAGAAACTATGTTTTCCAAGATTGATCTTCAGTTTGCGTACCATCGATTGAGGTTAAAGGATGAGGACATCCACAAAACAACCTTCAGAACAAGGTATGGACACTACGAGTTTACTGTCCTGCCTTTTGGATTAATGAACACACCTGTAACATTTATGAACCTAATTAACAGTGTGTTTAGGGACTGTTTGGACAAGTTTGTCCTAGTTTTCCTTGATGACATCCTAATCTACTCTAAGAATGAAGAACACCTTCAGCATTTAAGATTTTTTCTCCAAAGGTTGAGATAGCATAAACTATATGCCAAGCTCTCTAAATGTACTTTCTTTCAAAGGGAAGTACAGTATTTGGGCCACATAATTTTAGCTAAAGGAATAGCTATGGACTCGGCTAAAAATAAGGCTATTTTGGATTGGTCGATACTAAGGAATGTACATGAGGTCTGAAGTTTCATGGGCCTTGCAAGGTACTATTGGAAATTTGTGAAGAACTTCTCAAAAATTGCTTATCCTATAACTTCTTTACAGAGGAAAGGTAAGAAGTTTGAGTGGTCAGACAAGTGCTAGGAGGCCTTCAACCAACTAAAGAAAAAATTGACTTTAGCACCAATTTTGAAATTACCTGACATAGAAGGTCAATTTGTAGTCATTACTGATGCCTCAAGGGAAGGCTTAGGTGGTGTACTAGTCTAGAATGGACAAGTCATTGCATATGAATCCTAAAAATTGAAAACTTATGAACAAAATTATGCCCCTTATGATTTGGAGTTGGCAGCAGTCATTCATGCACTGCAAATGTGGAGACACTACATGCTTGAAAAACCCTTTGAGTTGAAAACATACCATTAATGGCTCAAATATCTATTCACTCAACCACATCTAAATGCTCGCCAAAGAAGATGGTTGGAGTTCATCTCAGATTATGATTTTAAGATTAAATATATTCAAGGAAAGGAAAACTGGGTGGCAGATGCCTTGAGTATGAGAAGACATATCTCTTTAATGATCTCCATACATTCTGATTTTAAGAGTCTAAGGGAGGTGAGTTTTATGAGCAAGTAAAACATGCCTTTTGAAAAATCCCCAGAATCCAAAATATGATGGATTTTACCTTGAACCAAATGGTTTATTAAGGTATAACAGAAGGATGTACGTACCTAACTCTATGAAGTTAAGGAATATGGTATGGAAGGAGGCTCATTCTATACTGTATTCGAGACATCCTAGAGTAACAAAGTTACTTGCTGATGTGAAACCCTTATATTTTTGGAAAGGTATGAAGAGGGATGCTGCAAGTTTTGTAGATATGTGTATAGAATGCTAGAGGGTGAAGGTGGAACACCATCACCTGGCATGACTTTTATACCCTCATGAAATTCCAAAATGGAAATGACAAATCATAATCATGGATTTTGTGCAAGGACTTCCTATGTCAAAGAACATGCACAATTATATTTTGGTTGTGGTGGATAGACTCACCAAAGCCACACATTTTATACTTGGGAACTTGACGGATGGGGCACCCATCATAGCTCGCAAATTTATTCAAGAAATTTTTAGATTACATGGCATTCCTGAGAAGATTATCTCAGACAGGGATGCTCGAATGACATTGAGGTTTTGGCAAACCTTGTTTTCCTCATTTGGAACCCAGTTGAATATAAGCTCTGCTTATCATCCTGAGACAGATGGTCAAACTAAAAGGGTAAACCAAGTATTGGAGGATTTATTGAGGATGTATTGCATGGACCAACAATACTAATGGGAAGATTATCTTCCTTTGGTGGAATTTGCCTATAATAATTCTTATCATTCTGCTATTAAGATGGATCCATTTGAAGCATTATATGGTAGAAGGTGTCGAACCCCTATAAGCTGGGATAAGCTAGAAGATAGGGTTAGCCTTGGACCAAAAATGTTGTCAGAAATGGAAGAGCAAGTCCATCTAATTAAGAAAAGGCTAGCGAAAGCCAATGATATGCAGGAAAGTTATGCAGATGCTAAATTCATCAAAAGGCATTTCTCAGTGGGAGAAAAAGTCCTTCTGAGGGTAAAACCTCAAAAGAGTTCCATTAAATTTGGGAAGACATCCAAACTGGCTCCTATATATATGGGTCCCTTCAAAGTTCCTAAAGAGGTCAACCCAATCGTATATGGAATTGCTCTACTGCCATCTCTTGCCATGATGCATAATGTTTTCCATGTTTCTTATTTGAAAAAGTTTAATGCAGGAGATAATCATATCCCTATTCTTGATTGGAATGCTATTCAGGTGAAGGACCCAGGGGTAGTAGTGATTAAGCCCATGAAGGTGCTCAAAATGCATAAGCTATGCTTATGTAACAAAGAGAACTCAATGCAAGGTCCATTGGGACTAGTATGCAGAGGAAAATGCCACCTGGGAAAACTATGAGGATATTCATGTGAGATTTCCCCATCTATTTTGAAAAACTTTTTACTATGCTCATACAACACTTTTCTTATTATGTTGATTGATTCAGAAGACATTTAATCATTGGGGATGATGATTGTTATGGGGGGAGATATGTTACATCCCCAACTTATGATTTAGCCTAATCTTGCTTTTGTGTGGTAATCGGGATGATTAATCATAGTTTAATGATTAGATGTTTGTGGAATCAGATTTAATCATTGATTATGTGAATACTGACTAATGTTAGTTAGACATGAGATTACATGTTGATATGATTATTTAATTATTATGATTTGTGAATCAGATGATGATACACTAATCATGATTTTATGATGGTGAGTGTGATCAGAAAAAGAATCTTCCTTCAAAGATGGAAGGAGAGTATCATCCGAAAGGAAGAGATAGATGTTGGGAAAAGGTTGGAATTGCCATCTAAGTATTGAATCTAGTCCTTAAGAATCGTTGCAATTTAGAGTGAGTAATGCCTTTCCTTGTTAGTCGTTTTCTTTTCTGTGTTGGTATGACAATTTGATCTATCTCAACATCATCTATGTTGATTTGGCTAAATGATGTTCTCTGAATGTCCATTTGAGTTGCTTGTCAATCACGTCAAGTTGTTGAGAACTCCCTTGATTCCTTATCCATTTCCGTATTAAGATTTGTGATTGTTATATCTTTTTATATTTTACTTTCCATTATCATGGCAATAAGGGGGAGTGGTAATCGACCCCAAAATCGTATTTTAAGAATGTGTCATCTTTCTAATAGTGTTAACATTTGATAACACCTTGGTTTATTTGATAACCCTTAATATCATGTAAAGGAAATGATATGTGCTTTATTTGTTTTAACCTCCTAAGAGATCGAGCACTTGGTATTAATAGTATATATTAATATTATATATTTACCCATGTTTTTCTATTGGCATTCAACTAGCACGAGGAGTGGGGAGAGAGAGTAGAGGCTAAGTGATAGCCATACTCGAGCCCATTTCACAGACCCCTCCCCATGATGGGCTGAGCGGATCTTTTGGATCCTGCGAGGTGACAAACTCATTAAACATGCAAATGGAATTGTGAATGCATGCAAATGTATTGGTTGATACCAGTCTTGGAAAGGCTTTTCTTTGGTATGTTTATGTGTGTATCAAAGGCAGAGAAGTTGCACTTTCAAGAGCCTAAGGTGATAACATTGCTACAGCAGTAGCATAGAAAGCAAGTGAGCTCGACCACTGTGTATGCATAGAAGCTAATCAACAACAACCAATACATGACTTTGTCTACCATTCAAGTATGAAATCTGTGGCATATCAAATTGAATTCGATAGTGTATTTGGATATATCTTTGCTATATCAAAAGTACATCGATGGTGTCAACTCATAACTGTTATAAGTTATTGTTAATGGACTTCAAGGCTGTATATGATTATAATGTTTATTACTGTGACAATAGCATGGTTTTAAACTGCTATTAATGGCTTTTGAGGCCACAAGTGCCTTATTTGTGTTATCATATGCAACCATTGTTATATGGTGTTACTTGACCAACTTTGAGACCATAGCCCATGCATCTTGTGCATGCAAGAACTACCGTATGCCATTTGGGAGGAATATAAACTATCTTTTATGCCTTCGAAGCTTCCCTGTTATTGTTTTATGATGACTGTGTTAGAGCCCGAGAGGGTGTCAACTTATGATTAATGTGTTAGAGCCCAAGAAGGGGTATCAACACATATTAGCTATGTTATCATACCATGAAATTGTGAATAGATATGGCTGAAGGCCGTATATGACTAATGACAATGCTATTAATAGTTTTAAATCCTTCTATGTGTCGAGTGCACTTAATATATATAACTCGAGGTCAACAAATGATAGTCCTCGACTGGTTATAATGGATGTTATGATAATCTTGAGGCATGCAATACGTGTAAATAGTATAATGACTCCTTGTGGAAGGAGGGTTTTCTATAAGGTAATTTGTAATGATATCTTGGCAGTACTATATGCATGCCATGATCTTTTCAGGAAGTTATACTTCATTGACACTTATCATTTTATAAGAGTAAACACTATGCCTATATGAACTCTTATGTTTAAATGCAAACAAATTCCATCTTTTTGTGAAAGGCAATACTTCTTAAACAAAGTATAAGGTATCAGGAACTCACATAGAGTCCTTGAGATAGAATATTTTTAATAGGATTGACCTATTGGACCTTTGAAAGTACCCTTCTAGATGATATGAATTGAAAGTAAACCTTGGGATAAGGCAAACAATGAAATCATCAATCGAGTAAGGTCATGAGTCAAAAACATGTGATTGAACTTATGTCATTATGAAAGTACGGGAGTAGAGTGACATGGAGTCATAGGCTCCCTATTGCAAAAGTAATGAGACATTATTGAATGTGCTCTCAAGATAGGAGTCGACTATCAAAGGGATGAACTAAGATAATATTGAAATTATTTATCCAAGACTGAGAAAGGTCAAATTATGTTTATTGTAAGATGAGACAACTTCTAAGTCGAGTTGAGGTGGTGGACATATGACAACGTTCATTGTTAAATGTTTATGTATGTAAATCTTTGGCCAAATTAATACATCCATCTCTACATGCATTGTCGGTCCACTGTGCTCTAGATGGCATAATGTCTCCAATAGGGTCATACATAGTTAGAGTGGATCTATAGTTGTGTGACCATGAGACATTATGAAGGAGACAACACCAGATACTCAGATGGCAAATCTAACGGTTCCTTATATACCTTCCGTGAAGGGTAGGGCTACTTCCAGGTAGGAAGTTGTGTGGGGGACCACCGGTCTGTGGTTGGAGGAAAAGCACTTGGATGACGCTCTCCTTCCCAAGTAGAAGACAAGTTGAGGCTGATGAAGACAGATGTCAAAGTTCCAAATATAATGCTTTTCTTTATATGACTTGATAATCAGTTATTATGTATATTTCTATACCTGATGCCTTGAGCATAGATTTGTACATGTATAGTGAAGATCATTCACTAATGAGTTATCCTTGTATATTGTAAATCTAAGTTTTGTTATATTCTGGAAAAGAATAACATGCTTCATTATCTTGATGTTATTAACTCATTCTTTCTTAATTGTGATTACATTAATCATGATGTATTATTACTCTTAGTTAAGATGGTTAATTATGGTTACTTTTTGGGTAATGTGTGATGGCATGTTACAATCCGGAAGTGGATCCTTGTATGCTCCTAAGTTGGCATTAGGTGATTGCTTTGGAGGTTTGTCAATGGTTATATCACCTCTATCTACAAGATCTTAAATGCAATGTTTCAACCTCATACAGTTAGAGGTTTTATGCCCTTTCACACGATGATATTCACAATATGCATTTTTTTCAAACCAAGAGGGTTTAAATTGGTTATCTTCATATGGGAAAATGGGTGGCAATGTGATTAGATCCACCTTGACTAGATTTCTCAAAACATCCTCGATAGGTTCACCCAAGGGTGTGAACCTTCTTTTGGGTGCATTGTTTTGTTTGGGTTCCCTTGGGAATATTTGCATTGTTGCTTGTGGATGGATTTGATGGTGCGGTGGTTTGTATGTTTTGGACACTCTTAACATCAGTGACACCATCATTAAGAGTGTTTTTGTATTTTCCCCAAAAGCGGGGTTTTTTGTGGGATGGATTGTTGGTGTTGGTGTTATTGCCATTGACTTTGTTGTTGTTGTTGTTGTTGTTGTCATTGTTGTAGATTTTGATAGTCCCCTTAGCAATAAGTGCTCTCTATGGTGGTTCCCTTGTCTATGACTTCTTTAAAGGTTAACTCACATTGGATTTATTTTTATTTTATTTTTAAAACAAAGGGGTAAAAACTTTATTAGAAATCAGAAAAGAGCATTACAGTAATAACCAAGGGACCCAGCCCCAGAAAACAAGGTGAAAACCCCACAGCAAAAACAACATCAACTATCCTCACGTATCCTCCTATCCTCCTCCAAGAACCGGTCTAAATCCAGATGCAGCTCAGGGTTAACCTGATCCGAATCCTCAACTTTCTAACCACTATCATGCTCAGAGGCCCATTTGGCCAAGCAGTCGGCAGCTCGATTCCACTCCCTCGAGATGTGAACAAAGGATGCCTCCTCCAACCGAGAACTAACCTGAAGAATCCGATGAACAACCGAAGCCAACTGCCAATTAATATTAGATATCTTTCGCTCATTCAAGAGATTAATCAAAATCTGTGAATCAGCTTCACATATAACTTTTCTCCTGCCCAAAGCAAGGGCCCTCTCAATAGCATGTAGAATTGCCAGACCCTCCATGAAATTAACAGTCTTCACCCCCTCATGTATGGAGAATAGGAAAATCACTGACCCAGCTAAGTCCCTACCAACTCCACCAATTCCAGCAGGCCCAGGATTGCCCCTAGAAGAACCATCAGTATTGATCTTTAAAAATCCATTGGGAGGAGGTAACCACCTTCCAACCCATTGAACCCTCTTTTTCCCTTGCCTACAGTTCCTGGAATTGACAAAAGAAGAATGAATTTCTTGAAGACCCAGTCTGGCCACCAACTCATCATCACCTCTCTCCAAGGGAAAAACCAAATCACATTTAGCTGAAACTGACTCCTACACCATTCCTAGCATACGCAGCCAGACTTGCCGACCCACCAACTTCTGATCACAAAAAATTTGGCGGTTCCGCTCCAACCAAATCTGCCAAAGCAGAAAGGTAGGACCCACGAACCAAACTTCCTGCAAAAAGGAAGCCATAGAAGGAGGTCTTCCCATACTATCCCAGAATTCAACCAAAGAGCACGCATGAATACAAGGAAGCTTCCATACCTCCCACCACCAATGCCAAAGCTGCACAACAAAGGGGCACCAGAAGAACAAATGCGAAGAATCCTCTTCTACTCCCCCACACAAAACACAAATTGAAGGTCCTTGAAATCCCCGTTTACGAATGTTATCCCAGGTCAAACACCTATTCCAAGCCAAAGTCCAAACAAAGCAATTGCATTTAGGCCACGAGAGTTTATTCCACACCCTTTTCCACCAATGAACCTCTACCCCAGTTAGCTTCTGAGCCAATAACACCTGATAACCAGAAGCAACAGAGTAAACCCCCTTAGGATTATGGGTCCAAGCAAGAATATCCTCTTCCAGAAGAGAGCTACAACTCCTACTATGAAGAATCTTGTGAAGCTCAGCACTATCTTCCGCAAGTCCCAAATCTAGCCACACTGTGGGATCCTTCCAATGAGCTACCTCCAACTGACCAAAAGAAGCAACAGACTTGAAGTCACTCACCCTAGCCCAGCCAGCCTCGAGAAATCTTTGGCACAAAGGAAGAAGGTTGGGGAACTGAGAAGTAAGTGGAGGGAATCCATCCCAAGAATCTGACTAGAAGAGAGCTTCAGTTCCCTGTCTACAAATCCAAAATAAACCTTCCTTGATAAGCTTTGCACCCTTCTGAAGAGTATTCCAAATCACTGAACCTTTCCCCTCAAGAGGGTAACGAGGGAGATCCTGCTGTGGAATCCCCAGGAAATACTTATGAGATAATATCCTGGCCCACGATTGATCCAGTTCCACACACCATCTCCAAAAAAGCTTAGCAGCCATAGCCACTCCAGATAACACAGACTGTCGAAGACCAAGACCACCAAATTGCTTTGGGCTACACACAACATCCCACCTGACCAGGCTCCACTTGGAGGATGACAAACTTCCTGCCCATAAGAACTGCCTCGCAAGAGAATCCAACTCTCTCAGAAAACCCATTGGAGCCACCTAAAGCATACATCGGTAGGTAGGAAGAGCCTGCACCACCGACTTGAGAAGCTGAACCCGCCTCGCAAAAGATAACCATTTGTGGGTCCAATGATTAACTTTTGCACGGAGCTTATCAATAATATTCTGCCAAGAACCCTTGGGAAGATGGCGAATAGAAATTGGGAAACCCAGATACGTCAAAGGGAGAACCCCTATCTGAAACCTCAAGATATTAGCAATTCTTCTCTGAATGGGGGTTGGCGTATTGAAGAAGAATATGGATGACTTCTCCTCATTAATCAATTGTCCTGAAGCAACATGATATATGTCCAACACCTGCCTCAAGTTAGTAGCTTCCCTAACAGTAGCCATCCCCATCAAGGCAGTATCATCAACAAACTATAAATGAGATTGCGGAGGCAAGTCTCCACCCCATCGCCAACCCTGAATGGTGCCAAGCTCCACCCTTCTTTTCAACAAACATCCAAGGCCTTCCACAAGAAGCAGAAAAAGATACGGAGAAAGAAGATCCCCTTGGCGCAATCCCCTTAAGGCACCAAAAAGTTTAGAATGATCTCCATTTATCAGAACTAAGAAATTAATAGATGTGACACAGCTCATGACCCACTGGATCCACTCCTCACCAAAACCAAAAGAAACAAGGATCTTGTGCAAAAAAGACCATCTAACCCTGTCATAAGCCTTAGCCATATCCAGCTTAATGAACATAGCCTTCTCATGGGAGTTGTCCATGGAGTGGATGGTCTCCGTAGCAATGACAACCCCATCAAGAATCTGTCGACCCGCCACAAATCCACTCTGTTCCTCTGAAATCAGCACTTTAAGCCACTTCTTCAATCTCTCAGCCAATAACTTAGAAATGATTTTGTAAGCCACATTGCAAAGAGAGATAGGCCGAAACTGAGATAACCTATCAGCCCCTTCACACTTGGGTATGAGAGCAAGGAAGCTGGAATTCAGAGCACGAAGCATTTGCTTATTCCTCTGGGACTCAAGGACAACCACCAGAAGATCCAACTTTATGATATCGCAGAATTCCTGAAAAAATTCAATCGGGAAACCATCGGGACTAGGAGCTTTACACTTCTTCATCTGAAACACAATCTCCTCCAGCTCATCAAGAGAGATATCTTTCATCAGATACTCATTCGCCTCCCTGGAGACCAACTGAGGAATATAAGAAAGAACATGTGCTTCCTCAACAGAGCCCCCTCGAGAATCCTCCCTAAATAAAGTAGCAAAATACTGAGATGCCTCAGCAGAGATTTCCTGAAACGAGGCAAGACGTTCACCCCTATCATTCACCAAAAAAGGAATGGAATTACCATGCCTCCTGTCCTTCACAGAATTGAAGAAGAAGGCAGTTTTTTTATCACCTTCCTGTAACCATTCAACCCGGGCCTTTTGCTTCCAATAGATTTCTTCCTGCAATTCAAATTCCTCAACCACTTTCAAAGTCTTAGACTCCTCCCTTAGAAGATCCTCAGAGGCCCCATTCTCACGAATCAACCGCGAAATATTATTCAACTCCTCCTGGGCAGCAACCTTAGCATGAAAGATATTACCAAAACATCGCTGATTCCACCTTTTAAGCTGATATTTGACAAACTGAAGAAGCTTGGAGAATGTGTACATTGCCGTACCAAAAGTTGGTCTACCAATCCGCCACCACTCAGCCACAAGTTCATGAAGAGTAGGATCCCGTAACCACATAATATGGAACTTGAATGAGGGAGAACGAGGCCCCCAAGCAGAGATAATGCTAAGCTTAATAGGCCAATGATCAGAGCCTCTCCAATCAAGAATTTCAAATCGAGTGGACCATAAGTATCCAACCCAATAACAGGAAACCAAGAATCAATCAAGCCTCTCAGCAACACAACTCTCACCAATTCTCCTATTATTCCAAGTGAAGCGACCATTACTTGGCAGAACATCAATAAGATTTAATTCAGAAATGCTATCTCTGAATAACATAGTAGAAGGCTCCAACCTAGGAATACCACCTCTTTTCTCAGACAACTCCACAATAGCATTAAAATCGCCAGCCATAACCCACGGATGGTAAGGAGCTAAGCTACGAACAAAACGAAGATGGGACCATAGAAGTTGTTTACCCAGAAACTCAACAGGAGCATACACATTAGAGAGGAGAATACACTCACCAGTCTCATACCAAGAGGTGACTAGGGATATAGAGGATCTAGAGGACATCCACCAGAGAGGGAAAATCTTTCGAGGGTTCCAAAAACAAGCCACCCCTCTAGAAGCACCAAGAGCCCCCATACACTAGCATTCACCATATTTCCACAACTTAGGAGCCATGGCCAACATATTATCTACAGATAATTTAGTCTCCTGAAGAAAAAGAACATCCGGAGAATGATTCCTAACCAAATCATGAACAACTTTTTGTCAAGGGCCACTGTTCAAGCCCCTTACATTCCATGAGAGAACAATCATTTCCGGGGGCATGAAAAATGTGAATCCAGAGTCTTGACTAACCCTGACTCCACCAAAGTTTCCCCAATTAATTTAATCTTCTCCATATCCTTCTTCCTTCCCAGCTTGGAAGTCCTGTCACCAATCCCTTTCTTCAGTTCAATTTGCTGAATACCCAAAAGAGGGGAGGCCAAAGAGCTCTTCCCCACAGTCTTGCCTCCTTTTAGGGGCAATGGGGAAACACCTCCACCACTCTTCAAAGCTCCAATAGAAGATTCTTGTTCAGTCTGGACACTCAATTGTTGATCTGTATCCATCTGCCCAATCCCAATCTCTTGCACAACCTGCATGGCCTCCAATGGTGGCCCATCTTGTCCTGTACCCAAAGTTCCCTGATCCAAGTTCAGCAACCTCAGATTCACTTCCCCCTGGCTGAGATCATCCAGCACCTCAAACCTATTAAAAGTTTCATCAACCTGCCTCTCCCTCAAGGTCCGCTTCTGGCCCCGATTCCTATTGCGAGCCTTGACAGGGACATAGCCATCATCTCCATTACCATCACCCGGAATAGGCTCCTTACTATTATCAGCCCTAGGTGGATTATGAGAAGGCTGGGAAGGTTGGGGCACCACAGGCTTAGCCCTAGGGCACTTACGCTGCAAGTGACCATATTCATGACAAAGACGACACCGAAAGGTACGGTTTCATAATCTAGCTGTTGCACCCAAGTATATGATCCAGCACTCACTTCAATAGAATCTGGCAGTGGCTTGCTTAAATCAATTTCTACACAGATATGAGAAAAAGTCATTACCTTTTTATACTGCGTTTGTTGTGAAGACCCAACAGGTTTACCGAGCATTGAAGCCACCAAATGCAACACATCATCCCGCCAACACTCAACTGGAAACCACGGCAACCGAACCCAAACTGGGATCTGACTTGGTAGTGCCTCAGTCAAGTTGAAGCCAGCATGCCATGGCTTGATAAATAAACCCACCTGGTTATAAAAATAGGGGCCGCCCTTGAAGACCTTATTCTGATCTGCCATGCAATCAAAAGAGACCATAAAAAAGTTGTTCGCAAGGAGCCTAATCTCCATCTCCCCCTCTGGCATCCAAGTCCACTGAGCCCAAGATTCCAAAAATTGCAGCGAGACTCTCAAACCCATGAACTTGCAATAAAAAGAGTGCCTTGAATAGTATTCAATATCATCTGCAAGCATTTCCATCAGGATAATCAACTTCGGTCGCTCTTTGCATCTTTCCAAACACCCATTAATCTTCGTTATTCGGGAACCACTAGTCGATCCTAGATCATTCATCTCCATCTCTGAAGAAAACAGTGTATTATCAAAAACATTCACTCCATGCACCGAAGGCTTCGAACCAACTGCTGATCGGAAATCCAATTTGGGGCTAGCCCCAGATGTTTCCCCACCCTGCATAGCAAAAAACAAGAACCCCAGCAGGCATGCAAACCCCCAGGACACATTTGCAAGAAATGGAAAAAGATAAAACCCCAAGGGAAGGATCAAAACCCTTCCACCCACAAGCCACCCAAACGGCAGCAAGAAGGCCTCTAGAAAAGAAAAAAACCCACCACCACCACCCCGAAAGCTTCAAAAAACCCCCCCACAATGCAAAAGCGAGCAACACACAGAGAATGAGCTAGGGCATGGTCGCCCTAGCTTGGCTTGCAGAGTATGTGAACGCCATCGTCCAATACTACACACTAATGAATGCCATCTGTCAATGTCAACTCACATTGGATTTATAGGTGGAAGCCCATTTCTTGATTTAAATTAGTCACAAACATAATGACTAATTATTTCTCAGGAATAGGCCAAGGGAGTTTGCTTGCTAAGCTTCTCCATCTTTGTAGAAAGGCAACAAATGATTCCCCATTCTTTTGTTTTGTGTTGCAAAGGTCTGTCATAGATATTTCATGTTCAAAGTTATAGGAGAAATGATTTACAAATTTCTCCGCAAGATCATGGAATGTTTTGATGCCGAGGCAAAGATGAGAAAACCATTTAGTGGCTTGACCACCTAGGCTTCTAGGAAAGAGTCTCATTAAGTATGTGTCATCATATGAGACTTCTAGGCAAGCAATATAAAACTCCCTAAGGTGTTCCCTAGGGTCCCCTTTCCCTTTGTATTTCTCAAATTTAGGTGTCTCAAAAATTTTAGGGAAGGGTGGCATGGGAATGGTTCTATCAAATGGATATGGGCAAATATCTTTGAAGGAATATTGTTTTCTCTTGTGCCCATGTTGCATATCATCAACCTTTTGGATCAAGGTTTGTGCAATACTAGATAAATCTTGGATTGGTGGATGTTGGGGTACATGTGATTATTGTTGATGGATTAATTGTTGGTGGAAATGGGGGATTTGTTGATGTTGAGGTGGGTTTTGGTTTTGATTTTGTTTGGCTTGGTGTTGTTTATAGGCAAGGAGTTGTTGTACGATGTGTGGTGGAATTTGTTGTTGGTTAGGATTTTGAATGGAAGATGACACAATGGGTGGTTGTGAGATAGGTGGTTGAGAGACAGGGGGTTGTATGTAGGTGAAGTTAGATGAGGGGTTGTTGCATGGATTGGTGTTGGATGTGTTATAGGGTGGTTGGGAGAATAAATGTGTTATGAAGGCTATAGTGTTGAAGTTGGGGTACACTTGTGGAAGCACTTGTGTATGTGGGCATTGTTGGGGATGTTGAGAGTGATTTGGGGTGTGGATGTGGTTATAGTTGATGTTGATACGGAGATAGGGATTGATATGGTTGATGAGGAAGTGGGATTTGTGGTAGTGTTTAAATTTTGGGACGTGTTAGGGATGGTGTTAGATGAGGATGATTGTGAAGAGGTGGGTATGGCGGCACCATTTTGGATGAGGAATTCAAGATATCTATTTGGGTCCGATTTTAGGACTCTATCTAGTATGTCCATGGAATCGGTGTCTTGCATGATGTCTAAAACATATTGATCCACATTATTGATGTTGGTTGGGGGCCTTGTGATTGGATTCTTGAGGGATTTATCATAGTATTTGCATCAAGGGATGATTGTTGTTGGATTGTAGGGATATTATTTTGGTTGGTGTTAGGCATCCCAAAAGTGATTCTAAAAGGTTCCATCTCCTTGTTTTTCCTATCTTGGGACCTTGTCAAGGGCATGCAATGGATTGGGTATGAATTGATTAGGTGTTGGAAATGTGGATAAGGATTATGACCTTAGAGAATTGATTTCAAACTATTGGACCCAAGGGTAAATGGATAGTGACCTTAAAGGTTGGAAAAGGACTTTTGGACCAAAGGTAAATGGATGGATGGATGGATGACTAAAGGTAAATGGGTTTGGGGGTGATGATAAGATTTGAGGATGATGGATGATTAGAAATGGTACGTAGGAAAAATTTAGGGACAATGATTTTGGGGATGGATGATTAAAGTATACTTAAGACAACTTTGGATAAAAAATTGACCAAGGATACCTTAGATGAAAAATGATGTTGGGCAAATTTGATGAAGTTTTAAAAGGATGATCAAATCAAGGGAGAGCTCAAATAAGTATAAATCTTTAGATTTCAAAAGGATGTTCTCTTCTTACCTAAGGTAGACTAATGACCTTAAGCAAAAAGAGAAAAAAGGATTACTTCACTTGAGGGTAGACTAAGGGAGAGGGCCTGATTGTGGGCATAACACCAATCATGAGTATAGTATGTGACAGCCTGGGGCCCACTTTTGGGCAATAAAAATGCCAGCAAAAATAACATTAGTGCTTTTCAATATGATAGGATAGGTTTATATTAAATTTAAAATATGTCCTATCATAGGTAGAGTATTTTTTTACCACCTTCTCAATAGTAGGTGAATGCAACTTAACATTTATTTTCTACCATCCCAATATTAAGTGAATGCAAGTGGACAAACTTATTTCCACAATATAAATAATCTTTACCACCTTCCCAATAAAAGGTTATTGCAAATGGTTTATTTTTTAACCAAAATATATTTCTTATTGCATTAAAAGTGAGTTGACATGTACATAAGTCATTATCAACTGACCAAGATGTAAATATATTTTAACAAATTACATTAAAACATGTTCCATTTCTCATCTTTTTTTTACAAACTACTGGTTCCACCATGTTCATAATCACCAATCTTTTTGTGAATTTACCTGCAAAAAAAAACTCTCAGGCTCACTATGCATTGCAATTTTTCAATAAAACACGTAATTATTATAATATTATTTCCAAATAAACATAAAATTAAAATAATAAAAATAAAATATTAACGCTGGTTAGAAATACATTATTTTTTAATATCATTTCAAATTCTTCCTCTACATTGAACCAACTCAATGAGCATTGAACCAACTCAGTTATTAGTAAACATCATACAATTCTAACTATTACAATTAAAAGAATGATACAAATTGAAACAACAAATTCATACATGTAAGAGTGAGTGTAATTGAAGACAAATTTTAGCAAATTTTTGGCAGTTTTTGAAAAACACACAGTAAACATTGATCAATGTGCTTAAAAAATGCCAGGAAAAAATTGGGGGGGTGCCAGCTCGACTGTCAACAATGAAACAAGCAATGATCAAGGTTATGTGTGCAATGAAATAGGCAATGCATGGTATAGTATCATATCCCCAGTTCTACCTTTTCTAAACACTTGGGTGATCATGTTAAACCCTTCCTCAAATAGCACAATGATACAAATATATATAAACTTCAAACAATGGTATGATATAGATAAAGCTTAAAACAACAATATGAAATAACTTGAAAGAGCAGTATGCTATAGATAAATCTTAAAACAACAATATGAAATATCTTGAAAGACCAGTGCGATACAAATAAATCTTACAACAACAATATGAAATAACTTGAAATAGCAGTATGATACAGATAAATCTTAAAACAACAATATGAAATATCTTGAGAGACTAGTATGATACAGATAAATCTTAAAACAACTTGATATGAAATAACTTGAAATAGCAGTATGATATAGGAAAGGGTTTGAAATATTTCTCTCATACTGTTGTTTCAAGTTATTTAAATGTTTCATAATGTTGTTTTAGAAATGGTTACCATACATTTTACAGTAATTGAAGAACAAACAAAGCATACATCTAATTAAGTTGAATGTATATATCTCTCTCTGCAATATATATATACACACACACAACCAAATGTGATAGTGGTTGACTCCTAATTATGTTATAACCATTTTTTAAACAATGTATATAACTTGAAAAAATAGTATTATATTATAATATAATAGTGTTGTTTCAAGTTATATATGGTGTTTAAAAAATGTTCATAACATAAGTAGGACTCAACCACTATCATAGTTGGCTATAAGGGAGAGGGGCCGATAATTACAGTCACTTTAATTAAAGAACAAGCAAAGCATACATCTAATTAAGTTCAATGTAAATACTATACTAGGACTGGGCCTCTTTAATATGTGACATATGACATATGGTAGGTATAGTGTGACAGCCTGGTATAGGAAACTATATCTAAATAGGAAACTTATGTATAGGAAACTTATGTATAGGAAACTTATGTAAGGGAGAGGGAGCGGTGGTGGGTAGGATGATGTTCAATGAGGGGTCCACGTCAGTAGCTTCTGAGTCAGATTATTATTTTTGGCCATGTCCCTTGACAGTCGAGCTGGCACCCCCCCATTTTTATATATATCTGACTCAGCTAAATGAAAATCTCTCAACTATATCTATCTATATATCTGACTTAGCTATATCTATATATCTATCTATATATCTGACTATATCTATATATGAAATTATCTATCTATCTATATATCTGACTTAGCTATATCTATCTATATTTTCTGAGCTTTTACATTCATATTGTTACAGGAAGGGGTTTGAAATATTACTATCATACTATTGTTTCAGAAATGGTTACCATACATGTTACAGTAATTGAAGAAAAAACAAAGCATACATCTAATTAAGTTGAATGTAAATGAAGAAGGGTATATGAAACTTATGTAATTGAAGAACAAACTAACCATGCATCTTATTGATTTGTTTGCAAATGATCAAGGGTGTGTGTGCAATGAAACAAAAAATGCACGTTATTCTATCATATCCCCAATTCTAACTCATACAAAAAAAGGAATGATACAAACTAAAACAACAAATTCATACATGTAAGAGTGAGAGTAATTGAAGAACCAACCGACATGACATTATGATACTCAAAAATAATTGTTCTCATGAATGGAGTATTTGAGAAGCTAAAGAAAAACTAAGCGAATGGTGTGCATGTCGAGGTGGTAGGCATTAAGACCGTCGGCGGTAGAATGTTGGGCAGTTAATGCAAATTAACTGGTAGTATGTTGAGCCAGTACTAGCATGACACCAACCCATGAAGGATAATACACATGTCCAATATCGGTCGATGACACATTTTACTACTCAAAAACTCAAATGTCAAAAGATATATATATACATTGCAAAGATAGATAAACGTATAAGTTTAATGAAAATGGACAAGGCTATAGGAAACATACGTATCTATGTATCTCTGCAACATATATATACACACACACACACAAACACCCCATAATGTTGGAAAGGGTTGGAAAAAATTGTACCATACTGCAGTTTAAAGGTATATAAACATAACACAGTTAGTTTTAAGGGAGGGTGGTTGATATTTGGTTGGGGTTGTCTTGAAGGTATAGAATGTGATAGCATAAACATGGGCTATGAAACAACAAATTCGATTCATCTAAATGTAAATGGACAATGCATTTGAAAGTAACGAAATCATACATGAATGCATAAGAAAAACTGAAGGCAGGTTTGAGTCTTACCATAAAAGCTAAAGGAGGAGACTGCATTGCTTTGGAGGAGCTCATTGTCGATCAATTGTATCGAGCACAAAGTAAGAAATTTGAATTTGTGAATAAATAGCTTGCATCTTACAATTGAGCATAACTTGTATAAATAAATAGGTTGATAGAATTTGAATAGGTAGCAAGTGGAGAATTTTGAATATACATAATTTTGAATTATGCATATGCATATGTATATTACATATATGCATATATATAATGCATATGCATATGTATAGACATAATTCAAAATTATGTATATTCAAAATTACAATATGCATATGCATATGCATTATACATTATTATGCATAATGCATATGCATATGCATATTGCAATTTTAAATATGCATTATGCCTTATGCATTATTATGCATAATGCATATGCATATGCATTATGATATTACTATGCATTTATGCATATATATAATGCATATGAATATACATATGTATATACAAAATTCAAAATTATGTATATTCAAAATTCTCCACTTGCTACCAATTCAAATTCTATAATGCAATATGCATATGCATATGCTGCATAAAAATATGCATAATACATTTGCATATGCATATGCGTAATATATATATATATATATATATATGAAAACCAGTGATATACTTTGATATACATTGAAAGGAGTCATAAGTAAATAGGAATGAGCCCTTCTTTTGTGATAAGAGTGAGAGTAATTGAAGATGAAACAAAAAATGTAAATGATCAAGGGTGTGTGTGCAATGAAACAAAAAATGCATGGTATACTATGACATCCCCAATTCTAACTCGTACAATGAAAAGAATGATACAAATTGAAACAAAAAATTCATACATGTAAGAGTGTATTATAATTGAAGAACAAACTAACCATGCATCTTATTGAGTTGTTTGCAAATGATCAAGGGTGTGTGTGCAATGAAACAAAAAATGCATGTTATACTATCACATCCCCAATTCTAACTCATACAAATCAAAGAATGATACAAACTGAAACAACAAATTCATACATGTAAGAGTGAGTGTAATTGAAGAACATACTAACCAAGCATTTAATTGAGTTGATTGCAAAAGATCAAGGGGGTGTGTGCAATGAAACAAAAAATGCATGTTATTCTATCACATCCCCAATTCTAACTCTTACATATCAAAGAATGATACAAATTGAAACAACTAATTCAGACATCTAAGATTGAGAGTAATTGGATAGTAATATTTGGAGCCATGCACCTATCTTTTGGCCGAATGTATGTATGTATGTATGATTGGTTTCCATATATACATCATAGTAAAATAATGTATGTATGTTACATATGAATGCCATATGTATGGGTACTTGCATGACCTACATGCATACATACATACATATGAACCATAATATATATGTATGTGTGTATACTAATTCAGACATCTAAGATTGAGAGTAATTGGATAGTAATATTTGGAGCCATGCACCTATCTTTTGGCTGAATGTATGTATGTATGTATGTATGTATGATTGGTTTCCATACATACATACATACATACATCATAGTAAAATAATGTATGTATGTTACATATAAATGCCATATGTATGGGTACCTACATGACCTACATACATACATATGAACTGCCATATGTGTGTATGTATGTGTCTATAGTATACACACATACATACAAATTATGGTTCATATGTATGTATGTATCCATAATGTGTATGTATGTGTGTATAATATACATACATACATACATACATACATATGGCAGTTCATACAAATGTATGTATGTGTATATGAACTCCCATATGTATGTATGTATGTATAGTAGACATACATGCATGCATGCATACATATTAAATTATGTATGTATGTGTGTATATGTGTGTACGATACATACATATTATTATAATGTTTATTAATATATTAATTTGTTAAATATTATATTAATATGTTACTAATAATATTAAGATGTTATGTCATTTAAAGAACTAAATTAAAGAACTAAAATGATTACAAAATTGACCATAAGAATCCTATATATACCTATGAACTATTCACAAGAATTCAACCATTCCGACTAAGGAAATTTTTCTATGGACAGGGCTGAGAGGACGATGGGGGCGAGAATTGTTGAGTGAGGGGTTCACGACAACGGTGGAAATAGTCGGCTAAACTATAGGTGCATGAAACCATTAACAGTCGAGCTAGTGAAACCCTTAACTGGTATGTATATGTATACACACAATCAGCCAAAGGATAGGTGCATGAAACCCTTAACAGACAATGTAGTATGGAAAAGGTATTTAATAATTTTGAATACTACCACTATACATATACAGAAATGAAAAGAAAGGGCTATATTATGGCCAATTGTGTGTATATGTGTGTACACACACACATATATATGCATATATATATATGTGTGTGTGTGTACATACACATATATGCATATATATATATGTGTGTGTGTGTGTATATATATGTGTGTATGTACACACACATATATGTTTGTGTGTATGTACACACACACATATATGTGTGTGTATGTACACACACACACATATGTGTGTGTGTATGTACACACACACATATGTGTGTGTGTATACACACATATGCACACAATCGGCCATATATATATACTCACATATATACATAGTCAGTCGCAATATAGGTGCAATATTGCTGCAAAATAACATTTGTTCATCGTTTCTGTGTGTGTATATATATATACACACAAGCACCCATGATAAAGCTGTAATAAAGCTTCATAAAATGAGCATATCATTACTTGTACAGTGAAGCTATTTACACAAAAAAAGATTGCATGAAAATATGAAACATATCTTGCAATGCACAGTTTCTGCATGTGTGAGGTTGGAACACAACCTCACCTGCATAACCAGAAAGTAAATGGTTTCTTTATGCCAAATGTGGTGTTGATAAACATAGAAAGTTCAAGAAATGTATCACCAGTATTCACCCATGGACTCACCACTGTCAGCGTCTAGTCGAACTAGGACTGGTCCTGAATGCAACCACTCCAAATGTAAATTCTTCTCATGAATGGAGTATTCAAGAAATTAAAATAAGACTAAGAGAATGGTGTGCATGCTGAGGTGGTAGGCATTAAGACCGTCGACGGTAGAATGTTGGGCAGTTAATGTGCATTAACTGGTAGTATGTTGAGCCAGTACTAGCATGATGCTAACCCACGAAGGGACCCTACACTTGTCCACTATCGGTCGATGACAGATTTTAGCAATTTTTGGGCGATTTTTGAAAAATGCAACGTGAACATTGATAAATGTGTTTAAAAAATGCCAGGAAAAAAATGGGGGGGGGTGCTGGCTCAACTGTCAAGGGACGTGGCCAAAAAATAGTAATCTGACTTGGAAGTTGCTGATGTGGACCCCTCGCTCAACATCGCCCTACCCACCATCAGTCCCCCTCCCTTAATGACCTCCAAGCAAAATGGGATACCTTAGAGTTTATCAACTTAGGAGTTGTCTAGGCTCCTAAATCAATTTTTCTAAGGGTTGATAAAATGGCTAATTTATAATAGAACTTAAGGTAGACAAAGTCTTAAGTACCCTATAAATTAGAGGATGATGAGATCTAGACTTAATTTTTTTGCACAAACTTGATTTGAAGGATACTTTGGATGTTGGCTTGATTTTTTGATGATTGATGTTGTTGATAGGTTTGGATAAATTTGATTTTGGATGTTGATGTTGGATTTTGGACAAAGTTGATAAGGTTTAGACAATGTTGGTTGATGAGGATGAGGGTAATTAGCCTAAGACTAGGGTTGGAGTGAATTTGGGATTTTGATGTGGATGGAGGTTGGTGAGATATTTGGAAAATTTGGATGGAAACAAGGGAGGGTAAAGGTCCAAAAATCTTTCCAAGGTTGGATGGAGGATAATAAATTTGGATTAGGGTTTTGTAAAAAACCCTATGGAAATCCAGAGTGAAGGATTGAGATATGACAATTGATTAATGGATGGAATATGTTCAACGGTCTAATATCAAAGTAATATTTCTATAAGGTCCAACGGGATGATGTGGAGGGATTTGGACAAAGGTTGAAAAAAGGAAATGTTGACAAAGGTTGGACTCAAAAAGGGATGATTTGATTTTTTGGCAATTTTGACAAGGTATCCTGATGCTAAGGTTAAATGAAGCTCAAAGATTCAGGAACAAATCAAAGAATGTGTTTTGTATATGGTTTGTAAATAGCGCTAATTTAAAGTAATATGGCACTAAAATAGAGGGGAATGGTGCTGACACAGATGAAGATGCACTGTTTGGTTGGTAGATAGCACTACAAGAATGGTGCTAATAGGCGAATTTAGAGCGCTAAACAGAGAGTGTATAATGCTAAATGGCAGATAATGTTTGAATTTTGATTGGGTTTTTTTATCAAACTTGGATATTTTTTGGATTCTTGGCTCAAATTTTGGATTTCAAAGGTTCAAATGTTTGATTTCAAAGGTTTGAATGTTGGACTTGGATAATGTCAAAGGCTTCTTGGCAAGCACAAAAATCAAACAAGAGAACACAATGGCTTTTTGAATCAAGGTGGACTTTGGATAAATTGGCTTGTACGGGTTTTGACAAGAAGACACACCAAGCACATGAACAATCCTAACATTAGTCAAGTGGAAGTATCATACCTTATAGATCTCACGAAGTGGCCGTGGGTCAATCTCAACTCAAAGTGAACTAAGATTCCCACCCCCACTAATACCTTTGGTGCTATAGCTTGGATAGCTAGGGAAAGCAAGGTCATGGACCACCTTATCCCCCTTACCAAGGAGACTTTCATCTTGCCCAAGCTAATGCCTATCTCAAGTATAACAGTATGGTGAGCATCTTCCCCTCCTCTACAACAGTGCACTACAAGGTATGGCGATCGAAAGGTCTTAATCTAGGATAGTATGGGCTTCTAGGGAGTCCTCTTCATACATAAGGTACATGAGGCACAAGACTGTGAACACTAGTCTGTTGAAGGGATGTCGTAAGCCACTTCATCTTGTGTTTGAAATCACTTAGGTCCCCAAGGTTATCTCAATGACAACGCAACTAGATTGGAGTACAAGTTTCCTTCTCCCCCCTTTGATATACCCCGCGGGTACACGTGGTTGAGGTCATCCCTTGGGGTGATGAAATCCCCAAGCAGGCCTCCTAAGAAGAAATCACCCTTGCTTTTGATCACCCAAGATCGTACGAGGCCCAAGGGGAGAGCATACATAATAAAGTGACCCCTTTGGGATAACACTTAAAAGCAACAAATTGTTTGAGTGTGAACTTTTGATCCCTAAGATCACCCTATGGTGCAAGGAGAGAGCATACATCCATACACAAACCAAACACAACACACAAAGTTAATTTCTGACTACACTAATTTAGTGCAACTACTCTAGTATAGCAAACAAAGACTTTGACTAGCAAAAACCTACACCAAAATATCAGTAGTTTGGAAAAATGATCTTGAACAAATGTTTAGGGTACCTGCACAAACTTGTTAGACCCCTGCACAAACTTTAAAACTCTGTTAGAAAAATTTCACTGAAATAGGATAAAATAGCACTAAAACAGTGATAAATAGCACTAAGATAGAATTAAATGGTGCTACAGAATAGGGAAATAGCACTGAATAGTGAACAAATAGCGCTAAAATAGTCAGTTTCTATGTTAAGGCAGATATAGGCAGCAAAACAATAAATTAAAATCACACTAAACAATAGGTAAATCACACTAAAATAGAACATGGCACTAAAATACAAGAAAATTGTTTCGAAACATAAAATAACACTGAAATACAGTCAAATAATGCTAAAGTCATTATACCCTTTTTTTGACCTGTTTGCCAACAAACTATGTGACACTGTTCTAGAAAAGAATAGTGCTAAAGCGTTGAAAAACATGAGACCTGCATAAAACAAAGTATAAACTTGCACCAAATGCTAAGATAAGTTGTTAAAAACCTACAAGGTTAGCCTAAGAGCAAAATACACCAATTGTTAGCAGAAAAATAGAGTTATTTTGTCTTAGGAAATGAGAAACATCAAAACCTATTTCCTCTAGAAATATTTTAGCATAATGACCCCTTAGAACTAGGCAACCCTGTCAAAAAATAAACAGCAAAAAGATGTAGACAGTGGTCAGAAACATAAAACGAACATAATTTTTTCGACCAACAAAGTTAGCAAAATCTGTGATAGTATAGCGCTAAAACAATAGAAGATAGCACTATTTTAGATGGAAATAATGCTAAAACAAGATGAAATGGTGCTAAATCGTGGAGGTATAGTGCGATTGTGGGAGGATATAGTGCTAAACTGACTTGTCCACCAAAAAACTTCACAAAAACACTCAAAAAGGAGTTAGCTTAGACCAGGGGGTCCCATCGAGTGTGCCAAATGAAGATGCAAATAACAACGAGGCATAAAAACACAAGAAAATGAAAGCAAAATGCAATATTATACCTTCAAAAGCCTTGAAGAGTCCTCCACTCCTTGATAAGTGTTGCATGTATGTGCCTAACTGGTGTTGTCATTGATGTCAACATATCAATGTTGTCATTGGTGTCAATTGTGCTCTTGATTTTAATACTTGTTTGTTTGCCTATGAAACTATTGGAGATAATGAGTAAGTGATCCTAATATTAAGTTTCCAAGTGCTTTTGAGAAAATTTGCTCTCCCAGTGGAAACAATGTGTTGAAGAGTATCTCTGTTTACTGAAGAACAGTCTAGTAGATTGCTCTGCATTTCTTGGAGATTAAATATCTTTGTCTACAGATTGAAAGTTATTTAGAGGCATGTTTGAAGATGCTATGTTCCAAGTTTGAGCCTTCGGTATGAAGATTTGAGTGAGTTATGTTCACCAGAGTGAAAATTGCTTTTTCTGTACATTTGGTGATGACAGGGAGAATGTATTCTGCTCTGCATTCCTTCACATTTAAGTCATTTGGTCTGCGGTTTTGGAATTAAGTTTGTAATGTTGTTATGTGCCTTCAACTATGATGGTTCATGATTTGGTGGTTTGCAAGGGATGTTTTTCTTATGATACTGGTTGACAGTTATGTTAATGTGCTCTGGTTTGAAGAATCTTGTGAATAAAGTGATCAGAGATGGTGCAGAAGTTCCTGGTTATTATAATGTGCTTGTGGATTCCTATCTTGTGATTGGTTTGCGAAGAGTAATTTGGATCATAGAGGAAGACTATTCCTAGAAGACTTAGTGCTAACACTAGTCTTGCTCGCCTAGGTTGTTTTCACTACTTGCAGAGATACACTGAAGATTGTGGAAGTGTGTCGTGGCATGGAAGATTGCATTTGAGTCCCAGCTAAGGCATAACATGATCCACATACATCTTTACCTTAGAAAATTTAGTTTAGGTCCAGACCTATTTCTATGTATGTTTGTAATTCTGACCTTGGAGATTGTTCCAATGGTTGATGAATGTAATGCCAACCTTGATGTATATTCCAAGGTTGATGAATTGTATAAAAACATGTAATGAAGTTGCGAAAAACATGTCTGAGTGCAAAAATGTGAAGATAAGTGAAAAGGTGTAAGAATAGCAGTGCAGAGGAGTTATACTGTGCTTCAATGGAACTGAACCCAAGCATGGAGTAGATGCTATTAAATCAGTTCACCAACTCTTGGCAGTGAGCCAACCCTTGGTAATGAGCCACCCCTTGGCAGTGAGCCTCAACATTTACAGTGATCCCTAAGGCAACGAGCCTTTGTTTTTTGGTATTGTTATAACATATTTATTTCTATGGGCTAAGACCCACCGTGGTTTTCCCTTATAGGGTTTTCCACGTAAAAATCTGGTGTCTCATGTGTTGAATGTGTTATTGTGTTAAGCTTCTTGTTTCATGCTTTCATGATTAAATCTGAATAACAGTAAATAAGTGATTGATGTGTTAATGCTCATAAGTGGTCAAAGTTTTGGAGACAACTGATTCATCCCCCCTCTCAATTGTCTGGTGCATTTCAATAATAAGGTAGAGAGCGTTGCACCCAAACACTCTATCTTTACCCAAACTTAATGAAAATATGTGGATTACTCTCAAAAAAATTGACATGATAAGGATGTGGTGAATGGATTTTGGAGCTATTTTGGCATTAGGGATTTGCATGAGATGAGATGATGAAAATGGCTTGTGGAGGGTCTTCTTTATAGGCAAATTTGGACAGATTTTGATCCAATGGTTGAGATTGAAAGTTGAGATCAAGGGTGGAGATTGGATGAGAGATGGAGGGTTGAGATTTGATCAACAAATTTGGATGGTGGAGAATAAAAATAAATTTTAAATTTATTTTTGGGGAAGACGTTGCATTTAATATGATAATGACTTGTGAGGAAATAAAATATTATTTCCTTGGGATGATGTGGAATTTAAAATTTTAATTTATGTGGAAATGTGAGAGACATGTAACACCTAGACAATTTTGGAACTCACATGTGTGAGCTCATGACATAGAGAAGAGATTAGCATGGAAATAGTAAGGTGAGGTGGAAGGGTCATGTGACCCATGATATTAGTTTGTAATTTTTAATTTGTGGGTTGTGGGAGGTGTTAATGATGCTTTGACTGAGTTAATCAGGGTGATTAACTTAATTAATGTGGGTGGAGGAAATTAAGGGATGGGCTAGTCAAGGTTTATGATTAATTAAATAATGATTTATTTAATTAATTTAGGTCTAGGGGTCATGTAGGCTAGGGTAGCTAATTAAATAATAGCTATTTAATCAACAAGGCTAGGTGTAGGTTGATTAGTAGGGTAGATTGATTAAATAAGTAAAATTTACTTAATTAATTAGGTTTAGGAAAGTGGACAAATTAATCAAATAAATATTTAACATATTTATTTAATTATTAATTGGGGTGAAGTTATAAGGTGTAGTTTTGAATTAATTAAATTAATTCAAGACTAAGGGTAGATTGATGGAGGATGGCTAAGGATGGGTGATCAGGGATGACGTAGGAATAATTAATTAAATAATTATGAATTTATTTAATTAATTGGGTGAAAGGAGAAATTAGTGATATGGATGATGTAGAAAGATGGTTGAAGGGTTAAGACATTTTTAGGTGTCTATAGGTACATTCTCTCTCTCTCTCTCTCTCACACACACACAGTTGTTCTATTCTTTTTCTCATTCTTGTTATTTCTTTAGTTTAGTTACTATGTTGAAATGCTGCTACAATTTGTACATATTAGATATTTGTGATATCTCTCTTCATAAGATTAAGTAGGAAATTGTTTCATATTTCCTTTCAATCATCCCATAGTTGTCTCTACTTGGCTTCTTCACTACAATTGGTCTTAGATTGAATTAGATGTGATGTTTAAGTTATTGGAGATTCCTTTTTTCTTCTAGACCAGTCCTACTTCCTTCTCAAGTTACATAATCAAATGTATCAAAAAATAAAATGTCATATTGGATTGCTAATCCCATGCCCTTAGCTACTAAGTTTATGTTTTTCTATATGGCGGTTGCTTCTATTCATGTAAATACCTTCAATGGGTGCTATTTATTTAAGTAAACTAAAAATACCTCTTAAATTTCTTCGTAAATAATTTCCACTCAAATAAGAATTTTTATAGGGTGTCTTGGTACTTTTGTTGTCTCTCTAGAAATTTTAAGGGCATAAACCTAATTGATATAAAATTAAGAGACATTTTGCTTTTATTCTAAATAGATTAGGGAAAAGGACTCAATATCCGCCCGTGTTCTAATAGCTGCCATAGTGCGGTGCACCTCAACCCCTAACTAAATCTATGAAAAGAATAGTAGTTGAGAAATAATATACTACTAAAAATTTAATAAGGAGTGGATACATGTGCACATATACATGTGTAATAATACACTTCACATGTCACATCAAAGAAATAACCAATCATATGGTGACACATAAGGTGATCGATAATAGGTGTCTTGGTGCACATGTCTCAATCTAACTTTTTTTTTGGGTGTTTTTGGACAACTCGACGAAGATATAGCTATTAGGCTACACTATTAAGACCCAAAACCTTAAACAATAGCTTTAAGCTCTTAAGTCACATACGAAAAAACCCAAAAACAATTGTCGAAATTTGATGTATCGTTTAAGAGCTTAGAATGCATGAAATTAGGATGGACACATACTAAATCCTTTCCCCTATGATTAAAGGAAGCGGCTATCTAGCGCCAAAAAAATGCATGGGGGCATGGATGCCACTTCCTTCCCCCTACATCCATAGTACCATCCCCTTGCATGTATGTCAGACTTGGCTTAAAACTCGAGGAAATATGGTTGCACGTGAATGAAAGAATACAATTACTACCATAAAAAGCTATGCCACCGTACAACATTGTAATAAACATTTACATTCCAATTTCAGAATTTAATAAAATTGTTAAATAATTAAGAATATCAATTGCTAATTATAATATTAAATAATAATGTTTTCTGTGCATGATTTTTGTTTAGTTTTATTTCTTTGCTTAGAGATTTTGTGATGTGAATTATTAAATAAGAATAATAAGGTTTGTGAAATTCATTAATTTTTTAGTTAATAAATTAGACTTTTGCATTTTCTCATTCTTGCATGAATTAAATAATAATTTTTTTAATATATTTTATTACATATTATTTTTTAATTTTATTTTTTTAATTATGTCAAGAGGTCTTCTACAATGGTAATAAGGAATGAAGTGTAATGGTAATAAAAAATCTTACTTTTTACTTTAAATTTGAGAGCCATATTAATATTTAAATATATTAAATACATCTATGATATCAATTTTAATTTATCTTATTTTATTCATAGCTATTTAAGAATTATTTTATTTTATTTAGTAGATACATATGATGTATAAATTTCAATTTACTTCAAAGTTATTTTATTTTACTTCATTTTTAAAAATACATATATGTTGGTTATGTTTTGGTTTTACTTATTATTTTATTTCTACTTAAATCTAAAATTTTACTTATTTACATTGGGATCAATCCTTAGAACGCCTTCCAAGAGGAAGTGAAGCACGAGAGTAGGCATTCCAGGAATTGATCCCAATGTAAATAAGTAAAATTTTAGATTTAAGTAGAAATAAAATAATAAGTAAAACCAAAACATAACCAACATATATTTTTAAAAAATAACTTTAAAGTAAATTGAATGGTAATGGATCTGTTTGGTCTATTCCTTAATCCCAATGTTATTCATTTGTCATTTACCCACATAATTTTCTTCTCACTTGCTAGGAATTCTTCTAACTAAAGATAAACTTCTTTCCCCACCTGTGCCCCCAAGCTGGGAAAAAGATGCATTCCTTCTACCTTATTGGTATTTTTGAAAAGGATTGCTAAATGAAAAAAAACTTACCCTTGTCCCATATTTCCCTAAAATGATAATATTCTACCCTATAGTGATGATTTTCCTCTTGTAATGAATTTCCTACATGGCTTAATTAAAAACAAGACAAAAGATTCATTGAGTAATTTAAAGTCAAAGCTTCAACTTTCTTAACAAGAGAACATGTAAAGAGTAACGTTTCATTAGATTTTTCATTGTTTAAAGCTTTGTTACCATGTTCTTTGAATTTGACTTCAACATTCGCCCAAGAATACAACAACTCAATAACAAATACCTAAAACCTCAAAATAAATATACAAAGGACTACCGATCTCCCATACAAATAATTTATTTTAAGTGTTCTTTGCATTTGACTTCAACATTCACCCAAGAATACAACAACTTGATAAGAAACAAGTCACGTAGTGGCCAGTATCTGCCTTGTAGTGTTTTTATTATAGTATTTGTTTAGTTGTAATTTTTTTTGTTGATTAGGAATTGGTTGTATAGACAAATTGCATTCCAATAATTGAAAAATTAATTTTTGAAGAGTGTTGAAATGTCTTGAGTAAATAAAATTGAAATCTCAAAAATAATCTAATTTGGTAAAAATAAAATAAGACTAAAATATTTCTTTAACTATAAAACTAAACTTTACAAAGCCTATTAAATAACACAAATATTTCCTTAAAATGTAATAATACTAATACTTTTATAATTTAAAATGCATTATAATTTAAAATGCTAAATTTGAAGAATAAAATAAAAAATGTAATAACATGGCAAATATTTTTCGTGATATTGTAGATTTTTAACTTTTGACTAAATAAAATTAAAATCCTAAATTTTTAACTCTTGAGTAAATAAAATTGAATCCCAAAAATAATCTAATTTCACAAAATAAAATGTGTAGAACCCTAATCTTACTTGAGTGTAATGTCTGGCTAAGATATTAAAATGTAATATATTGAATACTATTACAATTTAAAATGCATTAAAATATTGTAAGTTTGAAGAATAATTACACAATATAATAACAATAACATATTCATATTTACATCACTACAATATTTTATCTTAGTCACTTAATTTTTTTGTTTAAGTAATAATAAGTATTTTAGAGAACATGATTTTAATTAATCTAATACTGTGGTTTAATAATAATTTTTTCTAAAGATAAAGAATTGTTTATCATTTGAAATTTGTAACTACTATATTTCCATAACTAAATTTATAACTCGTTTTGAAATGTCTTGGATAAATAAAATTGAAATCTCAAAAATAATTTAATTTGGTAAAAATAAAATAGCACTAAAATATTTACTTAGCTATCCTATTAAATAACACAAATATTTCCTTAACTATAAAACTAAACTTTACAAAGCTTGCATATTTGTATTATGTGGAGAGCCTTGGCCCTAGTTGAGTGTATAGAGATTATAATGTAATAATATAAATACTATGATAATTTAAAATGCATTAAAATATTGTATGTTTGAAGAATAAAATAAAAAATGTAATAACATGGCGAAATATTTTTCATGATACTGTAGATTTTTAACTTTTTAGTAAATAAAATTGAAATACTAGATTTCTAACTCTTGAGTAAATAAAATTGAAATCCCAAAAATAATTTAATTTCATAAAATAAAATGTGTAGCACCCTATATTTTTAATAGTATTATTAATATTATAACTTTGTCCCTTGACAAAAATTAATTTTTACGTTTAGCTAATGAAACAAAAAATTAAATTCATAAAAATTGATGATTCTTCCCTCTCATAATTATCTCATTGAATTCATAAAAATTGATGATTCTTCCCTCTCATAATTATCTCCATCCATTTAGACATGACTTAACTAGTGGGAGACAAAATTTGTTTACTTACCACATCCTCCCCTCAAACCAAAATTCACTCCGCATTTATAGCTTTTTGTTTCTTCGACAAAGAAGAGGTCTTTTTTTTTCAACCAATGACAATACAGATAAATCATTTTTCAATAAATTTTTGTTAAAAATTTATCATGTTGACATAGGAAAAATACAAATTTAAATCAAATTTGTCAATAATCCTATCTTTTGATTGGCATTAGATAATTGTGAACTCATTGCAATAGTATCTGGTTGAAGGCAGGTACTAATAAATAAAACCTCAAAATAAATATACAAAGGACTCCTGATCTCCCATACAAACAATTTATTTTAAATGTTCTTTGCATTTGACTTCAACATTCACCCAAGAATACAACTTGATAAGAAATACCTAAAACCCCAAAATAAATATACAAAGGACTACCAATCTCCTGTACACACAATTTATTTTAAATGTTTTATTTATAAATATCATTATTTAATTTAATTTATTTTAATATAAACTAAAACTTACTATAGACTTATATGTTTTCTATGTTCTTTTTGTTCTTTTATATTATATTTCTCTCAACTCTATGAATTAATTTTGATCTTTTATTAACAATAAAATTATTTATTTTATCTTTTAATAAAAGGTAGAGATTCACCTATACTTGTATTAAAACTATATTAAAATACCAAATTTGATGGCCCCTATAAGGCAGATGTAAACACACAAGTCTAGAAATGTACATTCAACAAAAAAAACTACGATGGCCCTAAGCCCAAAATTACATACATAGCTAATAATGCATTACAACCAAGGGCCAAAAAATCATATACACACAAGATTTAATTTGCACAATGAGAGTTGGGGTCAGTATAATAGGAAGGGCTTGTGGAACCATAGGCAAAGTGCATGGTGCTTGGTCTAGAGCATGAAGCCATAGGACCTGAATGGCATTGAAGATCTCCTTAGCCTTAGAGTCTAGGTTTGATGGTAATTGAAACTGGTGTGCATTCAAAGCCATATTTAGGGTGTTCATGCACCCATTATGAGGTCCCTTTTGTATGGTCTGGTAAACATAGGGTGCAGGAGGAGAGGATCAAACAAAATCTATAGTAAAAAGACCCCCAATTGGATCCTCACCCTCAAACATATTGTATATCTCCATTGCCTTCTTCAGCTTGTCTAGAGAAACAAGGTATTCATGGACATAACCAAACTCCATCTTTGAAAAATAAATATAAAATTATAAATGATAAACTAAATTAATTTCTTAAAATATATTTATTTCAAAAATATAATTTTTTTAAATTAAATTGTGTATTAATTTTGATGTGATTATAATGCATACTACTTCAATCCCATCTAGGGCCTAAATTTCATGGTCAACACTACTTGTCAAACAACTTTTTTGTTCACTAGAATTTTGACTATGTTGTATGGGAAAAATGATTGGACATAGTCATACAACTATCAAATTTATGGGTGGTCACATCTACACTAAATTTTTCTATTACAAAACAAATTGTATAATTACAATGTCTCAAATATTACATATAGAAAATATAATATTAACTAACTATAGATATCTTAAGTACATTTATCTAAAAGACATAAACTCATCACATTATAAAAGAATAGCCTATAAATTTTGAAGAATTGCAAATAATTACAATATGAGACAAGATTTTTTCAAAGCCAAGATTAATAAATCTGTTTTAAAAAATCTTCAAAATCAAATTAAATTAGTCTCAAACTTGACCAAAGTTTTCCTTCATGTACAAATTTTCATTTGTAATTGATTACTTTCTATCCATCTTACTTCATAATTGGACAATTATAAGATTTCATGGTTTTACTATGAACTATACTTCTAACCATTCATAAATGAACTAATCAATCTATGAAGTTGCTCAATAAATAAATAGGCTTATTTATCTGATCTTATATTTCTTTTTATTATATTACTATAATATATAGTAATTATATTGTATCATATTTACTTTATATTATAATTAGTATAATAATATTAAAATTCATGAGAGGAATGTATTAAAATTGAATTATGATCAACCAAAAGACATTGAACTCAAAGCATGACATGCTCATGCCCATCAATCTTTCACTATCTAAACATTAAACTTTATTGTTGAATGGGAGGAAAGGTGAGACCTTGGTATAGTTTAATCTAATGGTGGTTTGCAAACACCCACTAAGATCAATAGTAAGGGGGGTTGGGTGCTCTCTTGCTCTAAACAAAGAGAGCACTATTTAAATTACCCACTAAAGCCTTGCAATGTGCTACCAATGAGCAACAAACATGTGGATGTGATGGGGTCAAGCCACATATTTATTTTTGCAAGATCTGGACCAAAATAAGCTCCTCATTCTAGATTTTCATGAATTTTTAGTGCCATATATAGATAGAAAAAATGGTTTGGGTACTACCAAGACATATGCTACTCATACAATTCTATTGTTCAAGGAGGATGGTACATTAAAACCAATTACAATAAACCTTAGTCTACTTCCAACTATTTGAAAATTATTCATGTGGAGCACAAGGAGCCTTGTGGAAACTCACCAAAGATTATGTGGTCATCAATGATTTTGGTATTCATGAGTTGATTACTCATTGGTATGCCCTCCTAGTTATTTTAATGAACTCAAAGCTTGATTTTGTATATGATTTGGACATACAAAATTACTCTTAAAAACTTGTCCTTCATAAGGCTAATGATGCAGGAGCATCCAAGTTCATTGGCAATCCTATGTAACCAAAATTATATTTTATTTCCTAAGTTGGTTTTGGCTTTGTTTTCTTGAAGTTTTACTTCTAGAGCAATGCAGATTTATTTTGGCTAAGTAAAAGCATCATCCTATAGTAGAGCCTAATGGGTATCCCTATTTCCAATTTGGGGAAATTTGGATGAAAATAGCTAAGTTATATCCAGTCAACAAATTTGGTGGTTCCTAAACTAGCAAGTTCGCCGGTTCGGTAGTTTACTGATTTTCTGGTTCACCGACATGCCTATGTACATTCGTAGTGTTAAACAACTCATTATTGGCAAAGTGTCGAGTTTAAGAACTTCATCGGTAAAGTATTAAAATTAATGGAACTTCATCAACAAAGTTTCAAATTGTAGAACCATGTCGGAAAAATTGTGAGTTAGTGAACTTAATAGTTTGCCGGTTGTCTATTCTGCCGACAAGTCTTAAATTCTTTGAATTCATGAAGTTATGAATCATTTGATTCGCGGTGACATAAGGTTGCCGATAGAAGACTATGTATGGTTTGCCATTTCAGAAAAAAGGTCGATAAGCTGATAAAGGCTTAAATGGAGTTACTAAAGATGGTTCAGAAAGCTATCTTATCACTGATAACAAAGGAGGGTTCCCAAGTTCATGGAACTTGCATTTTTCTGATAAGCACATGAACAAGAGAAGAAGATTGTAACTTTTCAAATTTGCCGATATGTCGATTAGGTTCGAAAGGGTTCACTTTCACTGACAACAAGCTTTGATTACTCAGTTCGCAAATTATACTTTTTGCTGATGGCTTGTGGAAGAAAAGTCAAAGTTGTAAAACTTGAAGTGGCATCGATATGGGACCTCGAGGTTCATAAAATCCTTATTTTACCAATAATGTGGGCCAAGGCTTAAGTTTACAAAATCTTTATTTTATCGATACCAAAGGGGATGTTTCCCAAGTTTGTGGAACATGTACTTTACCGACAAATTTGGGAAAGTGTAGTTTCACTGATGGGCGTCTATATCAAAGGTTTAGGAAACTAATTATTTGCCAATGAGCATCTATGACTAAAATTTTGGAAAACCAAACAATTGTCAATAGCTAAAGGTTCTCATCAGCAGGTAACTAGTTTGTGAAACCACTGTTTTACTGATTATTGCCTAGAGTCTGAATATTCATAAGGCGATGACTTTACACAAAGGTGATTGTAATGTGCTTATGGAGAAGTTTGAGAATGGCGGTTTGGTTTGGTATGACAGTTAATTCCATTATATAACTGCACATTTTCTTGACCTAGTTTGGGGTGGTTGACGAAGGGGATTGGTTCAAGTATTGAATGTAGATTGAGGGGAGGGGCAAATCTTTGTATTTAGTTGAAAACATTTTGGTGCTATAAGCACATAACCAATTGGGTATTGTATTGTAATGCTTAGTGATGAAGGTTGGAAAGCCAATAAATTTGTAATGCTGATATTTTTTGCAATCAATAACATTATTTTAGGTTTGTGAATGAATTTGTGCTTTCGCTGTGTATTATTGGTTGCATGACTAGGCAGTTTGATAAAACCCCCTAGTTGTGACTATACCAAGTGGTATAAGAGCAAGGATTTCTTGATGGGAGGAGATACGTTGTGGAGAATCTGAAGGATTGTCTCAGAGGGCTCGAGAGGGTATTTGCGGGTGTGAAGAGGAGTCCCATAATTACTGAGGGCTGAAGGAGACGTTGGAGTTGTGAGTAGAAGAGAATTATGTTTCCACAGTGTGTGTGGAGAGCTAATAGTAGTAGTTGTAATATGAAAAGATGCCCCCGAGAAGAAGAATTCCCAGAATGGAAGAAATGTTCAAACAATTCCAAGTTGAAATGAGGAACGAGTTGATAAATTTAGTTGTTAGATTGAGAAGAGACCCAGATTGTGCGAAAGATCATGCTGATGATGAGGATGAAGTTGTGGAGGATGAACGAGAAGGAGAAAATGAACAACTAGTAGATGCTGGAGAAGAACAATTATTGAGAGCACTTGCCAAAGTTGGAGGATGTAACAAAATAGAAATTTCTAATTTTTTTGGAACATTGAATCTCGATGAGTTGATAGATTGGATAGGAGAATTAGAAGAATATTTTGAATATGAAAACATTTATGACCCTCAGAGGGTAAGACTAACACAAACAAAACAAAAGGACATGTTGCCTTATGGTGGAGGGATCTGCAAAGAGAAATAGTGGCTAATGGAGATGCGAGAATAACCTGGTGGAATCAAATGGTTACTCAATTGAAAGCCAAATTTATTCCTAGAGATTATGAGTTGGAGATGTTTAGGAAACTTCAGAACTTAAAGCAGAAAGATATGAGTGTGAAGGACTACACTGAAGAGTTTTATAAAATGGTCATTAGATCCAGGCATCATTAAATGGACAAAGAGAAAGTAGACAGATATATCAATGGGTTGAGGTTTAATATACAAGATGAGATGAGTATGTTGAAGATTTCTACACTAGAGGAGGCATAGCAATATGCTTTGAAAGTAGAAGAAAAGATAGAAAGAAGACAATAGAGTAATGCCATGGGAAGAGGGAAATTCTCAGCCGGAAAAGGACAAGGAAGTAGTGGCAAAGACAAACAAGTTTAAGAAGAGGAAATAACCTCAAAATGGAACATGGAGTCAAGTCAAGGAGTGAGAGGAAGAGAATACTCTACAGGAGGATGTGGTAGCAGTAGCAAAGGATTCCTTGGAAAATATTTTCAATGTGGTGAGGCAGGACATAGAGCTTATGAATGTCCACAGTTACATCAAGAAAAGAATAAGAAAAGTACGACCAAAAATAACCTGGTACAAGAAGATGAAGAGAGTGTAGCATCACGGAAAGTGGAAGAACCTGAAGAAGGAGAGTCTCTTATGTTCAAGAGAGTATTGATAACACCAGAAGTGAAGAAGGATGAAGCATCTCAAACGAGAAGTCTTTTCAGAACTGTATGCAAGTTTGGAGGTAAGTGTTGCAAAGTTATTGTAGATAGTGGTAGTACTGATAACCTAGTTTCAGAGGAAATGGTAGAAAAGCTAGGTTTGAAAAAGATGAAACATCCCAGTCCTTACAAAGTTACTTGGTTGCAAAAGGAACATGAATTAGTGGTAAAGTAGCAATGCTTAGTTAGTTTTTAGATTGGGTCATATAAGGATGAAGTATTGTGTGATATTATGTCAATGAGTGCCTGTCATGTGTTGTTGGGTAGACCTTGGCAGTTTGATAGGGAAGCAATCTATGATGGTAAAATAAATTTGTATACTATTGTGAAAGGTGGATAGAAGTATGTGTTGATTTTAGTGAAAGAGAAGACACCACAGGTGAAAGAGAGTAGTTCAATAGTTTGTCGCAACTCTGACAAACAGTTGCTTAAGGTGACAAGAGAGATTGGGAATGACTCAATGAAGGGTCCCATGAAGAGGACTGTGGTTGAAGACAAAGGGAGTGGTACTAGTTTTGTGCAACAATAGCATAAAGCAGTGGCCAACAGGGTAAAGATTGTGAGTGTTGAACAAAGGAGTGGTTGTTTGGAGAGGAAACAACACAAGTCACAATTTGGACACTTGGAATTGCCTCAAGAGAGGTGTAGCCCATGAAGTCTAAGTGGAAGTGAAGCATTTCAACAAGTGATGAAGAGGAGAGGTCACGTAGACAAAGAAGAGGTTTGGATAAAGAACAAGCATGGGATCACCATCCCGAACATTTTCAAATGTTCATGAGTTTTCCAACTCATGGAACATTTCATTTACCTAGCATGTCTGATGCAGAAGCATCTGGGTTCAGTGGCAATCCCGTGTCACCAAAAATATATTTTATTTCCTAAGTTGGTTTTGGCTTTGTTTTCTTGCAGTTTTGCTTCTAGAGCAATGCATATTTATTTTGGCTAAGTAAAAGCATCGTCTTGTAGTAGAGCCTAATGGGTATCCCCAGTTTCAATTTGGATGAAAAATGGCTAAGTTGTAGCCAGTCAAAAAATTTGGCGGTTCCTGAACCAACAAGTTTGCCGGTTCGGTAGTTCACTGATTTCTCGGTTCACTTATAGGCCTATGTACATTTGCAGTGTTAAACAACTCATTATCGACAAAGCATCAAGTTTAAGAACTTCATTGGCAAAGTATTAACATTAAAAGAACTTCATTGACAAAGTTTCAAATTGTAGAACCATGTCGGCAATATTGTGAGTTAGTGAACTCAATAGTTCACCGGTTGTCTATTCCACTGACAAGTCTTAAATTCTTTGAAGTCATGAAGTTATGAATCATTTGGTTCGCGGCGGCATAATATTGCGAATAGAAGACTATGTATGGTTTTCCGTTTCGGCAAAAGGCCGATAAACTGATAAAGGCTTAAATGGAGTTACTAAAGATGGTTCAGAAACTTATCTTTTTGGTGGTAACAAAGGAGGGTTCCCAAGTTCATGGAACTTGCATTGTGCCAATAAGCACATGAACGAGAGAAGAAGATCGTAAGTTTTCAAATTTGCCGATATGCTGATTAGGTTTGGAAGGGTTCACTTTCACCGACAACAAGCTTTGGTTACTCAGTTCACAAATTATACTTTTTGTCGACGGCTTGTGAAACCACTATTTTATCGATCATTGCCTAGAGTTTGAATATTCATAAGCTGATGACTTTACACAAAGGCAATTGTAATGCGCTTATGGAGAAGTTTGATAATGGTGGTTTGGTCTAGTATGACAGTTCATTCCGTTGTATAACTTCTCATGGCAGTTGAACTGTTTGGGGCGAATGTCTTAAATACATTTTCTTGACCCAGTTTAGGGGGGTTGACGAAGGTGATTGGTTTGAGTATGGAATGTAGATTGAGGGGAGGGGCAAATCTTTATTTTTAGTTGAAAATGTTTTGGTGTTGTAAGCACATAACCGATTGGGTATTATATCATAATGCTCAGTGCTGAAGTTTGGAAAGCCAATAAATCTGTAATCCTAATGTTTTTTGCAATCAATAACATTATTTTAGGTTTGTGAATGAATTTGTGCTTCCGCTGTGTATTACTAGCTGCATGACTGGGTCGTGACTGCACTAACTAAGAACACACACATGCACAAATTTGTATATAATCCTAGCAAATACATAGTTTATCCCGATGCATCTATTTTATAGGTTACTAAGCCCCTATTTCTAAGACACACACATGCACAAATTTGTATATAATCCTAGCAAATACATAGTTTATCCTGATGCATCTATTTTATAGGTTACTAAGCCCCTATTTCTAAGACACAATAGACATCAATACTCTGGCTTGCCAAATCTTCGTAAACATTGAAAGAATACTTGAAAAATCAATCTTTTCTACCAAGTGTAATGGTAATAAAAACTCTTCATTCCATTTCCATTCAATTTACTTCAAAGTTATTTTAAAAAAATATATGTTGGTTATGTTTTGGTTTTACTTATTGTTTTATTTCTACTTAAATTTAAAATTTTACTTATTTACATTGGGATCAATCCCTGGAATGCCTACTCTCGTGTTTCACTTCCTCTTGGAAGGTGTTCTACGGATTGATCCCAATGTAAACAAGTAAAATTTTAGATTTAAGTAGAAATAAAATAATAAGTAAAACCAAAACATAACCAACATATATATATATATATATATATATATATATATATATATATATATATATATATATATATATATATATATATATATATATATATATATATGAAGTAAAATAAAATAACTTTGAAGTAGATTGAAATTTATATATCATATGTATCTACTAAATAAAATAAAATAATTCTTAAATAGTTCTGAATAAAATAAGATAAATTAGGATTGATATCATAGATGTATTTAAAATATTTAAATATTAATATCGCTCTCAAATTTAAAATAAAAAGTAAGAGTTTTTATTACCATTACACTTCATTTCTTATTATAGAAGACCTTTTGACATAATTAAAAAAATTAGAATAAAAAAATAATATATAATAAAATATATTAAAAAAATTATTATTTAATTCATGTATGGATGAGAAAATGCAAAAGTCTAATTTATTAACTAAAAAATTAATGAATTTCACAAACCTTATTATTCTTATTTAATAATTCACATCACAAAATCTCCAAACAAAGAAATAAAACTAAACAAAAATCATGCATAGAGAACATTATTATTTAATATTATAATTAACAATTGATATTCTTAATTATTTAACAATTTTCTTAAATTCCGAAATTGGAATGTAAATGTTTATTACAGTGTTGTACAGTGGCGTGGCTTTTTATGGTAGTCATTGTATTCTTTCATTTGGGGCTGGATAGCTGCTTCCATGATTAAACATGAAAAATCTTTATTGAAATTATAGTACACAAGGTTCTCCATTTGAAAAAAAAACAAGTGCCACGTAGTGGCCAGTACGTGCCTTGTAGTGTTATTATAGTATTTGTTAAGTTGTAATTTTTTTTGTTGAGTAGCTATTGGTTGTATATAGTATTTGTTTAGTTGTAATTTTTTTGTTGATTAGGTGTTGGTTGTATAGACAAATTGCATTCCAATAATTGAAAATTTAATTTTTGAAGAGTGTTGAAATGTTTTAGGTAAATAAAATTGAAATCTCAAAAACAATCTAATTTGGTAAAAATAAAATAGGACTAAAATATTTCCTAACTATAAAACTCAACTTTTACAAAGTGTATTAAATAACATAAATATTTCCTTAAAATGTAATAATACTAATACTTTTATAATTTAAAATACATTAAAATATTGTAAGTTTGAAGAATAAAATAAAAAATGTAATAACATGGTGAAATATTTTTTGTGATAATGTAGATTTTTAACTTTTGACTAAATAAAATTGAAATCCTAAATTTTTAACTCTTGACTAAATGAAATTGAAATCCCAAAAATAATCTAATTTCATAAAATAAAATGTGTAGAACCCTAACCCTAACTGGGTGTGGATAGATTTGAAATGTCTGCCTAAAATATTAAAATGTAATAATATTGAATACCATTACAATTTAAAATGCATTAAAGTATTATATGTTTGAAGAATAATTACATAATATAATAACAGTGTGGATAGATTTGAAATGTCTGCCTAAGATATTAAAATGTAATAATATTGAATACTATTACAATTTAAAATGCATTAAAATATTGTAAGTTTGAAGAATAATTACACAATATAATAACAAAAACATATTCATATTTATATCACTACAGTGTTTTATTTTAGTCACTTAATTTTTTATTTAAGTAATAATAGTAAGTGCTTTTACACAACATGATTTTAATTATTTTAATTAATGTAATATTGTGGTTTAGTAATAATTTTGGGTGCATTTATTTAATAAAAGTATGTAGTTTAGCTCCATTTAATGAGACATCAATGGTTAAGATCAAATGAATAGTTAAGAAATATTTTAGTGAAATTAAGTTATCTATGTGTAGAACCCTAAAGCATAGTAATAATGCTAATACTTTTATAATTTAAAATGCATTAAAATATTGTAACTTCGAAGAATAAAATAAAAAATATAATTAAATTCATGATATTATAGATACTAAATAAAAATAAAAATAAAAATTATACTACTTTTAGCTAATGAAACAAAAAATTAATCGCCATCCATTTAGGCATGACTTAACTAGTGGGAGACAAAATTTGTGTTCATAATTTGTTTACTTGCCACGTACTCCTTTCAAATCAAAATTCTCTCCGCATTTATAGTTTTTTGTTGCACTCTCCCAACAAACCGACAATCCGCAGAGAAGAGGTCATTTTTTTTCAGCCAATGACAAAACAGATAAATCATTTTTAAATAATTTTTTGTTAAAAATTTATCATGTTCACATACGAAAAGTACAAATTTAAATCAAATTTGTCCGACAAGAAAAATAATCCTATTTTTGATTGATTTGCAATCAATAGATTAATAATTAGATAAGTTGAACTCATTGTAATAGTACCAGCCGAAGGCAGGGACTAATAAATAGAAAAGTCTAGGGTTTGAAAACCTTTTTCTCATCCCATACCCTATTCAACACTCGAGGTACGATTGTAATTCAAATTATTTGAGAAGTGTGGAAGAAAGTTAACCCAACACGTAGTTGGAAGAGAATAATATGTCAGTGGCTAAACTTTTTGTACTACATGATATTCTATCTTAGGACTTAGTTAACTTACAATTAAGTATTAAAAAAAAAATGATTATTCCCTCAACATTGCCCTTCAAATGCCAAAATATGGCCCATCATTAAAGAATGAAACAGGATGATATTTAGTTCCACATCAACAGTCTTCTTGTCTCTTTTTTTATGTTCAGACAGAAGTAAAAGGTACGGAATGTGGAAAGAAGAATCGACAATTGTAATAGTGAAGATGTGTTTTGAAAAAGTAAAACACAAAATCAAGGTTTGCTTAATTGCAAGAAATAATGTTACACCAAGATACAGCTTTATAGAGCTTGATTCCAAGAAATAAATTTACACCTATTAATAGTGGCATCTGATTAGAACCGAGAACCAAGCCTGGTTTTTATTAGCTAATCCAGTTTAAGTTGGGAACCTACCATGAGTATGAATCTGTTTTGGAAGTGCCCAACAGGTCATATTGTACAGCTGAAACCAGTCTGGTTATTCAGCAGTCTTGATAGATGTATATACATGCAATATTTAACCTTGTGGTCATAAATCAAGACTAGAGTACTTTTACTTGAATTGGTTTTCGTGGGTTCAACTCTGATTCTGCAGAAAGAGGCTTCTTCAAAGCACAGGCATGGCTTCGTCAGGGCAGAAGAAAAACCAGGTTACATTATCTGCATTGATTGCTTTGCTTTTTTTGCTATTCATTGGTCTGTGTATTGTAAGTAAACATGAAGTGAATCCCAACCCTCTCATCGACAAGGAGCTGTGGCTTGGTATTCCCCTTTTCTCTTCTATATTTGAAAATCCTGAGATGAAAACATCAGGTCTGAATTCATCACTACTTCTTCCCTTGGATAGTATAAATGATGCTAGTACCATTACAAACGTTGTTGATGAGTATGCCGTTGTCAAGGACGAGAGAATGGAAAAGAGTAGGTTGAGTGAGTCTCCATCTGCTACACCAGTCTCTGAAACCAGGGTAATCCGTGCCGAAAATGATGAAAAAAAAGATCATGTAGATGCTGAGGAAAATACCCTACTTTCCAACATCTCCTCCGTAGTTTTTTCAAAAGATGAAGGAAGCCCTACTATAGCAGAAAAGAGTAGGTTGAGTGAGTCTCCATCTGCTACACCTGTCTCTGAAACCAGGGTAATCCGTGCTGAAAATGATGATAAAAAAGATCATGTAGATGCTGAGGAAAATACCGTACTTTCCAACATCTCCTCCGTAGTTTTTTCAAAAGATGAAGGAAGCCTTACTATAGCAGAGAAACCTGGAGAAATCCCACAACTCAATGGTCCTGAGAAAGAGGAAGAAGAAAGCTTGAAACCAAGGAACGCTGTGGGTACCCAAATATCTAAGCTGGCTGAGAAGGAGAAAACCATGTGCAACATGTATTCAGGGAGATGGGTAAAGGATATTTCTTATCCCCTTTATAAGGCTAGTTCCTGTCCTTACGTTGATGAAGCTTTCAACTGCCAAGACAATGGGAGAACTGATGTGGATTATCAAAAATGGAGATGGCAAGCTAATGACTGTGAACTTCCAAGGTAGGTAAGACATCATCACCACATTTCCTGCACTTATGTCATCTATATTGAACTTCACCCAACGTGGAAGATGTTAGTAATATTGTATGATCAGCTTATCCAATGGGCCGCTGGGTATACTCTAGCTCTTTGAGTGTGCAGCTGTGCCACAGAGCCCATTGGATGAGCTGATCATACATGTTTCACTTTGTGTTGTTGACGTCTGCATTGTATGTTTCAATCCTCCCTGCCTTTCAATGAAAGAAGAAACTTAAATGTGTGGCATATTGGTATTCTAGATTCAATGCAACGAACTTCTTGGAAAGACTCAGGGGGAAGAGGCTTATGCTGGTAGGGGATTCAATGAATCGAAACCAGTTTGAATCCATGCTTTGCCTTCTTCGTGAAGGCCTTTCTAATAAGAGCAGAATGTTTGAGACCCATGGCTATCGCATCACAAAAGGAAGAGGATACTACATTTTCAAATTTATGGTAAATGTTGTATCCGTGCCTCCTTCCCTGACTGACTTGTATTTTCTATTCTAAGCATTTCTACTGTACTAATAGTCTGGACATAGTGCAGGACTATAATTGCACTGTGGAATTTTGTCGGTCACATTTCCTAGTTAGGGAAGGACGTACGGTTAGACCAAATGGAAAGACAAGGCCTACTTTGATGATAGATCGAATAGATAAAACTGCTCCTAGGTGGAAGAGAGCTCACATTCTTGTTTTCAACACAGGGCATTGGTGGACGCATGGAAAGACAGCAAAAGGGTATTGTGCTTTGATCAGTAGCAGTCTGAATTACTTTTGGTCACAGAAATCTATGTTTATTGAGATCTTGATTGTGTATTGGGGTCTCCTGTTAAACTTCCATTTCAAGCTTTCATTGGTGGTAATTGTTTCACATGGCCTAAAATTCTAACAGGAAAGATTACTACCAAGAGGGAGATGAAGTGTATGGACACTTAGATGTATTGACAGCATTCAGGCGGGCATTGACAACATGGGGAAAATGGATTGATGAGAATTTGAATCCTGCAAACACACATGTTTTCTACCGTGGCTACTCCCCTGCCCATTATAGGTGAGTACTGCATCCCCATTTTGTCAATGTTTTGGAATTAAACTTTATATATTTGGTCTCTAAATAGTTTCAGACACTAGGAAAACAGATTAAGATATATATATCTGGAATACAGGGGAGGCCAATGGAACTCTGGTGGCAGGTGCACTGGTGAAACCGAACCCATTTTTAGTGAAAAGTTTCTTGATAGCTATCCGGTCAAAATGCAAATTGTGGAGGATGTCATCCATCAAATGCATACTCCTGTTACAATTTTGAATATTACAAGATTGTCAGAATTTCGAAAGGATGGACACCCTTCTGCTTATGGCAAACATTTTACAGAATTAGATGGAAAAAGACCAAGGTATCAGGATTGCAGTCACTGGTGTTTGCCGGGGGTTCCAGATGCATGGAATGAGCTTATTTATTCTTCTTTGGTCATAGAAAGGAGGGGGGACCATAAATAATTGACCAGGAAGGGTTGTGTATGTTTTGAGATCAAAAATTGTGCAGGGAGTACAATCGAGTTGAATATGGCAGTATTAGATTGTTATTTCAAGCTGAAGGTTTTTACTATGGAGGTTAGTTATCTATTACTTGTTAAGTCATTCCCACAATTACACAATCTCAAAAGTAAATGGTGTTAATTTTTTTGGCATATTGCTGATAAGCTTGGTCACTCTTCCATACAGCTAGCAATGGTATGATTGCTATGTCATCTTCATCTAGGGCTCTTTGTAAATAATAAGCTCTATATGTGAAATTGAGTATCATAACTGTTGGGCTCTGTGATATTCCGCTGCAGAATGGCACGCAGCACAACAATAACTAGTCAACAAATTCTGGATTTATCTGTTAAGGTGGGATCCACAGGGCACAACTATCCCATAGAGGTTACATTTTTGAGGTAAAATGAAATTGAGATGAAAACAGTTGCATGTTTCAAGTCTTTGGAATCGCTTCTAAAATTAATGTGTTGTTATTTTGAATGCATGGACAGATCTCAAAATAAGACTCCAGTTGTAGTTATTGGCTTATAGTATGTTAAAGCATAAGTGTTATCTCATTTAGTTTGTAGAAAATACCAACAAATCGATTTTGTTTCCATCTTTGTTCCATTGAGCATCGTACTCTAGATATAGCTAAGATTTGATTAGCATGCTTAAACAGTCCAATTCAAACACACTAATGAAATCAGCAAACAAGTACTTAACCGTCTGTGTTGTCTTGCCACTTGCTAAATCCTGTTTGCATGAATAATTTTACTTGTAAAATACTAAAATCAGCTCTGAAAATTCTTCAATATACGGTATGGAGATTCATATTCTGTTTGCAGAAACCTATGATACTTGATGTAATTAGCCTTTGTGGGATATTTTCTTTTACCATGTAGAATGATGATCTGGTTGGATATTGCTCTATCAGTCCTACAAATACTTGTTTTGATATGCAAACATTTACTTTGAACTTGTAGGTTACAAATAGATGATCCTTGTCTAGTGCTGCAGATAGAGAAGACCTTCCCAGAGATTCTGGCTCTGGACCTCAGTGTCCACGTTTAAATTTAATTTTGGATTTGAGAGAACAAAAACTAATTAAAATTTAGAAAATCCCCAGCATGGAAATTTTTTGGCATGAATTCAATGATTGGAGGTCTGTTGCATTTAGGGGCCATCATCTTATAGATTACAATAAGGCTCTTTCATAGGATCCCATCTTTCCGAAATGGGCTATAGATGTGTAGGGTTTGATCATTAAGGAAGAATGTTGAAAATAAGAAGAGAAACATAGAAGAATGCAAGAGAAGTTAGGGAACAACATGGTGAATTCTGGTTAATAAGTGTTACTTGGAAGAAAAATTCAAATGAAGTTATAATATGATGTGGGAGGTATCAACAGGTATTCAACACACCCACCAAGAAAATAATATGCGGGCAAATTGAGAAACTCTTAGTAAAGAAATATGCTGTGAACAAGCCACTGTCAAAGCAATCATTTATTAATTTATCTCCTACAGAGGAAAGTGATTTCTTGTCAATTGGGCTTTGGTTTACTGGTGAAGTTTGACTTGGTTGTCATATGACGGACTGGAATTTTCATCCAATGGAATGCTAGTCTGACTTGTAGAAAGGGGATGAGCCTGGGTGCAAGTCGGGGGCAAATTTTGGCAGAAGCATAAGCCATCAACCCCTCAAATTTTGGCATGATAGCCAAAGGAAGATCTACCTCTCAAGCCTCCAAGACTATTTGATTTTTTGTGCAGTCCCAACAGCTTGCAGGCTTGTTTTCTAAATCCAACCATTGAAATTTGATCCCCAACTTAAAAAAGGGCAAAGGTGGTAAACTTTTATCTCTTTCAAAAAGGGCAAGTATGGTAGCTCTTTCTTAAATTGGGAACATTTTCAGGAACTTGAATGCCTATGAACTGAGGGAAAACTTTCTTGACTATCTTCTTGTTTCATGCCATTTTCTGAAACACTATATTTAGTCCAGGAAGTAGGCATTTTGATGAAACAACCAATTAACCACCAGTTGCAACATATAGGACTCCAGCATCGGCCATAAAGAACTCTTAGAGAAGAAAAGAATAATTAAAAATATCACTGTTTTTGATGTGTTGCTAATTCTTCATGATCAGCAGCTTCCACGTTTCTTCACACTTGCTTAAATGTGACTGCAAACTGAGTACACTTGTAATGTTTTTTGAAGACTATGCCTTTGTTTATGTTTCTAGTTTGCCAATTCTACAAATACATGTGTATAAATTCGCAAATATGTGTGTTTGTGTGAGCATGCCTGCATATCATTTTCCATTTTAGATGGTATTAAAGATGTCATCTTGGAAGCTAAGCAATCTTAATTTCAAAGGCCTTTGAAATTTCACCATTTTTTACCATTATTTCATCCATATTTGATTAAGAAATATATATAGAGTGATCAGAAGATCTTGAAGTTAACAAAGGCTTTTGCAAGCAAGTTCCATCCTTGCACTGTGAGGGCTTTGTGACGGTCTGCAACCCACAAGACGTCCTGTGATCAACATAATAAGCTTGCTTAGGGATTTGGTGTGGCAGTGTTAGCCAGAGAGGGTCACATCTGGACCATGGTTGAAGGTTCACGCAGAAGCTCCCAATTGCAATAGTAGGGACCAAAAATATAGCCAAAGGTTCTTGCCACTAATTAAGACATCCACTATCACAGACAAACATGCGTGTTCTGAAGGATGGTGAATAAGGTGAACTTGAAAGTGGATTCTTATAAAAATGGATGTGAGTAATTTGGAAGCTGAAAGCTACTTTTGACATAAAATTTGGGCAAACGGATTCTTCTCTGTGATCTTGTAAGCCCAACTGATAGACAGTGGGTTCCAAGAGGTGACTATTATTACCAAATTATGTGAGGTTATTTATATTTGAGGCTGTGGGCTCAGCATTTTGATCTAGAAACAGAAACATGGCCACAATCCTGTTATGGGGGCACGTGTACTCTCTCACTGGGAGTCTTTGCCAACTGGATTGGTGAAATAATAACTATTTCTTACTGTCACCACACCACTTCTGCTCAAGTTTGTCTTAAAATCAGACTTAAGCAAGCACTTTCAGACAAGATTACATTCCAATTCAAGTGCCATAAATGAGATTAATTGAAATCAGTATGTTCCCTGTAAATGTCATGAATCTCACAAATACAGGTACCTACCTTATCAGTATATTATAAACAATCTCTTTTTATAGCTAAAGGTTGCACTTGAGGCTCAGAAAAATAAAGGTATTCACAAATGTGGGGGCTTTACAGCTGTGACATCAAGTGATTTCCAGGTTTTCAAGAGCAAATGTCGGCAAATATAGCCCAAGAACCAATAGCTCTCAAGTAGAACTGAAGAAAAGGTTCCATACTTGTTTGCAATCACAGATACATGTTAATGTAGTTCAGCGAGTGGATGAGGCATGGATTGGACAAATAGAACGTAAGTTTCCCTAACACAAAGATAATGGAGGGAAAGAAGAGCATTCTAATAAAATATATGGGATTAATATTCTCTTTTGTCTTATCCCGTGTTCACTCTTGTTTGCTTTATCAAGCATATTTATTAAAAAACACAATGCCTGAAAAAGGCTTCAATATACATAATAGACATCCCTATCATGTTTGTAGAAACCAATGACACATGATGTAGTGAGTCTTTATGGGCTAGCCACTTTACTCTTTAGAATGATGATCTAGTTAGATATTGCTCTATGAAACCTACAAATACCTGTTTTGATATGTAGGCATTCTCCGTGTATCTATAAATTATAATTAGATGATCTTCGTTTGCTTCTTTACATGGGAAAAGCCTTTGCTAAATGTTGATGAGTGTTTTTGTGACTGCAACAAACATTAGAATAAAACACAAAGTATTCTATCCTCTCTTGAATAAAGCTTCTCAGACTCTGAACTATGTGATCGAATGAGACTGCTTCAAGGTTCCTTTTGTGTCAGGTCTTGACGTGCATAGGGATAGACTCAGTGAAATGATGTGATTTGTTGGTAATCACAAGGGGGACTTACGTATCAGACTTAGTGTTCAGTGCTCAAGGAAGAAAGTCAGGGGGTTTCGGTGGATTTTGGAGTCTTGGACTTGGATTCTTCTTTTCTTGGACTGGATTCTCAACTTCTGGCAAGAAAAGATCTAAGTTTAACTAGATTAATCTATGTGGGCAAAGAATGATTTTGCAATAGGCTCTTCTATGATCTACTCCTAAGGAAAATTCAAAGAAAATGAAAAAGATAGGGATAGTGGATGAGAGTTGAGGGATCTAGATGACGGGAAGGACTACTGCTGAAGACTGATGTTGGAACCACGCTTCTGCTTCGTCATACGACAACAGCTAGGCAGAGATGGTGCGATCTTCTGGGATAGCGGCAGGGATTTTCACACTGTCCTGATATGGAATGTGGGACTTGATCATTCAGGAACAGTTGAAGTTAAGCTTGGAATCAGTTTAGACTAACCATACAAAGTGATTTGCAAGCCACATATCACAAATGGTATGATCAAATCAACATTCAATCATTCAACAATAACATTTTTCATCATATTAACTAACAAAAGCTTGAAATAAAGGAAATAACTTGAATAACTTTCAGATTTGTTTCAAGGAATCAATAAGACCATGTCAAACATCTAAAGAATCATCTGAACACCAATATTCAATGCTTATATTCTTGCTTCAGAAGTCTATATTACAACAATCCAACTAATCCTTGGAGTTTCAGCTCAAAAATACAGTGCAGAAATGAAAACTAGCTACTAGGGTGCTCTAGGAGCATCAAAATGATGGAAAAGTGAGTAAAATGAGGTGCCCCCCAGCCTTTATATAGGCAACCAAAAATACATTAGGGCAAAAGGAAATCAGATTTCTTTGAAATGTGTGCCATGAGTCAGGAACCCTAGGAAAAGTAGGTGGGGTCGTCAGATTCCTCATGTAGGTGACTGCTACCTGTCCTGGATGTCAGAAGGTGAAAGGATGACCGCCATCTGTCTTGGGTGTCCCAGCTGACTAGGACTTCTGGACAGGATTGTCCTGCCTGTCTGGAACTTCCTCCTGCTCCTTAGTCTCTGCCTCCAGGAACCTGGTCAGGATGACTTCCAACTCCTCCATAGGAATACTGGGCATGTTTTCAATCCGGAACTCCATGACGGATGCGGTGGTGGTACAAGCGACAAGGATATTTTCCTAATCCGCCCTCAGCTCCTGGATATTGTTAATGAAGATCAGGAATGAGGACGCATCCTCAAGATGGGATTCCTGGGTAGGATAAGCAGCTTTGGAGTATATGCTCTGCATCTTGCCTTTCAACTCCTTTAAGTCAACGACTTCATCCAGTGCTACCTCTAGATCAAACCAGGCCTCCAAGGATACAAGGATTTTGTCCTGGATTTCCTTCAACATGGAGTGGGCCTGGGAAGTGTCACCTTCAATCCTCTCAAGGTTATCTCTGTTCATGACCAAGGTGGAATACCAGCTGAGGAAATCATATACTGAATTTGCATGTATTACTTTGTTCCTCTCCAAGTCCAGCTTCAGAGTGTTCGTCAGTGCCTTCAGTCTAGGGATGGTTTCCTCTTGGACGACTATGAATTGCTGACATGCATTAATTGCTTGAATTCTATCCATGAGTGTTGTAACTCTCCTGTTCCCCTGGACGAGGTCTTCTATGAACTTATGGGCTCTATCCGAGACCTTCTCCATCCAACCTTTTGCTATATGGCCGGCTGTCCTTAAAACTTCAACCTCAACTAATGAATCCTTAGTTATGCTTAGAGGTTGGGCCGTTGCTCCTTGGGCTGACTGCAATGGGCCCATGAGCTGCTGGATGTGTTGTCGCAATTCCTCATTCTCTTGCTTCAGTTGGTTCTTTTTTTCTTCTTCCTTCCTCAACCTTTCTCGGTTGGCGGCAACAGAATCCTCCAGCTCCTCCATTTCTTGATCCTTCGTGGTTGGTCCAAGGTCGACCTTCAAGATGTCAAAATCCTCAGGACTGATGTCCTCCTTCGCCTCGCTTACCCTGGGAATTGCTACCTCTACTTGGCGGGATCCTGATTCATCCCTTGTGATCCTGGAAAACTTCTTCGCCTTCTTTGGATTTGTGGATTTCCCTATCCTGGCAAGAAAATCACCAAGTTCGGTGGAAGGATCATTCTTCCTGATTGTCTTCTTCTGCAACCTGTCCTATAACCAACTGGGTTTTGCGGATGGGTTGACTTCCTTCTGTGGTTCCTGTGGATCTTGACCAACTTGTGGTGTGGATATCGGTATTTCGCCGGAATTGAACTCCTCATCGAGGAATTCCAAATCAGGGTGATGGAGCATGTCCTCAAGTCAGACCTCCCCTGGATTTCGTGATGAAAGGTTAGGCTGATTTCTCACCATCAGGCTGGCGGTCCGTTCCTGGGTGGAATCCATGGACTCATTATCCTCCTGATCAACTTGCTCATTCGGGACCATTTCCTCCTCCACAGGTCCTTTACCTTTAACTGTTTGCATATTGTCATTGGAAAAAAGATCAACCTCCCGGACGGAAGAAGTGCTGGCAGAGTGAGGCCTACTTGCATTCTGCTCCTCTTGGTCAAGCATGCTGATAGACTCCTTCCGAGCCTTTACTCTCTTCGCTGGTGTATCTTCCACAGGCCTGTTCCTTACTTCTTGTCTTCCTGTTCCATGTTCCTTCGAAGGAGTTTCTTCGGTCATGTCCTCCTCGGAAGACTGAGAATCCAAGTCTCCCATCAGGTCATAAGTCAGGTAGATGCCCCTCTTGTGCAATTTCTTCGTCTGCTGGTTTATCCGTTTCTATGTTACCCTTAGCACGGGTGCCATCAGATCGTCTAAGTGGGTGACCTCCGGATCGGACCAAACCAATGGTGGAAGAGGCTTATCCTTCTCCTGTTCGAAGAATGGCTGGACTTGCCTTCCATCCTCCTTAACTTGATCCAGGACTGAACAGATCCCAGTGGCCCTGATCATGTCAACTGAAAGCCGGGAACATGTCCTCCTCTGCACTTCGAAGTCATCCTCGGCATTTGCCCAGTGGTCCACCAGATGTATCTTATGTCTATGCCTCCTTCCACATGCTACCTGGGTGGTATTGAACGGGTCAAAGTTCTCCCACAAGGAATGAGTCACCAGGTTGTAGAACTGAGCTCCTCTTCGGATCTTTCTGTGGCTTGGAGAGATGGGCATGCCTCAACTGCATCTTCCGTCTGGACTGGGTAGGCTACCTCGACCTTCTTCTTCTTCTGAACTTTGTCATATGCTGAGAGTTGCCTTGTCAATTCCAACAGGACCATCTTGTCCGAAGGATACCTTGGCAGTATATATGGGTAGGCGGAGAATTCTTGCACTTTGATGTATGTGAACTTCGGGAATTGGATGAACCAGGAGCCATAAGTCTTGATCAACTGCTTGGACTCGGGTTATAACCTTTGGTGAGTGCTTCTTTGGAGGATCTTGGTAACGTGCATGGTGAATGCGTCATTAAACCTCCTGAAATGGTTTATGTTTTGGAGGTGAAACTGGGTGTAGCAATCATAGACCTTGACTTGCCCTTCTTGATTGCCGATACGTCCCTTCCATGACAGTCCTCGATATTTGTTATTCCTTGCCAGCATATAGATCACATGGGAACTCATGTAAAAGGCCTTTGATTCCTTCGGGTTTCGAAATTGTGCATCAATACTGTCACTGAGGAGTCAAGCCCAATCAATCATCTTCGTCCCAGCGGTGACTTCCTCGATGTAGTAGATCATCCATGGCTCGAAGGTAGAGGACTGAGGACTTCCCATGATCCTGTTCAGCATGATGACAAGGTCTCCATGCTCTTGCTTGAAGTCAGATTTAAGGAGTGTCCTTGGCAACTTGGAACGACGAGGCCTTTTCTTCTACATCCATGACTTGTTGATGATCCCGAAACAAGTTGCCGGATCGGCCTGGAACATCTCGGCTGACTCCTCCTTGCTTGTGTACTCGATGGGACTATAGACAGGTATGTTGAATGCCTTTGCAATCGTTTCCTTGGAGAAGTAGGCCATCATTGTGTTGTTGCGATCGACAACCATCCTTCGTTCCGGATCATAATGCATGAAACATTCCACGATCAGCTCGGGACAAGGAATGGCAGGTGGGAAACATGCGGCGGAGGCAACTCTGTTCTGGACGATCTTAGCTGCAAGCTGGGATGGAGGACGTCCATCTACTCTGTACATTCGCTTCCTAATTTCCTTCATGCTTGAGGGATGGATGTTGGTGTCTCCCACGTTCGCCCATTTTGAGATGATTTTGGACTCTAGGAGTGTCCCTTTGAGGGCAACCTTCATTTGAGTTTGTCTTGAAGAGCTTGCCTTGGCACTTGCCATTCACCTGTTGAATCAAGGGAAGAAATAGCAAAGTATAAGTTTTTAAAGAGGTAAGGATGGAGGCGGGATGAGGGTTTTTATTCCCACACATGAGAAGTTAGTACAATGAATTTATGCATGTGGGACTAAAAAATGATAAATGTTAAGTACATAGGAAGGAGAAAACAATAACATTCTAAGTAAGAAGCATTATCCTATGTATTCACATACCTCTCCTTGCACAAGAAACTTTTGACCTTTAAAGGAATTTCTGATTTTTTTTTTGATGGATTTCTGACCTTCTAATGGATTTTCGGATTTTTATGTAGGAATTTCTGAGTTTTAATGGATTTTTTGCCAAGAAATCTTCCTTAGGAGTATTCAGAAATATGAGTCTTGGAGAAGGATTTGCCTTGGGATGAAGGTGTCTTGGACTTGAATGATGAAATCTGCCCTAGGAAGATGAATTTCTGCCTTTGAAAACTTTAGAAATCTGCGTTAACCTACATAAAATCTGCTTCTTTAAAGGATTTTGCTTTGGAAATGGTGAAATCTGCAACCTCCTTGGATGAATTTGCCCCTCAAGTGATGAAATCGCTTCCTTGGAGTGATAAGGAATGAAAATTCTACCTTTAGAAGGTTTATTTCTGCTCTTGCTGCCTTTGAATTGTGTTTGGAATGATAAGAATGAGGTGAGCACCCCCCATATATAGGCAAATGACCTCCTCATGCCACTCGGCCAACTCAGGTTGGTCTAAAAAACCTAGCCGCCATACTTTATTACTCAGCCGACTTAGATTTTTTGTCTTTTTCTCCTTGGGTCGGTGGTCGGAGATTTCAGTCGGTCGGGGAATCCATGAGGTCGGGGATTCCATGAGCAACTGGATTATGCGACCATGGATAACTTCTTCCTGAGTCAGGAATTTCTTCCCTTGGAGTGATTCTGAAACTTATTTGTTGAAATTTGGCTGTCTTGGAATGTTGCCTTTGTGAAGAACCTCCAGAACGAAGTTTGCGATCTCATGTTTGAACAGGAATCCTCTTGGGTTGCCCATTCCGGCGGGACTGGAATCCTTCAGGCTAGGTCAGGAGTGCATTGCAATCATGTTATCCAAGAGCGCAAATTACCTGAGGAAGTGGATTTTGCGCTTAGGACAAAGAATCCTCCTGGAGCGCATAATCCACCTGGTCATGGATAGTACGACCAGGGACAAATTCCTTCCAGGTTTTCCTCTCTCTGAGACTTACTTTCAAGTTATTTTGTCAGAATTTTACCAAATTTTGGAAATCTTCTCCTGCAGGATCTCATGAAGGTTATCATTTCATTTTGGACAGGAATCATTTGCAGAGGGAACTGGACTGCTTCTGTCCAGGGGCGTAAATTCCCTGAGGAAGTGGATTTTGCGTCTTGGTCATAAAACTCTCCAAGAGCACAAATTCCTTGAGGTAGTGGATTTTGCGCCCTAGTACTTGTATGTTTAGTTTTTAGGATTTTGGCTAAGGACTTATCCTTCCTTTCAGTTTTATTGCTTGAGTGAGGTTTTAGTTTTGCAAAAGGTGAACTTTAGTTGCTTTACGGAGGTTCAATCATCGACACAGGATCCGGAACAAGGAGTTTTCCTCCATCCCCTAAGGGAATTTCAATCTTCATGGCGAAATCTTCCTAATAGACGGTGAATTCTTCATGCAGGCACCCATGGACAAGTTCGGGAATGATTTCTTGACAATTTGCAAAGTTTAGACTGGACTGGAATGTGGAGTAGGACAACCCTGATCCTGGGGTGCATAATCCAGTAGGTACTGGATTACGCGACTAGGACAAAAAACATCCTTGGGCGCATAATCCAGTACCTATTGGATTATGCAACCAGGAGGAAAATTCTTCCCTGGGCGCATATTCCAGTACCCACTAGAATATGCGACCAAGAACATTCCTGTGCCACAGTAAAAAAGCCATACAAGAGGGGTGCTTTGAACATTCGTTGTTTTTGGAATTTGCTCTAAGTCCTTGAAAACTCCACTAATTTGATAATCCTCCGAGTTATGATCTGAGATTGAGTGAGTCCTAGATTGGGATCCGAAGGACATTCCTTGGATTGAACTTCTGGACTAGAGCTGCTGGGCCGGGAACTGAGTTCCATGATGGAAAGATGTACATGCCAAGGAGTGACAGTCTTTGTCGAATTCAGGACCTGGTCGGCATAAGAATCTGGATAGACCTTGGAACGGGATTCCGGGCAGGAATTCATTGAAACAAGACTCTGGGATAGGCACTTCCGGACAGGACTCCGGATTGGACCTCCGGACTGGATTCTTGGACTGGAGTCCGGGAATGATTTCCTGAGTGGAACTAGGGTTTGGAACAAGATTAGAACTAAGTTCCATGCCGGGAGTGGAGAGAGTCCATTCCTTAGGATGGAAAGATAAACTCCTTCCCGAGGATTTGTCCAGGAGCGCAATTAGGGTTTTACATCCATGTAAGAGGGATTCTCCGCATTCACATCTTCTAGAATCCATGATCCATCTTGACTAGTAACATCATCCCCTGTCATGAGGACAGGCCAAAAGGTCCGGGATCAGAGCAAGAATCCAGGCTAAGTAAAAAAAGAGGGGCACCCAATTTGTAATTGGGGTTGATGTTGTAAAAGGTCACAACAACTAGAAGAAATGTTCATTTAGACATTCCTTGGATAAGGGTTCACGACATAATCTGAAACCAATCGAAACAAATCCTTCATGGTTACCTACTGGTTAAGGAACACACTCGAAAGGAGAGTAGAATCCTAAATTACATCCAGATATCTCATCTTTGTTGTGACATAAACATAAGCTTTTGTTAAAAGGTCTTCAAGTGTTCCAATGATAAATTTGAGTCTCAACTTAAAACCCTTGTGCACGCCCACATGTTAAGCTAGAAAAACAATGAATACCTGATCAAAGTTTTGAAATCGAAAGCTTAAGACGACTATCCATATTACTGAAGATCCAAATGTGTGCGATTGTATTCATTTCCATCCATTGGCAACTGAAGTTATCAAACTTCCTTTACATTAAGCTACGTGATTAGTACGCACCTCATGAACTACCTGGACATTGCCTTGTTGCCAGCCAGCGTCTATAACCCTGATGGGTTTGTCTTCGTAATTCCACTTGAACAGAGCCCCACTACCAGCGAGCGTCCATAGCCCCGGTAGGGATTACTCGATCGTCCATCTAACTGAGTTATGTTGTGTGATCAAGTGCTTTTCTTTTCTTTTCTTTCTTTTGATTTTCATTTGACTAGAATTTTGGCAGAGTACAATGTAGTACTGCTACCTTGCAACGCATGCCTTTTGACGGCATAGGTTACGTTGATAACTCAGCTAGGTGGGTGTAGAATTCCGATGGCGGCAAAGGTGGACCATGGATTTTTCACTTAATGTAAGATCGTTAAGACTTCTACAGCTACTTCCAAATTCTTAGTGTGTAAAGTATAAGATCCCAACATACTTCAAGTTATCCTAAACAGTCAATTTGTCCTTTAAGAGCAAGCAACATGCCATCCAGACAATAGCAATGGAGTTCACAATGGATCTGTCCGTCTGTCACGAATTTCTCAGAGGAAAACTCAGAAGTGTTCATTTAGAGATTTAAGCATTTTAAACATATAATCAAAGATATCCTTGTCGAAATGTAATGTATGATTCACCTCTTGAGTCAAGTAGAAGTCTTAACTAAGAGATAAGTCAAAGAAAAATTAGTTGGGGGACTCAAATAATTTCATGATCCGTTCATCCAAGGAATGAGCTTCCTGGTAGATGTGCCCTATGCTGCCTTAAGCTCTAACATCTCTTTGGAATTCAAGGTCCCACCAAAAAGGGAAAACCGACGCAAAACAAGCTAACAACTAACCTAACTTTAAAGGACAGCTACTCTACAGAAAGCAAAACTAAACTAAAGCAAGAATGGAAAGAACTACTCTAACTATATACAGGGTGAGTTCGTAAGGAACTCATGGTTGGAAATAATGTTTCAGAAATTGCCCGTTAACGGGCAATGAGATGTCTTCTCCGGTGAGGGTCTTAAGTTTGAAGGCATTTTCCCCCAATATCTCAGCGATTTGGTAAGGACCTTTCTAGAGGTGGTCGAACTTGTCGTGTTCACCTTTCCTTGCATGTGCCTTGTCCCAATACAGGATCAGATCAGAAATCCTGAATGATTTGATCTTCGCTTGTCTATCAAACCAACGTTTCACAACCCCTTGGTGTTTCATGAATTTATCTAAGGTTGTGTCTCGCTTATATTCCAGGTGCAATAGTTGTGAGAGTCTAGTTTGGATTCTCTCATCTTCTGCAAGTATTCCTGCATAAACTGGTAAGTTAGGATTCTCAGTTGGATAGGGAAAATGGGATCCTGGCCATAAACTAGATGGTAAGGAGACGTTCCTAGGGAAGCCTTGACACGAGTCCGGTTTGCCCGAAGAGCAAATTTTAGCTGTGTGTGCCAGTCTCGCAGATTCTTATCCAACAGTTTCTTGATTGCATTGAGTAGGTTTTTGTTCGTGGACTCGGCTAACCCATTACCCTGTGGGTAGTAGTTTGATGAGAATTTTAACGTTGTTCCATGATCAAAAGCCCAATTTGAAAACTTTAAAGATGAAAATGCAGAGCCATTATCACAGACTAAAGCATGAGGACATCTAATCTTGGTAATGATATTTTCTTCTAAGAACTTGATTACAACGTCAATGGTGCAATGTTTTAAAGCATGAGCTTCAGACCATCTAGTGCAATAATCAGTAGCAGTCAGAATATACCTGTGTTGCGCAGAGGAAGGTGGGTTGATCATACCGATAAAGTCAAGTCCCCATTTGGGGAAGGGTCTTACTTCGAACACAGGTTGAAGAGGCATGGCAGCGTTCCTTTCTCTCGTAGTAGCTACTTGGCAGGTGTGACAGGTCTTGACATGCTAGTAGGTGTCGTGGAACAACGTTGGCCAATAATATCCTGCCCTCGGGTAAGTCGTGGCTAGTCCTCCGTGGTAGGTTCCAAATTTGTTGCGGAATTGTTCCATGATCTGGTTTGCTTCATTCTTTCCCATGCACCTCAAGTAAATTTCTTCATGGTTCCGCTGGAATAAGACTGCTCCTTGGAGCATGAAACGTTGACTTCTGAATCTCAAAGCCCTCTTCTGAGTGGAATTTAAGTGGGCAAGACATCTTTGGTGTAGCAGGTAATGCACGATGTCATCATACCATTCATCCGGAGATACCTCTTCCAACACATAGGTCTGCTGTACCAGTCCGGGTCCTTCGACTGCAATTGTTTGAGCGAGTGCTTGACCTCGCACTATCTTCATGGGTTGGATCTCAATATCATATTCTTGGATAGTGGCAACCCACTTGCCTCTTCTTTCCCCGAGTTCATTCTGCATTAACAGTGTTTTGACAGCAACATCTAGGACTATGGCATAGACTTTACTCCTCAGGACTTAATGCCTGAACTTCTTGATAGCTTTTACCAGGGCATAGGCATGCTTTTCCATGCATGGGTATCTTAATTCTGCATCCTTGAAAAGAGTGCTCATAAATGCAATAGGATGCTCGTCCTTTTCCTCCGTCCTTTGAGTGAGAATGCTTGCATAAGTGTGTTCTGATGTGAAAGAGTACAGGTAGAAAGACTTGGTATAGTCTGGACTGCTTAGGAGAGGAGCACTAGCGATGGCTTGTTTGATCTCCTCGAATGCTCTTCTGGCTGGTGGAGTCCATTCCAACTTAGCATCTTTCTTCAACATCTGATTCAGAGGTTTTACTATTTCAGCAAACCCCGTAATGAACTTCCTTACGAAATTAATCTTTCTGAAGAAAGAATTCAGTTCTTTCTTGCTGGCCGGCATGCTGACTTTGGATATAGCTTTCACCCGATCAAAATCAATGAATATACCTTGTTCTGAAATTACATGGCCTAGGAGTTTTCCTTCCGTTATGCCGAAAATGCACTTCTTCGGATTGAGGGAAATCCTGTACCTTCTGCATCTTTCGAGGACCTTTCTTAAATCTTCTACGCGATCCTCTCTTTTCTTTGAAAACACAGTGAGATCGTCCATATATATGACAATGCATTTGCCGACTAGATCTTTAAAAGCGATGTCCATGGCCCGTTGGAAGGTAGCTCCGGCATTGATCAAGCCGAAAGGCATTCTTCTGTATGCATAAATCCCCCACTTGGTGGTGAATGTTGTCTTCAGTCAGTCTAGCTCCTCAACCATTATTTGGTTGTACCTCGAGTACCCGTCCAAGAAGGACATCATTTGAGACCCGTTCACAATCTGCAGTACTTCATCTAATGAAGGGAGAGGGTAATTATCCTTCTTCGAAGCTTGGTTGAGATTGCGGAAGTCTACACACTATCTTATTTCGCCGTTCTTCTTTCTTACTAGGACGAGGTTGGCGACCCATGTCGAGTGTCTTACTGGGAAGATGATTTTGGCCTCTAGCAACTTCTTGACTTCTTGATAAATCAAAGGCTCTAGCAAGCGATTGACTGGCCTTTGACATTGTCGGAATGGTCTACTTCCGGGCTTGAGAGGAATAGTATGCGTGATGATGGAAGTATCATAAGTCTTCAAGTCCTTGTATCCCCATGCTATCACATCCATATATTCTTTCAAATTCCTGAGGATACCTTCCCTTTCCTTTGGCGTGGAAGCCTTCCCAATGAAAACAGTCTTCGCTTCTCCCTCGGTTCCCAGGTTCACTAGGTCACACTTGTTTCCTTCCTCACTGGGATGTGGAAGTGCACTTAATCTGTCGGAATCGAAGAGTCTTTCCAACTCGATCAGTCCTCTGGGGATAGTATTATTTTTCAAATTCATTATTCCATCCGGATTGAACTCTGCTTCCTCCCCTTCTCCTTCATCAAAGATCTGCGCAGTGAATATCCCAGAGTTGGTCAAGAAGTCCAATATATGCTTATCGTCATCAAACACTTGGAAGTTGGTGATATTATCCGGAACTGAAGGAACAAAAGTCAGTTCCACAATAAACTTCTTCAATCCTTCCATAGCGAGTGGTTCTAATGAACTTGCTGCCTGGGCTAGAGCATTTGCAACCTGATTTTTGGACCTATAGATAAATCAAATATTGAAAGCATCGAAGCTTTCAATGAGATCCCATACTCTATTGCGGTATCTGGTCAGTCTCTTGTCATGACAGACATACTGCCTCCTTATCTGTCTTATGATCACTTCGGAGTCTCTGAACACATGCAGGATTCTGGCAACTCTTCTTGATGGCGAGCAGTAATCCGTGGACAAGTGCTTCATATTCTGCAACATTGTTGGTGCAGGGAAACTGTAATCTATGGGTGGCTAGGTAGGCTTCTCCGGTTGGGCTTATTAGTTCAAAGCCAACTCTGGCTCCTCTTTTGGATTTGGATCCATCGAATCTTGACGTCCACGCTTGATCAACTGTAGGTGTTGGGCTTGGATTCTAATTGCCGACTTTTCTTTTTCCTTTCCGGACAATTTCTTCTTTGGGTGAGACATCGTCACTTGCTAACATTTGTTCTGGAGCTGTCTCTTCAGGCTTGGGTACTACCGGAATTTCCAAGCCGGAGGCTTCTGGAATCCGCTTGTGGACTTGCTCCAGAGAAACTTTGCACATTGCACAGGTAAACTTGGAATGGAAAGCATTGTGGATCCGGCACCAATTAGGTAGCAGCAGATCCTCTATCTTGGTTTCATTTCCCAATTCCATTTCTTGCTTGACATTCCTAAGAACAAAATTTTTGAAATTTTCAAACATACCGGGATTTTCTTCTTCAGAGTTGGAGTCGTAATCACTCCCCACCAGTACTTTTGAGGAGCCTTGCATCATGACAACTTCATCAACCTTTGGCCTGTAAAGGCCGAGATTGGTTTCCACGAAGAATATCTCATTCTCTTCACCGTATTCGGTGATCATTAGCTTCAGACGAGGATTACTGTCTATCCTAATCTGGTTCGGGAGTCCCTTCCATGACAACCACATGTGGGAGAAGTCAGTGGATACATACCTGTTTAACTTCCTTAGCCAGTCTCGACTTAGCAGCATACCGTATCCTTCCGGAATGTCTACCACAGAAATGTCAATATAATGTTGGATTCTAGGATCGGCTGCTAATTGCATATGGATGTTAAGTAGCTCCCCTACAACTGGGACTTTCGTTTTGTCAAGCTAAGTGACCTTCTTGGAGGTCTATTTTGGAACGAGACCCAACTTCCTGCATACGCCTAAGGGCATGACATTGCTGGATGCTTCGGAATCCATCAGGCAGTTGTGCAATAGCTTGCCGAACATTCTCACTGAAAGGAGAAACGACGAAGGCTCATCTTTTCCCTGGTAGAAAACCACATACTTCTTCTTGGGGGCACTGAAATTGGCATTCTTTCCTAGCTCGGGATTTTGACCTTTTGCTGTGTTACTACTTCTTGCAAGTTCCTTATGCTTCCGCAAGTTCCCTCCCGGTGCTCCTTTAGCAGTATCAGCAACATTTTGAGCTATATAGACGACATCTGGCCGAACTTGGGGATCATAAGGGAATGATTGTGCAACGTTGGTATTCGGGGTTCCATTGGCCTGAGATGCATGAGGTGAACCGGATGGGTTGGATGGACTGGAGCCGCCTTGCGTGCCCGAGGTGACGTTCCTTGTATTGGTGTTGTTCAAACTCTCCAAAAAGGTCTCCTTGATTTCAGGCACTCTCATTAACTGGGTCATGGGCAGGCTCACTCTTATCTTCTTGAATTCCTCTGTCACACACTGGCTTAGTCTCTTTAGTTTATCTTTGGGATTGCTATCCCTGGGAACAGGGGCTTTGGGAGCGGCACCTCCGGATGGATCAATTCTTTGAGACGCATCCCTCTGTCGGTATTCCGGTGAATCCCTTGGGTAGCTTGGATTGTTATTGGCATTTGAATCCGGTGGAGTCTGGTAACTGTTCGGAGGGGTCGAGGTGGTCAACGGCTCTTGGGGGCAATAATTCCTTTGGTAGACCCTTGGACCTGCATTCCTGGCTGATTGCTGGAATGCTTGCACTTCATCCACCTGCTCAGCTTGGAAGTCATAATTGTATGGAGGGTAGTAGTATGAATCTTCGACGAGACCATTTGCTAATGCAGGAGGAAATCTTCTGTCGTACCCAATGGAGTCACACTCTGGCGCAGGAGGGAATGCGAAATCCTCTAGGATAAGGGCTTGATCATACCTCGTTGAGGGAACAATTTCATATCTCGTGGCGGGTGGAGGGATGTCCTGAGCTTGTGAGCTCTGCATTTCCTTGTGAAAGATGTCCGCAACAATCTTGAACTCAGTGCATTGCAAATCCGAATGTTGGTTGGTGTTGTGCAATCTACACCAACTGGACAGTGTTGCTTATGCTAGGAAAACTCTATTCGCCGGCCTGTCCGCGGAACTGGGAGGATTGTCCAAAGGAGAAGGGACGTTTCCATTTTTTGGAGTTGTGTTCCACGTCCCATTCTGACTCGGGTATCTTTGATGGTTCTCCCGGAATCCCAGATTATTTCCTTGATTATTTCCTTGGTGATTCCCTTGATATCCTTGACTTCCTTGGGAATTCCTCTACATTTTTGCAAGTGATTGTTCTAGTTCCTGAGGTGAGTGACTTCTGTAGATAGCTTTCTTACTTGGTCAATCGACTCTTTCATCTCGTCTTTCTCCTCCTGAGATCTTGTGGAGGACATGCCTTGAAGATACACTGGTTGTGCATGCATTGTTTTAGAGATGGGCACTCTGGGGGGGAGTACCAACTGGTTGCTGGGAGTTGGGATGTGATTCATCACTGGGGTGTGATGTGCCAACCCCTGATTTATCCCCTAGATTTGATTCGTCATAGCAGCATATCCTAAACGGTTAAGTGAGCCGTGGGTATTCATTCCTAACTCCACATTGACTTTGACAACCTCAGTATATGCTTCTATTAGTGTGGTCGGAGGATTGGTCTTCCTCTGCACGATCATGGAAGTGAGACGATCCAATGCCGCATAGTATATCGCTCTAGCCACGTCATCATTTATGGTATACGGGGCCTACAATCTTGAGTAGGCCTTGTGGAACCTATTGTTGAAGGTGCTGATGGATTCGTGCTCTTGTCTCCGCACTTCGACAAACTGTTTGTACAACTCCGTCGGATTGATGGGAAATCTGAACTTGGCCAGGAAGGCATCCTTCAAGTTCCCCCAATTGGTGATTGAATTAGCAGGTAGGTTGATATACCAATAAAATGTGTCTCCTTCCAAAGAGTACGAAAATAGTCTACACACCACATCCTCATGTACAACTTGTCTATTTTGCATCACGTCCTCGAAAATCTTGATATGCTCTTCCGCTCTCCGGTTTACATCATTGATGTGGAATTTGAAGCAAAAGTGTTTGGGATTCTTCGGCATATCGTTGTAGTTGGCGAAGGTCATGAGAGGGGAAACATTCGGCGGAGGCCAAGCCATTGGGATGTTTGCTGGTTGGAGCGGGACTTCTTGAGCTGGTCCTTATGGATTGCTGGGTTGAACAACTCCTGGAACAAGATTTCCAGGTGGCGGGGTCTGGAACAGATTCGAGAGGTCTCCTCCACTGGGAGATCCCTAACTAGATGATGCTGCCTTCTTTCCTCCCCTGGCCTTGGAGAGGAAATCTAATTCCACGTGACTCTGGGAGGCTCCTGGAGTGGACCTTAGGATTCTCTGATTCCTCTCCAGTGAGAAAGAGATGATTCGATCCAGCGTGCTCTTTCTTTCACCTTCCTCGGAAATGAAACACTCTGTCGGAAGCAATCAACCCTCCTTCTAGCGCCAATTTATGTTGATGCGTTGGAAGAGAGGGGCGTGCTGATGAAAACAATGTCTTTGAATGGAGCAATGCCTTTGTTCTGCCCTCCTTCTAGCGCCAATTTATGTTGATGGGTGTTTTTGTGACTGCAACAAACATTAGAATAAAACACAGAGTATTCTATCCTCTCTTGAATAAAGCTTCTTAGACGCTGAACTAGGTGATCGAATGAGACTGCTCCAAGGTTCCTTTTGTGTCAGGTCTTGACGTGCATAGGGATAGACTCAGTGAAATGATGTGATTTGCTGGTAATCACAAGGGGGACTTACGTATTAGACTTAGTGTTCAGTGCTCGAGGAAGAAAGTCGGGGGGTTTCAGTGGATTTTGGAGTCTTGGACTTGGATTCTTCTTTTCCTGGACTGGATTCTCAACTTCCGGCAGGAAAAGATCTAAGTTTAACCGGACTAATCTATGCGGGCAAAGAATGATTTTGCAATAGGCTCTTCTATGATCTACTCCTAAGGAAAATTCAAAGAAAATGAAAAAGATAGGGATAGTGGATGAGAGTTCAGGGATCTAGATGACGGGAAGGACTACTGCTGAAGATTGATGCTGGAACCATGCTTCTGCTTCATCATGCGACAACAACTAGGCAGAGATGGTGCGATCTTCTGGGATAGGGGCAGGGATTTTCATAGTGTCCTGACATGGAACGTGGGACTTGATCATTCAGGAACAGTCGAAGTTAAGCTTGGAATCAATTTAGACTAACCATATAAAGTGATTTGCAAGCCACAGATCACAAATGGTATGAACAAATCAACATTCAATCATTCAACAATAACATTTTTCATCATATTAACTAACAAAAGCTTGAAATAAAGGAAATAACTTGAATAACTTTCAGATTTGCTTCAAGGAATCAATAAGACCATGTCAAACATGTAAAGAATCATCTGAACACCAATATTCAATGTTTATATTCTTGCTTCAGAAGTCTGTATTACAACAATCCAACTAATCCTTGGAGTTTCAGCTCAAAAATACAATGCAGAAATGAAAACTAGCTACTAGGGTGCTCTAGGAGCATCAAAATGATGGAAAAGGGAGAGAGCAAAATGAGGCACCCCCAGCCTTTATATAGGCAACCAAAAATACATTAGGGCAAAAGGAAATTAGATTTCTTTGAAATGTGTACCATGAGTCCGGAACCCTAGGAAAAGTAGGTGGGGTCGTCAGATTCCTCATGTAGGTGACTGCCACCTGTCCTGGACGTCAAAAGGTGAAAGGATGACCGCCATCTGTCCTGGGTGTCCCAACTGACTAGGACTCCTGGACAGGATTGTCCTGCTTGTCTGGAACTTCCTCCTGCTCCTTAGTCTCTGCCTCTAGGAACTTGGTCAGGAAAACTGCCAACTCGTCCATAGGAATATTGGGCATGTTTTCAATTCAGAACTCCATGATGGATGCGGTGGTGGTACAGGCAACAAGGATATTTTCCCAATCCGCCCTCAGCTCTTAGATATTGTTAATGAAGATCAGGAATGAGGACGCATCCTCAAGATGGGATTCTTGGGCAAGATAAGCAGCTTCGAAGTATATGCTCCGCATCTTGCCTTTCAACTCCTCTAAGTCAACAACTCCATCCGGTGCTACCTCCAGATCAAACCAGGCCTCCAAGGATACAAGGATTTTGTCCTGGATTTCCTTCAACATGGCGTGGCCCTGGGAAGTGTCACCTTCAATCCTCTCAAGGTTATCTCTCTTCATGACCAAGGTGGAATACCAGCTGAGGAAATCATATACTGAATTTGCATGTATTACTTTGTTCCTCACCAAGTCTGGCTTCGGAGTGTTCATCAGTGCCTTCAGTCTAGGGATGGTTTCCTCTTGAATGACTATGAATTGCTGACATGCATCCAGAATTGCTCGATTTCTATCCATGAGTGTTGTAATTCTCTTGTTCACCTAGACGAGGTCTTCTATGAACTTATGGGCTCTATTCGAGACCTTCTCCATCCAACCTTTTGCTATATGGCCGGCTGTCCTCAAAACTTCAACCTCAGCTAATGAATCCTTAGTTATGCTTAGAGGTTGGGCCGTTCCTCCTTGGGCGGACTGCAATGGGCCCATGAGCTGCTGGATGTGCTGCCACAATTCCTCATTCTCTTGCTTCAACTAGTTCTTCTTTTCTTCTTCCTTCCTCAACCTTTCTCAGATGGCGGCAATGGAATCCTCCAGATCCTTCATTTCTTGATCCTTCTGGTTGGTCCAAGGTCGACCTTCAAGATGTCAAAATCCTTACGACTGATGTCCTCCTTCACTTCGCTTACCCTGGGAATTGCTACCTCTACTCGGTGGGATCCTGATTCATCCCTTGTGATCCTGGAAAACTTCTTCGCCTTCTTTAGATCTGTGGATTTCCCTATCCTGGCCAGAAAATCACCAAATTCGGTGGAAGGATCATTCTTCCTGATTGTCTTCTTCTGCAACCTGTCCTGTAACCAACTGGGTTTTGCGGATGGATTGACTTCCTTCTGTGGTTCCTGTGGATCTTGACCAACTTGTGGTGTGGGTATCGATATTTCGCCGGAATTGAACTCCTCATCGAGGAATTCCAAATCAGGGTGATGGAGCATGTCCTCAAGTCAGACCTCCCCTGGATTCCGCGATGAAAGGTTAAGTTGATTTCCCACCATCAGGCTGGGAGTCCGTTCCCAGGTGGAAACCATGGACTCATTATCTTCCTGATCAACTTGCTCATTCGGGACCATTTCCTCCTCCACAAGTCCTTTACCTTTAACTGTTTGCATATTGTCATTGGAAAAAAGATAACCTCCCGGATGAAAGAAGTGCTGGTAGAGTGAGGCTTACTTGCATTTTGCTCCTCCTGGTCAGGCCTGCTGATAGGCTCCTTCTGAGCCTTTACTCTCTTCGCTGGTGGATCTTCCACAGGCCTGTTCCTTACTTCCTGTCTTCCTGTTCCTTGTTCCTTCGTAGGAGTTTCTTCGGTCATGTCCTCGGAAGACTGAGAATCCAAGTCTCCCATCAGGTCATAAGTCGGGCAAATGCCCCTCTTGTGCAATTTCTCTGTCTGTTGGTTTATCCATTTTTGTGTTACCGTTAGCATGGGTGCCATCAGATCGTCTAAGTGGGTGACCTCCGGATCGGACTAAACCAAGGGTAGGAGAGGCTTATCCTTCTCCTGTTCGAAGAATGGTTGGACTTGCCTTCCATCCTCCTTAACTTGATCCGGGACTGAAAAGATCTCGGTGGCCTTGATCATGTCAACTGAAAGCTCGGAAGATGTCCTCCGCTCTTCGAAGTCATCCTCGACATTTGCCCAGTGGTCCTCTAGATATATCTTATGTTTATGCCTCCTTCCACATGCTACCCGGGTGGTATTGAACGGGTCAAAATTCTCCCGCAAGGAATGAGTCACCAGGTTGTAGAACTGTAGCTCCTGTTCGGATCTTTCTATGGCTTGGAGAGATGGGCATGCCTTGACTGCATCTTTCGTCTAGACTGGGTCTATTGGTATGTGGCGATTGATCATGCAAGTACTGTACACAAGTTATGTATCCTTGCCAGGGTTTGGGGCCGGGTCGGGCCCCGAGTGGGGGTTCGGGGGCGCAACCCCCAAGAAATTTTTTTCCCTCTTTTTGCATGATAAGAGTCGGTTGTTAATTTTTGTTAACCGACAAAAGAAAAATGACATTGCAAAACCCTAATTCTAGAAGCTTCCGAAAAGCTTGTTATAAGCGGTTGGGATTTATGGTACAACGATGTATTCACGAGATTGTAATATGTTTTGCACTGGATATTAAAATCATTGGATGGCTGAGTTTCTGTGGATGTAGCCCATATTGGGTGAACCACGTTAAATTTCTATGTTGATATCTTTTGTGTTATTCCTCATTGTTATATTTGGGTTATTTAATATGCATATAATTGTCAGTGTTTATTGCTTTGATCTACCCTAACCCTAACAACTGGTATCAGAGCGGGTTGTGTTTGATTATCATCTGCAGGAAGGTCTCACGGTTGAGTGGGAGTCTCACTGTTAAGTGGGAGCAATGGTGGACGAGGGTAAATTGAAGGTAGATAAATTCAATGGGCAGAACTATCAATTATGGAAGATGCAGATGGAGGATTATCTCTATCAAAAGGATTTATGGAGGCCATTGGAAGGAGTAGCCAAGAAACCGACATCAATGACTGATGAGGATTGGGAACTTCTGGACAGAAAGGCATTGGGAACCATTCAGTTGTGCCTGGTACCATCTGTGGCATTCAATATAAAAGAAGCGAAGACAACAAGTGAACTGATGAAAGCTTTGGCCAAATTGTATGAAAAACCCTCAACCTCTAATAAGGTATTTCTCATGAAGCGTTTGTTTAATCTGAAAATGATTGAAGGTGGATCTGTGTCAGATCATTTAAATGAGTTTAATACGATTACCAGTCAGTTAACTTCTGTAAAAGTGAAATTTGATGAAAAGGTAAGGGCTCTCTTGGTTTTATGTTTTTTGCCAGAAAAATGGAATAGCTTGGTAATGGCTGTAAGTAACTCTGTCTCTGGTTCAAATACTTTGAAATTTGATGATGTTGTTGGTGTTATCCTTAGCGAGGAAATGTGATAGAAAAGCACAGGTGAGACTTCAACATCTGGTAATGCTTTGACTGTAGAGAACAGGGGAAGAACAAAGGAAAGAGGAAAAAGCCCTACAAATCGTGGGAAGTCACAAGGAAAGTCGAGGAAAGGCAGATCTAAATCCAGACGAAGAATGGATTGCTGGCACTATGGAAAGCTAGGACACTTGAAGAAGGATTGCTGGTCTCGAAAGGGCAAACAAGGAGACAGACAACATGATGACAGTAAAGAAGCTAATGTTGCAAGTAATAAATTACATGATGCTTTAATTCTGTGTTTAGATAATGTTAATGATTCTTGGGTAATAGATTCAGGGGCTTCATTTCATGCCACACCCCATAGGAAATATTTTGTAGATTATGTTCAAGATGATTTTGGACATGTATATATGGGTGATGATGAACCTTGTCAGAGTGTTGGAAAACGAAAAATAAAAATCAAGTTATAGAATGGAAATGAATGGTTGCTACAGGAGGTAAGACATGTTCCAAATTTGAGAAGGAATTTAATCTCTGCAGAACAACTGGGTAGTGAAGTTTGTATAGTTACCTTTTCAGACAAAATCTGGAAGGTCATTAAAGGTGCATTAGTAGTAGCTAAAGGTGAAAAGGTGGGCACATTGTATTTGTGTACTGGCAATACTTATTCTACCTTAGCTGCTACAGAAATAGTTGCTACTGAGACAGTTATAACACTTGCTGCAGGGACAAAAACAAAATTGTGGCACCATAGACTTGGGCACATGAGTGAGAAATGGATGAAGATTCTTCACTCCAGAAAGTTGCTACCAGGGCTGAAGAAGATTGACTTGGAGTACTACAAAAATTGTGTTTATGGAAAACAGAAAAGAGTCCGATTTCTCAAAGTTGGGAAAGAGAAGAAGAGTGAGAAATTAGAGCTTGTGCATTCGGATGTATGGGGACCATCTCAGGTATCTTCTCTTGGTGTCTCTTGCTATTATGTTATTTTTATTGATGATGTAACTAGGAAAACATGGGTGTATTTCCTAAAACAAAAATAAGAAGTATTTGAAACTTTTAAAAAGTGGAAAGCTTTGGTTGTGAATGAGACAGGAAAAAAGTTGAAGTGTCTCAGATCTGATAATGGGTATTGCAGCAGAGAATTTGAGAATTATTGTTCATATAATAGAATTCGCAGGCAGAAAACAGTTCCTGGAATGCCACAAGAAATGGTGTGTCTGAGAGGATGAATAGGACCATTATGGAGCGTGCAAGGAGCATAAGATTGCATGCTAGACTACCCTTACACTTTTGGGCAGATGCTGTACATACTGCTGTTTATTTAATAAATAGGGGACCTTCAAATCCTTTGAATGGTTGCATTCCGGAGGAGGCATGGATGGGCAAAAAGGTAAACTAGTCATTTATGAAAACATTTGGTTGTGAAGCTTTTGTCTATGTTGATATTCAAAATAGAACCAAGTTTGAGGCTAAGTCTAAAAAATGTACCTTCATTGGATATGGAGTAGATGAATTTGGTTATTGGTTATGGAATTATGAAAATCATAAAATCATTAGGAGCAGAGATGTTATATTCAATGAGAAGGTCATGTATAAGGATTAGCTGCAGGAAAATAAGCATGAACAGGCCAAAAAAGAATATGTGGTGCTGGATGAGATTCTAGAAAATAAAATGTTAGTGGTACCTGATGCTCAACAACAAGTTATCCCACAAACTCCTGCAAGTGTTAGACATTCTACAAGAATAACTAGACCTCCTGAAAGATTTTCTCCATCGTTATATTCTATATTTTTAACTGATTCTGGTGAACTTGAAGGTTATGAAAAAACAATGCAGGTAGATTCCAAAAAGCAGCGGGAGCTAGGCATGAAAGAGGAAATGGATTCCTTGCTGCAGAATCAGACTTGGGACTTAGTCCAATTGCCTGCAGGTAAAAGAGCATTGCCAAATAAATGGGTTTACAGGTTGAAGGAAGAAGATGGAGGCAAGAAAAAATATAAGGTCAGACTTGTGGTAAAAGGTTTTGCATAGAAAAAAGGTATAGATTTTGATGAAATGTTTTCTTCGGTTGTAAAGATGACTTCTATTAGAACAATTCTAAGTCTTGTGGCTGCGGAAGACTTGCATCTTGAACAACTAGATGTGAAAACAACTTTTCTGCATGGGGATCTGGAAGAGGAAATATACATGTAGCAACCACAGGGATATGAGGTCAAGGGTAAAGAGGATTTTGTGTGCAGGTTAAAGAAGAGTTTGTATGGCCTGAAGCAAGCACCTCGACAATGGTATTTGAAATTTGATAGTTTTATGGCTGAACAAGGTTACAAAAGATGTCATTCTGATTATTGTGTTTATTTCAAGAAATTGGGTAATGGCAGCTATATTATCCTATTGCTTTATGTTGATGGCATGCTTGTTGTCGGGTCTAACATGCAGCATATTAATGAACTTAAGCAGAAATTAGCAAATTCATTTGCTATGAAGGATTTGGGTGCAACAAAACAAATCCTTGGTATGAGGATCACACGGGATAGAACAAACAAAAAATTATTTTTGTCCCAAAGTGAGTATGTAGAGAAGGTGTTGAAAAGGTTTAACATGCAGAATGCAAAAGTAGTTAGTACACCTTTGCCTAGTCATTTTAAGTTGACTAAGGAGATGTGTCCAAAGAGACAAGAGGAGGAAGACAAAATGTCTAAGATACCATATGCATCAGTAGTTGGCAGCTTGATGTATGCAATGGTATGCACAAGGCCAGATATTGCACATGCAGTGGGAGTTGTGAGTAGGTATATGAGCAATCCGGGAATGGAACATTGGAATGTTGTAAAATGGGTTCTCCGATATTTGAGAGGTACTACTTCAAAGAAACTATGTTTTGGAGGAACAAATTCTACTCTAAAATGATATGTTGACTTTGATCTGGCTGGTGATATTGATAGCAGGAGTACTACAGGGTATGTTTTTACTGTAGGAGGTACTGTAGTTAGTTGGATTTCAAGGCTGCAAAAGGTTGTTGCACTTTTAACCACTGAAGCTGAGTATGTTGCTGCTATAGAAGCTAGCAAGGAGATGATTTGGTTACAACATTTTCTGGAGGAATTGGGGCAACAACAAGAAGATAGCCCTTTGTACACTGATAGCCAGAGTGCCATTCATCTTGCCAAGAACTCAACTCTGCATTAAAAAACTAAGCATATACAGCTTAGATACCACTTCATCCGGTCAGTTTTAGAGGATGGGCAGTTGAAACTGGAGAAAATTCACACAAGTGAGAATCTTGCAGATATGTTCACAAAGGCAGTTACACGGGAGAAACTAATTTCCTCATCAGTTTCCATTGGCCTTCATGACTGATAATGGTGGACTTAAGAAACCAGCCAGGCCTATAATCTAGTGGGAGCTACAAGCGTAGCGGTGTCGTCCAGGATCAGTCTCCAAGTGGGAGATTGTTGGTATGTGGCAACTGATCATGCATGTACTGTACACAAGTTATGTATCCTCGCCAGCGTTCGGGGTCGGGCCGGGCCTCGAGTGGGGGTTTGGGGGCGCAGCCCTGGAGAATTTTTTTTCCTTCTTTTTGCACGATTGGAGTCGGTTGTTAATTTTTGTTAACCGACAAAAGAAAAACGACATTGCAAAACCCTAATTCTAGAAGCTTTTGAAAAGCTTGTTATAAGCGGCTGGAATGTATGGTACAACGATGTATTTGCGAGATTGTAATATGTTTTGCATTAGATAATAAAATCATTGGATGGCTGAGTTTCTGTGGATGTAGCCCATATTGGGTGAACCACGTTAAATTTCTATGTCGATCTCTTTGTGTTATTCCTCATTGTTATATTTGGGTTATTTAATCTGCATATAATTGTTAGTGTTTATTGCTTTGATCTACCCTAACCCTAACAGGGTAGGCTACCCTGACCTTCTTCTTCTTCTTCTGAACTTTGTCGTATACTGAGAGTTGCCTTGTCAATTCCAACAGGACCATCTTGTTCGAAAGATACCTTGGCAGTCTATATGGGTAGGCAGAGAATCCTTGCACTTTGATGTATGTGAACTTCGGGAATTGGATGAACTAGGAGCCATAAGTGATCAACTACTTGGACTTAGGTGATAACCTTTGGTGAGTGCCTCCTTGGAGGATCTTGGTAACGCGCATGGCGAATGCGTCATTAAACCTCCTGAAATGGTTTATGTTCTGGAGGTGAAGCTGGGTGTAGCAATCATAGACCTTGACTTGCCCTTCTTGATTTCCGATACGTCCCTTCCATGACAGTCCTTGATATTTGTTATTCCTTGCCAGCATATAGATCACATGGGAACTCATGTAAAAGGCCTTTGATTCCTCCAGGTTTCAGAATTGTGCATCAATACTGTCACTGAGGAGTCGAGCCCAATCAATCATCTTTGTCCCAGCGGTGACTTCCTCGATGTAGTAGAACATCCATGGCTCGAAGGTAGAGGACTTCCCATGATCCTGTTCAGCATGATGACAAGGTCTCCATGCTCTTGCCTGAAGTCGGATTTAAGCAGTGTCCTTGGCAACTTGGAATGGTGAGGCCTTTTCTTCTGCATCCATGACTTGTTAATGATCTTGAAATAGGTTGCCGGATCAGCCTGGAACATCTCAGCTGACTCCTCCTTACTTGTGTACTTGATGGGACTATAGACAGGTATGTTGAACGCCTCCGCAATCTTTTCCTTGGAGAAGTAGGCGACCACTGTGTTGTTGCGATCGAAAACCATCCTTCGTTTCGGATCATAGTGCATGAAACATTCCACGATCAGCTTGGGACAAGGAATGACGGGCAGGAAACATGCGGCGGAGGCAACTCCATTCTGGACGATCTTAGCTGCAAGCTGGGATGGAGGACGTCCATCTACTCCGTACATTCACTTCCTAATTTCCTCCATTCTTGAGGGATGGATGTTGGTGTCTCCCACGTTTGGCCATTTTGAGATGATTCTGGACTCCGGGAGTGTCCCTTTGAGGGCAACCTTCATTTGAGTTTGTCTTGAAGAGCTTGCCTTGGCACTTTGTTGATAACTGAGAGGGGGGGGGGGGTGAATCAGTTATCCTAATTATTTCTTCTTTCTGAACTTTCTTATTAATTAATGCAACATTAATTCAAATAAGCAAACATTACCATGAAAACGAAAAACACATGACAGTATTTTTGACGTGGAAACCCTGTTAAGGGAGAAAACCACGGGGTGATTAACCCAAGGATTATTCTCTGTTAGAAGAATAAGGAAATACAAAATGGCACTTGCCAATTAGGGCTCACTACCCGAGCACACTGCTCACAAAGGAGGCACACTGCCTACAAGGAGACACACTGTCTACAAAAGAATGTTATACAATACTTGAACTGATTGGAAGCATCCACATATGCTGGAGTTCAGTTCCGGTTAGGCTCAGTACACTAATCTGTTGCACTTCATCTTTCCTCTTCTCTTATGCTGCTTTCCTTTCACATACCGGACCTTCCTTACTGCCTCTGCTCTGCTCTACTATTTTTCGCATACCACATATATCACCACAACACTTCTCACAACTAAATCCATCCTTTATATATATCCGCACAAGTGATTTCATTATCTTTCTAGTCGGCACCCGGAACAGTCAATCTTCTCACAAACTCTGTTCTGTCGGTTGAATCCTTACACATCAAGTAATACGGATCAAGCATATACTTGTAGAAATCATTAATCATGTCGGCCAAACATGATTCATGTCTTCATAACCTTTAACACCATCAGTAACACATCTGGAAAGTAGTCTGATGTTCTGTCAGTCAGTTCTTCCTCTGTTCACACTGTCACTCAGGAATCCGGTACTCAACTATTCATATATTTTCCCTTGTCCATCACCGGAGGCTAAATCCTTGGAATCTATTACTTAAGGTAGTCCTTTTGACTTTCCCAAATCCGCACTTCACCAAGATACTTCCTCTGAGAGATTCGGACCTGTCTGTCGAACCTTGCCACAAGCTCTGTTCTTGTTTACCGGACCTCAACAATCTTCATTCTGACTTCCGGTAGAGACACACCATGTCCTGCGGATGTGTGGGATGAACTTTGTTGCCATCAATGACAATAATCATTTTTCCATATAGTGTCTCTTGCCAACAATCTCCCCCTTTGGCATTGATGGCAACACTTAGTGAAAAATGACTAAGTGTTTACACTATGCTCCCCCTTGGCTGATGCTCTGTCTTTATATACATTTTCCGGAGCTCCCCCTTAGTTGGATTCCTCATTTTTTACTGCTCCTCACTCCCCCTTTGACATCAATGGCAAAGGATAGGGTCCGCACACCAAAATTTTCAAAAAATTTACTATACTTAGCCGCATAAGTATATACATATGGCATACTTACATATACTTAAGTATGTCTGCAAAAGTTGTCTTCAACTGTATAACTTCTGTCGCCCAACTCTGCTTCATCCTGTCCAAAATTGAGATATGCCCACTCAACAGGAATGCAAACGCATCTGCCCTTTTTAGATCTGTCGGATCATTTGTCTGGGCTGTAATTTGAGCTTCACTTATGGCCTCATGCATGGCCTCTAACTTAGGGACAATGATCCTCCTAAGTTCACCCATCCGACTGATCATGTTCTTCCTTTCCTTCTCAAAATTCTTTATTGCATTTGTGATTGCAATAGTTTGACACTCTTGATTTACTATGGAGGAAGAGAGAGGATCAAAACTTTGAGACAAACTTAGTAGTTTATCCTCTTGCTCTGTTATTTTCTTCTCAATCTCTACTGTTACTTTGGACCAGAAGATACAAAATTTGTATATTTCACCACCATCCTTAAAAGTATTTTCTAAGCTCTTTATCCCAATACTCATATTTCTCCTATCATTAGTGATTAATCCTTGTACCTCTGAGAATCTCTTATCCAAAAACTCCTTCTGGACCTTTTCTTCAGCTGATTTTTCTAGAGAATCAAAATGTGTACTAACACTGCTGACTAAGGTTTTGAGATTACCGGAAGAGGAGGCTATGGGATCCTTTTGAAAAGATGGTATGATCTTTTCCAGCACTCCGGATGCAGCTTCTATTGACTCACAATCTTCCATATGAGACTTTAGGAGTTTTTCATTCGCCTTAGCATTTGCAAATGAAGCTATCTTCATTGTCTGTACCGGAGAAAGAGAATCAAAATTGAATGGACCTTGTAGAAGCTCCGGTTCATCAATCTCCATTGTTTCTTTACTCAGAAATTCTTGGACAGTTTGTGCAGTGTCTCTTGCTGGAGACAGATGTTTCTTCTGTTTTGCAGTCTTGGAGCTGTCCTTTGGAGTTTTCTCTCCTTCTACATTCCCACCACTAGTAGTTGTGGTTTTCTCTACTAAAGTCTTCTGTCCTCCTACAACCTTTGCACTGTCACCTTCTTTTTCCTTCACCTCTGCTTCTTTCTCCTGTGATTTTTCTTCTCCTTTAGATCCGAAGACTGTAGGGGAAACCGGAGGGGAAATGTTGGTCTGTTCGGGGCCCACCTCTTCTGACATTTTCTCAGGAGTTTCTTCTGCAACATTTGTAGGATCAGTACCCAAGTCCTCTATGATAGGAAGATTAAATCTTTTGAAGGTTTTCCGAAGAATCTCGTCAGTGTCCTTGGCTACCTTGTCGGTCTCACCAAGCATAAGCTGATTCATCCTTGCTTTGCTCCTGAATTCATCCTTGCTGTCTTTGAATACCATGTTCATTGTCTTGGGATCAATTGAAGGATATCGATAGCTGAATAGCTATCTGTTCCCGGATCTCAAGGTCTTTTGCCATGGCATTGGTCTTTCTCATTTCCAACTCCTTCTCTAGACTCTTAGGAATTAGAGAGATAATTTCAATAAAAGCTTTATTGTAAATGTTCAGATACCTGATTGTAGCTTCCTGCAGGATCTTTTGGTCGGCCTCATTGTAATCATCATAGAATTCGGCCATTGGTTGAAGGTTTCCATCCACAGTGACTGATTTGATTACACTTTCTAGGGACAGGGTGGGCTTTTCAACAAATTCCTCTGCTATTTCTTCCTTGTCTTGGTCTGAGGAGGGCTGACCGGATCCTTTCTTCTTCTGCTTCTTTATTTCCTTTACCCCCTCATCTGATTCGGTTTCTTCTTCATCTCTTTGACTTGCATAAGCCCTTGTGGCTTTTGTCTTTGACCTTTTCACTCCTTTGCCGGATGCTTAGACTTCCGGTTTTGAGCTTTTAGCTGGGACAGGTGCTGGTCTCTTTGAAGATCTGGTCCGGGTGGAAGTTTCTACCGGAGCACTTTTCTTGCTTCCTTTTTCTGCCTCTTTCTTCTCCTCATCAGCTTTTTGTCTCTTTTCCCGGTTGGCATCAAGTGCCTCCTTTGAGATCCCAAGGCCTTGTGCAATATGTTCTACTTCTTTTCTCACCTTCCTTTTCATCTCTGGTTCTCTGAGTTCCACATGGATCTTTACACTCAGCTCCTCAAAGGTTCCAAACCTTTCTGCCTTTGGATCTTTAGGCTGACTCAGCATGTGTTGAACATGCAGCTGCACAATCTGTTCATCAACTTCATACCCCATGGGCATGATCCAGACTGTCCTTGGTTCTACTGCCTCCATTAGGCACTGATCAGTCTCTACCATAAAGCAGACTGTGTCCTTGTATTTCTCAACAAGAGACTGGGGAATCCTTTCTCTTGATTGCATCATGTTCTGAAAGTTTTTGAAGTATCCCCACATGGTTGTATTTCTTGCTTTAGCATCCCCAAGCCCATGCAAATAGTCTTTGATCTGAACTGCTACTGATTTGTCATTCTGCCATACCCATCCATTTGATCCGGGCAACTCATTCATAAAGTAGAAAAATAAACATACTATTAGTGCACCATATTTGAAAGAGTTTTTCTTGTCCTTTTTGATCTTTTGTATGTTTTCCATTAACTGGCTCAAGAGAAGTTCACAGAGATCATATTCTGCATTTTTTCTCAGCATCTCATAGGCCGTGTATACTGCAGTTCCGGATATTGAATTCTCCCTACTGGAATGATATATCTTGTATCCTATTATCATAGATGCATACTTGATATCCGAGTTAGTAATATCTTCAATAGTCATTGCCCTCTTATCAAATTTTGATCCGGTGGCCTCAGTTACAATGTTGTTTTTGATAGATTTGAGGACAGGTATTCCTCCGGAGGAGTGTAAACCAATTACTGCCCTAATTGCTTCCTTGGTGATTTTGCAAGGTCTGTTCAGCCATAGAAAGTTGTCATGTACCCTACTCAATACATACCGGACCCATTCATTTTCTTCAAAGCAGGGGAAATGAATGAACTGATCAAAGTGTTTTTCTCGGATGCTCTTATACTGAGGTTTGATCTCAAAAGAATCATCTATTAACTGCTTGTGGTATAAGTCTCTTAGTTTGAATTCCCCAAAATCTTCAATGTTTGCATGTATATAAACCCTAATATCTTCAGTGTGCAAAACGCCATGTGGAACACTGGAAAATGCACCTAGGGGGTCTACCTCCAAGGATTTGTATGGATGTTTCTTAAATGTAGGGCGAGGTCTATCAGAAATCTTTACAATATTTGGAGTACCCATTATCAAGAGATTTGCAGTGAGATGTTTGAAAATGGAAAATACCTTTTTCGCCTATCGGTTTCACGGAGTAGGTTGAATTGATCTCTGGAAGTAATGACTTCTGCAAGTGATCTTCGATGAACTTGAGAAATTTCGTTGCAGAGCTCCGCTTTTTGTTTCTTCTTGAGTGCAGAATGAACGAGTGATTAATGAAAAACCCTTATATTGCTCCGCGAGCCCTAATATCAGATTGTAATAAATGCTCGACCTACATTATTCCGGTTTGCCTGGTTTTCTTTGTTCAAGGAGGAAGAAACTCATCCGGATCATTATGATTCCCTTGTGATTGATGTTAGTGATGAATCATCATATCCACTTGTCCTTCTGATCATCTTATGTATCCGCAGATCAAGCTGTATCAATTTGGAATCATACCGGGCCAATCTTGTGAGAACCCTGTTTTACTGGAAGACTTGCTTAACCGGACCAATTTTGAAGGATTTGAACTTTTTAAATTTTCTTGCAGATCTCTCAGATCTTTACCTGACCTTCCTTACGTGTTTCTCTAGAAACCCTTTGATCCGTAGCTTCTCATGTGCCAATTTCAGGCACCACTTAATTGGCTGGGGGAACAAGGTTTTCTTTGTGTCTTCCCCTGAGCCAGAGCTCACCTTTTAGTTTCCGGAAGGAATATCAGCACCAGAGTCTGGTGCGGATCCAACCTCTACATTCTCTGAACTTTTTTTTACCCAAATCTTGTTCATCTCATTCCTAACTTCATCCGCATTCACCTTTTGTTTACCCTTATCTTGATTTTGATTATGATATACAGGACCTCTTTTCTTCTGATTCCTGCTTCTACAGAATTTTGCATTATGACCGGACCTATTATAGATTTGGAAAACAACATTTCTTTGCATATTTGACTGATATCCTCTTGATCTGCATTGATTAGCCATATGACCTACTCTATTGCATGTAAAACATCTACCATTGAATGATTTGTTCATTTGCATATTTCTGCATTCATGAGACTTGTGACTATACCTTTTGCAGTTAAAACACTGTTCGAAGAAGGATGAATTAGTCTGATTCATTCTCTTTCTGCACTGATTAGCTTTGTGACCAAAGTGATTGCAGCTGTGGCAATATCCATTGAAGGATGGATATCTTTGAGCATTGGGCTGTCTTACCGGAGGTCTTCTAGGCCCGTTCCTTGGATTTTCTGATCTAAAATTCTTCTGTTTTTCTTTTCTCTTCAATTTCTTGGGTAAACTTTATAACTCCTGATTCCATTTCATGTCTTACCATAATTATTTCTTTTGATAACTTTTCACATAACTTGGTTTTCTCAGTCAGTTCCTCATTTGCATTATTTTCTTCACCTTGTCTTGCCAATTGCTGAAGAAGCTCCTTTCTCTTTTTCATAGAGAGACTTAATTTGTCTTTTAGTTCTCTCATAAAATCATCAGCCTGTTTGAGTCTTTCTTTTAATTCATTGACTTCAGAGTTTGACTATTCAAGATCCTCAAGGGCAGTCTTGAGTTGCTCCCTTAAACCATATGCATCCATTTGGACTCCCAGATCTTCCTCGAGCTATTAGACTCTGTTAGGAGGAACTTAGCTCTGATACCAATTGTTGATAACTGAGAGGGGGGGGTGAATCAGTTATCCTAATTATTTCTTCTTTATGAACTTTCTTATTAATTAATGCAACATTAATTCAAATAAGCAAACATTACTATGAAAAGGAAAAACACATGACACAGTATTTTTGACGTGGAAACCTTGTTAAGGGAGAAAACCACGGGGTGATTAACCCAAGGATTATTCTCTATTAGAAGAATAAGGAAATACAAAATGGCACTTGCCAATTAGGGCTCACTGCCGAGCACACTGCTCACAAAGGAGGCACACTGCCTACAAGGAGACACACTGTCTACAAAAGAATGTTATACAATACTTGAACTGATTGGAAGCATCCACATATGCTGGAGTTCAGTTCCGGTTAGGCTCAGTACACTGATCTACTGCAGTTCATCTTTCCTCTTCTCTTATGCTGCTTTCCTTTCACATACTGGACCTTCCTTACTACCTCTGCTATGCTCTACTATTTCTTGCATACCACATATATCACCACAACACTTCTCACAACTAAATCCATCCTTTATATATATCCACACAAGTGATTTCATTATCTTTCTTGTCGGCACCCGGAACAGTCAATCTTCTCACAAACTCTGTTTTGTCGGCTGAATCCTTACACATCAAGTAATGCAGATCAAGCATATACTTGTAGAAATCATTAATCATGTCGGCCAAACATGATTCATGCCTTCATAACCTTTAACACCATCAGTAACACATCCGAAAAGTAGTCTGATGTTCTGTTAGTCAGTTCTTCCTCTGTTCACACTGTCACTAAGGGATCCGGTACTCAACTATTCATATCTTTTCCCTTGTCCATCAACGAAGGCTAAATCCTTGGAATCTATTACTCAAGGTAGTCCTCTTGACTTTCCCAAATCCGCACTTCACCAAGATACTTCCTTTGAGAGATCCGGACCTGTCTATCGGACCTTGCCACAAGCTTTGTTCTTGTTTATCGGACCTCAACAATTTTCATTCTGACTTCCGGTAGAGACACACCATGTCCTGTGGATGTGTGGGATGAACTTTGTTGCCATAAATGACAACAATCATTTTTCCATATAGTGTCTCTTGCCAACACACTTGCCATTCACCTGTGGAATCAAGGGAAGAAATAGCAAAGTATAAGTTTTTAAAGAGGTAAGGACGGAGGCGGGATGAGGGTTTTTATTCCCACACATGAGAAGTTAGTACAACGAATTTATGCATGTGGGACTAAAAAATGATAAATGTTAAGTACATAGGAAGGAGAAAACAATAACATTCTAAGTAAGAAGCATTATCCTATGTATTCACACACCTCTCCTTGTAAAAGAAACTTTTGACCTTTAAAGGAATTTCTGATTTTTTTTGGATGGATTTCTGACCTTCTAATGGATTTTCTAATTTTTATGCAGGAATTTCTAAGTTTTAATGGATTTTTTGCTAAGAAATCTGCCTTAGCAGTATTCAGAAATATGAGTCTTGGAGAAGGATTCGCCTTGGGATGAAGGTGTCTTGGACTTGAATGATGAAATCTGCCCTAGGAAGATGAATTTCTGCCTGTGAAAACTTCAGAAATCTGCCTTTAACCTACAAAAAATCTACTCCTTTGAAGGATTTTGCTTTGGAAATGGTGAAATCTGTAACCTCCTTGGATGAATTTGCCCCTCAAGTGATGAAATCCCTTCCTTGGAGTCATAAGGAATGAAAATTCTGCCTTTAGAAGGTTTATTTCTGCTCTTGCTACCTTTAAATTGTGTTTGGAATGATAAGAATGAGGTGAGTGCCCCCCTATGTATAGGCAAACAACCTCCTCATGCCACTTGGCCAACCCAGGTTGGTCTAAAAAACCTAGCCGCCATACTTTATTACTCAACCGACTTAGATTTTTTGTCTTTTTCTCCTTGGGTTGGTGGTCGGGGATTTCAGTCGGTCGGGGATTCCATGAGGTCAGGGATTCCATGAGCAACTGGATTATGCGACCATGGATAACTTCTTCCTGAGTCAGAAATTTCTTCCCTTGGAGTGATTCTGAAACTTATTTGTTGAAATTTGGGTAAGTCTTGGAATGTTGCCTCTATGAAGGACCTCTAGAAGGAAGTTTGCGATCTCATGTTTGAACAGGAATCCTCTTGGGTTGCCCATTCCGGCAGGACTAGAATCCTTCAGGCTAGGTCAGTAGTGCACTACAGTCATGTTATCCAAGAGCGCAAATTCCCTGAGGAAGTGGATTTTGCGCTCAGGACAAAAAATCCTCCTGCAGCGCATAATCCACCTAGTCATGGATAGTGCGACCAGGGACAAATTCCTTCCAGGTTTTCCTCTCTCTGAGACTTACTTTCAAGTTCTTTTGTTAGAATTTTGCCAAATTTTGGAAATCTTCTCCTGCAGGATCTCATGAAGGTTATCATTTCATTTTGGACAGGAATCATTTGCAGAGGGAATTGGACTCCTTCTGTCCAGGAGCACAAATTCCCTAAGGAAGTGGATTTTGCACCTTGGTCAAAAAATTCTCGAAGAGCGCAAATTCCCTGAGGTAGAGGTTTTGTGCCCTAGTCAGAAAACTCTCCAAGCGCGCAAATTCCTTGAGGTAGTGGATTTTGCGCCCTAGTCCTTGTATGTTTAGTTTTCAAGATTTTGGCTAAGGACTTATCCTTCCTTTCAGTTTTATTGCTTGAGTGAGGTTTTAGTTTTGCAAAAGGTGAACTTTAGTTGCTTTACAGAGGTTCAATCATCGACATGGGATCTGAAACAAGGAGTTTTCCTCCATCCCCTAAGGGAATTTCAATCTTCATGGCGAAATCTTCCTAACAGACGGTGAATTCTTCATGCAGGCACCCATGGACAAGTCCGAGAATGATTTCCTTACAATTTACAAAGTTCAGACTGGGCAGGAATGTGGAGCAGGACAACCCTGATCCTGGGGCGCATAATCCAGTAGGTACTGGATTATGCGACCAGGACAAAAAACATCCCTGGGCGCATAATCCAGTACCTACTGGATTATGCAACCAGGAGGAAAATTCTTCCCTGGGCGCATATTCCAGTACCTATTGGAATATGCGACTAGGAACATTCCTGTGCCACAGTAAAAAAGCCATACATGAGGGGTGATTTGAACATTCATTATTTTTGGAATTTGCTCTAAGTCCTTGAAAACTCCATTGATTTGATAATCCTCTGAGTTATGATCTGAGATTGAGTGAGTCCTGGATCGGGATCCAAAGGACATTCCTTGGATTGAACTTCCGGACTAGAGCTATCGGGCCGGGAACTTAGTTCCATGACTGAAAGATGTACATGCCAAGGAGTGATAGTCTTTGTTGAATTCAGGACCTGGTCAGGATAAGAATCTGGATAGACCTTGGAATGGGATTCCGGGCAGGAATTCATTGAAACAAGACTCCGGGATAGGTACTTCCGGACAGGACTCCGGATTGGACCTCCAGACTGGATTCTTGGACTGGAGTCCGGGAATGATTTCCTAAGTGGAACTGGGGTCTTGAACAAGATTAGAACTGATTTCCATGTCGGGAGTGGAGAGAATCCATTCCTTAGGATGGAAAGATAAACTCCTTCCTGAGGATTTGTCCAGGAGTGCATTTAAGGTTTTACATCCATGCAGGAGGGATTCTCGGCGTTCACATCTTCGAGAATCCATGATCCGTCTTGACTAGTAACATCATCCCCTGTCATGAGGACATGCCAAAAGGTCCGTGATCAGAGTAAGAATCCGGGCTAAGTCAAAAAAGAGGGGGACCCAATTTGTAATTGGGGTTGATTTGTAAAAGGTCACAACACTAAAGAATGTGGCCTGCGACATTAGTATCAGTATTCTTGTTTAATTTTCTTTTCCTACGACATTAGTATCAGTATTCTTGTTTAAATTTTTTTTTTTGGATTGAGAGAGAAAAAATCTAATTAAAAAATTAGATACAAAGAAAAGAGCAATATTTTGGTATAAATTTATGTTAAACTTTTTCATGGATTAGTTAGGAGTCAAAACTAGAACCTCCCATTTACCGTTGAGGTACTCTACCACTGAGTTACTAGTACTCTTGGTGGCCGGTCCATCTTTGGTTCGGGTGTGGTTCATTTTCTACCACGCCCTTGAGCTACATTGTAGGTGCTCGGGGATCCTAGCTTGATCGGGCCTCCCATTTATTGTTGGGGTGCTCTATCATCAAGTTATTGGGCCTCTTGGTGGCTGGTCCATCTTTGGTTCGGGTGTGGCTCATTTTCTACCGCACCCTTGAGCCATATTGTAGGTGCTCGGGGATCGTAGCTTGCCCTACTTCTGTTGACCTGGGCTTTGATACCTTATTAAACTTTTCATGGACCAGCTAGGAGTAGAACCTAGGACCTCCCATTTGCTGCTGGGGTGCTCTACCATTGAGCTACCGGCCTCTTGGTGATTGGTCCATCTTTGGTTCAGGGGTGGCTCATTTTTCAACAATTTAATAATTAGAGATCTATTGCAAAGTTCTCTCTCGCTCTCTTTTGGGGCAATTCCTTTGAACAATACATCATTAGTTTAGAAATTGTTTGGTCAATCAAAACCTAGCCATGTGTCTAGTTGTCTTCACATTCAACTATAATAAAACTTTTGTAAACTACAAATTAGCTGTATGTTTTCATGGAAGAGAAGTTTGATGTTTTAGCAAAATGACAATCAATAATTAGTTGCAACATACAAGACATCCATTAGTCTTAAAGAACTCTCATGGCATAAGAGAAACAAGATAAAAGCCCTAGTTCTTCATATTCAAGGTTTTGTTCTCTTGTAACTAATAATCAAAATTGAAGGGGGCATATTTTAATCTGAAAGGTCACTTGAACTTAAATCCTTCATAATTTAAAGTTAAACCATCTTTAATTTTTTAAAATAAAAAAATTAAATTTAAATGAATTTACTTGAATTTTTATTATTTGATTTTAGATTAATTGTTGTGAAGTTTTTTATGATGTAGAATTAATGGTGTCACTAATATAATGCTACTTGTAGTTTGAAAGTGATGGGAAGGCTAAGCCAAGGCTTTTTGAATTTTAGTGTAGTTGTTTTGAATTAGATAACGGGAAGGGCCGAACCCATACACAGAAGCTAAAAGGCGAACGAAGCGAGTTTCACAAGCAGTGAAACTGTGAAACAAAATGGGATTTTGAAAGGGTTTAAACCCTTGTACAACAGATGGAAGCCTTGCTGCGAAACACTAGGTCAAAACGTCAGGAATTAGACAACACCAGAACCCGACCTGGCAGGACAAACGCCTTTGACCTGAGGGTGCAAAGTAGAAATAGACTTAGGAAGACCTTTCTTCCTTCTTTGAACAACGGTCCATGAGCACAAAGAGTCTAAGTCCACCGAACAACGAGAGGGGAATCCTCATCAGATTCCACAACCAAAGATGGTAGGGTGCAAAGTAGAAACAAACTTAAGAAGACCTTTCTTCCTTCTTTGGACAACGGTCCATGAACACAAAGAATCTAAGTCCACAAAACAAGGAGAGAGGGGAATCCTCATCATATTCCACAACCAAAGACGGTACTCGAGAAGAGGGGGAAGCCCCGGCACAAGAAGCTGGGGTACCTAATGAGTGAATTGGAGTAGGGAACTCCACACCGCCCACAAGGGAAGGGGCAACAATTGACTGATCAGAGGTCACTAGAGGTAGGCACACAACAACCTCAGTGGCCAAAGCTCCCACAGGACACGAAGTGGATGAAACAACAACTGGAGAGGGTACACCAGCCGGTGAGGGAACCATCGGAGAGTTAGAAGCACTAATGGTCAAGTGATCGTCCGAAGCATTCTTCCACCAGGTGGCCGCACCCCTACAGCGAGAGTGGAGACAAACGGAGGCTAGGTGGCCAATGGTGAAGTATCGTCTACATCTAAATGAGAGGCCCTCATAATCAAGCAATTGCATCCATGGCCTATCCCCAACTTGAAGAGCCACCTCCCCATGAAGGGGTTTGGAGGTGTCAATGTTGACCAAAATGCGGGCAAACGTTGAGTGTCCCATGAAAGAGGTTGTAGAGTCCACCATTAAGAAATGACCGATAGCATTTCCAATGTCGTCATAGTAGGAATCTTCCCAGCACAGAAGAGGGAGATTCGAGAGCCTAACCCAGGTTGGCCTGATGTGGAGGGGCTCGGTAAGAGGGTTGAAGGAGAAAGACCAAGGTTTAATGGAGAGGGAATGCACTCCCCACCTCCAAACCTAACCGTTTGGCACAGTATCCTACTCCTCTAGGGAAGCGAAGGTCACCACAAAGAAACCCCTAGTGCATGAAAATAGCTCAATCTTGCCCACCACCGAGGGCTTCCAAGACTCCAAGAGCCATTTGTGAAGGTCTGGCAGGGACGACCACAAGTTGTTGAATCTGCAAACAACCCCATTATGCTGATAAAATTCCTCATTTTCAAGAACATCTTGTCGACACACCACAACCGGGGGAGAAAGTACAGAGGTCAAAGGAACTGCTCTTGGAGAGGGGTGAGTAGGAAGATGTCTGAAGGAAATAGGGCCATCAACTTCAGGAAAGAGGGCCCTAAAGGAGCCATGCCTCTTGAAGAAACACTAAATCTGCTGGGCGTTAGAGGAAAACCCGTCACAGGCGCAACAGAAGAGACACCATTAGAAGGAGCCACCGTATGAACCTGCTTTGCAATGCACACATCATACCCAAGGACAACAGCCGCAACACCAACTAGAAGAGGCTGGACAGGGGCCAGGTCTTCGAGGGCAGGGGAAACTGCCTTCTCCAGTTTCAAAAAACCAATGAGCGGGAGCTCCATCGGGATACTCTAATATAGAGTCTCTAAATAACTTCATTCAATTTTAGTGTAGTTGTTGTATGCTAATTTTTATAGCTATTTTGTAAGTTTCGTTAATGAAATGGGCAAATAAGGATGTAAGGTGAATAGGGGAGAGGTTTGAGTAGTCGTACAATTTAACTTTGTACTTCTCAAGCTTTTAAATGGTAAGTTGAATTTTTTCAAAAAAATTAGGATGCCTTTGTAGTTGAGTTAAAAGCTTAATTGCATTGTTTGGAGTTTTGGGCATCAATGATGTAGTTACATCAGTTACATATTCATTAAGTTGTCTAAAAACACCCAAAAAAAGCTAGACTAAAACATGTACATTAAAGCATGTATTACTGATCACGTTATATGTCACCATATGATTGGTTGTTTCTTTGATGTGATTTGTGAAAATAACTACTTTTTGTCCATTTTTAGATACAAACACAATAGCTATTAATACTTAACTTTAGAAATAATAAGTAAAAATTTTAAAAAAAAGAGTAAAAGCCCTGGCTACACAATACCATAACAGACTATTTACTTGTTGAGTCCTCTCCCCTACTACATTTCATTTATCTTTGAATTTGGGTATTTCGACATCAAAGAAGCCCATTCAAGTAAGTTTTCAATATATTTAATTAAATTGATATCATAAAATAATGATCCATATAAAAAACAATGCCATCTAATCCAAGTGGATCTATGGAGCTGCTTCCACATCCATCAAAGTAAAATCACGAAGATGTTTAATTTTTCAAACTTTTAGTCTTATGGTTTGCTCAAACCGTTGGCCTACATTTCTTGTAGCCAAAAAAAGGAACAATCATACCAACAATACAAATCAGGCAGTGGAATACACATCTTGATTCTAAGAAGATAATCATGGTGGTCCAAAGATATGCATTGTGATTAAAATATCACCATTGCAAACCATCTAACATGATTTTGATATAAAATAAATCTTACCCAATACTATCCAATTACATAGAATCTAATAAAGTTTATGCTTTCTAAGCTACATCATTAACATATGGATCCACTGCCCAAATTTGATACTAATGGCCAATAAGAACCAACCATTTTTCATGGATTGTAATGGTTATAAAAATAGCGTGGCTTACAAAAATGATTAGAGGTTGCTACAAAAACCACTTAAAAAAAATTGTTTTAGAGATTATACAACATACATGCATGAGATCGTTCATAAATTATAACTCCCTTTAATTCGATTTATCCTTAAATACAATTTATTTTAGAAAATCATACTAGTACAACACAAGGCAAACAAATATAGCTTCCCTCATGGAGTCTAGACTATCTATGTTATTTAGTATCCATATTAGCAATACAGATATAAGACAAGGGCAACTACCAATGAGGATTGTACTGTTGGTAGTACGGATAATATTTTGAGTGGCATATATGGAGACCTGCATAATTTTAATCCTCATAAGGGTTATGCATCAGGCCCAAAAGCTCAGTGACACATCATCTAACCTGAGACTTAGCTTACACATTAGGCTCAAAAGCTCAGTTGTAGAAAAATCCATCTAAGTTAATATGAGGCACACATGCCACTATTTATAGTTAGAATTCCCAACCCACAATGATGTTTTCCCCCAAAACAAGAATTTGAAATTACAAGCTGACTGTGGAGAGAATGATAGCTCTATAAGTTCGACACCTTGAATTCTTTTGTCGATGGTTGGAGTTTATTGTGTAGGTCAAGGGTACATGATCAATGAAGTTTGTTGTGTAGTACTACATTTTGTAGCTTTGGGTAGGTGAATTCCCTTGCTATGCATCACATATGACAGAAGGTGGCTAGTCTTCAATATTCCAGATTGCTATCCACAATGAATTTTGAATTTGAGATGTGACAGACCCCTGCCCAAACTAGATATAGATAGAGAGAGGGAGAAATAAAGAGATAGGTGGGGAGATAGAGATAGAGATAGAGAGAGCACGGAGAGAAGGGGGATAGAGAGATAGAGAGGGGGAGAGGGGAGATGGAGAGATAAGGATGGAGAGGTAGAGATAGAGAGGGGGAGAGAGAGAGGGGGAGAGGGTAGATAGAGAGATAGGGATAAAGAGGGAGGGATAGAGAGGGGGAAAGAGATAGGGGGAGAGAGACAGAGAGAGAAGGGGGAGATTGAGAGATATAGAGAGAGGGAGTTATAGAAAAAGATAGAGGGGAGAGAGGTGGGGATATAAAGAGGGAGAGATATATAGAGATAGAGAGAGGGGGAGAGATGGATAGGGGGAGATAGAGAGGGAGAGATATGGAGAGAGATGTAGAGGGATGGAGATGGATGGAGGGAAAGATAGAGAGATAGAGATATTTAGAGGACGAGAGAGAGGGAGATAAAGATATATAGATAGGGAGAGAGAGATAGAGAGGGAGAGATAGAGATAGAGATAGAGAGGGAGAGGGAGAGATATCGAGATAGAGAAAGGGAGGATATATAGATATAGGGAGAGTCTCTTTCTACTTATCCTTTATCTCTCTATCTCTATCTTCCCTCTATCTATCCTTCCTATATCTAGCTAGGGCTCGATCACCAAAGTGACAGATTACTCCATAGGGGTAAAGAAAAAAGAGGTTAACGACAAAAAAATGCTACGGGAAGCTGGCTGCTCTGGCCACCTGGTCATGGCAGTTGATCAGGTTTAAAACCCTAGTCTAAAGTGCTAAGAACCCCTATAAATCTGCAGATAACATCAAACACCCTTGAACATTGATTAAAATTGTAGGAACTAAAAGCCAAGGAAAATAAGATGCGAAATGATAGCGCTAAATGAACTAAGTGTGTAGAGGTCTCTCGTGGTACGGATCCATACTGTATGGATCTACAAACCAAGGGGGATAAGAAAATTTTCAAATTTTTTTGAAAAACAGAATTTGACAAATTATATATGAATCATAGGGGTTTTGGGCTTCCCAGATGCAACAGTGAGGTCTGTTTTAGACTAGGATGCTTTATACGACATGTCACTCCCAAATCTTCACTAAGATGCACTCAAACTTGTAACAAAAACCTAACAAAACCTATAAAAAAAGCTAGATCAAGGGACGTGGGTTCCACCGGGCGTGCCAAAATGAAGACAAGAAAAGATTAAAGGTAAATAATGGAAGATAATGCAATACACAAGACAATTACCTTCACCTTAAACCCTTTTTTATCCTCAGATTGAGCATAATGGAGTGCACCCAAACTCCAATGGCTATGCTCTTGATAATATATTATGTCAATTTCTCACTAAACCAATAGCATAACATTATATAATGATGAGAGATGTGATGATTTTGATAGCATAATGTTACTTTGAAGCACTTGATATGTATGGCTTGGTTGATGTTTGATTTATAGATTGTTGAGTGATAGGATGGTTGGTTAGGATTAAGAGGTGCAATGGATGGTTGAGATTAAGAGGTGGAGGATTAGGGCAATCCATATGTGAACGGTTGAGATTAAGAGGTGTAGTATGAGATGGATGGTTGAGATGCAAAGCCAGTTTGACTTTTGTGCCTCTCATTTATTAATTGTGACAAGTGGATGAGAATGAGGACAAGTGGGAGATAATTAATTAAATAAAAAAAAATATTTAATTAATTTGACTAAAGGGATCATGGATAAATTTAATTAAATAAATATGATTTATTTAATTAAATTAGGTAATGGAGGAAATTAATTAATTTGGATGATGAAGAGAGACATGAAGGGTTCTAGGACAAATGTGTCACAAAGTGACACAAGGTGATGTTGACAAAGGGGATGACTAGGTATTGCTAGGGCGTGGAAAATTTCAGGGGTCTACAAGAACTTGACATGAATTTTAAATTTTAAGAAACAAATTCATAAAATGCTATCAACATATTAAAAATTAAAATTTCTACAAGTTGTTATATATACCTTTTTTAATCAATCCTAAAATGTGGTTATAATTAATTGAAATCAAAGAAATCCTTCAAAGCTTTCATCTTCATCTTTTCCATATGTGTCACTAACAACTAGTGGCATTAAATTCCATTCACTAGCATATCCACATTGTTGGATCTTGCAATTCTCATAATTTCCCAACATGCAGTCACAACAAAAGCTAGAGTAATCCCTAGTACACAATGTCCATGTTTGGCTATTTGTACTCATGGCACAATGCAAAGACCTTTGTTTCTTTACCCTCTTACATCCATGCACACTTTTTCAATCCACACCTACAAATTTTATATATACATCAAGCACGAATTTTACTTATAATTTTGTCAAAATTGCAATTGTAATCACAATCAAATAAAATAAAAATAAGTGAATATTGGACAAGTCAAATGCTTTTCAAACAATACATACCTGCTATCTCCTAGAACATGTTATATGGATGTGGGTTCCTCCCTGAAGCTATGCTGACCTCACATATGAAGTGATTCTTACACCATTCAATGATGCCATGTGCATCATTTATAGATCTCTATCATAATTCATTTGATGTTTTCTTAGAGCATGTTGGAAGTAGACTCCCAAACCATCATGCTCACCCTTTCCATGGCCACTCTAAAAGAAAATCCAAACGTGAGGTATATTGAGAAGTTGATCATATCTACAAAGTGTAAAAAAAGGTCTTAATGATTTGAATTGCGACACACATCCATTTGACCATACATGATGTTTCTCAAATTTCACACTCCTTGTTGCAAGATCTTGAAAAAACTTGTTAAAGCAATGTTGTATAAAATGTGTCATGCTCTTTATCATTGCTAATATAAAAGTGATATTCTTTCTTAATGGCTCGTTCTAGATATGCACTCTCAACATCATCCAAATCTAATTGTGTGTGTTGATAGCACACATGTACCATAATAGTCATCTGCTATGAATAATAATATTGTGTTTGAATCTCCTTTTGATGGGTAAAAGAGTAAATTTATACAAAGTCAACTACTGATACGATTGTTCCAAGTGGGAACGTATCTCTCAATAACTTAAACTCTTTTTCTTGCCACTTAGTGAAAAATGCATGTTGTATGTATGGTTCTATCAATTTCCTCTTCTATGTAATCTAACCTCCTGGCTTCTTTCCTAAATTTTATTTGATACTTTATGTATGTGTACCTCTTGCAATTTACCATCTTCATCATGTCAATGTCTTCATTTCTCAAAGGAAATTTTACCAAATTTCCACATGTTTCACAAAGTCCTTATATGTATTTCATTAGATCATCTGCAATCGACATTAGATTTATCACATAAGATGGATGCTATGAACTCACTTACCTGTTTAGGAGGTACATTTTCAACACCATAATAGTTTTCTTGTCTGATCTTTCAAAACAGTAAAGATCAAATTCAATATTTGTGATGACAACAATAAGTTTCAAACAATTTATTTGGCTTCACGTACCATGGCCTTAACATTTCAAACGTTGTTTGCCCAATCTTGATATGAGGATTGGCATCACAAAATGTAACATACATCTCATGTTGTGTTAAATGTCTAACCAATGTTTTGTATGCATGTCATAGTTATTTGGCCTAATCATGTGTTTTAGAATATCTCTACTATTTGATGATAGACGAGTATGATTGTGCCAAAAATTTAAGATCAACTTCCTAACACTATCTTCAATCTTTTCAGATCAAGGAGCCCTACACATCAATGCCCAATTGCCTTCTATAGTATTGTCATCCAAAACCTTTCTCCTTTCACATATCTTGATATAGTCTTTCTACTTAAGCCAATTTCACTTGAAAGTAAAGAAATTTGACACTTTCTTGACATTTTTGGACTTACAATAGAAGTCAACATCACTCTTCTGAAAATGCTCTTATCAACATATCGAGATTTTTTGCCAATGGAACTCAAACCTTTCATAATATTTTGAGCAACATCATTTTCTAGGTGTGTTTTCCTCTTTTATGTAAAATCTACACCCAACAATTGTAATGGCTCTTTCATGTCATCATGAGTAAGTACAGTTGAAAATAGTTGGGCTTTACCAATTGTATCATGATATTTAAAATGCTTGTCAAATATTTCCTTTGAAGTTCTATTCAGTGACCTCTTAGTAACTTGACCAAGTTGTTCAACATAAAATTTTAATTTTTCTATATCAACTCCAACTAAATGATATATATTTTTCTTAGAAGGTTTTCCCTTAACCTCTTTAATTAGATTCATATACGTATCTCTAGAGGGAATTGGTTTCGACCCCTCTCCAATATCAAATGATCTATAAGCTTCGACATCATCAAGAAAATGTGGTTGGGCCTCCTTTTCTCTAGTTTTTGTATGTTAAGCCCCTTCACATATCATATAAAAGATAGAAGTTTGAATATATATATATTTTAGATTCTGACTAAGGTTTTAAATTTGAAGTTCAAAGATAGTGAATTGGGAAACAAAACTAAGAGTTGGTGTTGTGTTCAATTTATACTTATGACCTAGTGTAAATCTACTTAGATAATTAGGTAGGTGAACATTTAGAATAAAGATAATTTAGATGTATGTTGGCACTAACTTAGAACCTTGTTACATCTAAAATTCAATCATGAAAGGTACTAGTATGAATATGACATTCCCATGTGGGGTTGATGAAGTTGTACATATATGAAAAGTTGAGAGCACATATTGAGAAATGTTAACATACATTGGTATATTGTGAAAGATTAAAAAATAGTTTTAAGGAATCTAACTATATAGAATGATCTTCATGCAATAAACACTTGATATTAATATGCTAATTAAAATAATTGATATTTAAATTAAAATTAAAATTTAAAAATACATACCTTCTTTCTCTTTGAAATATTTTTGTGCCCTTTCTTCATTTAATTTCTTGTCCTATTCGAATATTAATGCATAGTCTTATTTTTTCTCATTCTTTTATTTCCCATCTCCTCCTCCACAAAAATGTATCATAATAATATTTTCTTTTGAATAATTTCCCTTTAAAAAATGACACAAATGCAAAAAATGTGAGCAAAATTCTCTTAGAAAATATTCTTCCCTTCAAAAAATTCCTAAAATACGAAATATGCAAGAAGAATCCTTGTTTTTATAGATATAAAGTAATCCATGATGTTGTATTTATATATGAATATTTTAATATTTTTTATGGTCAGCCAAACACCTTTGAGTGAAGGTGCTTGGCTAGACTATTCACCCTATGTCACCTAATTTTCCTCAAAATGTTCTATTTCAAACCTTGGGTTGGACCAACAAATGGATTCAACATGATAGGATAATTTGTAGGATTATAGCCCTTGGAGTAAGCTTTCTAAGCTTTCTAAAAAAGTATAATTTTGAATAATTTAATTTAATTATTATATTTATCTTCTATTTTCTAGGGAACATAGGTTTTTCACCAAACATTAAGGTCTTTGTTCCACACATGTGGAAAATTAAAAAATAGAGATTATTTTTTGAAAAATATTTGTACAATATGTATTGATGTCCTTGTTTCAACAAAAAAAAGTTAATTTGGATATATACAGAAAAAGTTGTGTTATGGAATAAAACTATGTCTAAATTATAATTAATCTCGCATCAAAAATTAATAATAAATAAAATATGTAACAAAAAATTATGAAAAAATATGTGCACACTAGAATTAGTGTTACAAAGTTATGTTTAAGAATTTGCAATTTTATTCTTTTTGTAAAAAAAGTTAATGCATTATGGAATAAATATCACTTGTTAAAATTATGTTAACTATAAAAAATAAGTTATTAAAAATTACTTAAAAATGACAAATTATTTTTTATAATTAAAAAAATATATATTTAGAATCTACACACAAAATCTCAAAAATCACTAGTTCACATTATCTTCAAAATCTTAATGGTCTTGTTCCTATAGGTGATAGAAAGTGAAAATTTGGTTAAAAATGTTGATTTCAATGTCCCACTTAGGCAAAAAAATGGGACACACTATTGTGGGATCACCCATGTGCCTTCTCATTTTGGTACATATTTACAAGTTTATTATATTCCACTACTTTCTCTAAACATTTTCCCATCCTTTTCTCTATCTCCCATTCTCAAGCCACCCACACACCATCTCAACTTATGTTTAAACTTAATACAACACATTTTAAAAAATAGAACTATGTGGCTTCCCTCATGGGAATATGGAATTCTAGACCTAAACCACAACAAGGGGATTCATGGACTGAATGGTGATGTATTACTCTTTCACAATGCACTATTTATTCCCTTGTTACTTTGGAAGAAAGGCTTGGCAACATAAAATACTTGGGAGAAACCTCTTGAAGGGAAATTAGTAAATGCCAAAAAACAACTTATGATTCTAGCAATGCTATGATCCAAACCTCTATCGCCACTATTAAAATGTGGCGATGTAAGCTTGCTACTTATAGAGGACTAGGTGATAGAAATCATTGGATCAAGGAAGATGATAGAGGTTCAAAATTCTTCTTTAATTATTTGAATTACAAACATAAGAAGAAGAAAATCTATTCTTTATTGATGATCAAGGTTTATTACATACATATCTCGTTGAGATAGCCTAACTATTTCAAAATTTCTATTGAAATTTTTTCAAACAAGATAGTAAGTGTATGTATATACACTTGACACCCTTGAAGAGATTGTAAGAGACTACATCCCTAATAAAATTGACCCTAGTTACAACAAGTTTTTGGATCAAATCCTTTCCTTAGAAGAACTTGAACATGCTCTTTTTTCCATGTTTCATAACAAAAGTGCATGATTTGATGGGCTTCTTATGGGATTTTACTAGACTGTGTGGCCACAGTAAAGATTATTTTTATTAGATTTATTTGAAAGCTCTTGAAAAAGGTTCTCTACATTCAAATATTAACGAGGGTATTATTAAGATTCTTCCCAAGGGAAGTAACATTGAAGATACCATTTTTGGCTATCATATTGCTTTATTAAACACTTCTTACAAAATTATTGCCAAAGAATTGGCTTTATGAATTAAACCAGTGGATTTATGAATTAAACTAGTAGGACAGGGCATTGTGAGACTAAAACAAACTAGATTTATTAGAGGAATATATATTCTTGATAATCTAATTTACCTTGGGAAACTAATGAATGGGCTCAACAATCAAGTCAAAATTCCTTGTTGGACAAATTAGATTTCAACAAAGCTTATGATCAAATGCATTTGAGGTTCATCATTAAAATGATGCAATGGTTGGGCTTTGGGCTTGAAATTTGTTCTCATGTTCAATTTATTTTAAAGATGCCAATGACCACATTGTGGTTGATAATTCTATTTTTGATTCTTTCCCTTTGTAACACTCTATTAGACAAGGTTGTCCTTTATCACCTTTTCTTTATGTGCTTATTGCTAATGCAGTGGGATATCAAGTTTTCAAAGACCTAAACAATTATAGTTAATATCTGGTATCTCCATCCCTCAAAACAATGTTTTGATCAATTCATACTTTATCAATGATAGTTTTCTTTTCTTGCAAAACTCATAAAAAGAGCTGATCACCACTTTAGACATTTTGAATTTATATTGCTCTATTTCAGGACCTTAGTTAAAACTCGTCATAAAACTGAATTATTAATGCCTCGAGTTGGTCCCACTCAGTGGATTCCCAAGGATTGGAAACAAATCAAACATGGTAAAATAACTTGATATATTAGCATTCCATTTGGGTTGGGATTGTCTCTTGCTAAAATATGGAAATGGTATCTAAATAGACTGGAATAAACTCTTCAATTGGGGAAATACATTTCTGTCATTCGCTAGAAAGATTCAAGTAGCAAACAACATTTTCCTTGCTACTTATGTGTATTTATCTACTTGTTGCATGTTGTCTAAAAGATGATATGAGGATATATGTAAACTTCTCCATAAATTCCTTTGGTCCAAATGGGATGGCACTGCTAGTTTTAGAACCATCTCATGAACTCATTGCAATCATCCTAAATCTAAAGGTGGTCTTGGAATTATAGATTCTGAAACTCAAGGGTTGTGATTAACTACTAACTGGATCACTGGAGTTGCTAAAGGTGATCAACCATGAAAAATATTACAGAGATATAGACTAAATTTTCTTGCTATTAAAGGTAAATGACAAAGTGTGAATTGGTTGGATAAGACTCCTTGCTCCTTATTTTTAGATTAAAGCTTCTTTTCCCACTCAATCCATTTTAAAAGCCTGGTAAAAAGTTTGTTAATTTTAAATTGGAAGGAATCTTCACTGTAGCATGGTTTCAGCTTCACTTCCTCCTACATTTGGTGGAACATGCATATTCAATCTCAAGGAAAACCATTGGCCATCATGTTTCCTAAGAAAGCTCATCATTTTTTTTAAAAAGAGGTTAAACATTTCAAAGATATATGGGACTTCTCTTCCTTGCAATGGTCCTCTTGGTTAGTTATCAAAGATAAAATTTTCTTGAGCAATAAGTATAGGCAATTTTTTTTTGGTCCCACACAATTTAACTATAAAATTGTGCACCCCAACCCCTTTAAGTTTTTTCAAGGACTAGCTTTGGCTTTGTTCTCATTGCTTTTCTTTCTTTGTAATAAAGCAAGTCTATCTCCTTCTTCTTCTTAAATCCTTAGTCCTAGACTCAATATCAAATGGAAATGAAAATTCAGTCATAAATATTGGTCTAAGTTGAATGCTTAAATTTGGAAGTCCAAAGTTGATGCAGATGCACCAATGCTTGCTTGGAAAGTTTTACACTACAAATTGCCTGTTGGTGAGATTAAAATGCTTCCTTGTTCAACCTATTAAATGTTCCTTTTTCCATATAGATGAAACTATGAAACATCTATTTTGGGACTATATGTATGTTAAATGATTGTGGTATTCTATTTTTTGAGATCTACCTACAATTTTTGGGCATCATTTGAGTTGGAAAGAGGCTTTATTTGGATTGGGATTGAAGAATAATGTTGTTGCAAATTCAATTGGACATGTTATTCATTTGTATTTGTGGAGAATCAAATGTTCACCTATATTTTCTAATTCTTACAATCATTGGGAAATTGGAATTTAAAGGCTTTACTCTTTTTTTTTGATAAATTAATAACTGGTAGGGGCCAGCTCCCATTATATGAAAAGAAGTAATAAAAAACATATAGCAAGCTCTTAAGATAAGGGGAGCACTAATGGTCCAATATAGAACCAAAGGAACAAAGTAGCTACAATTCAGGCATAAAAAGAAGCTTCGAGCCACCTACCCAGAGACAAATTGAAATTAAAGATTCCAAGCATCAAAACCTCTAGGGAGGAAGAAAAACTGATCAACCAGCTCAAGCCACCTTACGCTTCAATGTTTTTTCTGGGAGAGGAGAGCTTCCATGGTCCATTGAGAGCCCTCCTCTACCGCCTCTCTTCATTCATTGCGAAGTTTTTTAGCATCTGATTTCCTACCTTTTTTCTATTTAGAGCCAAAATCTGGTTTTGACTTTTTGGATTCAGTCTGTGCAAAACCCAATTTTTGAAAAGGAGTCACAGTGAAGTCATCAAAAAAATCAGGAACTGGGTCATCTAAATCATCCATAAAAGAGAAAGTGCCATTTGACTCCTCACCCTCCTCATCCTCCAACACTGGGACAATAAAAAGGGCAGGAGAAGGCACTTTGGGAGGATCTTGAGGAGTCTACAGAGCTTTATCCATAACTGGCTGGGAAGAGAAGAACTTGCCATGATTTCGCCACACAAAATCAGTATTCGGAGACCTCACTTTTTTGATCCACTTCTTAGGTCTAAAGCATCTAGAACCTAGCGGATTAGGGACTGTGCAATCCGCAACCTTGTGGCCCAACTTGTGGTAGCGGAAACAACTAAAGGGCAAGCCCTCACAATTTAGAAATTGCACCCAAGAACCAAGGGATGAAAGAATTTGGATTGATCTGGTAAGGGGTTTAGAAATGTCCACAAGGGCACAAACCCGGGTGAAATTTAGGGACCCCATCGTCTTCGAGTCAATCTTCACGAAGGTTCCAATACGATTGATCATCTGACTAATGAGGGCAGAATCTTGCATCACTAATGGAAGATTGTATAATCTTATCCATATCGGAATAATACTGATTTTAGTCATGGCGGGATTGAAAAAAGGAGACCAGGGAGAAAGGGAAATACCAGAATTCTTAAAAACCAGGGGCCGTTCTAAGAAACAAAATTACAATCCTCAGCTGAAGAAAAGGAAATAAAAAAGAATCCAAAATCCAAAGGTTGAATCTGGGGGGGGCATATTATGCCACACAGATAAAACCCAGGCCTTGACAGACTCCCAAGAGGTTTGCTTCCTGAGCAGTCGAAAAATGAGAGAGCAGCTCCCTACATCAACAGAGATGGACTCTAGGCTCTCATCTGGGATGTGGAAGGATGTCGGCTCCTCCGCAAAAATCACCTCTGTATCACCCAAAGCAAAACCCGATTCGCTAAGAGCAGAAGCTTCCTCCTCCCCCGGGACAGGATCTGGCAGCTTGGGAGGCAAGGGATTAGGGTTCGAAGACCAAATCTTATCAAGACAAAAATTTGAACAAGTGTGAAAAGGATTCCCACTGTTTCTACAATCCGCAAAGGATTTTGGAACAAACTCATCTTAATCCGCAATGGGGTCTGCGTCCTACAAAGGGGAGTGCGTAGGGGACGATAATGAGTTAGGGGCCCCATCGCATGAGCCAGAGCGCAACTCATAACGTTGAAGCCCAGCTCCCCCTACCGACGCCTTGGCAGAACCACTGCTTGCCTTCCGTGAGTTCTTCCTAGCGATGCTTGCTCCATTCGCTCCCGATTTACCCTTCCTATGATTTTTCGCTTCCACGCTCACACCCTCACTCATTCCACCTCTCTCAATAACTCTAGATCATATTGATGTTATGACTAAAAAAAATTAAGAATTAAATAATTAGATTGCAATCACTTTTCCTGTCCAACTCTTGGAAAATATTGGTGTAGGCCAAGTATTTAAAGGCTTTACGCTTAACATTTTCCTCCAAATCGATTTGTTTTCATATCAGATCTATAGATTCTATCAAAGATCAAGAAAGGAATTACCTATCAGCTGAAATAGATTCGTCTTCAAATAAACAAACTCCAAGTTGACAAACGCAGTGTCAATCAAAGAATTGGGAAGCATCTTCAACAACAAACTATGCTTTTATATAGTTTTATAAAGCCTTGAATTTCTTTGTTGTTGCTATTTCATTTTCATTACTAGTGTGTTTCCAACTATTGTTGATGTTATTATGCTATTGTAGTCAGACTATCATGGTAGTCTAAATTTGTCGATAGCTACATGATTTTTATATTATTGTATATGTTGAAGTAATATTTTTGATGTCATCTTGTTGTAACTTGTGAAATGTAATTTCTCTCAGATGTGCAACCCTACAGGTTGCTTATTCTTATGTAATATTATTTGATTTGTTCAATACTAAAAAAAGCATTACATAATCAAGAAGTAATGTTTGCTTGTCATAGACTAAATCTTCCAATGAAGGTAGAGTTTTCAATAATAAATCCTCATTGTGAACTAATGTCATAGGACTTGTCTTTAAAAATGACATCCTAAGCACTCAATTTGAATATCTTGGTGTATACGATGACATGCAACAATCAAATTTCGCAAAGGATTAGCTTGGGGTTATTGAAAACAACATTTGAATATGAGGGATGAGATCATGTGTAAGATTTCTATTGGTGTAAATCATATTTACACATCATAAGCTAATTAGGGTATCTTTTAGGAAGGTTAGTTTCCTTGTTTTTTGTGTTTGAGTGATTTATGACGTGTCATAATCTACCATTATTTGTCTCATTGTCACTTTGGCAAGTAGTTGTATATATTTATATTGTTCATTTTGTCAATAATCAATGCACCGGATTCTCATGCATGCTTTGTATTTTTCCTCAGGTTATTGCAATTGTGTTCAACTCTCTTCTATAGAAGAATTACTATAGGTGATCTTGGCTTTGTGAGTAATTGAGTGACTCTAACATGGTATTAGAGCATGGATCTACAAGTTTATTCTTAGATCTCTAAGGGTTTTGACCTTGAGGTTTCAAATGGTGTGTCCTAGTGTAGAACAAACCTCATAGATGAGTTTGAGAGGTTGAATAGATAAATTTTGACATAAAATACTCCATATTTCAGAGTCAAGAAATTTTTAAAGTTTTTGGCATGGGTTTGGAAATAATGGTCTGAGAAATTCTATACAATTGTACAAAATCCATACTTTCGTACATATTCGTGCATGGCTGTACAAGCCATATTGCACCTACATCATCCTCTCTCTAGTAGTCTGTTGGATATTCATATTGTCATGCAGTTTTATATATTACACGAGGGTATTCTGAAATTTTGGTGATTTTGGTTTTATCTAGAGGTGTCTGTGTTTTTTGGCAGGAGTTAGGTTTTAAATTCCGGAGCAAGCTGTCATATCATAGATTTGTACCCAGTCACCACTAGTTAGGGTGGGGCTAAACCCTAGGGAGTGGCACCCGACCAAGGCACCACTATAACTCCACAACTCCAGCAGTACACCACTGTACTCCACAACTCGCCACCTCCGTCGGTGTTGTCTACCGATCTAGTGCCAAGTCATCACCCTCCAGCTGCTTGTCTACCATTTAGTCCACCTGAGACACCAGGTCACTGCCCACCCACTACCATCCTGCTACTGAAGGGCCACTTTACGTTTGTTTGCATGCTAAAGAAGGCTCTTTCTTCAAGAGACCATATCTTGGGCGTACAAAGTCAAAATTTGACAAACAAATAGGTGTTGGAAAGATGGTTCTATGCTCTATAATTCTATCTACTTAATTTTTCCAATTTTTTTTTATCAAGTATCTATTTTTCTCATTTGAAGTCAGATCTTTGTTCTTAGCCTAGTTGGTTGGAAAAAGAGCATATAAGTGGCTTTTTTTGAACAAGGAGGTTATTTCTTGCATTGTGAGGGTTATTTTTCTATTTTTTTCAATTTGGCAATATTTATCATGGATAAACTCCCATTTGTCCCTCTTACTTGATACAATTATCATGAGTGGAATAGGAAAATGGAGATTCAATTGAAGAGATTGAGGATATATAGGGTGACAGTGGGTACAAATCCTAAAACTGGGAGTGTTGTAGAAAAGAGAAAATGGTTTGATAGGTGTGTCGATGAAGCTTATGGGACATTGTTGTTATAGAGTAAAATGTGTACACTAGCATTTTACACTAAGTTTAGCACCTGGTTGGACCTAATGTGTTGCCTTTGTTAATCAGGACTTATTTTAATGCCCCTTTTGAGCTTAAAACGATAAAATCTTGATCTCGATGAATAAACCCGATGGAATCAACTTAGGAATAGACTAAGCCCACTATATTTGGCACTCACCGGAGTTTGTGGGCTAAAGGTCCAGGGCGCCCAAGCGCCTGGTCCCAATTGGGATCTTTAGCCCCTTTTGTAGTGTCAACTTTGGACACTTCCTTAGTTTGTATTTACCAGCCTAATTGTGTTTTATTTTGTCATAAGTGAGTGGGATTGCATATTGAAAGGAGTGTTGTAGTTCAATTTACACCTAAAGATGACACTTGGAAGAACAATGTCAAGTTTTCTCTCATATTGTGTGCTATGCTAAAGTGTTTTACATTCATGGAAGTGTTATCTATTTGTGGATGCTATTGAAGTTTGTTTGCATGTCTTGAAGGGAGTTTCAAGCCTTCTTCATCACTCTCCTTTGTTGGTGTGAGATCTTGAGGACCATCTCCATTAATTAGGGTTATACCTCTTATGGTAATCATCATCATCATTATCATTCATATTTCTATCATATTATTACAGATCTAGCCTTTTCCCTCCTACGGTACACACTCTTGGATCTAATCATCGTTGTAGTGGAGGTGGGAAAACCAACATGGGGTTTGACTAAGGCAAGCCCTTATACATAGCACAACCTTTTCCTTTTTCCTTATGTGCAGGTCAGAGAAACAAGTTTTTGAAGCTGATTTTTGGGAAGAAGGCAGAGAAGACAGGGATAGGTTTGATGATATCCGAGATTCTGCAAAACCCTAGAAAAGGCCTAGGGCGCCTAAGCGCCCTGGTCCTTAGACTTTTTTGCTACAAGATCTAGGTTCTGAATCCTTCTCTCATCTCTTCTGTGTTTGTGGTTTTCTGAGATCTGTTTCTGTCTGTCAGTTATAAGTTGTTCTTTCTCTTCTAAGGTTTGACTATTTGTCCTAGCTTGTTTGCTTGACCTTGGTTGAACTTGGTTGATCCATCTATATACAACAAAAGGGTAGAACCCTTGTAGTTTTGATATTCTTCTTGGGTAGAAGCCAATCTCGGTTCGTATCCTAATGTTTGTGGAAGAGGGTTTTGACCTAGTTTAACTCTTTAGGCTAGATCACTCTTTTCCACTAAACATTTTGGTGAACCCACATGTCTTGCACTTTTGCATCCTTGTTCTTTCATATCTGAGTTATTTATCACTCTAGATCTGATTGGTATTGATTTCATTATTCATTTTGCATACATACATAGTTAAATTTTGTATAGTTTCAAAACTAGGGTTTGCGAAAGCCTTGCATTAATAGAAAATCTAGCTAGTTTTGAACCTACGGTTTATAGATTTGAGGTTTGTTTTAGATCTTGTTACATTGAAAGATTGTTTTCATTTGTTGTATCTTATCATTCTTTCTATTCAAAATATTCTTGAATTCTTGCATTTGAAATTCGAAAAAGAAAAGCTTCATTCTAGAATTTGAAAAAAACGTAGTTGTTACTTTGTGTGCATCTCATAAGGATAGATCATCATAGCATAAGTTAATTTTCTGATTTTTGCATCAGATCTGATTGGTATTTAAGCATTTATTCATTTCATATGTGTTGCATTGTGCATTTGAATCTTGTTCAATGCTAGAAATTGTCAAAACAATTGCATTTGGTAAAAACCTAGTTGCTAGTGAAATCTAGGGTTTATGCTTGATAGTTTAGTTCAGATTTTTCCGATGTTATTTGCACTCCAAATTTGATCTTTCATTGTTCTACAACATTAGATTTGTCAATATTGCATTGAAAATTGAAGATAGGAACAATTTTGGAACTGTTACATTTTGGGAAAAGCATTGAAATTTGGATTTGATTTAAGAATTAGTATTGTTGATATTTAAGTGGATTTGAGTAGAATTGAATTTGATCAAGGGTATATTATTGCTTCACTTAAACAAAAACTCAAATCCTTCTATTTCTTCATTCATTTCTTCTATTGGTGCATCTTGTGTGTTACTAAAGCTTGTAGATGCTTTATGAGATTTGTAACCCGGTGCCCCGATTCTAACATTCTTGTGTGAAGAAGTCAGTGAATTATGAGTTCTAATGCTTTGCATAACGATGATACCAATACATTGGAACCCCAAATTCCTAGTTTCATCACACAAGAAGGTCCATTACTTCTTCCTAGCATTCCTGCTTTGCATCTTCTTGAAGCATTAAATTTCCATGAATCCATCAACATTAATGACCTTGTGGCTCATGTTCCTGAAGCTCAAGTTTATAAATTAGACATAGAGATGGCTAATTTCCAACAACTTGTAATCTTGGAACACATAGATGAGGAGGTTGTCTTTGTTGTTGAGAGTCTACGAAGTCTTTTTCTTGAAGGTCAAGAAGGATTGGAAGTCTTCCGTGGCCTTGCACATATAGTGGATAACAATATTCTATCTGCATCTAGTTGTGCTAAAATCATCACCAATTTCACTTCTTCTAATCAAATAGGGACTCAAGTGTTGACACCCATACCTACACTCCCTATTCCTACTTATGCTTCTACTATTCTCCCCACTACTACACAACTAAGTAATAATGCTATCACATGTGTTGGGTTATCCACTGGGAATCATGTTTGCCATTATAGTACCATTCCATATAGTTACACACCTAATATTACTCCACCTACATCTAAATCTCCTATCACATTCCAAAAGGATACTCATACACCATCACCTAATCCTTCCAATTCATTCCAATCTCTACTTGATTCAGCTTCTGATCTTTTCATAAACCAATTGTTGAAAAATATGACCTCCATCCAACAACAATTGGATAGCATGAGTAATAGTCCACCTAAGGTTAGTATGAAAACACATTATATTCATAGCCCTTTGTCCTATTCCATCCTAAGAACTCCAATTCCTGAGAAGTTTGAGACCCCTCGCTTTGATAAATATAATGGGAAGGGAGACCTTAACAACCATGTGGCAGCCTTTGCCGCTATGTGTAGTGATTTCTTCTTTGAGGATGCGATCTTGGCAAAACTCTTTCTTAGGTCACTCAAGGACACAACCTTGGATTGGTTTTGCTTGCTACCTCCTAATTCTATAACTTCTTTCACACAATTAGTTAACAAGTTCCTCGAGCATTTTCAAGCGAACATTGGACCTCAAGTCTCTTTAACAGACTTGGTTCATTCCAAACAAGGAATGAAAGAGAAAAGAATAGATTTTATGGGATGTTATCGAGCACATTCTCACAAATCCAATATTCTAATCCGGATGCTGATATGCAAAGAATCTTTATAGGAAACTTACAACCTCACATCCATGATAAGATATTGTTGATGCGGTATGACTCATTCACTCATCTTTGCATGACTCTTCATGATTATCAACTTTCAGTTAGTTAGGATGAGCATAATCCCTCATTGGCTCTAGTTGGTCAATTCAAAGCATCTCACAATCATTCTTTCAAAAGACAAAATAAAAATTCATCAAGATAAATGAAATTTCAGCAAGCAACATAAGAGAACATATGATGGCAGTGTCATCCCTAGCTCCCACCCCTTACAAGTTGAAACCAAAAACAAGAAACTTCACACCATTATCAGAATCTCTCTATGCTATTATGACACAAATTTTGCAAAATAATCTAATCAAGCTTCCACCCATTAGATCTCTTGATCCAAGCAAGATGCAATCATCTTCCTTTGATGTGAAGGCCTTTTGTCAATTTCACCGCTCCGTTGGCCATGACACTAAAAGATGTATGTGTCTTAAACATGAAGTTCAATACCTCATCGACTCCAATGTCATCCAAGTTGCTGGTGTGAATGAAAAAGGGAATAAATCAGTGGCAGCTCCTAATCAAAATCTTCAAATATATACCGATCCTTTACCTCATCATGAGTCTAATGTTTTTGATATTTGCATGGTGGATGCTTGCCCTCACAAAGAGCGAGTAGAATAAGAGCTTACTATATCTTTTACTCCACATGATGCTACTATCAAAGCTCTTGATGGGCCTCTTTACATTACTATCTGAATTAATGATAAACCTATTCGGGGTGCTATGATAGATCCTATATGCATGGTGAATGTGATAACTAAAGAGTTTCTCTACATGCATGGTTTACATCGAGACACCTATGACGTATCATAGATGACTATTAGAACACATGATGGGTCTATCCTTCCAACTCTTGGTGCTTTGACTCTGGAAGTTAAGGTTGGACCAAGAGCTTTGGATGTTCATTTCCTACATCAGACTTATTTCATGTGAAGTTGGGTCACCCATGGCTCCGCTCCATGAAGGTGATCCCCTCTATGGTTTACAAGTGCTTAAAGTTTCCATTTGAGGGATGTGTCCATGCTGTACATCACAATCAATATCGACCCATTGCTCGCAATAGACATTTTTCACTTGATTGTTTCTGGCCACAACCAGTTGGAGTTACTCAAGCTAAAGAGGATGTATTCTTCTTATCATATCAAAAGTTCAAAGAAAAGAAAATAATAGAGTTATCGCTTAGTAATATTCCTCCCTGTGATGTCCCTGAACCTCCTCAATCTTTTGAGGCTACCACAGTAATTGCTCCTGTCCCATAGGTAGTGAATGAAGCTAAGCCCGAATCGAAGGTTCTTCCCCATCCCTGAGCGTCTGGTAGATATGTTGAGGTTCCCCCTCTACCATCCCTTCAAGGACAACAAGGAAACCTTTGTGCACAAAACAGACCTCTGCGCAATCACAATATTACTTTTGTACTACCTGCCTCCGCGGAGACTAATGGAAATCAATCAATTGTGCGTGTTTTGTTTCCTGAGGTTTCTCAACCACTTGAGGATACTCATGTACTTCCACCTATTTCACAATTTGAGAAGGAAGAGCAACTCACATTGAGTGTCACATGCCTAATTTTGACTATGTTTTACTTTTTACTTGTATGTAATTAGTAGGTAATTTTTGCATGATTTAATGATTTGACGTTATGAGAAAATGTTAGGATAAATCAAATGATCTCATGAGTTTGAATTTATATGTTTAAAATTAGACATGTGATTATATGATGTCATGATTATTGATTCATAAGATATATGAAGTAACTAACGATGCACTAATCCCAATTTGATTGATTATAAGTGTAACCAGGAAAATAGGTTTTCCACCCTCCAAGAAAGAGAGGGAGAGCATCCTCAAAGAGAAGTGAATATACATATGGAAAGAACAAGTGTTACCATCTAAGTCTCATGTTTGATTAGTTTTGTGAACCTATCGAGTTTGGTATTTCGATTCGACATCAAATTCCTTTAGCATAGGTTTTGTCGTAAAACCAAGAAGGGATGGTTCTACCATTGACAAGATGTAGTCGATAGTCATTATTTTTATTTATATGATGTGAATATAGTATATTTTTAGGAGTATATATATATATTTATGATAGTGGTTCACTATCTTATTTTTGGTGTTTTCCGATTAAAATCCTTTATGGTATCCTAATAGGCTAATTATGTTTGACTATTTTGCTAAATACACGAGACGAAGAGGGGGAGAATATCTCAACCCCATTTTCGTAATCTTGTCTAGCATTTAATTGAACAACACAAGTATATGTTGAGTATGCTTTGTTTACGATGTTATATATATATAAAGTATGATATTTAAGAGAGACCTTTTTTGTGTTATGGTCAATAACTTCTTTATGAAAGAGGTTAAGATTCTACGTTATGCAAGTTGCTTTGTATTATGTGGTTGTTCGACCCCCTTTTTACTCTCAACTAATTGGGAGAGTGGAGGAGCTTTTGACTGAGTTATTAGTGGTCTTTAATGATACTTATATCCTTTTGTTAGCATGCTGTCGTGGGAATTATGACATGAATTAATAAAAGTAGTGGGACGTGGTTATAGAGTGGTGCTCAATTTATCATCGCAGAGGAGTTTTCTTGTGAGACATAAAGATGTACATTGAGAGACACACAAAATGATGCAAGAGCATCCAGTGGTGTAAGGGCAATCTTGTATCACCCAAAAAAAGATATGTTTCAAAATTGTTGATGTTCTTTCCATTTCTTTTCAAAATTTGTGGTTCTAGTTCCATAATCGCTTGAATAATGATGCAGAACTTTTAGTTTTTTCAAACTGCTAAAAGTAGCAACCTACTATTTTAGGAAAGTTTGCATTTGGGCATGGATTGAAGTGAAAATTTACAGGAAGCTTCATAACTGAAAAATAAGAGCTTTGGTGAAGGAATCATGCAAAGATCATTTACGAGCTGAAAGATATTAAAGTTTTCATTTCCCGAAAAATGCTTGAAAATTATTCAAACTCAGGTTTGAGGCACTAAACGGCACCTACGGGCCCGAAAATGGCCGGAACCGGCAAAGCGGGTTCTTAGCGCGTAGAGCACTCTGCGAGTTTTCTGATGCATAAAACGGTTAGTCAATTGGACACCCAGATCAAAAGTTATGGCTCCTGGAAGTTGACCTATTTTTGGAGGGAGATGCAAATTTTGAAATTAGGTTGTTGGCCGCCAAAAAAGGCTATTAATAACCATTTTTGGGAACCCTGGGCAGTAGTAGAGTTAAGGGGGAAACTGTAGAGTCAAGAATAGGTGGGAAAACAAAAACCCTAGCTGATTTGGGGTTATAGAAGGCAGATGATTCCAGAGTCTAGTAATAAGAAGCTGTAATGTGTTGCAACCTGTGGAGGCTTGATTCCTCTGATTGTATTTGAGCTTCTGTAATGTAGTAAGTTGTCCAAATCAATAAAAGAAAGTTCTTTTTTCTATGTGCAATTTCTATTGTTGTGTGTTTTGTGATTTACCCCCCTTCATCAAGTGGTATCAGAGTAAGGGTTCCTGAGTGTGTAGACAGATCACCGACCGTGAGGCAGTTTGCACCAGGACTTGAGGTTGTGGGTTTGCTGCAGAGATCAAGATGCCTCCACGAAGAAATCGTATTGCGAGGAATGCTTTGACGGAAGAGGGTTTTAGATTCCTGCAAAGGCAAATCAATGCATTGCAAGAGGAGTCGCGAAGAGGGTTTGATCCGAGAACAAGAGAAGAAAGTGAGGATGAAGCTGAAGAAGAGCTATCCGAGGAAGAACAAGAAGCTGCAGGAGATCCTGCAGAAGTTAGGTTGTTGAGGGCCATTTCTAAGATTGGAAAGAGGCCCATGATTGAAGTTTCTACATATTTTGGAGATTTGAATTCATAACAATTTATTGATTGGATCAATGACATGGAGGAGTATTTCAAGTATGAAGATGTAGAGGACCCAGATCGGGTCAAGTTTGCAAAAATAAAGTTGAAGGGCCATGCCAGTATTTGGTGGGAGGAGGTCCAATTAGAGAGGAATAGAAGAGGAAAAGGAAAGATCACCAGGTGGGATCGGATGGTGGAGAAACTTAAGAAGTAGTTCATTCCTGTGGATAATGAGATGGAGCTGCTGAAGAAGCTGCAAGAACTGAAGCAAGATAACAAGTCTGTTAAGGAGTATACAAAAGAGTTTTATAAAATTACTATCAGGATAAACCATGCAGAGCCCAACAAGGAGAAGATAGCCCGTTACATTAATGGGTTGAGGCCGAGTATTCAAGAGGAGCTGAGCCTAGTCAGAATGACCACCATAGAAGATGCATACCAGTTTTCCCTGAAGGTGGAAGAGAAGCTGAATAATAGATTTGACAGCAAGCAAAGGGGAAGAGGTCAAGGCGGAAGGACTGGTGGAAGACCCTATGGGGGCCGAAATGAAGATTCAAAGAAAAGTGAAGAGCTGGCACCAGTCGAAATTAGAGAGGAGATAATACCTACCGCCCTCGTGACCAGATCAATGGTGAGAAAAGAGGAAGAGGAAGAGGCAGACCTGGGCAAGGACTCGGAAGAGGTTTCAGAGGAACTTGTTTCCAATGTGGAGAAGAAGGGCATCGAGCATACGAGTGTCCGCAACATCAAGGAAGGACAAATAGAAGACCTGAAGGTAATGCACGAGTTGCACATGTAGATGAAGATGCGCAATCTGAGTGCTCTGAAGATGTTGAAAGGGGAGAAACCCTAGTTGTCAGAAGAACTTTGTTGAATGAAGAGAAAGAACCCAATCAGAGGAAGAGTTTATTCCACACAAGGTGCAAATGTGAAGGTAAGTGTTGTGATATTATTATTGACAGTGGAAGCACTGATAATCTTGTTTCAGAGGAGATGGTTGATAAGTTGAAGTTGACAAGAAGAAAGCATCCACATCCATATCGGATTGCATGGTTGCAGAAGGACCATAGAGCTTTGGTCAATGAGCAGTGTTTGGTGAAGTTCAAGATTGGGGACTGCCATGATGAGGTGTTGTGTGATATCATACCAATGGATACATGTCATATGCTATTGGGGAGGCCATGGCAGTATGATAGGAGCACTGTCCATGATGGTTGTGTAAACACATATTCCCTAACAAAGGATGGAGTCCATCATAAGTTGAAGCCCTTGAAGGAGGTGGAAGAAAAGGTATGTAGTACTGCCAGAATTTGCTTGGTAGATGGTAGAAAATTTTTGGAGGGTATGAAGCATGAGCGTCATTGCTTTGCATAGATTCCTAAGATTAGTCAAGAGAAATGTGAAGATATACCAACAAAAGTCTCAAATATGTTGGAAGAATTTCAGGATATTATTTCTGATAATGTACCGAAAGGTTTACCACTAGTGAGGAAGATAAGTCATCAAATAGATTTGACACCAGGAGCTAGTTTACCAAATAAGGCAGCCCATAGAATGACTCCAGCAGAGAGTGAAGAGTTGAGCATACAAGTTCAGGAGTTGTTGAGGAAGGGACTGATAAGGGAGAGCCTAAGTCCATGTGCGGTACTTGCAGTACTAGCACCAAAGAAAGATGGAGAATGGAGAATGTGTACAGATTCTCAGGCCATCAATAAGATCACGATCAAGTACACGTTTCTATTGCCAAGAATGGATGACATAATGGATTGTTTGAGTGGAGCCAAGTACTTCATGAAGATTGACCTGAAGAGTGGGTATCACCAGATCCGTATCAGAGAAGGAGATGAGTGGAAGACAACTTTCAAAACCAAAGAAGGTTTGTATGAGTGGTTAGTCATGGTATTTGGGCTAACCAATGCACCGAGCACATTCATGCGGCTCATGAACGAGGTACTAAAAATTTTTTTGGGAAGTTTTGTTATTGTTTATTTGGATGATATTTTAATTTTTAGTAAGACTTGGGATGAGCATTTGATGTATATCAGAAGAGTTTTAGAGAAGATGAGGGAGGAGAAGTTGCTGATTAATCTAAAGAAATATAGTTTTGCAAAGGAGTTGGTATACCTGGGATTTGTTGTCTCAGAGGAAGGTCTTAAGATGGACTCAAAACATTAAGGGCTGTCATTGAATGGCCTACGCCAAGGAGTGCAATGGAGGTACTCTCTTTTCATGGTTTGGCAAGTTTTTACAGAAGGTTTATCAGGAATTTTAATAGCATTTGTGCACCCCTCACTGAGACAATGAGAGGGGATAGAAAAAAGTTTAAATGGACTAAAGGAGCAGACAAAAGCTTTGATACATTAGAGTAGAAAGTCACAGAGCAACCTGTTTTGGCACTTCCATATTTCAATAAGGTGTTTCAAGTAGATTGTGATGTTAGTGGTAGTGCTATAGGAGCTGTTTTGAGTCAAGAAGGTAAGCCCATTACCTATTTTAGTGAGAAGCTTAATGATGCCAAGAAAAAGTATTCTGTTTATGATCAGGAGTTTTATGCAATAGTTCAAGCTTTGAAGAAATGGAGACATTATTTGTTGCCAAAGGAGTTTGTTTTATATATTGATCATCAAGCTTTATAGTATCTTAATAGTCAAGGAAAGTTGAACCAAAGGCATTTAAAATGGGTTGAGTTTTTGCAGAGCTATACTTTTGTTTTGAAGCATGGGAGTGGGAAGTCTAATAGAGTTGTAGATGCCTTGAGTAGAAGGCAAAATTTGTTGACAGAAATGAAGATAGAGGTTGTTGGGTTTGATGAGCTCAAAAGTTTGTATCCTAAAGATCCAGATTTTGCAGAGGCTTGGAAAGTTTGTCTAGAACCTATTATTTTGGACAGGATAAAATGGTTGGATTTCTTAATCCAAGATGGCATGTTGTTTAAAGGAACCCAGTTGTGCATTCTGAGGAGTTCCATGAGAGAAAAACTGATCAAGGAGAAACATTGTGGAGGATTGGCCGGACACTTTGGTCAAGATAAGACCATTGCTATTGTTGGTGAAAATTATTATTGGCCATAGTTACAGCAAGATGTGAGGAAATTTGTGCAGAGTTGTAGAGTGTGTCAGATGGAAAAAGGAACAAGTCAGAATACAGGGCTATAACAACCATTACCTGTACCGGAGAAGCCATGGGATGATATTAGTATGGATTTTGTTCTTGGCTTACCAAGGACACAGAGAGGGCATGATTCCATTTTTGTGGTGGTGGATAGATTCTCGAAGATGGCACATTTTATTCCTTGTAAGAAGACTAATGATGCTGTTCATATTGCAGAGTTATTTTTCAGGGAAGTGGTGAGACTACATGGTCTACCAAAGTGCATAGTTTCAGATCAAGATACCAAGTTTGTTGGTTATTTCTGGAGGACATTGTGGAAGAAGTTGAAGACAGATTTGAAGTTCAGTTTTGCACACCATCCACAGGCTGATGGACAAACCGAAGTGGTGAATAGGAGTTTGGGTAACCTGCTACGATGCTTAGTAGGAGATAAGCCTAAGGGATGGGATTTGATTTTACCATAGACATAATTTACTTACAATAATTCTGTCAATAGGAGTATTGGTAAATCACCATTCTAGATTATATATGGGAATAGTCCAAGAAATGCTTCAGAGTTAAGGAATCTGGACAAAGGAGAAAAGACAAGTGTCGAGGCTGAAGACTTTGCAAAACACATGAAGAATTTGCATGGAGAGGTGAAAAAGCACATTAATAAGATGAATATTTAGTACAAGGCTAAGGCAGATCAGAAGAGGAGATATAAGGAATTCCAGGTAGGAGATGAAGTCATGGTTCACTTGAGAAAAGAAAGGTTCCTGATTGGAACATACAATAAGCTGAAAATGAAGAAATTTGGACCATGCAAAATTTTGAAGAAACATGATTCAGGAAATGCATATGAGGTGGAGCTGCCGAGTGAGATCAACATTTCCTCTGTTTTTAACATTGCTGATTTATCAGAATATCATGAAGGTGGAACAAAGGATGGACCAATAGAAGAACAGTGGAGTATTCTGGCATCTACTTCAATAGAGGAGATAGAAGAGATCTTGGATAGCCGTGTGGGAAGAAGTACTCGGAACATGCAATATGAAGAATATATGGTGAAATGGAAAGGAAGGCTTGTTGAAGATTCTTCTTGGTTGTCTAAGGCAGAGATTGATCGTTTGGGTTTTCCTCGCACAAACACCTGAGACGTGACAGGGTCACTTCTCAAATTACCCTAGGTGTCTAATGCAGGAGGATCCAGTGGTGTACCCATCTTGCATCACCCAAAAAAAAAATTGTTTCAAAATTGTTGATGTTCTCTCCATTTCTTTTCAAAATTTGTGGTTCTGGTTCCATAATCGCTTGAATAATGATGTAGAACTTTCAGTTTTTTCAAACTGCTAAAAATAGTTACCTGTTATTTTAGGAAAGTTTGCATTTGGGCACAGATTGAAGTGGAAATTTACAGGAAGCTTTGTAACTGAAAAATAAGACCTTTGGCGAAGGAATCATGCAAAGATCATTTGCGAGATGAAAGATATTAAAGTTTTTATTTCCTGAAAAATGCCTGAAAATTATTCAAACTCAGGTTTGAGGCATTAAATAGCCTCGTACAGGCCCAAAAATGGCCAGAACTGGCAAAGCAGGTTCCTAGCACGTAGAGCACTCTGCGAGCTTTCTGATGCATAAAACAGTTCATCAATTAGACACCCGGATCAAAAGTTATGGCTCCCGGAAGTTGACCTATTTTTGGAGGGAGATGCAAATTTTGAAATTAGGTTTTTGGCCGCCAAAAAAGGCTATTAATAACCATTTTTAGGAACCCTGGGTAGTAGTAGAGTTAAGGGGGAAAGTGTAGAGTCAAGAATAGGTGGGAAAACAAAAACCCTAGCTGATTTGGGGTTATAGAAGACAGATGATTCTAGAGTCTGGTAATAGGAAGCTGTAATGTGTTGCGGCCTGTGGAGGGTTGATTCCTCTGATTGTATTTGAGCTTCTGTAATGTAGTAAGTTGTCCAAATTAATAAAAGAAAGTTCTATTTTCTGTATGCAATTTCTATTGTTGTGTGTTTTGTGATTTACCCCCCTTCATCACAAAAAGAAGACAACTACATTTGAAGCTTATTGTGGAAGAAGGACGTCAGAGAAAAAGGTTGTTGAAGTATCAAGGAGAGCCTTGTTTTCACGTCGATCTCGTAGGTTCTCTTCTTCTTAAGAAAATGTTATTATGATTTTGAGAATTCTTGATTGTTATCAGCCCTTTAGATTTACTTATCTATGTTATGAGTAGTTGATAACATAGCTTATCTTACTGCATTATGAGTAGTTGATAGTATATATCTTTTATTATGTTTTGTAAATCAGAAAGATATATATTATTATCACTAAGTTTAGTGAAGTCGACAGTGTATTATTATATGTGTTTAGTGAAGTCGACAGTATATTATTATCATTGTGTTTAGTGAAGTCGACAATATATTATTATCACTGTGTTTAGTGAAGTCGACATCATGTTATTATCATTGTGTTTTAGAAAATGAACAGATAGTATGTAGCTCTGTGTATGAAAATCTGAGAGCTTATTAGATTACTATGATCAGTGAAGATGATAGTTTATTTTATCTCTGTGTTGTAAGTAGGTAAAGAGCTTAGTTACCTTTGCGTAGGAGAAATTGATAGCTTGATATATGCAATTTCCTTGAGGAATGCGAAGCGGATGACATAGTTACTACTGTGTATTTGTGTGAAGTCTTTAAACTTGCAGAACTCTGTGAAAACCTAGGTAGTTTAACTTCAATTGTTCTGTGAGATGTTTGAGGCTGAACGACCATACACTTTACCTATTGTGGATAGAACCAGTTCAGCTAAAATTCTTTCAACTTACGTTAGAGAATGAGAACTCTCTATGTTTCATCTTTACCTTTTAATATATCAAATATGTGTAGGTTGAAAGGTTAGTGATCGCAATAGGAATCTACTAGATTCAGTCAATAAAATTTAACAGTCGAGAAGACATTTTTCTACAAAGGCATTAGTATGTTTTTTGTGCTAAGGTTAAGTATCAATGTCATGCTTAAACTGGTAGACAGAGTCTGTGTAGTAACCAAATAATGATTATACTCAAAAATACCAGAGTAATCTAGTTGTCTTTAGTTATTTTGCACTCAAAATAGCAAAGGATACAAATGTTGTTTTATTTCTCTTAAAACTTATTGAATCTATCTTTAGGTGTCAATTTGAGTCTCTCAAGATCATTGTATTGAGTCTTAGAAGTTGAGACTAGAAGTTTTGATATGATGTTTCTTTTATCTCTTAACTCTTTTGAGTTTTATTGTCTTTAATCTAAGACTTCGAGAAATATTTTCTCTTATTTTTAAAAGTGTATAGAAATGATTTGAATATCATTAGAAGCACTTGAAGGTATGTTATATATTTATTTATTAACATATGTGTTTATTCAAATAGATTATGTATTTCCATTATGCAAAGATGATGTTATATCATTCTTAATCTTTCTATATTAGTGAATGAAAGGTGACCATTAGGTCAAAGACATCATTACTTTATTATCTATCTAGACTTATATCCTTTATCGGAATAAAAGATTGAACTTAGTCAAGAATTCCTAATGCTTTGTTAGTATCTATTATGACTTGACATAGGGGAAGATAAACCTTGTCTATTATGCTTTTCGGGAAAAGGTGAATTTGATCCATAACTAAGTAGCCAAGATTTGATGAGTGGTTATCTTATTTATGCTATATCATGGATATAATTTAATGGTTTTTAAGGGTATTATGATATTACAAATTATTGGATTAGGGGATGTAGATAACCGTAGATTTTACCCTAAAGAGTTTAGAAAACTTTAACTTTTAAAGTCAATATGATATTGATTTAGTCTATTGTGTACTTTGGTCGACAAACAAAAAGGTTGAGAAACCATAGAATATGACAACATTAAGGGATTAGGAAGCATTTTGTTATTTGAAAATTCAATACTAGTTATATAAACCAAGTATGGTTATCATTGAGTAGAGTAAAATGATAGGAAGTCATAGACCTAGATAAATTGTGGATATGCAATAATGGACTCTCAGAAAAGATAAAATATCTAAACTTGCATATTGTATGTATATCCTATATAAGGAATGTTTCTAAGTCGGATGGACTAGGGATTGAGTATAGTTCAATCAATTATGACTAGAGATACTAGCCAAACAAGTCAAAACTATAGGATGAGATAGTCTTCAATTCAAATTAGAGGTGTGTGACCACATGACTATGTTTATTGCAAACACTCATATATATATAGAAACTTTGGCCAAAGTGATGCATTTGTCTCTGCATGCATTAGTCGGTTCATAGTGTGTAGATGGCGTAACTGGTCAGTATGATCATACTTAATTAGAAGTTTGTGTAGAGTTGTATGGTCAATTGAGTTACGTAGGACATGACACTAGGACTCAGATGGCAACCTGTTACATCCACATGTCTATACTCTTCATGAAGGGTAGGGCCACTTCCAGGAAGGAAGGTGTGTGGGGGGGCTGCCGGTTTGTGGTTGGAGGTAAAACACTCGGATGATGCTCTCCCTTTGTAGTAGAAGACTTGCCAAGATTTAAACGACAAATGTCAAGATTCTAGAGACAATACTCTTTATGTAAAATTTCATGTTATGATTATGATGTTAAAATATTCTTTTTCCAAGAGAAATATATTTTTAAATGTAAAGTGAAATGTTTTTGATTAAGTTTAGCTAGGAAAGGGTCCCAGGCCGATAAAAAATGCAGATCAGAAAAAGATCAAAATAGAGCCATCCCTCCCTAATAATAACGCTCACTAGGCCAGGGAGCCAACATAAAAAGTCTTAATGTTTCATAAGCAAAGTCCCAAAAAACCACCCATAAAAGTATGTACCACCATCCCTGATAATAACCCTTATAGGGCTAGGGATGCATATCAAAAACCCAAAATGAAAAGTACAGTTATCAGAAGTATACATCTTATAGATCCTGATAATAATCTTATCAGCCAGGATATAGTTTAACAGTATAGAGCAGACAAAAAATAACAATAGAACAACATCAGGAAGTAAGAATAAACCATAAGATAAACTAGATATTTTGATTACCCCAATCATTCTTCATTTTATGAAGTACTTCCTCCCAGGAAGTATTGTCTCTATCAGTCTTCAACCTCTTTTCTTTCTCATAGTTCATCTCTTCTATGTATTTTCTTTTTTCAAGTTGAGTCTTGATTTTGTTAACTTCCACCACAGTAGAGTTCATAATGTTATTGGTTACCTTGACAAGGTCCTTCATAACCTTCTCTAATTTGTCTATCCTGTATTGGAGCATACTACACATGTCGTACATGTTAGTCGAACTCTCATGGAAAGTAGTACAATTTACTCTCTTATTAAAACAACCCTCCAACTTATCCAATCTTTCAGTCAGTGTCTGTAGCTCCTCTATGCTATGAATATTTTTGTTTATTCTAGGGCTATTGGTATCTGCTACAAAATTTCTAATATCAATATTGAAGTCCTCACCATAATCCGCATCCACTTCATTGATAATGGGGTTTTCATGCCCAACAAATTGTTCTTGTTTATCTACCTCAATGTTGTCTATATTCCCCTATTTTTCTCCCTGTTCATCGGCCTCCCCCTCATCATCTAACGCCTCACTTCGGTCATCTTGATCCTCCTCCCCAACTATGTATTCATCATCTCTGTTTGTATCTTCCTCCAGATCTTCATCCGAGTCAGAATGAATTTCTTCTACAGAGGTTTCCTTAAGGTTGTTCTTACCGGTCTTGTCTTGCACTTTGGCAAGTCTAGCAGACCTTCTTTCAGGGCCAACATTATCAATGAATTTTGCAGAGAGGTTTACTTTAGCAGCTGTAGATTTTATATTGAGGGTTTTAGTTTGTTTCAAAGAACTGGAAGGGGGTTTTCCACATTTATCCCGTAAGGACATCAGGATGTCTTCAAGGGAATCTTTTTCTTTGGGGGTTTTACCCGCAATTTTTATGGGGGTAACAAGGACAAAATTATCCTTACCCTTGTAGGAGTGAGGCTTTTTCTTCTTCTTTTCCTGGGTTTGGTTATTCTCTTTGCTTTCACAGCTAGGGTTTACTTTCTTAGTTTTCTCAATCAACCTAGACTTATTTTTACCACATTTATTCCTAGGAACTGGGGGATTAAGCATTACATTGAATTCGTATAGCACCAGCATCAACCCCTGATGCAGAGGAGGTTGAGCTCCTTTCAATATACTTCTTCACAACGAAGACAAAATAAAGAAAGGGAAGTTTATGGAATTACCATGTCGCAGGTGGTCGAGCAATAGGAAGTGGTAACCATGAACAGTTTTGAACAACCCTTCAAGAGTAATATACTTCATTAGGTGATAAAACACCATCCCCCATGGTGCTGGGAGCTCAGTCCGTTGAAAACCATTTTGGTGCCAGGTCAGGCTCTCATTATCTTCGAGAAAACTTTCCATAAAATCTTTATAATTTGCGTGCCCTAGCCTCTGCACCTTGCGGCCTTCGAGAGAAAGGCCAGTAGCTTCTGTAATGAGTTCCTCAGTTATGGTGAATTCAATCCCATTAACCTTGACCGCCCTATTTCTCCAAGAATTCACAAATTGCATCGAAACAGACTCATCATGATCCCGCATCACCTGAACATAACTCCCAAGTCCTCCTTCCTGAAAGATGTTCCAGACTTGACTGTTCTTCTTGAGACTAGCATAAGACACAGGCTCAACTCTGAGCAATTGCCCCCCATTTCACAGAACTCAAATAAATTATGACACCTAAATTTCTGAAACCCCCGAGTAATCAGAGCATACAACAAAGCACCACTAATATGAACAATTGTAATTGAATTCTTAAGGAGAAACGAGGAATTATGAAACCCCCTAACAACCAAAATATGAATCAAAGCACAATTAATTTGAACAACTGTAATGTTATGCTTAAAGTGAATAATCTCGAAGCTTGCAACAAACTGACAACACGTGTCACGATTTCTCCTTAAGGTTGAGCTGTTCACACACACCATGGAGTACTGGATATTTATTTTCTCTCTCATTTTGCAGTACTCCCGCTATCTCTTCAGAGGCTCCCAAGCCTCAACACGATTAAAAATGATTAGCAAGTGGATATTTATAGCACCTTCTTTAAAAATCAACGAGTCATTAATCAAAAGGATTTTGACACAATGACTTAGGAGATCAACTTTAGAACGACTAGACATTGTTCTAATTTGAAGTTTCATACAAGCTTGTTTTGGCAGCTTAATTTAAAATCATTTCTTGTAACCTTTGTTGCAAATCCCTTAAGGAAGATGTAGACCAAATTCCTACTATATTAAGAGCTAGGTTAGCAAGAAAATCTGCAACCTGGTTTCTTCTCTGTAAACATGCTCAACCAAGACATAAGGAATATTAGATATAATAATATTATTTATATCCTCAATATAATCTCGAAGTCTCCAAGGGATGTTCTCAGCCTTAGTAACTAAATCCAAAACCATTTTGGAATCTCCTTCAATGATAACATGATTGAACCCATAGGACATGATTATATGAATTGCCCACCAGAGTGCATAGGTTTCTGCCAAGTTATTATAAGCAACACCCAAATCTTTAGCATAACACTCAATTATCTCTCCTTTATCATTCCTTATGATGCCTCCAACAGATGCTGGCCCAGGGTTACCCTTTGAGCAACCATCAAAGTTTAATTTCACCCATCTTGATTGTGGATGTCTCCATCTGGTATGTTTCCTTATGTGATCTCTTTGGAAGTCCATATTTTGTGATCTCTGGAAGTCCATCAAAGTGAAATGTTATCACTATAAGTTATGTTTGAATATATTGAATTTTCAGGTTGAAAAATATTTAGAAAAGATTTACTTTTATTTAATTGAAGTTTTGTAAATGTTTTAAAAAAATATTTCACTCATGTACATCATGTTCTTTTACTTTCCTAGTAAATTGTGTGTAATTCTAAGTAATATGAGAAGACATGTTACATATGGTATCAGATCTAACCAGATTCAACACATGGACCTAGGAGCTCACTACGAGAAAATTTGTCAATATTAAGTAGATAGCTAATGTTTGAAATTGGTTTTATGCCAGAATGGCGTGGAGAAGAACCAACAAAACTGCTAGAAAGTCTGTTTCCCAGTGTTTGCCTAAGTTAGTATTTAAGAAAGAACTTATTGAAGAGGTTGAACTCAAGGAGAACATTAATTATGATGAGGGTGCATGGCTGGAGGATTCAGAGACTTTGGCTGATGATCTTAAGCGTATATGGCTAGAGAGGAAACAACGTATTAAATTAGCCAAGAATTCTATTGTTTCTACTTGTGTAGTTAAACCAAGTAAACCGTTTGCTAGTCGCAACATGCCATTTGGATGTGGCTGGACATTCTTGATTTAGGAAAAGAGGTGATGGAGGAGTACCTGCATGTACATCCACCCTCTAAGTTTGTTTATTTGGATTCTGACGGGGAGGAGGAACCTGAGGAATATCCTTTAATTGACAGTGACATGTAGTCTTGTTGTGTTAGTTATCTAAATAAGGATGTATTTATACCCATAATAAAATATAATAAAGATGAGATTGTTTACTCAAATCTAAATTTTTGTGAATGGATTTTATTGATGAATTTTGAATTAATGAGATGCATTATTCTGAATTCTAATTTATAATTTGATACAAATATCAGATGTGATATAGAGTATCATCATGGTTCAAACTCGAACAATTCTTGAAGATAGTCAGGGAGAGTCTAATCCTTTTGAAAACCCTATGGCTAAGATGGATTAGATACTGACCATGTTGAATGAAACTAAGGAAAGGCTTGGAAATTTGGATCATGAGGTTAGGGATCAAGGTAAATCTGAAGTAGGACATGAGGATTCACATCTAGGAGATGATGAATATGTCCATGAATCCAGTATTCATAGTGAGCAAAGGGAGAATGTTGATAAGACTAAGTCTCAAGAAGAGAAGAGAATTAGACTTGCTTCTGAGCTATCTAGAGATATGAAGAAAGTCACGCCACCTAAGTTTGATGGATCAAAAAGTGGTGATGTTGCTGAAGCTTGGTTGATAGAGATGGAAAAATAATTTGAGATCCGAAATTACTCTGAGATAACCAAGGTAGTTTGGGGTGCCTTTCAATTGGCAGGAGAAGGGTCCATGTGGTGGATGAACAAGAAGATGGAATTGGGGTTAAGTTCTTTAAGCTTAACCTAGGCCCAATTTCTGGTCTTATTTCATCAGAGGTGGTTACTGCAGCTTTTCTTTTACCAAAAGCTAATAGATTTTTAGAATATGAGACAAGGGGATATGCCAGTGGTCGAATATTAGGAAAAGTTCACCCGTCTCCTGAATTATGTGCCTCAATATCAGAAAGATGAAAGGTTCAGGATCAGGAAATTTATTATGGGTCTGAATGCCCAGGTAGGTGGAGAAGTGGATCTGCATGGCCCTTCTACTATGGACCAAGTTTTGGAGAAGGCAATCAAGCAAGAGAAAAAATTGAAGTAAATTTATGCATATCACAAGAAGAATCACAAGAGGTTTAATAAGACACCAACTTCACAACCTTTCAAGAAAATGAATGACAAGAAAGATGTGACTAAGAAAAGTGACAAGGGTTCTAGAAATAATAGGAGTCACCCAAGAATGAGAAGAAGAATAGTGGCAATGTTTGAAGGAATGATAATAATTCAAGTAAACCTGCTGAGAAGCGAGGACCCCCTGGAGGATGTTTCACTTGTGGTGGAGATCACTATGCAGATATATGCCCAACTAAGAACTAGGGAGTTCAACAACATGGTAATGCTTTACCCACTCAACAAGCAACTTTTCAACAAAGGATCCATGTGGCTTTGGACAATCACCGAGTGGAGTACTAGATTATTCCTATTGAGACAACACATACTTTATTTGGAGTTCCTATTTCTATTTTGATTGACATTGGAGCAACTAAAAGTTTTGTTTCTCCAAGAGTATTAAGTAAAATTTCTAGGAGAGATGGATATATGGCTAAACCCTGGTTAGTAGAATATGCTAACCAGACTAGAGCTCAGGTAGAGAAATGCTTGTTTGAAGCTAAGGTTGATCTTCCTAGTTTTTCAACTGAGGTGAATTTGCTTGTAGCCCCCCTAGGTTTCTATGATGCTATCTTAGGAATAAATTGGCTATGGAGGCATAGAGATAATGTTGACTATTTTGCAAAAACACTGGAGTGTCTAGACGATGTAGGAAACAAAGTTTTTTGCAAGGCACCCAGAAAGAAGTTAAGATCGGACCAATCTAAGGCGTGGCATGATTCGTATACATCTATACAACAATTCCTTAGCATAATTTTGTATTAGGTCAAGACCTATTTTGTAAATGTTTGTAATGCCGACCTTGGAGATTGTTCCAATGGTTGATGATTGTAATGCCGACCTTGATGATCATTCCAAGGTTGATGAAGTGTATAAGTATTTGTAATTGAGTCGTGGAAAAAGTGTCCTTGGTGCGAAGATGCGAAGATAAGGAGAAGGGCAAAAAGGTAGAGCAAAGCAGAGGAACTATTGTACTTCAATGTATTAATCTCAGATATAAGGAAGATGTTGATCTTGGCAGTGAGCCTAGCAATGAGCCGCCAGTAGGGTTTAACAACCCTTATTGTAATCTTTCTAGGTTTAGGGTTGAGGCAATGAGCCTGCTAGACCTAGCTGTACTTCATGGTAGTGAGCTAGCATGTTCTAGGCCCGTGGAGTGACCAAGCTTGAACATCATTTTTCAAAGATTGCAATATATATTTAGAGCTAATCCTCTTCATGGTTTTTCCCCACCTTGGGGTTTTCCACGTAAAAAATCTGGTGTCTCTTGTGTATAATGTTGCATCTGTGTTTAATTTTCTGATTTCATGCAATCATTGTTAACTCATAATAACTATGGACAAGTGATTAATGTTTAAGTGCAGAAGTGATTGAGTTTTTGTGACAATTGATTCACCCCCCCTTCTTAGTTGTTTGGTGCATTTCAACAGTTTCATGAATGAAGAATTGGTATACTTGGGATTTGTGATTTCTGTGGAAGGATTGAAGATGGACCCTAAGAAAGTAAGAGCAATTGTTCAATGGCCTACACCGGAGAGAATTGGAGAAGTTAGATTATTTCATGGATTGGCTAGTTTCTACCGGAAGTTTATCAAAATTTTTAGTTCAGTTTGTAACCCTATGATAGAGATAATGAGAGGTGATAGAAAAGACTTTAAGTAGACATCAGGAGAAGATAAAAGTTTTGAATTGTTGAAGCAAAAAGTGACAGAGCAACCTGTTTTGACATTACTGGATTTCAATAAGGTATTTCAAGTAGACTGTGATGCAAGTGGGAATGCAATAGGAGCAGTATTAAGTCAAGAAGGTAGACCTGTAGCATATTTCAGTGAAAATTTGAATGATACACAAAGAAGATATTCAGTTTATGATCAGGAGTTCTATGCCATAATTCAAGCATTGAAGAAGTGGAGACATTACTTGTTGCCTAAGGAGTTTGTGTTGTATACAAATCATCAAGCTTTGCAATATTTAAATAGTCAAGGAAAGTTGAATCAAAGACATATGAGATGGGTAGAGTTCATGTAGAGTTTTACTTTTGTGTTGAAGCATAGGAGTGGAAAATCAAACAAAGTTGCATATGCCTTGAGCAGAAGAAGGAACTTGTTGACAGAGATGAGAGTTGAAGTGTTGGGATTTGATGAGTTGAAGAACATGTATGAGGAAGATCTTGATTTTGCAGAACCCTAGAAAGCATGTAAGGAACCTGTTGTGATAGATAGGAGTAAGTGGTTGGATTATTTCATTCAAGAAGATATGTTATTCAAAGGAAGTCAATTATGCATACGTAGGAGTTCAATGAGAGGTAATTTGGTCAAAGAGAAACACAGTGGTGGATTGGCAAGGCATTTTGGCACTATAAGATAGTGGCTTTGGTGAGTGAAAATTACTTTTGGCCTTAGATACATAAGGATGTTAGGAAATTTGTGTAGAGTTGTAGAGTTTGTCAAGTTACAAAAGGGAGTAGTCAGAATACTAGATTTTATAAACCTTTGACTGTACCAGAGAGACCTTGGGAAGACATAAGTATGGATTTCATAATGGGATTGCTGAAGACACAGAGAGGGCATGGTTCAATCTTTGTAGTGGTAGACATATTTTCAAAGATGACACATTTCATACCTTGTAAGAAGACAATTGATGCAGTGCATGTAGCTGACCTATTTTTCAAGGGGATTGTGAGATTACATGGATTACCTAAGAGCATAATTTCAGACAGAGAGACAAGATTTCTTAGATACTTTTGGAAGACACATTGGAAGAAGATGAAGACAAATTTGAAGTTTAGTTCAACATTTCATCCATAGACTGATGGACAGACAGAGGTAGTGAATAGGAGTTTGGGAAACTTATTGAGATGTTTGATTGTAGAGAAAGCAGGAAGTTGGGATTTGATTCTTTCACAAGCAGAGTTTGAATACAATAATTCAGTGAATAAGAGTACCAGAAGAACACCTTTTGAGATTGTTACCCGAGTAAACCCTAGAGGAGTAATAGAGTTGAGAGATATCAGTATGGAAGATAAGAGAAGTGTAGAAGCAGAAGAATTTGCAGGACATATGGAGATAGTGCATAATCAGGTAAATAAACATTTGGAGGAGATGAACAGTAAGTATAAAGAACAAGAAGATGAGAAGAGAAGACATAAAGAATTTGTGGTTGGAGATGAAGTGATGGTATACTTGAGAAAAGAAAGATTCCCAGTTGGGACTTATAACAAGTTGAAGATGAAGAAGTTTGGACCTTGTAGGATACTCAGAAAATTTGATTCAGGAAATGCATATGAAGTGGAGCTACCAGAGACATTGGGTATTTCACCTATTTTCAATATCGCAGACCTATATCAATATCATGAAGTAGAGTTCAGTGATAGCATGGAAGAAGACTTCAAGAAGCAATTACCACAACAAGTACAGGAGTAGATTGAAGACATCTTGGATAGGAAAGTTGGACGCAGCACCAGAGGAAGATAATACAAAGAATATCTTGTGAAGTGAAAAGGTAGACTGGAAGAAGACTCATCATGGATTTCTTAGGCTAAGGTGGACCATCTTGGTTTTCCTCTAGCCCCAGTAAAGTGAGGGACTCACTTTTTCAATAACCCCAGATGTCTGATGCAGGAGCATCCCTGGTTCAAGAGCAAACTTGCATCAACCAAAAACATTTGCATTTTAGTTTGTTTGCATTTTGTTTCTAATTTAGTTCAGGCAGTTCAGTCAGTAGCAATTTCTATATTTTGGTCCACATTCTATCACACTTGCATTTTAGACCTTGCGAAGCTGGACTTAGTATCTAGACCCATTCATGTACAACATATCCAAATCTTAGATCATTTGGATCAAGTACTAGTAAGATATCGCTATCAGAAGATCGACTATTTTCTCAGCACAGAGCATCCTGACAGTCTCAGATAATCAGCTGAAGGAGAAGGCTTGCGAATTATTTCTTGACCTGCGGAGCTAAATTACACATCATTCAACGTTGTTTGGTTCGTGGCTGACCTTCCCTGAGATCCGCAGGGAATTCTATTCATTCATGAAGGAGTTTATTCAAATAGGTCCGACCTATCCATGTACACACATTACAACTCTCATTGGAGTTTGTGATCTTCCTTGACCGACACAGATGAATCTATTGTTTCAAAGATGATATAATTTGATGTAATAGATACCTTGGAAGGTAGTTGATGACAAAAAATATAGTTGATAGTTTGAATTCTTGTGAAGGAGCTTCAAGGCTATATCTTGCGCATATTCTAATATTCTATAATTAGGCCTGTGAGCCCTAAGTGTAAGCCCACGTGTTGCTGACCAATTTGTATTTGAATTCTATGATATACTGAATGACTGAATCTACATTTGTTTCATATCTTTGAATTGTTTCCGTTGTGTTTAGTCTTGCTACATGGTCTGGATTGTTCTCTTTGAGGACCCTCTGAACCGTGACTCCATCAAACCACCTCCTTACAATGGGTGATCTCCAAGTCACTCTCGCTCTTGTGGTAAAAGTCAGTTGAGTGGAGGCATAATATGGGGGTGGTTCTATTTGCATGGAATCAAAACATCGTAGAGGGTGGTTGGTCAATCTATGGGTTGAGTATGTATTTGTGTTTGATGAGTACGTTCTATGACTATTGTAGTGGAGATAACTATATGCCCCAAAGGGTCACTAGTTCTAAGTCTCTTGTCGGGGTTTCTCACGTTCCAATGCCTAGTCCTAAGATTTTTTCTCATTGATTTCCCTAAGGTGTTGTAATCTAGTCTTGTTTTCTTGGATGATTTGTTGTATGTTACTTATTTGTTGATTGATTCTGAGAGCATGTTCTTGCTCTTCAACTATTTGTATTGTGTGTTGAGCCCTAGGGTGCATTTCTTCTATTTCTTCAAGAATAGCCTTAACCCAATATTCCCTAATCCCTAGGCACATCGAATGCTTGATACAGAGAGAGTTTGCCAAGTTTGACTAGGTGTTGATTATGACTTTGTGTGTACCTCATCAATGTTATCGAGGGCTCAGTTCTCTAGATTTCCTAATGTTTTTGTATTTTTCCTATCCAATGCAACCTAGTATGAATGCAAACAACTTTTGATACCTTTTTCCAAAATTGAATAAAGAAGTTATCTAATTAACTACAAAAGGAAATATGAATGCAACTATATGTGTTTTCTCAAATGCAATCTAATTCTATGCTTTTGTATATTTCTGGAGTGATTTTTGAGTCTACTCTAAAAATTGAAATTGCTCGAATTGAAATATAATCTATGAATTGAAGAAAAAATAATCTAAGCAATGCTAATCTAATTAAATTAAAGCAAATCCTATCAAGGAAAAAGCAACACAAAGATTACTTTCCCAAGAGAAAGAATGCGATCTAATTAACTACTTGAAAGCATGAAAAACTTGCTATCACTTTGGTACATGAGCCTGGTGTATCCTCATAAGTCTTTTTTGTGGGAACCTCCTCTCCTCTGTTGCAATGGGGACCTCCTCTTGGCAATAGGAATGAACAAGAAATCGATTTGAATATGGATTGAGCTATGAAAGCTATGATGAAACAATTCAAGCTATGAGAGCTATGAAGCACTAAGGCTTGGGCTTTTAGAAGCAATTTTTGAGCATAACAATGCTATGAAACCTTTGAGGCTTGGGAAACTTAGCTAAGAAGATTAAAAGGATCACAAAGTCCTGTGAAGAGCATAAGCATGCTATGGAGAGCAAAAAGCAAGGCTAGAATGAGTATGCAACAATGAATTTTCCTCTCGTAATGCATATATGAGGGGTATTTATAGCTTGAAGAGGCTAATGAATGGTGGAGTTGATTGGTGAGTTAAATTCCTTGATTGGAGAGTTAAAATAATTTATTGAAGAGTGAATTAGGTTGATTAGGGAGTGAACATGCCTTGAAGCTTATCATTGGAGGAGGAATGGAGTTACCATGAGATAGATGGAGAGACAAGAATACCTCATTTGGAGCTAAGAATAGAGTGATTGGGATTAGAGAATGAGTTATAAATAGACTAGGCTTAGTTAGGGTCAAAGAGCCATGCAAACTAGAGCAGAAATGGAGCTAATTTGGGCCCAAACTAAAGAGAAACACACATGTTAAAACAAGACAAGGTCGCCCAATTTGCCAGGGAAAGTCACCCAAGGGAGATTCACTTAAATGGCATCGTTTCCCAAGGGAGATTCACTTAAATGGTAGGGTCACCCAGGGGAGATTTAGAAGTCAAACTAGGCGACCTACAAGGATTAGATTCTACAAGTGGTTTCAGGGGATGAGATTGGTCCTAAGGGCTAAAGATGACTTTAGGACCCAAAAACAAGTTATTGGGTTGAAAGAGGGTGGGTCACTTAGTTCACTAGGCCACATCACCCCTGAGAGATCCACTTCAATGGTTGGATCTCCTCTATAGATCTAGAAACCAAAAGTGGTGACCTAGAATTGAGGAAATGGGTATTAAAATTGATGGTTGGAGAAGGTTTGGGAGGTCAATTGGAGGCCTCTAGAGGGTTGAAATGGTTGAAAGGGTCTTATGGAAAGTGAATTTACAATCTTGTGATGTTAGTAAGTCAGGTTGATAGGGTTAGAAAATGAAAAAATGAATTGTCGACATAGGACAATTGGTGAAGATGCAAGACCTTGGAAGGTTAGTTAGGAGACAAGGGAAGTACAAACAAAGTGAAGAACTTCAATCCACGTGTTTCCAAGAAGAATATTATTGAGAGGTCATGTTTACATGATTACATGTACATGTTTTGGACTACAACTCATCATCAGATTACCATGTAGGCTCATGCACTTTTTTATTTCTTACATATTTGCCCCCTCAAGGATGGTAGTCTACATGAAAGGTAGGTACCATTCCTGAACTAGGCCTTACTTATTGTCATTATCCCACAATTGTACCTAAAATAACAAGTATTAGTTTGATATTATGATGTTCAATAATGAGCACTGAAATGGAAACAAGAAAAGGTAACATCGATGCATGAGTTGTAAGTATATCTAAGTCACCTCACTTCACCATGGAGACTTGCAAGGATGAAAGCACACAAAATGAGGGTGCAAGATCACTACAAAAGCTAGAACAACCTTAAATGTATTTAAATGAAACTAAGCTAAGTGAAGAGGAAAGAGGAGAAATCAAAAGAAAATAGGTCAAATGGTATAATGTGATGACAAATGGTATAATGTGATGAAACATGGCAAGTTGGTGATCCTCGTAAGAATCTATTTCCTTACTCCTTTCTTTATTACTCCTTTTCTTTTATAGATTTTATTCTTGACTAATACTCCTCTTTTCTCTTCTCACTATGTACTGCCAAGGGATGGAGGGACTTTTTTGAAATGCTCCACTAGACATATTGGTCCCTACTATTGGTCACTTAAGGGATGAATTACTGATTGATGCTCACTTACCTTCTTTATTTGGTCATCATATAGACATCTTGGCTCCTACTTACCATGCGGGTTAGAAGGTTGCTTCTCATCAAGCTTGAAATATTATACTTGAGGCCAAAAATACCTTACTTTGAGAGATGGCTAACCTTGGGGTTCAGTGACAGTCTTCATGGGCTCAAATGGCAGGCCCATCTTGAATTCACATGCTTTTAGCAGGATTCCTTCTCATTCTCATAGGACACATAGGGATTTTGATGCAGTAGATAGTCGGAGGAGACCTAGGAGCAGGAGCCCCAAAGCCTCCATTGGTTAGAACCATCCTTGAGGTGTTAGAGAGTCTTATTTTTCTTATTTTTTCCCCTTGCATGGGGAGACTTTTATGCCTAAGTGTACTTTTGTTTAGGAAATTAGACTCTCTTAAAATGTACTGTGATTTTCTCTATTCAAATATAAATTTATGTTTTATATCTTAAGTCCCTTTCTTTCATATTTTGTGCACATGGATGGTCATGATCTCTTACTTAGTGACAACATAATGATAATGCAATATATATACTTTTAAAACAAAAATTAGGAATGCACAAATGCAAGAACATATGAAAGTACGAATGTAACACATTTTCTATTTCCTTATGCAATGTCGTGAGTTATGACATGAGTTATTGCTTTTGATTTTCTCTTTGTGATATGATGTAAGCAAATGGAACAAACACTGTGATTGCTCTTAAGTAGGATTTTTGACTTAAGGGATTGCGATTTGACTTGGTATAAGGAGACCTAATAAGCCTTGGGATATGATTTTATTAGGAACTCAAGTGGGAGCAAGGAGGAAATGGCACATTCTTATTTTGGCTTAGCAAAAGGCTAGACACTAATCTTTATCTAGAAAAAACACTTTGACAAGCTTTCAACTAAGACAAGCAACAAATTTTATTAATACCTTCTAGACTTAGATCAAAGATGGCCAACAAGATAGACCCGGGGTAAAGGAAAGGCTCTAGAGTAGATGGTCCAAAATACAACTAGAGTCTTGGGTTTGCTTAGCTAGTGCATGTGTGTGCTTTGTACCTTTCTCTTTTATTTTCTCCGATAAATGCCACCCTCGTAGATTTGAGCTTATATTTAACTCCACCTGAGAGTACGAACATCAACACTTTTACTTTTCTTTCTCTCTTTTTTTCTTTCTTTCTTTCGTTCTTTCTTTTCTTCTTTTTTTTTTGTATTTTGTAGTATCTATCTTGGTTCTCTCATTGTTTATGTTTTCTCTTATTTTTGACTTTTGTATTCTTTTTTCTTATCTCTTTTTTGTATTTTGTAGTATCTTTTTTGGTTCTCTCATTTTTTTGTATCTTCTCTCTTTTGTTTACTTTTGTATTCTTTTTTTAAATATCTCATTTTCTTTTTCTTTTCTCTTATTCTTTTGATTGCTTCCTGCAGAGTTATGATCTCCTAGCATTTTTGGCCAGGAAGGATAAGGGGATGAGCGCCACCAAGGGTTTTCATCATCTAGTTGGACTTCCCTTCTACTAAGGAGGAATGGGAAGGTCTATTTGTAAGCTTCCATTAGGTATTGTAGGTTTGAGTACTGACTTCATTTGGACTTAACATTATGGTTTGTGAAGACTGGGATCAATGTGAAGCTAAAATCTTGGACTTAATTAAGATCTAGGAAATGAAAGGGGAAAATAACAGGTGGTAAGTATGATCATAATGGTCTCAAGAGTTCTAAAGGGTCAACCTATACCTAAGCAACTGATGCAGGAGCATCCCTGGTTCAAGAGAAATCTTGCATCAACCAAAAACATTTGCATTTCAGTTTTTTTTTTTTCATTTTCCAGTTCAGTTTAGGCAGTTCAGTCAGAAGCAGTTTCTGTATTTTTGGTCCAGTTACATTTCAGACCTTGTGGAGCTGGACTTAGCATCTACATTCATCCATCTACATCATATCCAAAATTTAGAGATCCGCACATCATTACTAGAAAGATATCACTATCAGAAGATCGACTGTTTCTTAGAACAAAGCATCCTAATAATCACAGACAACCAACTGAAGGAGAAACCTGCGAGAGCATTTCCTGATTTGTGAAGCCTAATGACACATCATTCAATGATCTTTGGTTCATGGCCGACCTTCCTGAAGATCTGCACATCATTACATTCCTTTTCTGGAGGAGTTCTATGCAAGTAGGCCCAACCTATCTATGTACACATGTTACAGCTCTTCATTAGAGTTTGTAATCTTCCTTCGCCGACGCGGAGGAATCTTATGATCCGGATATGATATATATTGATGTAATAGATCGTTATGAAAGTAGTTATAAAGAAGTGATTCACATAGTAGTATTTGATAGTTTGGATTTCTGCGAGGAGCTTCAAAGCTTTATCTTGCACATGTATGTAATCAGGCCTGTGAGCCCTAATTGTAAGCCCGCATGTTGCTGGTTGATCTCTATTTGAATTCTATAATATACTGAATGACTGAATCTGCATTTGTTCCATTTATTTGAGTTGTTTTTGTTGTGTTTACTCTTGCTGCACGGTCTAGATAGTTCATTCTGTGAACCCTCCTACCGTGACTGCACCAAGTGGTATCAGAGCGAAAGTCTGAATCTTTGGGAGTGAATTGAGAAAAATTGGTGAAGGAATTCTGTAAGATCTTGCTGTGGATAGATCACCGAATTGAGGAAGGTTACTTGTGTTGCAACCGATCGCCGATTGTGAGGCAATTGTCACCTTGTAGCCCAACCGCCGAACCTGAGGTAGTTTACACTTGATCCTAGGAAGAATGCCACCGAGGAGGGTTGTTGCTGTTGGAACAATGGCTGGAAGAATGAATGAGGTGATGGAGATGATGAAAACAATGCAAATTTGTTTGGATGATGTTGAAGAAGATAGGCGAAGAGGACTGACACCGAGACCTAATGTTGAAAGTGATGATGAAGAAGAATCTCAAACTATTGAACAAACTAGCGAAACCCTAGGAGGTGATGAAGAAGAATCAAATCAAGTAAAGATGATGCGAGCTATTTCAAAGATTGGAAAGAGACCTAGAGTGGATGTACCGAATTACTCTGGCGATTTGAACCCTGAAGAATTGATTGACTGGATAAATGATATGGAAGAATACTTTGAATATGAGGAAATTGAACATCCAGAGAGGGTAAAATTTGCAAAGACAAAGTTGAAAGGACATGTTGCTATATGGTGGAAAGAAGTTTAGTTGGAAAGAAATAGAAGAGGGAAAGAAAAGATTACAAAATGGGATAGGATGGTGACAAAGTTGAAGAATTAGTTTATACCTGTTGACTATGAGTTGGAGTTGTTGAAAAGATTGCAAAACCTGAGACAAAAGGAGAAATCTGTGAAGTACACTGAAGAATTCCATAAAATGATCATAAGGACAGGGCATAGTGAAGCAAGCAAGGAGAAAGTGGCTAAATACATCAATGGACTAAGATTGAACATTCAAGAGGAACTAAGCTTGGTGAGGATGACATCTTTGGAGGAAGCATATCAGTTTGCTCTAAAAGTTGAAGAGAAGATGAATAAAAGACATGATCAGAGACAAAGAGGCAGAGGAGGTAAATTTCAGAGAGGTAGGACTTATTTTGGAGGAGATAGATCACATCCAGAGCAGAACAAGTTTGACAACCCATTTAAGAAGGATGACAGAGAGACTAATGCATATTGGAGAAATGACAGAAATTTTCATCCTAGAGGCAACTATAATTCATACCGAAATGAAGGGTATAGAAGAGAAGGAAGAGGATTGGATAAGAGAACATTCAGAGGTACTTGTTTCAAGTGTGGAGGTGAAGGACATAGAGCATTTGAATGTAATCAGGGTAGTACAAGTAAGAGGATAGAAAATAGTGGAAGAGTAGCCTATGTTGAAGAAAAACCTGTTGAACTAGATGATCCCTGTTCAGTTGGTAAACCAGAGAAAGGAGAATCACTTGTGATGAGGAGAGAATTATTTCAATCAGAAACAAATGAGGAACCACCGCAGAGGAAGAGTTTGTTCAGGACAAGATGCAAATCAGGAGGTAAGTGTTATAAAGTTGTGATTGATAGTGGTTGTTCAGATAACCTAGTTTCAAAGGAGATGGTGACTAAGCTGAAGTTGGAAAGGTTGAAACACCCTAAGCCATATCAGATAGCATGGATTCAGGATGATCATAAGGTACTCGTGAGTGAACAATGTTTGGTGAAATTTCATATTGGATCTTATCATGATGAAGTCTTGTGTGATATTATGCCTATGGATGTATGTCATATCTTGTTGGGTAAACCTTGACAATATGATAGAAAAGCTATACATGATGGGAGAAAGAATACATATACTATAACATCAAATGGAAAGAGAATTACTTTGATTCCTTTGGAGGATGACCCTAAGAGTGAAGTATGTGGGAATGCTAGAATTTGTTTGGTAGATGGAAGGAAATTTCTCGATGGTTTGAGACATGAGAATATGTGTTATGCCTTGATTCCTAATAAACTTGAAACATTGAAGAAGGAGACTGAAGAATCACAATCGGAGGAGATAAAGGAGTTACTGACAGAGTATGAAGACATCATATCAGACAATGTCCTAGAAGGATTGCCACCTATAAGGAGTATCAGTCATCTCATGGATCTTATACCTGGAGCAAGTTTGCCTAACAAAGAAGCACACCAGATGACACCGACAAAGAATGAAGAATTGAACAGACAGATTCAAGAGTTGTTGAGGAAGGGTTTGATCAGAGAAAGCTTGAGTTCTTGTGTAGTACCTATAGTGTTAGCACCTAAGAAAGATAGAGAATGTAGAATGTGTACTGACTCTAGAGCAATAAACAAAATCACACTTAAGTATAGATTTCCTTTACCTAGAATGGATGATATCATGGATTGTTTGAGTGAAGCAAGATATTTTACAAAGATAGATTTGAAGAGTGGATACCATCAGATCAGAATCAGAGAAGGTGATGAATGGAAGACTTCTTTTAAAACAAATGAAAGATTGTATGAGTGGTTAGTGATGTCCTTTGGATTGACAAATGCACCGAGTACATTCATGAGATTGATGAATGAAGTCTTGAAGAAATTCTTGGGTAAGTTTGTGATTGTATACTTGGATGATATTCTAATTTTTAGTAAGATAGAAGAGGAACATTTGTGGCATATTAGACAAGTTTTGCAGGGGTTGCGAGAAGAGAAATTGTTGGTAAACATTAATAAGTGTAGTTTCATGAAGGAAGAACTAGTATATTTGGGATTTGTGATTTCTACGGAAGGATTGAAGATGGACCCTGAGAAAGTAAGATCAATTGTTGAATGGCCTACACCGAAAAACATTGGAGAAGTGAGATCATTTCATGGATTGGCTAGTTTCTACCGGAAGTTCATCAGAAATTTTAGTTCAATTTGTAACCCTATGACAGAGACAATGAGAGGTGACATAAAAGATTTCAAGTAGACATCAGGAGTAGATAAAAGTTTTGAGTTGTTGAAGCAGAAGGTGACAGAGCAACCTATCTTGGCATTACCAGATTTCAATAAGGTATTTCAAGTAGATTGTGATGCAAGTGGAATTGCAATTGGAGAAGTATTAAGTCAAGAAGGTAGACTTGTAGCTTATTTCAGTGAGAAGTTGAATGATGCAAGGAGAAGATATTTAGTTTATGACTAAGAGTACTATGCCATAATTCAAGCCTTGAAGAAGTGGAGACATTACTTGTTGCCTAAGGAGTTTGTGTTGTATACAGATCATCAAGCTTTGCAATATTTGAACAGTCAAGGTAAGTTGAATTAGAGACATATGAGGGGTAGAGTTCATGCAGAGTTATACATTTGTGTTGAAGCATAGGAGTGGAAAATCAAACAAAGTTGCTGATGCATTAAGTAGGAGAAGAAACTTGTTGACATAGATGAGAGTTGAAGTGTTGGGTTTTGATGAATTGAAGAACATGTATGAGGGAGACACTGATTTTGTAGAACCTTGGAAAGCATGTAAGGAACCTATTGTGATAGATAGGAGTATGTTTTTGGACTATTTCATTCAAGAAGATATGTTGTTCAAAGGAAATCAGTTGTGCATACCTAAGAGGTCAATGAGAGACAATTTGATCAAGGAGAAACACAATGGCAGATTGGCAAGACATTTTGGCATTGATAAGACAGTGGCTTTGGTGAGTGAAAACTACTTTTGGTCTCACATACATAAGGATGTTTGGAGATTTGTGTAGAGTTGTAGAGTTTGTCAAGTTGCAAAAGGGAGTAGTCAGAATACTAGATTGTATAAACCTTTGACAGTACCAGAGAGACCTTGGGAAGGCATAAGCATGGATTTTGTGATGGGATTACCTAAGACACAGAGAGGACATGATTCAATATTTGTAGTAGTTGACAAATTTTCAAAGATGGCTCATTTCATACCTTGCAAGAAGACAACTGATGCAGTGCATGTAGCGGACCTATTTTTCAAGGAGATTGTGAGATTGCATGGATTACCTAAGAGTATAGTTTCATAAAGAGATACAAATTTTGTTGGATACTTTTGGAGGACACTTTGGAAGAAGATGAAGATAGATTTGAAGTTCAGTTCAGCTTTTCATCCACAAACTGATGGACAGATAGAGGTAGTGAAGAGGAGTTTGGAAAATTTGTTGAGATGTTTGGTTGGAGAGAAAGTTGGAGGTTGGGATTTGATTCTTTCACAATAAGAGTTTGCATATAATAATTCAGTGAATAGGAGTACTAGAAGAACACCTTTTGAGATTGTGACCGGAGTAAACCCTAAAGGAGTTGCAAAATTGAGAGATGTCAACACAGCGGAAAAGAGAAGTGCAGAAGCAGAAGAATTTCCAGATCACATGAAGACAGTACATGATTAGGTTAAGAATCATTTGGAGAATATGAACAATAAGTACAAAGAGAAGGCTGATGAGAACAGAAGACATAAGGAATTTGAAGTTGGAGATGAAGTGATGGTGTACTTGAGAAAAGAAAGATTTCCAATTGGGACATATAACAAGTTGAAGATGAAGAAGTTTGGACCTTGTAGGATACTCAGGAAATTTGATTCAGGAAATGCATATGAAGTGGAATTACTGGAGACATTGGGTATATCACCTATTTTCAACATTGCAGACCTATATCAGTATCATGAAATAGAGTTCAGTGATAGCATGGAAGAAGACTTGAAGAAGCAGTTACCACAACAAGCACCAGAGTAGATTGAAGACATTTTGGATAGCAAAATTGGATGCAACACTAGAGGAAGACAATATAAAGAATACCTTGTGAAGTGGAAAGGCAGACCAGAAGAAGATTCATCATGGATTTCTCAGGATGAGGTGGACTGTCTTGGTTCTCCCCTAGCCCCAACAAAATGAGGGACTCACTTTTTCAATAACCCCAGATGTCTGATGCAGGAGCATCCCTGGTTCAAGAGCAATCTTGCATCGACCAAAAACATTTGCATTTTAGTTTGTTTGCAATTCAGTTTGTTTCTTTTCATTTTCCAGTTCAGTTCAGGCAATTTTGTTAGAAGCAATTTCTATATTTTTGGTCCAGTTGCATTTCAAACCTTGTGGAGCTGGACTTAGCATCTACATTCATTCATCTACATCATATCCAAAATTTAGAGATTTACACATCATTACCGGAAACATATCACTATTAGAAGATCGATTGTTTCTTAGAACAGAGCATCTTGATAATCACAGACAACCAGTTGAAGGAGAAACCTGCGAAAGCATTTCCCAATTTGTGAAGCCTAATGACACATCATTCAATGATCTTTGGTTCGTGGCTGACCTTCCCCGAAGATCCGCACATCATTCCATTCATTTTCTAGAGGAGTTCTATGCAATTAGGCCCGACCTATCCATGTACACACGTTGCATCTCTTCATTGGAGTTTGTAATCTTCCTTGGCCGACGTAGAGGAATCTTATGATCTGGATATAATATATATTGATGTAATAGATCCTTAGGAAAATAGTTATCAAGAAGTCATTCACATAGTAGTATCTAATAGTTTAGATTTCTGTGAGGAGCTTCAAAGCTTTATCTTGTGCAGGTATGTAATCAAGCATTTGAGCCCTAATTGTAAGCCCACATGTTGCCGACTGATCTCTATTTGAATTCTATGATATACTGAATGACTGAATCCGCATTTGTTCCATTTCTTTGAGTTGTTGCCATTGTGTTTACTCTTGCTGCACGGTCCAGATAGTTCATTCTATGAACCCTCCTACCGTGACTGCACTAGCAACCTTAGACTCCTTACTAAGATAGAAATTGAACAAGAGCATGTCACTCACACAAAATGAATAATGAAAATTTTGATTTTTTATGATTTTATGCTTTTTATGGATTTTTGAGTTATTAGATTTTTTTGAATTTTTCTAATTTTGTAATGCCTCTAGCATCTGTGCCTCTTAATTAGACGTGTGTTTTGGTTTCCACTACTTTGATTAGCGATGATAGTTTATTTTGGCATCGTGGTGATATCGATGGGTTTTGTGTGACATTTAGACTTGGTTATGGTTGTTTATGCTATGACGTTACTTGATGATTATCTAACATGTTTTCACCGATTATGCTTATGTCATATATTTATTTGGAGTTTCAGCTTCATTATTTTCATTTACGTAATATGTTGGATGGATATGATCTCTTCAGTATGATTATGTTAGATGATTTATGCATATGTGATTTATGTTGTCGAATGATTGTCGATTTATGTTTATGATGTGTATGTAATATTATGCCATGTTAGGTATTATTGGCAGAGTATGAGGCAACCAACAGAACCTACTGTAGGTGGCATGTGGAGGATAAAACTAGCACACAAAGAGGTATTTTTGGAAAAGACACACCTCTATGTGAATATATAGGATGGATATGCAAGTAAGCAATGCAAGTAGATGGAGGATAGAAATGAGAAAGAGATAGATATATAAGAGCCAGGGACTCAGACTTGCTGGTATGAATGAATATATACCCTTTGAATATGAATATATAAAGGAGATATAAGTGTTCTGATCTATATATGTATGTCTTATGAATGTTTTACATAACTTAGATAGTAGCGCATAACCTTATTTCCTTAATGTTTATGTATGATTCTCTCATTGTATGACTGGGGTATAAACTGACTTTAGAGACTTGATTGAAGACCAGATCTCTAGACTAGTTCCTTCCCATTTCTTGCCAACATTTGGTTCCATTGTTGGGACCCTAGAAAAGGATAGTGAAGAAAAGATAGGATAAACGGTAAAAAGGAAAAGTGCAGAGTAGAGCAAAGTAAGAAAACTAAAGTGAATTTTTTTTTTATGATATGTGGAAGACTTTGAATTCTTTTAAGTTCCTACCTTTGTGAGAGGAGGGCAGATACTTAAGGGGATGGCAAATGGAAAAGGGGGAGGATTTGAAAGGATCCTTGAAAAGATGTAACTCTTCAAGATAAGCCTATGATGGGATGCATAAGGATTAATATGATACCAAATCAAAAACACCCATGGCAAAAGAGGATAACAAAAGATTAAGGGAGATTAGTGAGATTATACTAACCAAAATGGAAATAAGCAGGGAAGAGAGACAAAAACAAACCCAAGAATGTCAGGAAAGGTACCATAGAAGGATGGAGAAGGCATGAGAGACAAATAGAAAACGTGAAAGAGAAATTGTGGAGGAAAAGAAACAGTTGGATGAGCATGCCAATGAGGGTGTTGCTAGAGAGAAGAATATAAAGGAAAAAGAAAGAATGGATGAAGAAGCCATAGAGGCTACCAAAAATTTGATACAAAGAGATATAGACAATCCTTAGCCTATCACAATGCATATTGATAGGGCTACAAAGATTCTCAAAAGTATAGGAGGAAGAATTGAGGCATATGACCAGTTAAAAAGCATTTGGAGGGAAGAACATAATCAAACCCTAGCCCTACCGCAAATACATAAAACTCTAAAATTCCAACCTAATTTTGCTAATATTCAAGTTAGAGTTGATAAACAATGGGATGAATGATTAAATCCTATACGTAACCTCCAACCCTTAAATTTGGATGCAGAATACCTAGACCACCTGGTAAATCAAAGTATAATGAAGATTAGAGAAGATGCGATATGTAGAGAGATTAGTTTTGGAAGTATAAGAAAAAGTAGTGAAAAGTCACCTAGAAAAGACATGATGTCATTCACAAATGAAAAAGTATCCTCGAGAACAAAATGACAATTTTAAGAAACACACCCCCTCGACTAGGAGTCACCCTGGATGCTTTATACATCAAGCAGAATTTCAAGAGAGGATCAAGTTGACAATAAGAAGGATAGAGAAGAATAAATTAAGAAAGACTTAGAGGAAATATTGGGAAAGGAGTATTTCAACATCAAATTACAGAGAGATAAAGGAAGGGAACAAAAAACCCTAATACAGAGGTCAAAACCTAAGCAAAAAAGCAAGGAAGAAAACCACCACAAAACACTGGAGGTTCCAAAAAAATAGAAGAAAGTTGAAATGGATGCCATAATTAAGTTACCAGTATTTGAAAAGGATACAAATGAAGCAGTAGAGCACATCTTTTCTCTAGGATCTATTTTAAGTTGAAATGGTATAATGACGGATGAAACCAAACTATTTAACTTTATTTGGACATTGCGAAATGATGCTCTAAAATGGTACAAAAAGGCATGCCCTAAACATGACAAAACTTGGGATGAAAGTAAGAAGGAGTTCTTGGAAAATTTTAAAACTCTAGAGATACCTACTGAAGGAGTAAGAAAAATGAGAGAGTTAATACAGATAGAAGGAGAAGCCATAAAAGAATTTGATAAAAGATTCAAATAAATAGTCTGCAAATTAGAGGAGCCATTAATTGAAAAGCAAAAGATTGAGTGGTTCACATTTGGAATAAGCCCAGATGTTAGAGCATATTTGGATGGTAGAATATTTGAAACATATGTAAAATTTGTTACATTGGCCTACCACATTGAGTCACAAGCATGGCACAAACAGGAAAAAACCAAAGAAAATATGGAATTAGAAAGAATAAGATTAGAATTGGAGCAGTTGAAACAATTGATGCAAAGCTTCAAAGCACACTCAAAATATTTGGAGAATAAGGCAGAGGAAATAATTACTGAGAAAATGAATAAGAAAAGACTAGTTAATGCATCGAACAAATGTGCTAAGGCATGCAATAAACTAGAATCCCAAATAAAGACCATCCAGCAAGGCATGTATGAGGCAAAAGTATTATATCAAATTCGTTTACAATGGCCTACAACCATTAAAAATATTAAGGATCAAATAGATGCATTGGAGACACAAATCACTCAAGTAGCTAGTACTGATGATCCTATACAAGATACTAATGGTGCAATAAGGGCACAAGTGGAACATTACATTCCTAGCTACAACAGTTTCAGGATCAAAGGGAACATATCAATGCACAAATCAAATAGTTAAGGGAAGTGGTGAACCTGAGACTAGCATCCCTGACTGGTTTTTTGATTGAGGATAAGAAGACTGCCCAAAAGATACAAATACCAACTACATTAGGTGATGCGACAGAGACCTATATTCAAATAGAGAGCCAAATTCAAATCTTGACATCAGCCAAAAATCAATGGGACACAACTCTAGCCCAGCTCAGAGTGATTTATAAAAGCATCCTACCTTCAAATTGATCGGAACATGTCTTGAGGACAAGACATAATTTTAAAGGGGGAAATAATGTTGGAAAAGTACAGGTCAACCAATAGAACCTATCGTAGGTTACCACATGTGGAGGATAGAACTAGCACACAAAGAGGTATATTTGGAAAAGACACACCTCTATGTGAATATATAGGATGGATATGCAAGTAAGCAATGCAAGTAGGAGGATAGGAATGAGAGTGAGATAGATATATAAGAGGCAAAGACTCAGACCTTCCAGTATGAATGAATATGTACCCATTAAATGTGAATATATAAAGGAGATATAAGTGTTCTGATATATATATATATATATATATATATATATATATATATATATATATATATGAATATATAAAGGAGATATAAGTGTTCTGATATATATATATATATCTTATGAATATTTTACATAACTTAGATAGTACCACATAACCTTATTTCCTTAATGTTTATCTATGATTCTCTCTCTATATGACTGGGTATAAACAAACTTTAAAGACTTGATTGAAGACTAGATTATCGAACTGGTTCCTTCCCATTTCTTGCCAACAGGTATTATGTTGTGCTTCAACTATTTTGTATTGGACAGGTACACTTGATGTTTTATTTGAGTGTGCAGGTGTTATTGTTCCCCAACACTGGTTATATGGAGATGTTGCATTGGGACTGTTTGATTGTTTAACTTTGTTTATCCCACTCGTATCAAGTCTAGGATATATCTTGCATTACCCTATGTGTCTTTGGATCTGAATCGATGGCAATTCAGGAGTCTACTCGTCCTTGTGCAAACCTACAAATTTGTGATTATTTACTACATGTGTGCATTAGTTAGACATCCTTGAAAATTTAATATGCCAAAGTGTTTATATTTAAATAAGGATATTTAGTATTCCATGTTAAGTCGATTTGATTGAAATTGAAAAGAAAAATAATACCTTAGTTAAATTTGTTTTTGAAAAGGTATTAAGTTTGAAAGGAAAATATTAGTGTATTTACATTTGAAATATTAATGCATTTTTATTAAACTGCCTAGTTATTTGAAAATGAAATAATTAAATCATTTTAAGTGTTTTATTGTGCAAAATAAAACATTGGAATTCATTTGATTTATTAAAATGAATTAAAGTGAATTTTACATTAGAAAATAAGAAATTAGGGCTTTTTGGAGGTTAAAAAGGGAAAAAGACTTGTCTTTTAAGGGATTCTTCACTTCCAAAATTGCTCTCCATTTTTGAAAACCCTTTTGTGCTTGCAAATTTGTGGATTTCTCCATGCTTGAAGGATAGAAGTGTTTACAAATATGAAGGTAGATCTGGAATTAGGATAGCTTGATGTTGGATTGGTGTGTGCTTGGAAAAGATTGCTTGCTCGTTCAGTGTTTTGTTTTGGAGTTTAAAGCTTGTGTGAAAGATAAGGTTTTCAATCCATTCTTTGATTTAAATATTTTGTTTCTCTCCTTGCTATGCCACCTTTAGTGGATCCTATTGGTTTGTTTAGTAGTGTAATGTCAGAAAATGTCCCCTTGTGGGCTTTTCCCTCATAAGGTTTAGCTCCCGGGTCTTTAGTATGCATTTAGGACATCTTATTTCATCTTTTGGCATCCCGATGGAATGAGCCCTAGGTAACATGACAAATGGGACCTAGGAGGACCCCTTCAGCTGTACCCTTCCCAAAATAGGGGGGAGCACTTGGGTGCCTGCACCCTAGTCCTGCCCTATTTTGGGGCAGCCCTAATTTCTGGGTGTCAATTTATGACTGTTATTAGGTTCTTTTGCCGACACAGTAAGTTTTGATTTTTAAAATCTTGGCGAGAGTGCTTGTAGTTGCATATATAAGCATGCTTAGGCATTCATTTAGAAACTATATGATCATTGTGAACTTTAGGCATTCTCAAGGTGATTCAAGGCTTTCTATTGTGTTGCAAGAGTAGACTTGTGTGTTTTGTGTGTTGATATTTGCATATTTGAGCATCAATTTCCTCATGGCATGAAGAGCATCTTCCTCCCATGAGAGATTCACTAAAAGGTGACATAATATTGTGTTTTCATCATTGATTCCTTTGGTTTTTGCCTCTGTCTCACAAGGGCATGCACTCTTTATCTGACAACGGTGTTTGGAGACTTAAGTGTCCTTCAAGGCTTGACTGAGGCAAGCCTCTAAACACCACAACCCCCAAACCAAGTCTTGTGATTGCAGGTTATAGGTGTTGCATTTGGGAAAAGTGGAGTTGCAAGAAGGATTGGCAGACATCAAGGATTTAGGATCTGAAGAAAAGGACACAAGAGCACTTCCAGGTCTTGGGCACTCGCTCTAGTGTCCTCCGCATCCAAGTTTCGGGAAACAGAAGTTACAGGGTTGATTAGTATCAGAAGGAGGTCTGAATTCCATGAAGAAACTGGCACCTTGGACTTGGGCGCCTGCTCCAGTGTCCCTGACTGTTCTGCTTCAGAAATCCGAAAACAAGTATTCTGTAATTTGGTATTTTATTCCTGTCTGCAAGAGCTTTTTCTTTTATTCGTCAATTTGTTGTCGTATTTGCATAATTAGGGTTTTAATGGTTAATTGGGCATAAGAGAATTAAAATTAATAAGTAAATTCCCTAATCCAAGTTTCCCTACATTTGCAAGTGACCTAGGGTATGATAGTGCTCGTCACTCGACCCTAGATCCTTGAATGTATAGTGGAGAGGTGGATTTAAACATCTAAAATCTAAACATTAACAAATCCAACTTTCCCCTAAACAAGTAGGATGGAGGAATCAGATTAAAATTTGAGTGGTTCTTCCATTATTTTCTTATGCATTTTCATTTTGAAAAACATGAAAAACAATCAAAACCCTACCAAAATTTTTAGGAAATGGCCCACATGGATTTTATTGCGGTTTTGGGATGTTGTGTATCATATCTACAATGGATATTTGTTCATTTTTGCATATACTTTGTGAGTCAAAAGTTAGAAAAATACCCTAAAAACCAAGCATTCAAACATGGAGGAAATTGGGGCTTATGAGTATCCTCATGTTTTTAAAATGAGAAAAATTGAGATTAAAATCGTTTCATGATGTATTTTTATGTAGGACTGAATGTATCCTTCATGAAATGTGAATCTACATGTTTTCAAACCATGTTGTGTTTTTGGGACTTTTGGTGCATTGATTTTTCGTGCCACACTCGATTGGATAAATCAACGTGTTGGGTGTCTAGGAAGAGAATTACGAGTAGGTAAGGAGTGGCTCGCCTACTGTATACCATGACACAAAGTTTCTGGTAGGGTTCAACGTGTGGGGAGTTGTAGAAAGATAAACATTAAACACATGGGTAAAAGAAAACTAATAACAAGATCATCTACACCAAACTCCCAGGTGATAATGCCCTAACTTGCTCTGGAAACAATAAGTGATAACACCCTGTTCTACTATAAATCAATTGGGGTGTAAATAGAATCCATAGGTTGATTACGCCTTGGTTTTCTATGAGGTTGATTATGCCCTCATTATTATTGTGAGGCTGAGTACACCCTCAACTTGACACTCCTTATCCTAGGCTTGCTAGTTCTCTCTTATGCTTGTCACCACCTGAGTTGGACTTGGTGTGTGTTGTGTACAGTGCATTGTTGTTTTTGCAATGGTTGATTCATGATTTATGGTGTTGTGGATTATATCATGTTGTATGGCGTGAGTGGAACCCACTCCCCTTGTTTTATGTGTGTGTGTTGTATGCATCCCGTGCGACCATCTCCTTAGTACATTAGGGTGGGCCTAAAGGCAACACATGGTTGGATGGCACTATCATCACCATTGGGGACTATAGGTTCTCTAGGCTTGGATTGGATTGGATTTGGATTCACACATAGAGGCGTGGAACTCCTTTATGCTTTGTCACTTATTGTTTCAATTCAAAGGTAAGATTGTATAATTTGAAGGACATTGGTGTCCTATGTAATATAATTTATTATTGAAACATTGTTATTGTTTGATGCTCAATGTAAGAGGACTTGTAAATCAATCACCTAACTGATGATGTATCTTTCTATGGGTTTGTGCTTCGACATTGGTATCGAAGGCACAATTGGATTGTCTTATTTTTCCTTTGTGAATTTGTATACAACAAATAGCAAAAAATGACAAAATTCAATTTGGTGCTTAAAAAGAATCAACTTTTGCAATTTGATAACTGTATATGATGCTTAGTCATGTTTAGAATATTCACCTTTAATTTCATGCATTTCTAGGTTGTTTTGACCAAATCTGGGTTGTTTTGGTGATATTGACCCTATCTCGAAAGAACTATAGCACTGAGCATTGGAGTCCAAAGGACTACAACATTGGACGTTAGTGTCCTGGGGACCCCTGTGTTGGATGCTAGTGTCCTCGGTAGAGGGATCCTCCTTGGGGGTCCATACACCCCTAGGTTGTTCGATACTGCATGTGCCTTCAGTTTGTGCATATGATTTTTGTTTAGGGTACTTTTGCCCTCTGGAAGTTACCCTTGAGGTGTTTGGAGTGTTTGTAAGCATGTATGGTTTCCCTCTATTGCATTGGGAAATGTGATCAACACTGAGTAACATAGAGGAGTCTTCCATTGACATCGTCACATTTACGCACTTCACAGTGTTGTCTTGAGAGTTTTGTATCACTCATGGTTGATGCACATCGTGTGACGACACATGTGTCATCCCTTTTTCCATTGTTATTAAAGAAAAAAAAATGTTTTGTCCTTGGTTGAGTTGTGACTAATGTCTTGGGTGAAAGCTCAGGGTATTACATTTGGTATCAGAGCCCAGGTTGCTACATTGGTAGCTCTGGGTTTGTGTTTGGTTTAAGATGCTTTACATGTGTGGCATGACTAGGTTTATTTGTACTTATGATTTGGTGTGCTTTCCTTATTGTTGTGCAGACTTGTGTGATTTATGAGTTGTAGGAGGATGCCTCCTAGTAGCTATCACACTTGTTGGGGTGGTTTGGATAACCCTGATTGGGAATCTCTGGAGATCCAGAGTGATCACTCTTCTCCCTTGTTGAGGCCAGTATAGGATAATGAGGAGGTTGGATTTCCTGAGATCACAGGATTACTAAGAGAGTTGTTGACTAGGCTTCCCCCTAGGCATGAGGAAGCACATACAAAGGTTTCTTAGCCTTCTCTGGAGCATGAAGAGAGTCAGTTTCAATGTAGAGATCATTCTAGGAGCAACCTAGGTAGGAAAGGCCTCATCAGCAGGCTAGGCAGTTGGTGGATGAGAGTAGTGTGATAGCAGCTCACATGAGAGATTTGTTGTGAGCCAACCCACCTACCTTTGAGAGATCATTAGAGAGTTTTGAGGTTTAGAACTAGCTCTTGATGTTGGATTGATGCTTCACTATGTACCTCTATGGTATAAATACCAAGGCTTGGTTTGCGATCATGCATCTTTATGGTTTTGCTTCCACCTAGTGGCGCAAGGAGGAGAAAAAATGTCACTTGGACATTGCAACTATTACTTGGGAGATATTCTTGGAGAGGTTTCATTCATGATACCTTTCATATCATTACATGCAGCATTGCATGGATGAGTTCCATGAATTGTGACATTTGAGTATGACTATGGAACAATATGAGAACATGTTCTTTAAACTGAAACAGTATGCAAGCTCATTTGATGATGAGAGCTTGCTAGTACAGTCTTTTGTGTGAGGCTTGAATGCATGCATTAGTGGTGGTGTTTGAGTCTTGGAGCCAAAAACCTTAGAGGTTTCTATGGAGAAGGCAAGGTTGATAGAGGAGAATCTTTCTAGAGGCTATGGAGGCCAGGTGGGAATTCAACCTATGGATCATTCTAAGATTGATTATAGGATTCAAAACTTTCAATCCGAGAACTGAGGGTCTTGTAGAACACCTTCAGTTATCCCTGATACACCTCAGTAGTCATAGTAGCAGAGCAGGAGCCTTCACAAACACTTCAAAGTGGGCAGAGCTCTGGGATACGTCATCTTCTGACTAGATACGTGAATCAAAGGGTAAACTCTTAGTCTAGTCACTAGTCTCAGGGTAGGATTTTTTCTTCACGATAGTAGTAGTTTGGTGTGAATCATGCTAGTGCTGGCTTCTCGAGTTTTCAGTAGTCGAGTGCACCTCATGATGCATCTCCTCATTTGTTTGGACCATACTTCACTTGTGGTCAGGAGGGTCACTATGTGAGGGCTTTCCCTCAAAGATCAATTATTTCTAGTGGCCATGGTGTGGTTGTATCAAAGCCGATGGTAGGTGATGTGGGGAGATCACACCAAGTGTATACTACGACTGATTGACAGTTTGTTGGGCTTTCTAAGTCTAGACTTGGACCTGGTAAAGGTCCATAAGAGTAGCTTTGTTGTGTTCTTTTTTAGTAATTATGGGTATTAGTCTTTGTCCTGTTGCAAGTTTCCATGTGTAAGCCTAGATCTAGGGGAAGGTTGTAATGCCTCCGGCATCTGTGCCTTTTGATTAGACATGTGTTTTGGTTTCCACTACTGTGATTAGTGATGATACTTTATTTTGGCATCAAGGTGATCTCGATGGGTTTTGTGTGGCATTTAGATGTGTTTATGGTTGTTTATGCTATGATGTTACTTGATGATTATCTAGCATGTTTTCACTGATTATGTTGATGTGATATATTTATTTGGAGATTTAGCCTCACTGTTTTCATTTACGTAATATGATGGATGGATATGATGTCTTCAGTATGATTATGTTAGATGATTTATGCATATGTAATTCATGATGTCAATTGATTTTTGATTTATGTTTATGATGTGTATGCAATATTATACCACATTGGGTATTATGTTGTGCTTTGGTGTATTGGACATGTATGCCTAATATTTTATTTGAGTGTGCAGGTGTTATTGTTCCCCAACGGTGGTTATATGGAGATGCCGTATTGGGATTGTATGATTGTTTAACCTTGTTTATCCCACTCGTATCAAGTCTCAGATGTATCCTACATTACCCTATGTGTTTTTAGATCCGAATCGGTGGTGATTGAGGAGTTTACTCTTCCTTGTGAGAACATGTAAATTTGTGATTATTTACATGTGTGCATTAATTAGACATCCTTGAATATTAAATATGTTGAAAAGTTTATATTTTGTTATGTCAAAAATTGTACTCCTGTACATGGATTAGCACAATTTCACATAGTTTATCTCCTTTCCTTTGGTGTCCTCTTATCTTTTTTGTTTTTGGCCTACCTAAACCCTTACTGAAGAAATGTGGTATTTTGAAGCAATAACTGACAAAACATGAAAACAAATTTTAGAGTCTGGACATTCTAGACCCCCTGGAGACAAACCTTATGTGAAATTTAGGGTTTGGACTAGGGCACCCACGCCGTAGTCTTGCCCTATTTTTCTGGGCCCTGAATCTCAGGGTGGTGTCGGCTTTCCCCGTGCACCTCAGGATTCCAATTTCAAATCTTGGTTTTTACACGATGTCAGTGTATTATTTTGAATATTTGAATTTCTAAGGTTAGGTATTCAAAGAGAATTGAAAATCATTTTATCACACACAATCTACATGCAAGCATACTATGCCAAAATTCTACCACTTTTGCTATTGAAGATCAACACTTTGTTGAAGCTCTTTGAAGTTATTGAGATTTTCTATCATGGAGATATTTGGTGGAGATTAGGAATCAAGATCTTGAGTCTATCTTTCTCTTCGTAGGGTTTTGTCAAGCCCTTTGTATGATTAGGAGAAGGGTTGAAGCTTCCAACTTGAGCTTGGGAATTTTCCGTGGATACGGCTGCCTCACCTTCTTGTTCTACAAGTCTTCATTGCTATCATCTCCTTAAGGTGATTTTGTTATTGTTTCCTTGAGTGAAACAATGTGTTGATCTATCCTTGATGCTTGAGTCATCTAGGGTTTTACATTTATGCAAACACATAGGATCTAAGAGCACACACATCTATAGATCTTTATCATTGGCTATTGTTGAGGTAGAAATACCAAAGATGGGGTTTGACTGAGGCAACTCCTATATAGACATAACCATCTTTCTCCTCCTTTTGTATGCGTAGGTCGTATTCGAAAAGATCCAGTGAAAAGGAGTGGAAGGAGAATAGGTATTACAGATGCAATCATCACAAAACTTTGAGTTTTAGCATTGCAAAAGAATCAAGACACTGGGGTAGGTGCCCTAGTCTAACTAGATTCTTAATTATAGATCTAGAACCCTCTGCAGACACTCTGACACCATGTACAAGAGATTTTAGCTGTCAGAAACTTTTGAGACACTAGGGCGGGCGCCCTAGTCTAATATGCCCTCAATTTCTAGGTACATACTCTCTGTGATCTCTCCTCCACATTTCTGTAGTCTATTTTTTAGTATCTGTGTCAGAAATCAGTCTATTGTCACATACCTTACAATTAGGGTTTCATGCCATTTGGTTGCTTGAAGCTTGTAAAAACCTAATTGAGGCATCTAATCAGTCACATCGAGCATAAAAGCTCATAGGAACTAGTAGCTTGATCCTTCATAGTGAGCAAGATCAATTCCTATTTTCTAATGTGATGTGAGTGAAAGAGGGGCTTGATTTAGTTAATAAAAACTATCATTTTCCCACCTTTACTATATAACATTTTGGTGAACCCGTGCTTTAAAGAATTTGCATCCTTTTTAACATCAGATATAAAATAGTTTGCTGTCCTAAATAACATTTAGATTGCAAACCCTCTTATATGAAAAGTGTATGCATTGAATCTTGATTGATATCTTTAGCTTTTCATCAAAAGAGTTTGAAATTATAACTTTGTGACTTGCATAGTGATATCTTGTTTCATTTCTACAAAGTTTATGCTATCTTGCTTTACATTTGAGTCTTGGGTAAATTAGAATATGTTATAATGTCGGATTACTTTTTACAAGACTTTAATGTGTATGATGAGCCATTTAGTTGTAATGACTTTAATATGTTAGATGAAGCCCTTGAGTACTTTATCTCGATTGAATATTCCACTATGACTCCTAAACTATTGTTTCAAAGAATAGTAAATGCAATCTATGTTCCTAAACCTCACGAAGAACCTGTGAAGTCGAAAATAGTGGTCAACCTGTGTTCAAATGTGGTTTAACCACAAGCTAAACTGGTGCTCACTATTAGAGGTCTTCCACCTTCTTCTCGACCTCCTGATTACATCTATAACTATGCTAAACAAATAACAAATCGAAGTTAACAAGAAAGATCACAACAATCTAGTCATACTATGGTTGCTCATATACATAATACATGGAATAAAAAATAGAGCAAACAAGAATTGAGCATTCCAATATCTTTACCAGCTTCTCAACCTATGCTTCCTCAAGCACCTTGTTTAACACATAAAGTTGGTCAAGATTATGATCTTGTTGAGAAACTTCATGCTACTCTTGCTAAGATTTCTCTTTGGGAGCTTATACAAACTTTGCCTACATACCATGGAATGCTCCAAGAAGTTTTACAAAAGGTGATTGTACCACCTACTATCAAGACGAATGATGTAGCAGCTCTTTTAGACTGTATGCATGCGACAAAAATAGACATTCTATTTCAACAACATGAGTTTCCCTCTATCGAAGTTCAAAATCAATATGATCCTTTAATCATCTTCATTACAATAAACAAGAAATTGATCAAGTGAGTTATGATTGATAATCAATCAGCGCTTAATGTTTGTGATATTAACTTGTTACATAAGATTAAGATTGATACTTCTTTGATTAAGCCAGATAGAATTAGCATTCGTGGCTTTGATAATGTTGGAAGATAATCTATAGGCACTATAACTTTACCTGTACAAGTTGGGCCTGTGACTTTATCTACCTTGATTCATGTCATGCCTGGTTCCTTATCATATAATGTGATTCTTGGTAGACCTTGGATTCATGCATTGGGGGAAGTTCCATCTACCCTTCATCATTCAATCAAGTTTATTTATGCAAATAAATTTCATACCATTGAAGTTGATCCTGAACCAGATAGTTGTTTACATATTGAAATGCAAAAACAAGTTGTTCATCATAGGATTCTAAACAACTTGAAGGTTGATCCATCAACTCCTCTTGCCACGAGTAACATTGTGCAAGAGTCTCAACAATCGAATGCATTTCTTGGTGATGATTGGGGTTCATTAGACTTTACTCCTACCTCTATGGGAGAATACAAGCCTAACTTGACCCTAATCTTGAAACATCAAATGTTGCATCGATTTTATCTAAGAACTCTATTCAGAAACCTAAATTTTCTTTGGTAACAAACATAGATAACACTCTTACTTACACTACAGATTATGAGACCTATGAGGCTCCATCTTCTGTAGAAATGGCCTCTCTTTATGGTCGGGGATTTCAGATCCTTTATAAAAATTGTGACTATTTAGGTAATGGTTGCGGTATTAATCAATAAGGAATTCAAGTACCTATAGAAGCTGCTTCATGACACTACTCGAGTGGCATTGGATATAATCCTTTCAAGGAAACCAAAGCCGGAAGACGTCCTAATGTTATTGTGAACACAATATCAACACTCAATTTGATATTTCCTAAGATGATAGACATGAATTGTCCTCCAGGAGATATTCCTATAGATACCTTTTCAAAAGATGAATCAATAATTGAATTCTTGGGAGCTTATGACAATGTTCCTCGTTATCATCATAAGTGGGGACTGCCTTATCATTTGAATGTTGATGCGTATTTCGGAAAATCTACTAACTTGATAAATATTACTAATGAAGAGTCTAAAGAATCATCACAATCACCCAATCTCATAGACCCCAGTACTTTACTTAATGGAAAGACTGTGGAAATTTTTTTGGACAAAGATAATATTGAAAAAGTTATTCCTATAGGTGATTGTTTAAGTATTGAAGAAAAAGAAGATATGACCAAGTTGTTACATGAATTTTCTGAATTGTTTTCTTGGAATTATTCAGCTATGCCTAGCATTGATCCTAATATTGTAACACATAATATTGTATTACAACCTGATGTTAATCCGTTTAAACAAAAGATTCATAAGATGAATCCTAAGGTTGCATTATTAGTTAAGGATGAGATAGAAAAGCTTCTACAAGATGGTTTTATCCACCCTATTGGTTACTCACCTTGGATTGTGAACATTGTGGCTGTCGCTAAACCTGATAACCGTATTCAGATGTGTACCGATTTTAGGGATTTAAATCTTGCTTCTTTGAAAGATGATTTCCCTTTTCCAAACATTGATATGATTGTTGATTCAATAGATGGTCATGCATTACTTTCCTTCATGGATGGTTTTTTAGGATATAATCAAATTTTCATCAACCCTCAAGATTAGTATAAAATAGCTTTTATAACCCCATGGGAAACATTCTGTTGGGTAGTCATGCCATTTGGATTAAAGAATGCTGGACCAACTTACCAATGCGCTATGACTTATTTTTCATGATTACATGCACAACATCTTAGAGGATTATGTCAATGGCATTCTTGCAAAGTCTATTCGTCACCAGGATCACGTCACAATCCTCTGTCAAATCTTTGAGCGAATAAAGAAATACAACATGCGCTTGAATCCCTATAAATGCATCTTTGGCGTGAATAGTGGAAAACTATTGGGATTTATAGTCTCGCATTGTTGGGAATTAAGGTGTCTCAACCTTTGCAAGTTCCTAGCATTTATTATTTAATTGTATTTATTTTTTGCCTATTATTGTAATTTGTATGCAAATCTTTTTTTTGTCACTTTGTGCGAGTTGGTATGGTGATGTGTCATCCTACATGGAAGGTGACTAAGTGTATTTTTGTCCTCATATGAGGAGATAGGCATCCTACTTTGTGGTAGAAGACTTTTTCCATGTGTCGGCATCTTTTGGGTGTTGTAAGAGGTTTATGATGCATAATTGTTATGACAGATTGCTATGACATAATCTATGACATGTAAGAGCTAGAAATAGAAGATCCTATGATAGGTGAAGACAAGTGTCAAGAAGCATCTTTGCATGGAGGAAGTAAGCCCCCAAGTTTGATTATGATGGGTTGTAAGAGAATCTGCTATTAATAGTTAGTTATGATAGATTCTCTTACAACTGTAAGAGTTGTCATATATGACGGATTTTATGACATTGTAAGAGCATCTATCATACCTTAATTGGGCAAATTTGGGATGCCCAAGTTAGGGGGTTGTAAGGGATGAAAGATAATCTCTTACAAGTGTCATACACATGTTTTATGGCCTTGGAAATTGGGCCATATGGATTTGGACGAGATTCCTATGTTGACTTGCTCTAGAAGCTTCCTCCATTCGTAGTACTCTATATATACAGGTGCTTGGAGTTGGAGTTGTATGGTTCATTTGTAGGCATCGATATGTTGTCAGAATTACTCCAGATTTGACATTGTGACAACTCGTAGAAGAACTTGCATTGCAAGTGTGTTGTAATCTCCTTCAGATTTGATAATACATTGTGCAGGTTTTGGAGTGTGGGGTTTTTCACCCGAAAGGGTTTTCCCCATGTATATCTTGTGTCATTGCATTTATACTTGCTTGTGAATGTCGAGATCAAAAAATTCAATGGAGGCAACTTTGAGTTGTGGAAACTCAAGATAAAGGATATGCTAATGGATAGAGATTTATGGCTCATGATATTTGAAACCAAACCCCATAGAATGAAACAAGAAGATTGGGATCAGATGGATCGGAAGGCCAAGAGTCTCATAAGGCTCTGTTTGGATGATTCTGTGTTCCTGAATGTCCACGAGGAGAAAACTACAAAAGAGTTGTGGAAGAAGCTTGATGATGTTTATCAGGCTAAGTCCTCGGTAAACAAGTTATTCCCAAGGAAGAAGTTGTACTCTGTTGGTTCCCAAATCTGTACACATCAAACTCTAAAGATTTGCCACTTCTTATGCTCAAGTTCAATGGAAGACTTGGCCAACAGAGTGGGAGATTTTTCATCTATCTCCCCTGCACTTTAGGTTCTGCCACACCTAGGGGGTTATCCCTTATCACAACAACATTAGATATATTATTTATTACAACTAGGCAGATATGTTCTCATGTATGCAAATCAAGATGTGTAAGATTAAAATCAGACTGGCAATACTCCTGATTTATCCTCACAGTTGAAATCGGAGAACATGCAAGACCTAAACTAAAACAAAACACAAAAATAAAATGATTTGAATGATTTATCTTAAAATTCAGTGTTCTTTTGGACCTTTGGGAAAATTCTCTCCAAATCGCTGCTTTATCAGGGTAACAGAGTCAAACCCAGCCATGTAAATGCTTCCCTATGACAACAAAAACTTCATATCAAGAGGACCCCAAAAAAAATAGTATTACTAACTTACAATAATATGTCCAATAAAATGTATTACCTATGACTCTTCTTCACTAATCCTTCGATACAACACATTTCCCCTTATACCTGATCCAAAGCAATTTAATCCATTCCTTGAATAGAGGCAACAAACTAGACATACAATATAGCAAATGCATATTGATGAGATTAGAAACCCTTAGCAACTTTACTCAAAAGAAAAATGCTCATACCCAAGGAGACAATTACAAATAACACACGCAACAAGTGTTTCTCATATAACTCAATCTGGAAAGAACAATGTCATTCAGAAATTTATTCATCTACAAAGCAAAATATGTCTCTGCAACCCAAAGTCCAGTCACCTCCTCCTGTAGAAAGCAATTTCCCAAAAATGTGGATATCTTGTATCCAATGACTAGAATCCCCCTACTACAACTTTTGGAAGCCATATATAAAGAAAAATAAATTATGTCAGCCAAGATTTCCCACTACAAATTTTTTAATTACATTTATTTAATACTTGCAGCTTGGGAATTTGTATTTCTGATTTTGATTGGCTCTTGTTGGTAATACATTTTTTACAGTTAATATGGTCCGTTGAGTTGAATTGAGATTAACGTTGCCTTTGAAATTTTTTTTCTTCTTTGCCACGTCCACCTCTTATTTTGTAGTTGTCAGTGCATAAGGCATGGTGCCTTTATTTTTTGTCATAGAGTGCTAATGTGGACCAATTAAGTCATCGATGTTTTTTAAACATTACCTTCAAACCATTGTTTATCACACTGTTGCAGTCACATATTAGAGGGCCCCTCATCCTTCCACGATGCTACGATATGAGGCCACGTGGCCCTTCCTCAATGGTGCTCCTTCATTGCACTCAACTTTTTAAAAACACAGAGAACAAATTGTAGCAGCTTCACACACTGTACTGTTGCACATAAATTTACCATAACTAACCAATGACAAGCTTGACGAAGCAACACATACCATCAAAAACATTATACTTCATTTGCCTAAATGATTTCTTCTTCCTGTTGGTTCATTTTTCTTGATGGAGGGATGTTTTTGCAGTTGCCAGCAATCAGAACACATCTCAAACATAATTAAAATCACTACCCAAGCATTATGAATGGTTGGTAGATGATTTCAGACCATGAATTGGCAATATTGAGCCAACACAAACCCCCAAAATCTTGCTGTAAAATAAAAAATGTGATGATCTTTATTCTGCAAAACATCTCTGCTCAAATCTCACCTAGAAAGCTCCAGAAACACCTCCAAAGATGATAGCAAACCAAATTCACCTGTCCATGAATGATCTGGACCAAAAATCAGCAAGCTCCAGAAACACCTCCACAGATGATAGCAGACCAAATTCACCTGTCCATGAATGATTTGGACCAAAAATCAGCCCAAGAAAATGCCCAGTGCACCAACGCAGTTGTTTGGAAGAAAGGCAGAGTGCGCTGTGCACTCCTGCGCTCAGCCCATTTTTGCCTTTATTTTTCTGTTTGCAAAGTATAAACATTATAATATAATGTTTATTTTATAACATTTATTCATTTAAAACATTATATTGCCAATAAATATTAAAAAATGCATTTTCCAACTTTAAGAAAATATGCAAATAATCAATTTCTCCTTTCGAGCAAACTGTGCATCTTCACTACGGGCACACTGGATATCCGGGGGCCATGAAAATTTGCATAGGGCCATAATTAATTATTTAGAACATACCCATTTCCTTAAAATTCACATCGCCAAAATATTTGAGGGTCCTCCTTTGTAAATTGCCCCCCTCGAGAGTCCAGTTTTTAAATATTTTCTATTTTCACACAAGGACACCTCAGATCACCATGAAAACGGAGTTGGGAACATTTGAAGGTAAATAAAAAACTGGGTCGTCATCAGAACTGGGAAATTTGGACTTTTCTATGGGACCCTCCGGACCTGGCCTAAAGTGGCGACATATTAAAAAACCTATTAAAACACATCCTGGGATAATGCAAATTGACACACACACTCTTAGTAACCCATAAAAACTTTTCACCAAAGGGTTTCTCTTGACGAATCATAGATTGAGAAATTATAATCCCAGAAGTTAGGAGCATGCTATGTGCCATGGGGCCTGAAACTCAACTAAAACCGTCAAATAAAATCCTATCAAGCACTGAGAATTTGTTAAAGTTATAGGTGCTAACATTGGCTCTTGTTCAGGGATGCATGCCTCTTGCAGGCATGGCGAGGATCCAGAAGTCTCTGGGGTGTAGACCATGTGCCTAATCCATTGGGTTGCTCTGTAACTGCTCCATCCTAGATCAAAACTCACACCTTCAATTTTTATTTGGTGGCCTCGGACCACCAAAAATGAAGAACCAATATTTACCTCTGTCAAATATCTTGTTTTCATCAGATTGTTCCAGATCAAATTTAGAAGCACCATGTTCACTGAAACTATCATGGGAGCATATCATCCTATTTCTAACTGTGCCACTATTAGTTTCATCTTTTACTTCCTTACCAAATCTGAAGCAATCATAAGACATCTCTGATGACCACTGCTGCAGGTTATCTCTATCACACTTCAACTCCAAATCAGAAAAATTAAAAGTCTCATACACAATCAGTGAATTTATACTTGGAGTTTGCCCTCTTTCAAACAAGAAGTCACATTCTTTATTGAACATGAAATACTCATACACATGCATCATTTTCACTTGCTTTTTTGCACACTGATTCTCACATTCATATTAACCTTTCAACCCTGAAGTAAAAATCTGCAAAGCATGTTCATACAAGTAATCATAATCAATTAAGTACTCATCATACTTACAGTTACCATGACTAGCAAGTTGAAGGAGCTCACTTTTAGAAACATCCTCATATCCTTCATTATTGTGCTCAACAATTTCATCATTAAAATCCACCTGGAATGCTTCAAAAGAAGGCTTGAAAATTTTAGAATATAGCCCATTGTCAAAAGCTTTATAATCACCCTTATCATGGATATCACAGTCAACACTATCCTTTGTTGTATCAATATGAATATCTAAAATTTGACCATTCACATATGAGTAATAACCCTAATTTTCCTTTTCATCAATGCATTCATAATTACAAGTAAACATTTCCACTTTTGCATTGTACAAATGATTATCATCATCAGGGAAACATTCATATTCAACATCTACACATATTTTTCATCACTTGAGGGGTTCACACATGGGTCTAAATTTTGACGAGTATCAACACATTTTCTGTTATTATGCAAATCAATATCCTCCTCATTCAAAGTGAAAAGGTCCATATCTGCTTGATACAAACAATTATCTATAGCTAGAATATAATTACCATTATTTGAATCATAAGTTGAGATATCAAACCTAACACTTGTGCAAGAAGTAACTTCATGTATATCTCTGCAATCTGTATTTACATTTTCTTCTCTTATGGGCTGATCACAAACTTTATTTTCTTTATTATAGATTTGATCTTCATGTTGTATCATGAGCTTTTCATCTTTATGCATTATGCCATGACTTTGCTCAATAACATAAGTGCTACGAGTATTCTGAGACATAACTGTTCCTGCATAATCACCGTTAGCTCTTTCCATAATCCTAATCCAAACAAATATCTGATTAAGATTTTGAGGCTTCAGTTCCTTTGGCAAAGTGCTCAGACCTGATTCATAAAATTCACAAAACAAATCAACACACATAGAGTCCTCAGGTCTGCAATACTATGGGATTTCTAAAGTTTTCATGAATCGTGTATACAGAGCATAGGGTGATTCTCCTTCTTGTTTCTTCAAATCAATCAATAATTGAACAAAAAACTTAGGATTGACAGTACTTGCATTCTGTTCACAAGTTGCTTGAAACTCTCTGTGATTCACACGAAGCAATGGTGAACAAACTAGAACAGTAGAAATACATTCATTTTGAAAACCATTCTGATTCTTTGATTTACATTGCTCATCTGCATAAGATGCTTTATAATAGCCAACACTTGCAGACATGTATCCTATTGGCATTCCATATTTCTAATTATTTTCAATATCCATTGCAATTGTAGGGGCTTGATGAAATGTAGCAGACCCTTTATCTCTGAGCAAATAACACATTTCCTCATCATATGCATCCAGATAGATTGCCAAACATAATGCATCATCTAGCCTCATATATTCTGGAATATGTTTGAGCAATTTTGAAAATCTTAGGTTGAAGGCTGGAACCAACTCATCATTTTCTTTTTGAATGTTCATGAATTGATTAACTAATGAAATCACATTGTTCCTTTCACCAAATTGTTCTAGAAATGCAACTTTGAGCTCAACCATGAAGAGATAGAATAGTCAGGTAGGAATAAAATCCAGTCCCTAGCATCATTTTGCAAAGTCTAAAAAAAAAGTCTCATAACAACATCTTCATGTTCAACCTCAAAATCATCCATTAAATCATAGAAAATTTGTAGATTCTTGTTTGTTGATTTATAATTCTTTCCATTATATTTTGGCAAACACTTTCTAACTTTACTAGGAACAATAATTTGATATCCATGAATACCATTAAAATTGAGAGCTTTGTATCCTTCAGCAGAGAACAACTTCTTCTGAGAACATGACCAAGAATGTTGTTCTAAGCTAATCTTATTGAATGAAAGAGATGAAGTACTTGGGAATATATTGTAGCTTCAAATAGGTTCAACAACAGAGTTGCCACCTCTCCAAAGAGGACAAAAGATTAAGAAGTTAAAAGCTCATACCTGATCAATTATATTTTGGATTCACTTCACCAGCAGAACACCTTTTCAAAGTTTTTAAACATGCTACAATACCATCCACATCAGACTTTGAAAACTTTTTGACTCATTTGACTCTCCCAAAAAGATGAGTATCTACGTTCTCCCTAGTAGAGTCACCAATTCTGTCGGTTCCCAAATCTGTACACATCAAACTCTAAAGATTTGCCACTTCTTATGCTCAAGTTCAATGGAAAACTTGGCCAACAGAGTGGGAGCTTTTTCATCTATCTCCCCTCCACTTTAGGTTCTCTGCACCTAGGGGGTATCCCTTATCACAACAACATTAGATATACTATTTATTACAACTAGGCAAATATGTTCTCATGTATGCAAATCAAGATGTGTAAGATTAAAATCAGACTGGCAATACTCCTGATTTATCATCACAGTTGAAATTGAAGAACATGCAAGACCTAAACTAAAACAAAACACAAAATAAAATAATTTGAATGATTTATCTTAAAATTCAGTGTTCTTCTGGACCTTTGGGAAAATTCTCTCCAGATCGATGCTTTATCAAGGCAACAGAGTCAAGCCCAACAATGTAAATGCTTCCCTATGACAACAAAAACTTCCTATTCAGAGGACCCCAAAAGAATAATGTTATTGCCTTATAGTAATATGTCCAAGAAAATGTATTACCTGTGGCTCTTCTTCACTAATCCTTCTATACAACACATTTCCCCTTATACCTGATCCAAAACAATTTAATCCATTCCTTGAATAGAGGCAACAAACCAAACATACAATATAGCAAATGTATATTGATGAGATCAAAAACCCTTAGCAACTTTACTCAAAAGAAAAATGCTCATACCCAAGGAGACAATTACAGAAAACACACATAACAAGTGTTTCTCATATAACTCAATCTAGAAAGAATAATGCTATTTAGAAATTTATTCATCTACAAAGCAAAATATGTCTCTGCAACCCAAAGTCCAGTGACCTCTTGCAAGAAGCAATTTCCCAAAAATGCGGATATCTTGTATCCAAAGCCCAGTATCCCCCTACTTCCTGCTACAAATTTTTTAATTACATTTATTTAATACTTGCATCTTGGGAATTTGCATTTTTGATTTTGATTGGATCCTGCTGGTAATACATATTTTACAGTTAATATGGTCAGTTGAGTTGAATTGAGATTAACATTGCCTTTGAAATTTGTTTTCTTCTTTGCCACGTCCACCTCTTATTTTGTAGTTGCCAGTGCATAAGGCATGGTGCCTTTATTTTTTGTCATAGAGTGCTGAGGTGGACCAATTAAGTCATCGATGTTTTTAAACTTTGTCTGCAAACCTTTGTTTATCGTACTATCGCATTCACATATTAGAGGGCCCCTCATCCTTCCGTGATGCTGTGATATGAGGCCATGTGGCCCTTCCTTAATGGCGCTCCTTCATTGCACTCATCTTTTTAAAAACATAAAGAATAAATTGTAGCAGCTTCACACAGTGTACTGTTGCACATAAATTTGTTGTAACTAGCCAATGACAAGCCCAACGTAACAGTACAGACCATCAAAAACATTATACTTCATTTGCCCAAATGATTTCTTCTTCCTGTTGGGTCATTTTTCATGATGCAAGGACGTTTTTGCAGTTGCTGACAATCAAAACACATCTCAAACATAATTAAAATCACTACCCAAGCATTATGAATAGTTGGTAGATGATTTCAGACCATGAATTAGCAATTTTGAGCGAAAACAAACCCTTAAAATCTTCTTGTAAAATAAAAAAACATGATGATCTTTATTCTGCAAAAAATCTCTGCTCAAATCTCACCCAGAAAGCTCTAGAAACACCTTCAAAGATGATAGAAAACCAAATTCACCTGTCCATGAATGATCTGGACCAAAAATCAGCCCAAGAAAATGGCCAACGCACCAGCGCAACTATTTGGAAGAAAGGCAGAGTGGGTTGTGCACTCCTGCGCTCAGCCCATTTTTGCCTTTATTTTTCTATTTGCAAAGTATAAACATTATAATATAATGTTTATTTTATAATATTTATTCATTTAAAACATTATATTGCCAATAAACATTAAAAAATGCATTTTCCAACTTTAAGAAAATACGCAAATAATCAATTTCTCCTTCTGAGAAAATGACGCATCTTCACTGCGGGCACGCCGAGGGCCATGAAAATTTGTATAGGGCCATAATCAATTATTTAGAACATACCCATTTCCTTAAAATTCACATTGCCAAAATATTTTAGGGTCCTCCTTTGTAAACTAGGCCCCCCGGGAGTTCAGTTTTTAAATATTTTCCATTTTCACACAAGGACACCTTGGATCACAATGAAAACGAAGCTGGGAACATTTGAAGGCAAATCAACAACTGGGTCGTCATCAGAATTGGGAAATTTGAACATTTCTACAAGACCCTGTGGAGCTAGCTTGAAGTGGCAACAGATTAAAGAACCTGTTAAAACACATCCTGGGATAATGCAAACTGGCACACACACTCTTGGTAACCCATAAAAATGTTTCACCAAAGGGTTTCTCTTGATGAATCATATATTGAGAAATTTTAATCCTAGAAGTTAGGAGCATGCTAAGTGCCATGGGGCCTAAAACTCAATTGAAACCATAAAATAAAATCCTATCAAGCACTAAGAATTTGCAAAAATAATAGGTGCTAACATACTCTCTAAGGATGGAAGATGGAGGATCTGTGGCAGATCATCTCAACTCTTTTAATATGCTTTTTTTCTCAGTTGACCTTTGTTGGTGTGAAGATGGAGGAGGAGGATTGTTGCATGACATTGCTGTGTTTTTTACCAGATTCATGGGACCACCTTATGATGGCCATTGGGAGTACCACTACCACCTTCAAGATGGATGAAGTGGTTTCTTTGCTGTTGTCTAAAGAAATGTGAAGAAAGTCTTCTGAAAAGGCTAAGGAGGCTCATGCGGTTCATGGTAGGTCCAAGGAAAAAGGAAAGAAGAAGGACAAGAAGAAAGAAGACAAAGGAAGATCCAAATCCCATGGAAGATCAAAGACTCCTGGAAAGTCCAAGGCCTTGTTTTGGAATTGCAGAAAACCTAGTCATTTCTGCAAGGATTGTAAGGAGGAGAAAAAGAAGAAGAAAAACCATGATTTTGACTCTAAGAAGTCCTCTCAAGATGATGGAGAAGCATTTTTTGCTTCCTTGGAAACACATGCATCTGAGGATGTGTGGTTAATTGATTCTAGTGCATCATTTCATATGACATCCCATAGAAACTAGTTTTTGAGTATGAAGAGTTCAATGGTGGGAAGGTGTACCTAGGTGATGACTCTCACTTGGAAATAGTTGGTCATGGAAGAGTCTTGACTAGATTCCCAAATGGTCGAGTGAAGGGGATCAATGGTGTACTGCATATCCCTGGGTTGGCATGAAACCTGTTATCTGTAAGCAAACTGAATGATATGGGTGTGCGGTTTTAGCTTGATGCATGTGCGGTTCAGTGCAATAGTGCCTCTGTTTCAAAGAAGAGAGCTTCAGATTATTCATCCTCACCATTGAAACCAATAGCCAAGAAGACTGTTGCATCTACTTCTATTGGTTGTGCATTCTAGGTACCCAAGGGTGCTCATTCTATGGAAATGAAACTTCCCGCTGAAAAACAATGTTGTGGCACCAAAGGCTTGGCCATATTGGTGAAAAGGGTATGAGGACCCTGAAAAATAAAAATCTCGTTGAGGGTATGGATGATTGTAACCTTGAGTTTGATTTCTGTGAACACTGTATATATGGAAAACAAAATCATGTTTAGTTTTACCATAGTTCTCATAAATCTTCTGAGGTGTTGGATCTAGTTCACTTTGATGTTTTTGGTCCTATTAATGTTCCTTTGATTTCAAAATCTATATATTTTGTTTCATTTATTGATGATTACAATAGCACATGGGTGTATTTCCTTAGGAGTAAATCTGAAGTTTTTGCAAGATTCAAAGAGTTCAAAGCTCTTTTAGAGAATCAAAAAGACAAAAAGATTAAATGTTTGAGAACTGATAATGGTGGTGAGTTTTTCTTGGCAGATTTTGACAAGCTCTGTAACAAGCAAGGTATGGAGAGGCAAGACAAAACTCCGTATACTCCTCAGCAAAATGTAGTTGCAGAAAGAATGAATAGAACGTTAATGGAGAGGGCTAGGGGCATGTTTAGTGGAGTTGGCCTAGAACAAAATTTTTGGGCTGAAGTTGTTGCTACCGCTTGTTACTTGGTTAATAGGGCTCCTACATTGGTGCTTGTTAACAAGACCCCTATAGAGGCATGGTCTGGTAAGAAGCCTTCATTAAGACACATTCAAGTATTTGTTTGTGAGGCATATGCACATGTGCCTAAGGAGAAGAGGTCCAAGTTGGAGAACAAGGTAGTTAAATGTATCTTCATCAGTTATGGTATCATTGTGAAAGGGTACAAGCTATGGGATCCAATTGCCGAAAGAGTTCTGTATAGCAAAAGTGTGATCCTCGAAGAGCTCAATCCTTCTTCTATTGTTCTATAGCCAGAGAAAGAAGAAAAGAAAGATGGTATGATTCAACTTCCTCCCACCCCTGAGAAAGTTGAACTGAAGACACTAGTTGGACCTGATGATGAGGAGAGCTCTAGTAGCTCTGAAAGTTTAGAAGAAGAAGATGAAGAACCTCAACCTCAACTTCTGAGGAGGTCCACACGAATAAGGTGACAACCTAAAAGGTTTGGTTATTCGTTACATGATTCCAGTTGTATTTTTTCTTTGAATTCTAATATTGATGAGCCTAGGACCGTAAGGGAGGCTATGGGTATGAAGATGCAGGTTCCTAGAAGGAGGCCATGGAAGAAGAGATGGCTTCTTTAGAAAAGAATAATACTTGGGACTTGGTGCCTTTTCCTGAAGGAAGAAAGCCTGTTGGATGCAAATGGGTGTTTAAAAAAAAGTTTGGTTTAGATGGTAGCATTGAGAAAATATAAGGCAAGGTTGGTTGCGAAGGGGTTTTCATAGGTGGAGGGAATTGACTATGGTGAGATTTTCTCTCTAGTTGCAAAGTTGACATCTATTCTGTTCCTATTATCTCTTGCAGCAGCATATGATTTAGAGATGGAGTAGATGGATGTGAAGACAACATTCCTTCATGATGACTTGGAGGAAGAGATTTATATGTCACAACCAGATCACTACATTGTGAAAGGTAAACAAAATATGGTTTGCAAGTTGAAAAAGTCTTTGTATGGTCTTAAGCAGTCTCCTAGGATGTGGTACCAAAAGTTTGATGCCTTTGTGTTGAGTATTAAATTTCTGAGATCAAAATCGGATCATTGTGTTTACTTCAAGTTTGATAATGATCGCATTCTCATCATAACATTGTATGTTAATGATATGTTGCTAATTGGGAATGGTAAAGGTTTGATTTATGATTTGAAGTCTCAGTTGTTAGCATAGTTTGAAATGAAAAATTTAGGGGCAGCTAGGTATATTCTACGGATGGCGATCAGAAGAGACAGAGCAAACAGAAAAATTTGGTTGAGCTAGAGTAAGTATGTGAAGACCATGTCAGAGAGATTCAGCATGGCAGATTGTAGACCTTTGACTATTCCTATTATAATGGGGACAAAGTTATCCATTGCAGATTGTCTGAAGTCTCCTTCTAAGATGGAGGATATGGGCAGAGTACCTTATGCTAGTGCGGTTGGCAGTTTGATGTATGCGATGGTCTGTACAAGACCAAACATTGCCGAAGCAGTGGGAGTCCTTAGCCGATTCATGGCTAATCTTGGATGGATACATTGGGATGCAGTTAAGAGAGTTTTTAGATATCTACGGGGTATTTCTAAGTATGCCTTGTGCTATCATGGTTATCCTACTAGTTCTTAGCATTATGTGAGTATTCATGGATTTGTGGATTCAAATTGGGCAGGTGACATTGATAGTAGGAGATCCACCAGTGCTTATGTGTTCACTATGTTCAGTGGTGCTATTAGTTGGATGAGTAAGCGGCAACCTATGGTCACTTTGTCCATGATTGAAGAAGAGTACATGTAAGCTACTCATACTTGTAAGGAAGCCATTTGGCTTAAGAGATTGTGTTTTGACATTGGGTTTGATGTAGGGAAGATTACCATTTCTTGTGACAGCCAGAGTGCCATATGTTTGGTGAAGAGTCCTACTTTCCATGCGAGGACCAAGCACATTGATGTACAATACCACTTTGTACATAATATGGTAGAGTATGGGAAGGTGAATTTAGAGAAGGTTGATACTTTGGTGAATGTTGTAGATTCCTTGACGAAGCCCGTGAGTACAAAGAAGTTCAGATGGTGTTCAAAGTCTATGGGATTCTTGGCCCCTAGTAGTTAAATCATGTCATTATATTGGCTCTTGAAAGGTGTTCAACAAGTGGGAGAATGTTGGGAATTAAGGTGTATCAACCTTTGCAAGTTCCTAGCATTTATTATTTAATTGTATTTATTTTTTGCCTATTATTGTAATTTGTATGCAAATCTTATTTTGTCACTTTGTGGGAGTTGGCATGGTGATGCATCATCCTACATGGAAGGTGACTAAGTATATTTTTGTCCTCATATGAGGAGATAGGCATCCCACTTTGTGGTAGAAGACTTTTGCCATGTGTCGGCATCTTATGGGTTTTGTAAGAGGTTTATGATGCGTAAGAGTTATGACAGAATGTATGACATGTACGAGCCAGAAATAGAAGATCCTATGACAGGGGGAGACAAGTGTCAAGAAGCATATTTGCATGGAGGAAGTAGGCACCCAAGTTTGACTATGATAGGTTGTAAGAGAATCTGTTATTAATAGTCAGTTATGACAGATTCTCTTATAGCTATAAGAGTTGTCATATATGACGGATTTTATGACATTGTAAGAGCATCTGTCATACCTTAATTGGGCAAATTTTGGGTGCCCAAGTTGGGGGTTGTAAAGGATGAAAAAGAATCTCTTACAAGTGCTATACACATGTTTTATGGCCTTATAAATTGGGCCATATGGATTTGGACGAGATTCCTATGTTGACTTGCTCTAGAAGCTTCCTCCATTCATAGTACTTCTCGATATATATAGGTGCTTGGAGTTGGAGTTGTATGGTTCATTTGCAAGTATCATTATGCTGCCAGAATTACTCCAAATTTGACATTGTGACAACTCTTGGAAGAACTTGCATTGCAAGTGTGTTGTAATCTCCTTTAGATTTGATAATACATTGTGCAGGTTTTGGAGTGGGGTTTTCCATCTGAAAGGGTCTTCCCCACATATATCTTATGCCATTGCATTTATACTTGCTTGTGAATGTGTGTTAATCTCTCTATTAATGTGAAACATAACTGTAAGTGTAAAGATCTAAGAAAATTTTGCACTACTTTCCCTCATTAGATTGGTGTAGGAAGTTGTTTCCGGTTACCTTGCTTCCTTTCACGCATCGCGGTATTGAAGTAGACACAGAAAATTGATGCAATTGTGAATATGCCAGCACCTAAAAATATATCTCAACTTCATAGTTTGCAAGGGAAGCTACAGGCCATTTGCTGATTTGTCTCACAACTCATGGATAGGACTCACCCTTTTACTCAACTACTGAAGAAGGGTTCGAGATTTCAATGAAATTCTGATTGTCAGAAAGCTTTTGAAGACTTAAAATTTTATCTAGCCAATCCTCTTGTTTAACAACCTGCTACTGTTGATAAACCTTTTCTTCTTTACACTTCAGTATCTAATAATGCTCTCACAGATTTATTAGCACATGATACTAAAGGCAAATAACGCATTGTATATTACATTAGTCGAACTTTGCTCGATTATGAAGTGCGATAGACTATTATCGAGAAGCAGTGCCTAGCTCTTGTCTTTGCAACACAAAAGCTTAGGCATTATCTTTTAAATACTAAAGTTGATGGCATGGTGAAATTTGATCCTCTAAAACATCTTTTTGCTAAAACAGACCTTTCAGGTCGCCTCACTAAATGGGTTATGTTATTAACTAAATTTAATCTCAAATTTATTTCTCAAAAAGCAATTAAAAGACAAGAGTTAACTGACCATTTAGCTCAAGCACCTTCACCTTTTTCTATACAAACTTAGGAGACATTCCTAATGATCAAATTCTAAATATAAATACAGATGATAAATAGGAATTGTATTTCAATGGTTCACAATGTTGAACTGGCTTTGGTGCTGGTATCATACTAGTACCTCCTTCTGGCAAGCCAATTCCTATGTCTTACTATCTGAAATTCTCATGTACAAACAACATTGCTAAGTACAAAGCTCTCATTGCAGGACTTCGTGCCATTTTGCCTCTCAACATCAAAAACATCACTATATATGGTGATTCACAATTAATTGTGCGACAAATAACAAGATCATATCAAGCTAAACAAGGTGAGTTATCTCAATATCGTGATCTTGCCTTATCTTTATTAAAATAATTTACATCATTTTCAATTGATATTATTCCAACGAAAGACAATCGACATGCAGATGCAATGGCAAGTGCAGATTCCCTTATGTCCCCTGTCGATTTACCTGACAAATATCTCTTTATCATTCATAATCTTAAATCAACTGCACTAGATGAGGCAACACCCTCAGATGTTGATCTATGTTGTAATATGAATATGATGAGTGGTTCTCCCATGTATTCTATTATTTGCATGATGGTACCATTCCTAACTCAAAATCTAAGAACGCACGAGTTCACCTACGCAAACTCCCGGTGCGTTATATCATTTCATCTAATGTCTTATATAAATGAAGCTATAACGGTCTTCTCCGATGTCTTAGTAATTCAGAGATCCCAATAGCTTTAGAAGAAGCTCACTCTAGTGCTTGTGGAGGGCACTTTGGAGGAAAATCATTGGTACAAAAATTATTATGTATGGGGTATTATTGGCAACATATGGAACAAGATTCCTTTGCATATGTCAGGAAATGCCCGCAATGGCAACAACATAAACACTTAATCCAAGCTCAGGTGCCCAAGAATTTCATGCCCAAGTTTTACCTTGGCCATTTTCTATTTGGGGATTGGATCTAGTTGGTAAGATCTCTCCACCTTCTCAAAGACATACTTTTATCATCACTGCTACTGATTACTTTATGAAGTGGGTTGAAGTTGTTCCACTATGATTCATGACTGCTAAAGTAATTTGTTGCTTCATACAAGATAATATCATCTCTCGATTTGGTATACCTTCCTCCTTAGTTTTTGATAATCATACACCATTTACGAACAAGGACATGAAGAAATTCCTTGAAAAATATCATATTCAACATCGCTTCTCTACGCCTTACTATCCTCAATCGAATGGCCAAGCAAAAGCTTCAAATAAGATTATTGGACAAATTCTAAAGAAAATAGTTAACAAACATAAAAAAGATTGGCATAATCAACTCTCTAATGAGTTGTGGGAGCTTATAGAACAAGTATTTGAATGGTTACTAGAACTACACCATATAATCTTGTCTATGGCACTAACACGATAATGCCTTTAGAGCTAGAAATTCCTTCATTACGAGTTTCCCTAAAGGACATTCTTGATGATGATATGGAACAAGAGAAGAGATTACAAGAACTTGAGATGCTTGATGAACAATGTATCAATGCTCTCAAGCACATTAAGGCCCATCAGAAAAGTATCCAACGATCGTACAATGAGTGTGTTATACATTGTTCATTTGATGTTGGAGATTTAGTACTATATGATCTAATCAATGTAATGTGAATGCACCTCCTGGAGAAAAAGGAAAGTTCAACCCTAATTGGCTTGGACTGTATGTTATTACTGAAGCCTTTGGATCATGAGCATATAAATTAGCTGATGAACAAGGTACGCCGCTTAAAGAATCTATTAGTGTCACGCATCTCAAAAAATTCTATGCTCAAGATTGTATGTTAGATGCCATTTCATAAAGCAAATATGTTAGTTTAGCTTCAATTTCAACAAGATAGATTAATTTGTCTTAATTCATTTAACATAATGTTAGAGGAAATTACATTTACCTTTCTTAAGTTTAACTTAGGCCTAAATAATAGTTAGGTTGGGAAGTTATTTCCCATAACCCGTTCGGGTAGTTTTCACCTTCTCCTGAATACTATTTATATTTTGCATTGTACACTATGTAATATATCTCATATATATTTTTCTCTGTGGTGAAAAATTTGTTTTATCTCGTCTGTGAAGGTGGTTTGATGTAGGAAGTGTTCCTGGGAGGTGTTTGACACCAACATGGTATCAGAGCCATTCTCCTGTCCCTCCTTCCAATTCTGAGAGTTTTTCATTAGTTTTTTGGGTTTGAGATCATTTTGTTTACTTTGTAAATGCCATTTCATTGGCATACAAAGAATTGATATCACCAGCATTTGGTGTCTCATCCAGTGGTCTCATCCGATGGTGTGAGAAGATTGTTTTTGCATTTACAATCATTGCATAGAAGCATGAATGTTGCTTAGGCATGGTCCTTTGACAATGTGTGGAGATTGAATCCTTTTAAGCTCGCTTCCTAAAGCACCAAATCTTCTATTATGAGGCTTTTTGCTGAGGTGTCTAGTTCCTCATAAGCAGTAGCAGAGACTCCCAGTGGAATTCCTTTATTGGCATAGGCTTTAGTTTTTTAAAGTTTACTGTAAATATTTGCAAGGGTATTGGAGTGACGGTGTAGGGTGATAGAGGTAGAGGCCTTAAGAACCTCTATATTTTAGAAGGCGACACTGAAACTTTTCTAGCCACGGCTTGAAGATCCCACGCAAGGGTCAAAAACCCCACACAAGCCCAAACACGCCATAAAAGCACTTGCGCATCAATTTTTTCATATATTTTGGAGCAGACTTAATATATCTGAAGTTTTGCTTTAATATTAGGGTTTCTTCTTTGCTGTGCATGAAGAGGAGGTGGGCCCGAGAGGAAAGTTTGGGCACTGATTTGAGCTTTTTGCTGGGATTTAGTCCCACATTTAGTGTATTGGAGGTTTTTTGTCTATTGAAATAGTCTATCACTGCATTCACTTGTTGTGAGCAAGTCTCACAAGAGGCTATCTTGCTTGTGTGCTCGGTGGAGTTTGTTTGGTGTTAGCATGGAGATCAGGCAATTGGCCTCACCATTTTTTGCACCAAATTAGGTTTAATTCTTTTTTGGAAGTTTTTGAAAGCACTATCTTTGAAATTTTTTAAGAATTCAGTTATAACAGTTTCTTTGGAGAAAGGGAACTTTAGGCAATGGAGTGATTTTATTCTCTCATCTTAGTGAATAGAATCTATTGACATATTTGTATAATGAAGTTCCTATTCCAGGCACACCTTGTGGGTATATGTTTTGAAAAGGATATAGGGCTCAAGTCTTTAGAGTTATTTATGAGCATATAAATGATGATGAGCTTTTGGATTCACTTGTTCATTTTGAGTGTCCTTATGCTCTTTGGACTTACATTCGAGAATCATATGGAGATCCTGATACTCCGCCATCTCTCGATGACCCTCTTTCCAATACCAATTTGCCTTGTTATTCTTCAGAGAAGATAAACCATGTTTGTGATTCTTTGGAGGTTTTTGAGACTTCAAATGAGGTTGCAGTTGCTTTAGAGCTTCTTGATTCTTTGTTAAAGATAGTTGATCCACCTTCATTAAGTACTTCCATCATTCCTAAGCAACATGATTATCATTGTCTTCCTGATTGGGATTCGTATTTGCCAGACATTGGTTCATTGTTCATTGAATCTCACATTTTAGACTTGGAAGACACATTTGATGGATTAATTTTCCTATTTGATGATAGTTGTGGTACAACTATTGTCACTCCATCTCTATCTTTGGACAATGTTCAAAATCAGTTTCCAGTGGTACCTTGTTTGTCACCTTCTATTGTGATTGGGCATGTTCCTGATTGGTTCATGGCATCATTTTCCAAGGTCTTGATGACACATGAGCAGATTTTAGGGACATTATCATCCTACATTTGAATTTCACTTGCTAATTCCTATCCAGAATGGGAAGCATACCTACATTTGTACCTAGTTTTGTTTCTTCCAAAAGGAAGACAAGTTGTTTGTCGACATTGGATCATGTTTTGTCTTCAAGCACTTACCATTTTTGTAGGTGATTACACATTATGGGGGGGCTATTTAGTCTCTCTCTTTCCCTCCTATGGTGGGGTCATTGATTGTATATACATGATGTATGTAGTCCTTGGGGGGTGTAATTGAGTCCTCCATCCATGCATCATTTTGTTTTGTTTTCTCTCTTTTGGAGAGGGGTTTTTTCCCACAGGGTTTTTCTCCTTTTCTTTGTTTGTGAGAGATTTCTTTTTTTCTTTGTAAATGGGTACCTAACATGGTTGTGTAGCTGGGACCCATATTGCATAATAATCTCCCTAAGTTGCACTTAAGGGGGGGTGTTAGACTAAATTACATTTACCTTTCTTAAGTTTAACTTATGCCTAAATAATAGTTAGGTTGGGAAGTTATTTCCCGTAACTTGTTCGGGTAGTTTTCACCTACTCCCGAATACTATTTATATTTTGCATTGTACACTATGTAATATATCTCACATATCTCAAATATATTTTTCACTCTGGTGAAATATTTGTTTTCTCTTGTCTGTGAAGGAGGTTTGATGCAGGAAGTGCTCTTGGGAGGTGTTTGACACCAACACATAATTTTTTTTTTCAGTTAATCATTGTTGTAACTTGTTTAAACATGCTTTATTAAGACCACCTTTGCATTAACTGAATATAGCATAGTATTTAACTTGTGTGAAATTCATTGACCATTGTTGGTTTTTACTACACATTCTTCAAAGAGTTGTTTAGTATATATCACATTAGCATTGATTACATTTCCACATAATCATTAACATTTATCACTAGTTGCATTTCTATAAATCACATTATATAAATCAATAACATTACAAGAATTAATACAAAACATCACACACACACACATATATAAGCATCAGTGTGAATATACATCACAATTGACTATCCCGTACATCAAAATGGGATGTCATAACATATAAGATACATCACATAGTTGAACCTCAGTCACTGGTTCCCTCAAGACCTAGTGGTGTGCGTGTGACAGAGGGCTGCCTATGTGTGGCCACAGACCGTAAATGACTCCTAGAGACACTTCATGACCATAGACCCCTGAGCTCACCTCTCAGACCCATCACCTCACCATGCAACTCTATGTACATCTAGTGGTACTAGTCTCTCTCTGACTGAACCCTGTCCTTATCAACTCTCTCCTGATGTAACTCGGGAAGTTAGACCTGAGCAATGACAAGATCTCTCTTAGATGAAGGTACCACTGTAACCTGATTATGCAGTGCCTAGAGATCAACCTCTGCATGCTTAGCTTTCTGGATCACTTGATCTCTATCCTATGTAGCATGATCTAAAGTGGTATCCATAGCCACTCTATATCTCATAAATGACATAAGTATCTCTGCATGTCACCTTGCAGAGTGCTATGGCAACTACCATGTCCGCACTCACTGGTCAACTGCATCAGTAGGAACTATCTCTACTATAACGTGACTCACAAAATCGTGCCATGAATTAGTATCAACTGCAAAAAGAAAAAAAAAACAAAGTTGATATCAATATCTTATCATATATAACATCATAGATAATCATTAAAACAATACATCAACACAATAATTTCTCATTTGGATCGCCATCCTGCCAGGATGGATCCCAAACTGCTGCTTGTTTAATGAACTCTGTAGCTAGCTTTGTAGCTGGGGGCATATGACTACTCATCTCCCCTCTCCCAATATGAATCGATCTCCTAACACTAGTAGGGGCTGGACCAAGAGCTCTCGATCGTAGCCTCGTCTCGGTCTCCTCATCGTTGTCTATCTCCTGTTGGTCCCGTCGTGCTCTTTCTCTAAAGATGTACTTCGCTGGGATCTCCTCCTCATCATCATCATTATCATCCTCATCAAGATCATAGTATCCAATGAAATCACTGACATTGTCCTCTACTCTTGTGTCACTCCCGTGACCTACCCATGGTCATGGATCACTTGTAGGGTGACCGGTAGGCAAGATAGGAGCAGGTTGTGTTGTCTTCCACCAGGTCTGATATGATTGTGTAACACTAACATCATTTGCATTAGATAGTGGCTCTGTATCCTTTACACCATCATCATCACTCACCACTACCTCATCCATCATCAGCTGTGCATCGACATTCGCCCTAATTGTGCTGTGTGTTGAGCATGCGTAGCTCAGACGCATCCTAGGAACATCCTGTCTGCATATGAACTATTGTGTTACTCTATCAAAATAGAACCAGATAACTATGTGATCAAGGCGACCGACCATCAGCCGATTCCTCTGCATCCTCACTAGATGTCTTCACTGCTCCATCCATAGTCTCTAGTCGCGATATGGTCTCCAAACAATGTCACCGCACTATAGCCTATCAAACACCACTCTCCAATATAATAAGTTACCATGTCTCCAACATCTAATGAGTGGATATGGATGCACACGTGGATATGTCCACATCGACTATATGGGAAAACCTGTAGGTCGTGTGCACCTGATATGCTTAAACATCCATACCTGTAGTAGGGTGCACACTATTAAGCTCTGCACCTCATAATGGACGTATCATCCCAAATCATGGTAGAGGTGTGCAAGCACAGTACGTCCCCATGTGTACACCGTCCTATGCTACTCCATCCCCCATGAAGGTGAGTGTCCCATCCATCCTGTGTGACTACCAGGGTGATAGTAGTGATCATGATCTGTCGTGCTAAGGGAATGTTAGCGCATCCTTGCTCTAGCCATTAGAGTGTAATGTGTCCTCATCCCGGCTGAGAGACAATGTGACCTAAGTAGTATAGATGACTCTCTCAGGTGTACTCCTCTGAGCAATGCTCTATGATCCTCACTATCTCTCCTTAGATTGGTAGTCATAGGATGTGATACACATCCTCCAGAGTAATTGTCATCTCACCTGTGAGTAGGTGGAATGTAGATGTATCTACATTCCACCTCTCCATGAGTGTCATTAGCATACTATAGTGGAATCTCATGGTGGGCATCATAAACACCCACCATAGGCCCACTACCTATAGGAAACTCCGCTTCTCATCGGTGATAGTACTAATGTGGCTTTAAAGTAGTGTCATAAGGCGGCCACCTGTGTGCTCCATGTCTCGGGGACATCCTGCCATCAAACAGTAAAATCTGAATCAGTTCACATCATCAAAACCTCAAACAACATCTAACTTATCATTCTATGCCTTGTCCCTGGGGCCCTTATCCTTTCTAGACTTAGGCACCCTAGGAAGACTTGGGCACCCCAGGAGGACTTGAGCGCCCAGAGAGGACTTGGGCACCTTGGTTGGGTACCCTTGTCCAGATTGGTCTACAAGACACACAAAATGATGAAAATAACTAAAACAGGAAAGAAAGTCGACAGAAGTGATGTTTAAGATCCCACCTCTAGCTCGATATGTCTATCTGCAACTTGAGATCTGAGCACCTCTGGCTCAATACATTTGTTGGCAACTAGAGATCATAGCACCTCTAGTCTTGGAAGCTAGTATGAACGTCGTGTCGACATGGTTGGTCACTTTCTCCTTCTCCTTCTCTCCTCTACATAATGAAAATGAGAATGAATAGTGAAAAAGTGAAAACTCCCTTTTTTATAGTAAATGGATGAGAATTCCTATCACTATCTAGGTACAAAAGTATACATCTTTATTCATGAACCTCTATCTTGGGCTATCAGACTTGGATTTTTGCATCGTCTATTGCATTGGAATCCTGGTTCTAACCCAATGCTTTGTGCTTTGGTGTTGTTGGTAAAAATGACCCTCACAACGCATTCTTCATCACCTTTCCTTGAAATCTGTGAGTGAATATTACCGTGCCTTGTTTCTCCTTTTTGGACTAAGCAAGCAAAAACAAGGAGGGGCATATATCACCCTCAATTTCTTCCCTCATCATGTCTCATCACTCAACCCCTTAGTGTTTATGACTAACCTATTTGTGTCTTGGTTGTAGGTTGATTTGATTTCGATTATCTGACAAGTGTTCCTTTGCAGGATGTGATTCCTAACTTTGTGGTCTTATAGGATTACAGACTGGGGGCTTCTTCCTCTCATGTGACAACACTTTGGCTTCCACTGCAGTATCCTTTTGGGTATCCTTTGGATGATTGAAGTATTTACTTTCCTTTAGTCTCATATGCACGTAGTGTCATATGGCCACTAAAGTGGGGGCTAAATGTTATGTCAGAAATTGTACTCCTGTATGGATTAGCACAATTTCGCATAGTTTAGCTCCTCTCCTTTGGTGTCCTCTCGCCCTTTTTGTTTCTAGCCTACCTAAACCCTAATTGACTTGTACCCTACTAAAGAAATATCATATTCTGAAGCAATAATTGATAAAACATGAAAACAAACTTTGGAGTCTGGAAATTCTAGACCCCCTGGAGATAGACCTTGTGTGAAATTTAGGGTTTGGACTAGGGCACCCATGCCCTAGTCCTGCCTTATTTTTTCTGGCCCTAAATCTCAGGGTGGTGTCGTCTTGTCCCATGCACCTCGGGATTCTGATTTCAAATTTTGGTTTTCACATGATGTTGATGTATTATTTCAAATATTTGAATTTCTAAGGTTTGATATTTAAAGAGAATTGAAAATCATTTTGTCACACACAATGTACATGCAAGCTTACTATGTCAAAATTCTACCCCTTTTGCTATTGAAGATCAACACTTTGTTGAAGCTCTTTGAAGTTATTGAGATTTTTTATCATGGATATATTTGATGAAGATTAGGAATCAAGATCTTGAGTCTATCTTGCTCTTCCTAGGGTTTTGTCAATCCCTTTGTATGATTAGGAGAAGGGTTGAAGCCTCCAACTTGAGCTTGGGAATCCTCCACGAATACGGTTGCCTCACCTTCTTGTTCTACAAGTTTTCATTGCTATCATCTCCTTGAGGTGATGTTATTGTTTCCTTGAGTGAAGCAATGTTTTGATCTATCCTTGATGCTTGAGTCATCTAAGGTTTTACATTTCTACATACACATATGATCTATGAGCACATAGATCTGCAGATCTTTATCATTGGCTATTTTTGAGGTAGAAATACCAAAGACGGGGTTTGACTAAAGTAAAATCCTATATAGCCACAACCATCTTTCTCCTCCTTTTCTATGTGTAGGTCGTATTTGAAAAGATCCAGCGAAAAGGAGTGGAAGGAGAACAAGTATTATGGATACATTCATCATAGAACTTTGAGTTTCAACATCACGAAATAATCGAGACACTGGGGCGGGTGCCCTAGTCTAACTAGACTCTTAATCTTGGATCTACAACCCTCTGTAGACACTTTGACACCAGGTACAGGAGATTTTAGTTGTCAAAAACTTTCGGGACATTGGGGCGGGTGCCCTAGTCTAACATGCCCTCAATTTTTGGGTACATACTCTTTGTGATCTTTTCTTTGCACTTCTGTAGTCTATTTGTCAGTATCTGTGCTGAAAATCAATTAGTTGTCACATACCTTACAATTAGGGTTTCATGCCATTTGGTTGCTTGAATCTTGTAAAAACCTAATTGAGGCATCTAATCAGTCACAACAAGCATGAAAAGGTCATAAGAACTAGTAGCTTGATCCTCCATAGTGAGCAATCTCGATTCATATTTCCTAATGTGATGTAAGTGAAAGAGGGGATTGATTTGGTTTATACAAACTATCATTTTCCCACTTTCACCATATAACATATTTAAATAGGAATATTTAGTATTATGTGTTAAGTTGATTTGGTTGAAATTGAAAAGAAAAATAATACCTTAGTTAAATTTATTTTTGGAAAGGTATTAATTTTGAAAAGAAAATATTAGTGTATTTACATTTGAAATATTAATGCATTTTCATTAAAGTGCCTAGTTATTTGAAAAGGAAATGATTAAATGATTTTAAGTGTTTTATTGTGTAAAAGATAACATTTGAATTCATTTGATTTAGTAAAATGACTTAAAGTGAATTTTATATTAGAAAATAAGAAATAGGGCTTTTTGGAGGTTAAAAAGGGAAAAAGACTTGTCTTTTAAGGGATTCTTCACTTCCAAAATTGCTCCCCATTCTTAAAAACTATCTTGTGCTTGCAAATTTGTGATTTTCTCCATGCTGGAAGGATAAAAGTGTTTGCAAATCTGAGGGTAGATTTGGAATCAGGATAGCTTGATGTTGGATTGATGTGTGCTTGGAAAAGATTGCTTTCTCCTTCAGTGTTTTGTTTTGGAGTTTAAACCTTGTGTGAAAGGTAAGGTTTTTAATTCATTCTTTGATTTAAATATTTTTTTCCTCTCCTTGCTATGCCACTTCAGTGGATCCTATTGGTTTGTTTAGTAGGATGGAGGAATTAGATTAAAGTTTGAGTGGTTTTTCCATTATTTTCTTATGCATTTTCGTTTTGAAAAACATGAAAAATAATCAAAACCCTACCAAAAGTTTTAGGAAATGGCCCACATGGATTTTATTGCGGTTTGGGGATGTTGTGCATCATATCTACAATGGATAGTTGTTCATTTTTGCATACACTTTGTGAGTCAAAAGTTAGAAAAATGCCCTAAGAACCAAGCATTCAAACATGGAGGAAATTAGGGTTTATGAGTATCTTCATGTTTTAAAAATGAGCAAAATTAAGATTAAAATCGTTTCATGATGTATTTTTATGTAGGACTGAATGTATCCTTCATGAAATGTGAATCTGCATGTTTTGAGACCATGTTGTGTTTTTGGGATATTTGGTGCATTGATTTTTGTGCCATGCTTGATTGAATAAATCGACGTGTTGGGTGTCTAGGAAGATGATTAGGAGTAGGTAAGGAGTGGCTCGCCTATCGTATACCATGACATGAAGTTCTTGGTAGGGTTCAACGTGTGGGGTCCAGTTGTAAAAAGATAAACATTAAACACATGGGTAAAACAAAACTAATAACAAGATCATCTACACCAAACTCTAGTACCTCTAGGTGATAACCCCCTAACTTGCTCTAGCAACAATAGGTGATAACGCCCCGTTCTACTGTGAATCCATTTGGGTGTAAAGAGCATCCGTAGGTTGACTAAACCCTGGTTTTCTATGAGGTTGATTATGCCCTCATTATTATTGCAAGGTTGAGTACGCCCTCAACTTGACACTCGTTATCCTAGGCCTGCTAGTTCTCTCTTAATTATGCTTCTCACCACTTGAGTTGGACTCGGTGTGTGTTGTGTACCTTGCATTGTTGTGTTTTCAATGGTTGATTCATGATTTATGGTGTTGTGGATTATATCATGTTGTATGGAGTGAGTGGAACCTAATCCCCTTGTTTTGCGTGTGTGTTCTATGCATCCCGTGTGACCATCTCCTTAGTATAGTGAGGTGGGCCTGAGGGCACCACATGATTGGGTTGTGCTATCTCCACCACTGGGGACTACAGGTTGTCCAAGATTGGATTGGACTAGATTTGGATTCACGCTAGAGGTGTGGATCTCCTTTATGCTTTGTCACTTATTGTTTCAATTCAAAGGCAAGATTGTATAATTTGAAGGACATTGGTACCCTATGCAATGTAATTGGTTATTGAAACATTGTTATTGTTTGATTCTCGATCTATGAGGACTTGTAAATCAACCACCTAAGTGGTGATGTATCTTTCTATGGGTTTATGCTTCGACGTTGGTGTCGAAGGTTTGATTGGATTATCTTATTTTTCCTTTGTGAATTTGTATGCGACAAATGGTGAAAAATGAAAAACTTCAATTTGGTGCTTAAAAAGAATCATTTTTTGTAATTTGATAATTGGATATTATTCTTAGTCGTGTTTAGAATATTTACCTTTAATTTCACACATTTTTGGGTTGTTTTGACCAAATTTGGGTTGTTTTGGTGATATTGACCCTATCCCGGAAGGACTACAACCTTGAGAGTTAGATTCCAGAGGACTACAACACTGGGCGCTAGTGTCTCGGCGCTAGTGTCCTCGGCAAAGGGCTCCTCCTTGGGGATCCGTACACCCCTGGGTTGCCCGATATTGCCTATGCCTTCAGTTTGTGCATATGATTTATGTTTGGGGTACTTTTGCCTCCAGAAGTTACCCCTATGTGAGGTAAGCTGAGGTGTTTGGAGTTTTTACAAACCTACTGGCTTCCCTCTATTGCAATGGGAAACATGATCAACATTGAGTAACATAGAGTCTTTCGTTGACACTATTGCATTTACGTGCTTCACAATGTTGTCTTGAGAGTGTTGTATCACTCATGGGTGATGCACATCATGTGATGACACATGTGTCATCCATTTGTCCATTTTTGTTAAATAAAAAAAAGTTGTTCCATCTTTGGTTGAGTTGTGACTAATGTCTTGGGTGAAATCTCAGGGCATTACATTTGGTATCAGAGCCCAGGTTTATACATTGGGAGTTCTGGGTTTGTGTTTGGTTCATGATGCTTTACATTTGGACTAGGTTTATTTGTTCTTATGATTTAATGTGCTTTCCTTGTTGTTGTGCGGACTTGTGTGATTTGTGAGTTGTAGGAGGATGCCTTCTAGGAGCTATCACACTCACCGAGGTGGTTTGGATAACCCTAATCAGGAATCTTCAGAGATCTAGAATAATCACTATTTTCCGTTGTTGAGGCCAGTGTAGGCTAATGAGGAGGTTGGACTTCCTGAGATCACAGGGTTGCTTAGAGAGTTGTTGACTAGGCTTCCCCCTAGGTAGGAGGAAGCACCGACAGAGGTTTCTCAGCCTTCTTTGGAGCATGGAGAGAGTTAGTTTCTATGTAGAGAGTGTTCTAGGAGTCCTTGACTTAGGGAGAGGGAGTAGTCCAAGAAGGAAAGGCCTTGTCAAGAGGCTAGGTAGTTGGTGGATGAGATCAGTGTGCTAGTAGCTCACATGAGATATTTGTTGCAAGCCAACCCACCTAACTTTGAGGGATTGTCAGAGGGTTTCTAAGGTTAAAAACTAGATCTTGGCGTTGGACCGATGCTTCTCTATGTACCTCTATGGTAGCAATACAAAGGCTCGATGTGTGATCATGCATCTTCACATTTTTGCTTCCACTTGGTGGCACCAAGAGGAACAGAAATGACACTTGGACATTGCAACTGTTACCTGGGAGATATTCTTGGAGAGGTTTCATTTACGATACCTTTCAGATCATTACAGGCAGTGTTGCATAGAAGAGTTCCATGAATTGCAAAAGTTGGGTATGACTGTGGAATAGTATGAGAACAGGTTCTTTGAACTAAAATAGTATGTGAGTTCAGTTGATGATGAGGGCTTTCTAGTACAATGTTTTGTGTGAGGCTTGAATGTATGCATTAGTGGTGGTGTTGTTAGGGTTAGCCGACAGAAGATATCAATTAAATGCAAATAAAGATTAAACAGAGAAATGGAAATACACAGAATTAATAACAGCGAGAGACAAGTTTTAACGTGGTTCACCCAAACTCGGGCTACATCCACCAAACAGAGAGTCCAATATTATTATCCAGTAAATCAAACCGATTACAATCAGCAATCCCTGCAACTCAATACCACTACAAAATGCTACAATACAATATATCAAAATCCTAACACTTAGCCGCTTTTTATCAAGCCTTTTTGTCAGTTACAAAAATAGGGTTTTCTTATGTCGGTCACAAAAATAGGATTTTTGATGTCAGCTATAAAAAAAATGGCTAGTGTACAGTACTTCCTGATCAGTTGCCACCTACCAACAATCTCCCACTTGGAGACTGATTAGGCTCCACACCAAATAATCTCCCACTTGGAGACTAAGCCTGGAAGACACCACTGCGCATGCAACTTCCACTAGAAATAAGCACCCTGGACTCTACTGTTATATTTTTATTGTTTTCAGTCTAGAAGACCAATCGAAGTTGAAGAGGAGCTTAGCTTCTCCCTTGTCACTGCCTTTGTAAACATATCCGCTGGATTTTCATCGATATGTATCTTTTCCAGCCTTAACTGTCCATTATCCAACACCGACCAAATAAAGTGATACCTCAACTATATGTGTTTGGTCTTTGAATACAAGGCAGAATTCTTTGCAAGATGTATGGCACTTTGACTGTCTCTATATAAAGAACTGTTAGCCTATTGTTTACCCAATTCTTCCATGAAAGATTGCAGCCATATCATCTCCTTGCTTGCCTCTGTTGCAGCTACATATTCTGCCTCTGTGGTGGATAAAGCAACCACCTTTTGCAACCTAAAAATCCAACTCACCGATGTTCCACCTACAGTAAAGACATAACCTATAGTACTCCGCCTGGTATCAATATCCCCTACCAAATCTAAGTCTACATAACCTGCTAAATCAGTATTAGAGCCCCCAAAACATAAGTGTTTATTAGATGTTCCTCTCAAATATCTGAGAATCCATTTGACCGCATTCCAATGCTCAAATCCGGAATAACTCATATACCTGCCAACGACTCCGACAGCATATGCAATATTCGGTCTCGTGCATACCATGGCATACATTAAACTTCCTACAGCTGAAGCATATGGTACCTTGGACATTTTGTCTTCCTCCTCTTGTGTCTTTGGACACATCTCCTTAGTCAATTTCAAATGACTAGGCAAAGGTGTGCTGACAGCTTTTGCATTCTCCATATGGAATCTTTGCAACACCTTTTCAACATAAGCAGCCTGAGATAGAGTCAATTTTCTGTTCTTTCTATTTCTACAAATTTTCATACCAAGGATTTGTTTTGCTGCCCCCAAATCCTTCATATCAAATGACTGTGCTAACTGCTGTTTTAACTCTCTTATGTGATCCATGTTAGACCCAGCTACAAGAATGTCATCAACATATAAACATAAAATAATATAGCTGTTATTATCCAACCTCTTAAAATAAACACAATGGTCAGAATTACATTCGCTATAGCCTTTCTCAGCCATAAAACTATCAAATTTCAAATACCATTGTCGAGGTGCTTGTTTTAGGCCATACAAACTCTTCTTCAATCTGCACACATGTTTCTCCTTACCTTTGACCTCAAATCCGTGGGGCTGTTCCATGTATATCTCCTCCAAATCACCATGGAGAAAGGTAGTTTTCACATCTAGCTGTTCCAAATGCAAATCTTCAGCAGCCACAATACTTAAAACAGTACGAATAGAAGTCATCTTGACAACCGGAGAAAATATCTCATCAAAATCAATGCCCTGTTTCTGTGCAAATCCTTTTACAACTAACCTGACCTTAAATCTTTTCTTACCTCCATCTTCCTCTTTCAGCCGGTAAATCCATTTGTTTGGTAAAGCATTTTTACCTGCAGGTAACTTACATAATTCCCAAGTCTGATTTTTTAGCAAGGAGTCCATTTCTTCTTTCATAGCAAGCTCCCACTGAACCTGTGTATCCACCTGCATAGTTTCATCATACCCTTCGGGCTCACCAGCATCTATTAACAAAATAGAATACAAAGAGGGAGAAAACCTTTCAGGAGGTCTACTTAGCCTTGTTGACCGTCTAACATTCACTAGAGTTTGTGGTATTTTTAGTTGCTGTTGCGGAGCATGAGGAACCACTAGAACATCACTATTTGGAGTATCATCCAACACCACATAATCTTTTGCTTTCTTCTCATGCTACCGCAATTGATCTTTGTACAACACCTTCTCATTGAATATGACATCCCTGCTTCTCACAATTTTTTGATTTTCAAAATCCCAAAGCCTATAACCAAATTCATTAATGCCATATCCAACAAAGGTACATTTTTTTAATTTTGCATCCAGCTTGGTTCTATTTTTAGAATCTACATGTGCAAATGCTTCACATCCAAAAGTTTTGAGAAAAGAATAACTCACCTTCTTACCTGTCAATGCTTCCTCTAGAATACCACAGCCCAAAGGAACTGAAGGACCTCTATTAATTAAATATACAACAGTGTTGACAGCCTCTGCCCACATGTTTAAAGGCAGCCCAGCATGCAATCTCATGGTCCTTGCACGCTCCATTATTGTCCTATTCATGCGTTTAGCCACTCCATTTTCCTATGGAGTCCCTGGAACCATTTTTTTCCTATGAATTCCATTAAAGGAACAATAATCCTCAAATTCTTTACTGCAATACTCACCACCGTTATCAAATCTGAGACAATTTAATCTTTTACCTGTCTCATTCTCAACCAAGCTTCTTCATTTCTTAAATGTTTTAAATACATCAAATTTCTGTCTAAGGAAATAAATCCAGACCTTCCTAGTTGCATCATCTATGAATGTAACATAATACCGAGAGCCACCAAGAGAAGATACCTGAGCTGGTCCCCATACATCTGTATGCACAAGCTCCAACTTTTCATTTTTTTTTGCTTCCCATCTTTGAGAAAACTCACTCTCTTTTGTTTTCCATACACAACTTTCATAGAAATCCATATTAATACATTTCAGACCTGGTAAAACTTTCTTAGAATGAAGTACCTTCATACCTTTTTCACTCATATGCCCAAGTCTATTATGCCATAGCGTTGTCTCAGAACCTGCAGCAACTGTTTCAGTCTCTTCCTGCAAACCTGCAGCAACTATTCCTGAACCTGTTTGTTTTTTCTCTGCAACAGCTATAGTAGAAGGAACAGTATGACCTGTACAAAGATATAAGGTGCCTACTTTCACATCTTTTGCTACCACTAAGGCACCTTTTGAAACCTTCTAATTTTTATCAGTAAATGTAACAATGCAACCTTGTTCAGCTAGCTGTCCTGCTGAAATTAAATTCCTACTGAGCCTTGGAACGTGCCTTACCTCTTGTAGTAGCCAATGATTCCCATTCTGCAACTTAATCTTGATTCTTCCCTTTCCAACAATCTGACAGGGTTCGTTATCTCCCAAATAAACCAGCCCAAAATCCCCTTGGACATAATCAAGAAAATAACTTCTATGAGGCATAGCATGAAATGAGGCCCCTGAATCTAAAACCCATGAATCATCAGCATTATCTAGGGAAAGAATCAAAGCGTCATCTTCATATTTATTACTTACCACATTTGCTTCCTTATTGCCTTCTTGTTTGTCTCCTTTATTTTTTCGAAACCAGCAATCTTTCTTCAGATGACCTGGTTTCCCACAATACCAGCAATCCTTTTGTCCTCTGGTTTGGGATCTTTTGTCCTTTGATTTTTCTCGTGACTTCCCATGACCTCCAAAACCTTTTTCTCTCTCCTTTGATTTGCCCCTACTTTCTGCATTCAAAACACTGTCTGATGTGGATCCACCTGAGCTTTTCTTATGAATTTCCTCATTCAAAATAACACCAACAACATCATCAAATTTCAGGGTATTTGAACCAGAAACAGAGTTACTAACCGTCATTACCAAACTATCCTAGCTTTCAGGCAATGAACATAATATCAAGAGAGCTCTAACTTCTTCATCAAATTTTACATTTACAGAAGTCAATTGACTGACAATCGTATTAAATTCATTTAAATGACCTGTCACAGATCCACCTTCAACCATTTTCAAATTAAACAAATGCTTCATGAGAAATACCTTATTTGAGGCTGAGGGTTTTTCATACAATTTAGCTAAAGCTTTCATCAGACCATCTGTTGTCTTCGCTTCCGTTATATTGAATGCCACCAATGGTGCCAGACACAACTGAATGGTTCCCAGTGCCTTTCTGTCAAGAAGATTCCAATCCTCATCAGACATTGTTGCCGGTTTCTTGGATACTCCTTCCAACGGCATCAATAAATCCTTTTGATAGAGGTAATTCTCCATCTACATCTTCCATAACTGATAGTTCTGCCCATTGAATTTATCGAACTTCAATTTACCCTCGTCCGCCATTGCTCCCACTGAACCGTGAGACCTTCCTGCAGACGATAATCGAACACAACCCGCTCTGATACCATTTGTTAGGGTTAGCCGGCAGAAGATATCAATTAAATGCAAATAAAGATTAAATAGAGAAATGGAAATACACAGAATTAATAACAGCGAGAGACAAGTTTTAACGTGGTTCACCCAAACTCGGGCTACATCCACCAAACAGAGATTCCAATATTATTATCCAGTAAATCAAACCGATTACAATTAGCAATCCCTGCAACTCAATATCACTGCAAAATGCTACAATACAATATATCAAAACCCTAACCCTTAACCGTTTATTATCAAGCCTTTTGTCGGTTACAAAAATAGGGTTTTCTTATGTCGGTCACAAAAATAGGATTTTTTATGTCAGCCCAAACCCCGGCGAGGATACATGTCTAGTGTACAGTACTTTCCTGATCAATTGCCACCAACCAATAGGTGTTCGAGTCTTGGAGACAAAAACCTCAGAGGTTGTTGTGGAGAAGGCACGATTGATAGAGGAGAATCTTTCTAGAGGATACGAAGGCCAGGTGAGAATTCAACCTATGGATCATTTCTAGACTAATTCTGGGATTCAGAACTTTCATTCTCAGAACTGAGGGTCTTCTAGAGGACCTTCATCTATCCATGATACACCCCAAGAGTCATAGCACTAAAGGCAGGAGCCTTCATAGGCAATTTAGAGTGGGTAGAGTTTTGGGAGACCTCATCATCCGAATAGATACGTGAATTGAAGGGTGAACTCTCAGGATAGTCAACAGTCTCAAGGCAGGATTGTTTCTTCACTGTAGCAGTAGTTTGGTGGGAGTTAGGCTAGTGTTGGCTTCTCACGTTTTTAGTAGTCGAGTACACCTCATGATGCACCTCCTCATTTCTTTGGACCGTTCTTCACTTGTGGTCAGGAGGGTCACTATGTGAGTGATTTCCCTCAGAGATTAGTGGTTTCTAGTGGGTAGGGTGTGGTTGCATTGGATTTGACGGTAGGTGATGTGGGGAGATCACATTGAGTTTATATTGCGGCTGATCGGTAGTCTGCAGGGCTTTCTGAGTCTAGACTTGGACTTGGTAAAGATCTAGTAAAGTAGCTTTGTTCTGTTATTCTTTTGTAGTAGTTATGGGTATTAGTCCTTGTCCTGTTGTAGGCTTCTAGGAGTAAGCCTAGACTTGTGGGGAGGATGTAATGCCTCTGGTAGCTATGCCTTTTGATTAGAGATGTGTTTTGGTTTCTGCTACTATGATTAGTGATGATATTTTATTTTGACATTGAGATGATCTCGATAGGTTTTGTGTGACATTTAGAATTGGTTATGGTTGCTTATGCTATGATGTTACTCGATGATTATCTAGCATGTTTTCATTGATTATTCTCATGTTATATAATTATTTGGAGTTTTAGCTTCACTATTTTCATTTACATAATATGTTGGATGGATATGATGTCTTCAGTATGATTATGTTAGATGACTTATGCATATGTGATTTATGGTGTCGATTGATTGTTGATTTATGTTTATGATGTGTATGTGATATTATGCCACATTGGGTATTATGCTGTGCTTCGACTATTTTGTATTGGACAGGTACGCCTGATGTTTTATTTGAGTGTGTAGGTGTTATTGTTCCCCAATGGTACCAATTATATGGAGATGTTGTGTTTGGGATTGTTTGATTGTTTAAACTCATTTATCCCACTCATATCAAGTCTGGGATGTATCTTGCATTACCATGTGTGTTTTTGGATCCAAATTGGCGGTAATTCAAGAGTCCACTCGTCCTTGTGCGAACCTGTAAATTTTTTATTATTTAATGCATGTGCGCATTAGTTAGACGTCCTTGAATATTGAATATGTCAAAATGTTTATATTTAAATATGAATGTTAAGTATTTTGTGTTAAGTTAATTTGATTGAAATTGAAAAGAAAAATAATACCTTACTTAAATTTGTTTCGAAAAGGTATTAAGTTTGAAAGGAAAATATTAGTGTATTTAAATTTGAAATATTAATGCATTTTTATTAAAGTGCCTAGTTATTTGAAAAGGAAATAATTAAATGATTTTAAGTTTTTTATTGTGCAAAAGAAAACATTTGAATTCATTTGATTTATTAAAATGACTTAAAGTGAATTTTATATTAGAAAATAAGAAATTAGGGCTTTTTGGAGGTTAAAAAAGGAAAAAGACTTGTTTTTTTAAGAGATTCTTCACTTCCAAAATTGCTCGCCATTCTTGAAAACCCTCTATGCTTGCTAATTTGTGAATTTCTCCATGCTTGACGGATAGAAGTGTTTGCAAATCTGAGGCTAGATCTGGAATCAGGATAGCTTGATGTTGGATTAGTGTGTGCTTGGAAAAGATTGCTTGCTCCTTCAGTGTTTTGTTTTGGAGTTTAAAGCTTGTGTGAAAGGTAATATTTTCAATTCATTCTTTGATTTAAATATTTTGTTTCTCTCCTCGCTATGCCACCTTCAATGGATCCTATTGGTTTGTTTAGTAGGATGGTGTCCAATCAAATTAAAGTTTGAGTGGTTTTTGGTGGTCTCTAGTTCTTTCTAATCAGGACACCCTCTGGCTAAAGCTCTATGGGTTCATGCTTTACAGTTTTTCAAATGAGGAATTAAATCCCTACTTGATCTTGTTAATAGAGATACCAAGATTTTTCTTTCTTAGATAGAAGTTAAGATAAAATTTAGGCCCTTTCTAATCAAGACTAGGAGACATTTTAGATTATGATTGATGCCATTCCTCCCCATATGATTCACAAAATTGGGGTTAGTTCTTTCAAGCCTTGATGGAAAGATTGGAAATTGAATCTTGGCACACCTTTATGTAATTATAGACCTCACAAAGGATATTTGTGGCTTTTTCCACATCTTCCAATGGTAGATTAGTTTAGCCACTATTGGTAGCTCCAATATTTTCTTGGCACTTGGCATCACCATTTCCAATTTATCTGGTCAACCAATCTTGAGTGTAAATTGGGACATTTTCTTGGTGCATTCTTTACCAAGTCCTTCTACTTAGTTCTTGTTTGACTCATTCGAGAGTTCTCAACCCTTATTGTCCATTTTGTGGATAGTTAAAAACTCTCAAGCATCTCTTTTGGTTTTGTACCAAAGCTCAAGAAGCTTGGAATTGGATTCATGATTTCTTCAAACCCTTTCGACCTAACCTCTTCTCATGGCATATGGTTTTGTTAGGAAACTTCCATTTTACCCCTTTCAAATATACCTAAATTTGGCATGCTTTTATGGGGGAAATCCTCTTTAGTATTTGGGAAGATAGGAATTCAGCTCTCTTTTTATGTTGTTTGGCTGATGTTCATTTCTCTCTATATACTAAAGTTATGATTTTCTCTAATGTGCTTATGTAGATTCAGGTGTAAGCTAGCAAGGTTGCACTTGAAGTGGTGCATCTGCAGGAGCTTCTTGATCACTAGGGTAATTCCTTGTTCACTATTGGAAGAGTTCCACTTCCTCCTCCCCTCCTTGACGGTTCCAGCATGGTCATAACCAATCTACTAGACAAGATCAAGGATCTCAGTCCTATGGATCTCAACCTCTAAGAAATAGGGATATGTAGTCTACAGTTTCTCTCAACTTTCTTGGCCACCATCCAACTCCTCTCATGGGCATGGTTCTCCAAGCTACCCAGATTCTAGCAAGTTTCCTCACCTAGAACTAGCAATTTCTCCTATTCATGCTCAAGAACCTACATATGGCTTTTTGAGAAAGAGGGTGCTCATTGGCTAGGAGTCTATTGATGATAGTTTAATTCTTGGTGATGTTTGATAAAAAAACTAGATGATAAAGACCCCCCTCCTACTAGTGTTGCTTTAGCTACTTAGTGCTTTTCATGTGTGGGTTTGACCCTTCGATAATTATCATCTTTGTTTTGGACTTTCTCTCGCATAGACTTTGTGGGTCTGCCTCTCAACCACTCATATTTTTTTTTGTGAATATTGCTATTATCTTTAGTGTTTAAAAAGTAATAAAGACATTATTCATAAATTTTTTTGTCTTGATCAGCTCAATCATAATGTATCACCATAGCAACTTAGAAAATTTATTGTGTAGTTGTGATGTGGGTTGGCTAGGATAAACTTAATAAAGTGGTATGAGAGAGCTTAATGCAATTAAATTTAATTAAAAAATTTCATGTTTGAGGTACATACATTTGAAGGTTCCTTAGTAAGAAGCTATATTTTATTACATTTTAAATCACAAAAGTAATATGCATGCCTCACCTCCTTAGGTTATTCTGCATTTAAATACCTAGTGTAATTGGAAATTGAATGTAAGAGTAGGGTTAATAATGCATTTCCTATGTTAAATGTTGTTTTGTTCATAGGCTTTGTTGATTGAAATGAATGTAGAGTCCTCATTTCCAAATGGTGCTTTCTTTGTGTTCTATATTCACCTACATAGAAATTAAGAGTTTAAGTAACATTGTTGTGATGAAGTCAAGTTGAACTCCTAAGGAAAGCAAAAGCAAAGGTGTATACCTGAAAGTGTTAAGAGGATAATAGTTGTAGGTGAGCCTCTTCTTTCTTCCTAATGGTGATATAAGCATTGTTCTACATTTTTTTAGTATCATTTGAAAGATACTACATAGGTTCTATGTGAAGTATTTTTATTGACTTGAATCTAGATATAGATGTAAATTATGTCAGGCCTTGTCTTTTAGTTTCACCTATTCTTATTGTAGCCTTGTTCAATGTGAGGCTTTGAGATTTGTGGATTGTAATCGCCCAAGCCATGGTTAAGGGTAACTATCTAAGATTACCACATATTATAGGTATGAAAGGTATGTTCTTTAGTCTTTCCCTATCTTATGTTAGGCCACTATAAATATCAAATTGAACTATGACATACATTGAAAAGTCTAGTGGTTTGGAGTTGAGATTATAAATAATAGCTTTGACTTCTCCTAATGATCCATTTACAAGGCCAACTTTAATTCATAAGTATGTTGTTAGAACTAACCTTTGGCTCATGCATAGGAGCACATTTTGTTGGAGTTGGTCATCCTTAGTATCATTGTTTGCTTTTCATTATTTATTTTATGTACTAAAAAATTTAGTAGCTTTAACATCTTTATATTATGTAGAAAGACTAGGTTGGTGGAAAATACATGTATGGAAAGATTAAATTCTTCTCATTCTATTATACTTGTATTTGTGTAGTTCATTAGTGTTTCCCAATCATGTTGCATTGGTTATAAATTGTGTATGTTTTCTTAATATGGCTTGGAATTGTTTTTGGGTATGACTATTGCTTCTTGATAAAATATTGTTTCTAACATGAAAATTGTGGTAAATGTTTTCCATAACATCCTTGTAGTTGAGTGCAACAAATATATAGGTTTATCCATGACATGTGGTAGTTGTTTAAGGTTTCCAAATAAGGATAATGGATACACCACCAAAGCATTGGTGTTGTTGGTGGGGAAATGCCTCAAGGAGGTAGATGTCTATTTTTGGTAATATCTTTGGGCCTATGAAACTCATCTCTTTTATGGGGATGTATTTTATGTTTCACATTTTTTCTTAGAATAATGTAAGAGCATGTCCTTGGAATGGTTGCATTTCTTTTATTGGAATTCTAAGACCTACTAGCTTATGGAGGCATGTATGTTATAAGCAGCCACTCCTGTAGGTGCAAGTGTGAGTAGTGGTACTTGTTTATCCAAATTTAAATTGTTAAGTGCATTCTTGTTGCAATTGATTACCTGTATGATTTTCTAGTGCCCACCATTCCTTAAATGATCATAAATAAATTTTGTTTTAAGCACCGACCCCTATAGTGTTGTGTAATGGTGCTTAATGGAAGTTTTTTCTTTGGTACTAATTGATAGCTTAGTCTAGTGGATGATGAGGAAGAGCAAGCATGCTGTTTCATAACTTGTGGTTGTGGATTGAAGGTTAGTGTCATGTAAACGTGGCAGCATATTGTGTTTATTACATGCATTATTGAGGTCAACGTCTTGTCTACCAAGTATTTCTAACTCATTTACGTTAACGTTATGGTGAGACCCATTTGTGATAGCAAATCCCACTCATATAGGACTATGATTTCTTTAGTCAATGTTTCCTCAACATCATCACCATATTCTTCATCAACATCCTCCATTTGTTTCATGTGGTTAATGTGTGGGGGATAGTATTTGTTTGCATTCATGTGTTTCCAGTTTGCAATGATTTCTTGTTTTGTAAGGCCTATGTTTGTTCCTATGCATCAAAAATGGTTTTATAAGAGAAGCTCACTCTCATAGAAGGTTTCAAAATGTTTAGATTCCTCCATTGGAATACTATAGAAGTGAGGGAATACATTAATAATTACATTTTCTTTCTTATTCTATCATTTGCTTCCCCTGTGATGAGAACAAGATGAGAAAATATGTGTTGATTTGATTAGAGAAATTATTTCTAAGTTAGGAGGGCATTTTCTATAGGAGTTTATGTAATTAATTTTGCCAATTCAGATTCATCTTCCTTTCTTGTTAGATGTTGTAGTGCTTTTCTGTCAACATTCAACGATATGAATTTTTAGTTGCAAGTGACAAGAGGTAATTTTTACAACATATGGCATGTCTCTTGTGCTCCTATATCATGGTTTGCAACAATCTCTATCATGAATTTACAATATGCTATCAAAGCTTTATCTTCACATTTTTCCATGTTTTATATTCTTGTTAACATTTTAATAAATTTCTAATTTCCTCTTAGCTTTTAAGGCATACTTAGCAATATACTTGGAACAAGTTTTTGTGAAAGTATAGGCTAGAAATCTATGTTGGGTCACCAAATTGTAAGCATCTAAAAATTATGGATGTTTAATCTATCATCGTTTCTCATGGGTTTGTAATATTTTTTACCTTCTTTGTTACATATTTAGGTAGATTCTATGTGTTTAGTCTATGGATCTTTGTAATGAAATTCAACATTCTGGCCTTTCTTGCATGTACAAGTTCCCTCACTAGATCATCCAGAGGAGATTGGCATGTTACATGGCTTCTTTAGATGAATATTTTTCTAGCTCTATTTAGTTCAACATCGTTATGCCAATTGAGTGTGTCCATCTTTGGTGTATTTGGAAAACATAGGAAACCATATACATGAGCAAAACCTCAGTGTTTCCACTCATATATATGTACCAATAATCTTCTATGTTCAACAATTTCTTTGACTTCTTCATAGAATATCATAAATAGATGGTGTAGGTATAAGGATGCTATGTGTGGATTTTGAATTATATTTTCCATAAATTGTTTCTCAAGTATTGCATTGGTGTTAGGATATTTCTTATCTTTGTGTGTGAAACCTACAACTCTAAAAAAAGCATGAAATCAATTACGGTTCTTGATAGAATGTTTGAAGCCATAAAGCTCTAGAGTAACCTAGCTTCTCTTTCCTATAACATTTGTTGAGTCCTTGAAACATATTTCTTTCTTATTCATTCTCCTACTATTAAATTGTATCCATGAATCAACTAATTTCTTAGAGGACCCCATTGACCTCAAGCAAGTATAAACTCTAACTTTGTTTATATTTAGTGGCAAAGGGGACAACGTACATTCCATAGAATGTAACAAAGAACAAGGGACCACTTCATCTTCTTTTAGGTCTTTGTTCTTATTAGAGTCCCTTCTTTGCTTACCTACTCTAGGGTTCAATTCCTCCAATTTTCTTTTCTCCTTACTTGATGATGGAAGTTTTAATGAAGGTTGATAGCTCCTACGAAGGAAGGTCCACTTGGATTATCACCGATACCCACCCGCTTCTTGCTAACCTTAAATTAGTATAATGTTTACATAGATGTGCTTTTTTCATAATTTATATAAATAAGTTATTATATTTTTTAAAATGATAGTATTTTTTGTACCTTAATTTTTGGATCATATTTAAATTAAAGGAAAGAAAATCAATATGTCATTGAAAACTTTAAAAATTATTTAAAAAAAATATTAACTCTTAATTTTAAAGGATAAACAAATATGAATACATGTAAGTTTATTTACATTAAATAAAACTTTATAGATCATTTTTAAGTTAAGGGAATGATTCAATATAGCTGAAAACTTACACAATTATTTTCAAAGTATACTAACTAATAATTTTAAAATTTAAAGAGATAATTTTCATCATATAATGATATGAAAGGTCCATGCCAAAAAAGCTATACACAACAAGAAGCTTTACAATTCATATATTTTTAAGTTTTAAGTATTTTTATATTAATTTTTAAAATTACATTTGAGAAAAAAAGAGGTGATTCACTATAGTTGAAAACTTACACATTTATTTCTATTATTTCTAGATACATACTAATTGGGAATTTGAAAGATTAAAAAAATAATTAAGTTGAGAGGTGTTCTACAATGACACATGGAGTTTCATGAAGAGACATATATTTAAAAAAATTAAATATTTAAAATTAAAAATATAACCAATATAATTAAATATAGAAATAAAACATATAAATATAAAATAAAACACACACACACACAATTTTAAAACAAGCATCCATTGGGTGTGATCCCAAACATTAAGCAAAGAAATACACAGTTTAATCCAAAAACACTTCTATTTGTATTCTATGGACTAAACTCATGTCTACTAACAAACAATATAGATAACATAAAATAATTCTTAACTAAAAATTAAAATTTATGTGTCCATATATATAGATGTATTTAGCATATCTATACTAATTATTAATACATTTATTTGTCCTCTTTTTCTTAGAACATACTATGAGACTTTTATATTAGGCTATTCACATTTATATAAGTTACTAGTCATTATCAATTGAAGTTGTACCTAATAATAAGTAGTTTTTCCACATTCCATGAAAATAATTGGAAAGTTTTTGGATTCAAATTTCAAACTATGTAGAGATCATCCATTCAACAGTCAAAGGTTAATTTCGGTCAATGACCACAGTCAAAGGTCAATTTCGGCCAATAAGAATAGGACAAATATTTACCATATTTTGACGTGGATGATGTGCAAAATTGCTATTGATTGTTTGACCATTGAAACAAATAATGTTTAAGTAGAGTGGTACCAAAGTTTGTCTCAACCAAAACGACTTTACCTACTATTCTATTTATACATGTACAAATGTAATCAACTTCTGATCTGTCTTTTTTCGACTACTGTCGAATTTACAACTCACCTGCCAGATAAGTTCTTCCAAATAACACAGTTAAAAGCCACAAGCTCTGAATACCACTATAGATACCCTTTGGCCGGCAGGGAAATTGCCATTGTATTTTCGCAACTCTGGAGACTGCGAGGAAGTCGCCGGATGTAAACAAAGCGTTGCGGTCGGACTAAAGAATGGAGGAACAAATATTCTTCAAGAAACAGAAATCATGATCCGTCATACGCGTTTTCATAATCCAATGCAATTACCATGTTTTTGCTCGTCGAAAAGTTAGGGAAGCGTAATTGGAAAGAAACTCTGCACAATCGTGTTTTCACTGTGTTTTGGGTGTACAAATAAGCTCTGGGTTTTCTAAATCTCTTCAAATTCATAAGAATTTAAGCCGCGTTGCTCGTAGAATATCAAGCATGGCAAGGTTTTCAAGTCTGCTGAAATTAAGCTCGCTTCTGTGCTTAATTTTCGTAGCACCATGGGCGGCTTCTGCAGCCCTTGTCCAGCAGAAATTCACCGTGAGTTTGTCTCAACGATTCTTTAAAAGCCCAAGAGTCATATTAAGTCTGATATTGGTATTGAATTAAGTTATGTTTAGTTTTTTTCATCGACGTTTTGGATTACATTAAATTATGTTATTGGTATTGAACTAAGTAATGTTAAGTTCTTTTTGCATTGGCTTTCGGATCACACTAAGTTATGTTATTTACTTAGTTATATTACACGTGATATTGGTATTGAACTAATTTATGTTAAGTTTTTCGCATCCAATTTCGGATGGGAAGCGCTTAACTAGCCGGTGCGTTGTAAACAACCGTCTGGTCGAAAAACGTACGGCCACCACGTAGCAGTCGACCCTGCACCAACGAGCAGTACGGATGCTATCTCCGATGTTGACTCATCTTATGTGGATACTAACTGGAGTCGACTGCGTCGGTCGACTGGGTTTCCGTATAGCCGGTCGTTTACAACGCACCCACTGTTTATGGCTGGGCTTTCGGATCACACTAAGTTATGTCATTTACCCTGTCACAGATCGGAATGCAGAACGTGACTAGAATGTGTAACACACAGATGATTGTAACAGTCAATGGGCAATTTCCCGGCCCAACTATATTCGTTCGTGATGGGGATAATCTTGTGGTTAAAGTGCAGAACAATTCACCATATAATGTTACGCTACATTGGTAACAAAGATTATGATGAATACTTTTGGATTTAACTGTGTATCTAACAAATGATATCCAAGTATTCATTAATGTTAAAATTACAGAGGATATATGGGTTTTATTGTTTATGATCTTGCAGGCATGGAGTACGGCAGTTGAGATCTTGCTGGGCAGACGGACCGGGCTACATAACGCAGTGTCCCATTACACCTGGGAATAAATTTACCTACAATTTTACTATCACCGGACAGGAAGGGACTCTGTGGTGGCATGCACATATGACATATCTGAGAGCTACTGTGCATGGAGCATTGATTATTTTGCCCCGGGCTGGACATGGCTATCCCTTTCCAAAACCAGATGCTGAGATTCCTATTGTTTTGGGTACCTGCCTCTCTTCCACTGCATCACTTCAAAAGTATTCTATCATGTTGGATTTGTTAGAGTGGATTTTTTTGTTTTCTGGGAAAAAAATGTGTAAGAGATTTTTGAGTCCTTTTCCATCGTGATTGAAGTTTAACATACCTCTGTTTATTTGTTTTTCCACTGTTATATTAATAGCACTGTAATTCTGCTCTTATATGTTTTACATACAGTTTAACATACCTCTGTTTATTTGTTTTTCCACTGTTATATTAATAGCATTGTAATTTTGCTCTTAGGGGAGAGGATCCAATAGTGGTGCACCCTAATTTCACGGCTCTCAAAATTATACATGGCAATTTCGAATCACTCCAAAATTTTTACAGTAGTTTACTTGGCAACGCCCCTACTTATAACTAAGGTTTCAGAGCCACATCATCAAATATGATGCCACATCAGCATGCTTTTTGTTGAGGTGTCAAATAGTTCCCCAAAAAAAAGGGTGGACCAATAGGTGGGCATTAAGTCATGTTTTGTTGGTGGGTTGATGTGGCATCACGTGATTGGTTACTTTTTAAATTTAAAGGGCACATTTCATTCAATTATTAGTACTTATAATAACACTAACAACCTTAAAGTCACAACTACTAGTACTAAACTTTAAAAATATTGGACCTTAAATGTATATATACTAGTACTAAACTTAAAAAATATTAGGCCTTAAATGCACATATACTATTTCAGCAATTGGAACTATCCCACCTATTGGGTCTTTTCCCCTATATGTTCTAAGAGCAATTAGAAATTTTAACTGAAATTTAAAATTTATAATTGATTGAATTTTTATTGGTTATTTTGTTTAGAATGAGATATTTTATAGATATGAGATTTCTACAATGAATTAGCATGCTTTTGGATTATGTTAAAAATATTAAAAATATTACATCCATTTAGATTGGAAAGAATTATGTAAGTTCCCAAGTAAATAGTGGACAACTTGAATGTAAACTGGTTGCTTGCAACTAGGGGAAAGGACTCGATAAGGGTATCAATAGCCCCACTCTAATGTGGGGCACTTAAGCCCCTAGTTAAATATATTAAAAAAATCAGTAGCTGAGAAAAAATATACTAGCAAAAATTTAATAAGGAATCAATATCCTCTTCACAAGTCACATTAAAGAAACAACCAATCATATAGTGCACATAAGGCAATCTTAATACATGTCTTGGTGCACATGTTTCAATCTAACCTTTTTTGAGGTTTTTTTGGATAACCCAATGAAGACAAGCTATTCTTAAATATCATCCACTTCAATAGTCAAAGATCAATTTTGGCCAATAAAAATAAGACAAATATTTACCACTTTTTATTGTGAATGAGGTGTAAAATTTCTATTGGTTGTTTGACCATTAAAATGGATGATATTTAAATAGAGCGATGAAGACATAGTTGATTAGACTACATCTACACCCAGAACCCCAAACAATAGCTTTAAGCTCTTAACTCAAATATGGCGACATGCAAAAAATTTTGTGAAAATTCAGTGTACCATTTAAGAGCTTAAGGTGCACAAAGTTAGGGTGCATAGCCACTAGGTCCTCTCCCTTAGTGTCTAGATTGAAAGCAACCTATCAACTAATTTTTTTTTTTTGTAACCACGAAATGAAGATGTCCATCTTATGTCTTCTTTAACCATGAACTAAAAACCCCCCTACAAATATTTTTCGTAAAAACCCAATTCTTCAATGTTACATAACTAACCAATATATATTTCTTTTTTCTATAAATGAAATAAACAATTGTTGAAATGTCTATCAAGTGTGAGCAAAATCATAAAGAATATATAGAATCAGAAATCCAATATGGTGTGAGGCTGTTGGATGAAGCAATGATGGTGTTAGATGCCAGAGTCAAACTCCTGATCTAGGTGGAGATAATGAAAGATTGTAACCAATTCCATGTGAAAAAAATAAATAAATAAAAATATATTAATATAGTCATTCAATGTTTGTGTTTACGAGCTGTTTACGACTCTACGAAAGTAGTTTCTAACTAATGTTTATTGGTTAGTGTAACAATCATGTCTCGTCCACATAGACATCGGACAGAAAAGTAGACGGAAGCTTTGACGTTACCTTTCAAACATAGAAAAATAGTGTTCAGGAGAACAGATAAAAAGTTGTTTGAAACTCTCGTTAGCATTAAGTTATGCTATCACTTGTTAAAAGTCTACTCATTTAGGAAGAAATTTAGAACAGAACCCATTTTAATTCTAAATACGCCTGGAAGAAAAGATAATAGAATATGGATTGTCAGTTTAATTTTACATTGTTTAATGTTGGTATGTGAAGTCAGTTTATTATATTTCAGTAGTGATAAAATAGTTGATGAGTACCACGGTAATGACTTGACGTACCTGTTGGGTGGGGCTGAAGGCCCTAAAGTTTAACTGAAGGTTGAAGGGCAGGGGGTCGTAGGGGGCTGCATGTAGCCCCCTGCCACGTCGAAGGTGTTTTCCGTGAGGCAGCCAAAATTTATTTTTGGCCATATAACACATGTACAACATGTAGAAGTGCCACTCACATGATTTATGCATAGAAATCCTTCTTGGAATAATGCATGATTAATTGCATGTTATTTCGTGGTTCTTTGAGTTAGTTGAACTTGTATGGGAATGTATTATGAAATTCTATAACAGCAAATTGTTTCTGAGAATAAAATTATTGAGAGATCTTTGCCCAAATTTTTCCTAATACAAACCAAGTTTTCCACATAAATCCGTGTTGTCTATTTTGTACGATTTATTGCTATTTCACTGTTTGTTTCAATTCTGCTCTGCATATTTTTCTAACATCTACTGTGTTCAGGCGAATGGTGGAATGCCAATGTAGAAGATGTAATAGCAGATGCCATTCGAACAGGAGGTGTACCAAATGATTCAGATGCATACACCATCAACAGCCAGCCAGGAGACTTTTTTCCTTGCTCTTCAACTGGTCTGTGTATTAACAAAGTATGATTAAACAAAGTATAAATCGATACTAACTTTTTGAACAGACAATTAAGTAATGAATGAATTGGGAATGCAGATACTACGAGAATTTTGGTTGAGAGTGGAAAAACCTACCTGCTGAGGATCATCAACGCTGCCATGATTCATTCATTCTTCTTCAAGATTGCTCAACACAATATGACTGTTGTGGCCGTGGATGCCAAGTATACCAAACAATATGAAACGGATGTTCTCCTCACACACCCAGGTAACACCATGGATGTGCTCATAACAACTGCTCAGCAATCTGGACTCTATTACATTGGCACCCGTGTATATAAAAGTCACCCTGAAGGACTTGGATTCTTAATGAACACAACTGCTGCAATATTGCAATACCAGGACAGAAGTAATATGTCTGTCCCCCTGCTGCCCAATTTTCCTGCATTCAATGATACCACAACAGCATTCAAATTCAGTAGCAGCCTCAGAAGTTTGAGGCCTTCAGTTCCTCAGACTGTTGATGAGGAAATGTTTATAACACAGGGATTTGGACTTGTAAGTTGTCCCAACAATTCTTGTGCAGCGATCAATGGCAGTAGAGCAGTTGGAAGCTTTAGTAATATTTCATTTGTTAGGCCAGATATCTCTATTTTGCAGGCTTACTATTCTGGTTTAGATGGAGTGTTTACAAGAGATTTCCCAAATAATCCTCCTCTGGCATTCAATTACACTGGAACTGTGTCACGGAGTCTTTGGGACCCTGAATTGGGGACCAAAGTAAAGGTTCTAAAATTCAATAGTAGTGTGCAAATAGTGTTTCAGAACACCCAGATTATCGCAATACAGAACCATCCTATACATCTTCATGGCCATGATTTTTATCTTGTGGGTCAAGGTTTTGGCAACTATAATTGTCAGACAGATCCTGCAAACTTCAATCTGGAAAATCCCCAGACGTTGAACACAGTGGGAGTTCCTGCTGGTGGGTGGGCCGCCATCCGATTTACAGCTGACAATCCAGGTAAGATAGTTTAAATTATACTATTTTTGGGGAGAGTACATGTTAATGTTTCGAGTTATATATCTGAGTACAACTGTGTTTAAACCCAAATTTACAATGACAGGGGTTTGGTTAATGCATTGCCATTTTGAATCTCATTCGGAGCTTGGTTTTGAGATGGTGTTTCTTACTGAGGATGGGCCGGGAAGTTTGGACAAGTTGCCTCCTCCTCCACTGGATCTGCCTCAATGCTAGAAGCCTAGATAGATCTTTTTAATCATCCTCTTTTAAAATACCTAATTTCAAATGGAGTTTAATGAGTTATAATAAAGTGCTAGTGTATTGACTACAATATACCCGTTGTTTATGTGTAGGGCCTGTTTATGTGTAGGGCCTGCTCCCACTGCAAACAATAGTGTGTTGATTACAATGCACCAACACTTTAAGCTCTTCCCCATAATATGGTCAATTCCTTTCGATGCCTACCTTATATTTCAATTATATAATAAAATAGATATTAAATTGCACTTTGAAAGAAATAAAGAGAAAAATGGTTACTTTTAACATGTCACTGCTCTTGTTATAATAAAAGAGATATTAAGTTGCAATTTGAAAGAAATAAAGTGAAATATGGTTACTTTTAACATGTCATGGCTCTTGTAAAAGTGATTAATTTCAAAGCCAAATTTTGTGAATCATAATATAGGCAATTATATGGGAGCCCTCTCTCATGTTTATATTCATTTAATTAAGAAATAGAAAATTTTATGGTGTGTTGGTTAAAGGTTGAACTTGAAATATGAATTATAATTGAGCAAAATTTTGTTGATAGGGTGAATTTCGTTGGCATCAAGATAGATAGTGATATTGATACATTACATTAATCAAAAAATAAATGATCACAACAATGATGGCAACGATGATGGAATACAATTATTTATGATGTATATAAGAACAGTAATAGTAATAGGAACATGTAGTTAGATTTTAAATGTTACAACATAACTCATAACAACATTTAAACATCCCTAATACTTAGAGAATTGAACAAGCACCTTACTAAAAGTTACGAGGGTATATGCGGATATCACTCAGATTTAAATCCTATAACTAATTTATTTTAAATTACATTATTGTTATCCCAAAAATTTGCCTACACAAGTTGGTTAGGGGCAACATTTGGGAGAAAGTCCTTCCTACATTATTACAAAACAATTTCTTTTGTTTACAACTTGGAGAAATTTTACAAATGGTAAAATATATAGGAATTCATACATATGTACAAAGATCTAGTTGTTAGATGAACCATTTAATAACATTCAACCTTAAGAAATAACATTATTTAAAGAAACAATAACATATCTCCTTCTTTACTACTACGTTATAGAATATTAAATGCCCACTTAAAATAATGTAGAAAATCAAATAGAGATAGATGTGTTTTATCAACCAACACCCAATATAACTTTGTGAGACCCACTTATTTCTATGATTTATGTTACACTCTTTATACCCATTTATACATTTTGTTACTATATAGATTTGCATGATTATATTTAGATAGATGTTTATGTTAGTTCATTATTGATTTCCTATATTCAATGCTTTGTGTTGCTTAGTCATATTATGGTTTTATGCTAATTCTAGTTAGTTGTTATGGTTTCTTATGAGATTGGTTGATTTAGTTTAAAACGACTTTGACCATATACCAATGCTTACTATAGCCTTGTTCAATGTGACGCCTTGGGATTTGTGGATTGTAATCACCCAAGCCATGGTTAGGGGTAACTGTCTATGATTACTATGTGTTATAGGTATCAAAGGTATGTTCTTTGTTCTTTCCCTATCCCATGCTGGGCCACTATAGGTATCAAATTGAACTACAACATACATTGGAAAGTTTGGAGGTTTGGAGTTGTGATTGTAAACAATAGCTTTGACTTCATCTAATGTTTACAAGGCTAGCTTTAATCCATAAGTTCATTGTTAGCATTACCCTTTGGCCCATACATAGGAGTGTAGTGTCATAAATTATCGCCGCCTACAATTTCACACTAGGTTTGGTGCTCGGTTTAGCATGTATGTTTGTCTCTGCCTGATGAAATTTGATGTGTGCACATTTCAATACTCTTCTAAGAGACAAGGCTAAGTCCTTTGACATCTGGCATTTCAAGGGCCCAAATCACCAGGACACTAGCGCCTAGCATTACAGTCCTGCCAGTTTGGCCTTGAAAGATCTTATTTGAATGTCAGCCTTGTTGCCTTATGTGATGCACCTTGTCGTCCTCAACCCAATTGGGCCCTTGAAGAGTACTTGGGATTCATATATAAACAACCCTCTATCACTCATTTTGATAAGGCAACTTCTCTATGAACAAGCTCTCTCTCTCTCTCTTTCTCTTTCTCTCTCCATCTTTCTACAAGCTCTCTATTTGTGAAGATTAATGTTGTATGCACTAACCCTTGCAGGTCTTTGAGGAAGCTTCTTCATCCATCAACTCCTTGTAGGTGATTCATGTTGTGACATCACTCCAACAAGGGTTTCACACTCATGGTAACTTTATTTCATGGTATTTGTTTATTACAATCTTTATCAATTGATTTGCCTCTATTCATCACGAACACATACTCTCTATCATCATCATTGCTGTCACAGAGGTGGGAACACCAACGCAGGGTGTGACTAAGGCAAGCCCCCATACAACACAACCATTTTCCCTCTTTTATGTGTGTAGATTGCATTGAAGGTTCTTGACATCAAATAGTGATAGAAAGACAAAAGGATCTGGGATAAGGATCATCAGACAGAAGATTAGTTCAAACCCTCAAGACACTAGCACCCAGCTCTAATGTCTTTCCCTTTTTGCCCTAGTTTCTAGTGATAGGTTCGTCTCTCTATCATCTTTCCAAATCTACTCTTGGTTTCTACATAGGCTCATCTCGACACTAGCACCCAAATCTAGTGTCCTCGACATTTTGCTCCAACTTTTAGTGCCAAGTTCATCTCTCTGTTATCTTCCCAGATCTATTTTCTATTTCTGTACATCTGTTATGTAGCATTTGTATGTTGTTAACTTGGTCCAATTGGTCACTTGTAACCCTAGATCTTGTTATTGTCAATCTTTGCAATTACAACAAAGGAACAAAGCGTAGACAACTTGGCTCTCCCTTGAGGATAGTATCCAAGCATAAAAGTCTTCATTGGCTTGTGTTCCAATGTTTGATTGGGAAGATTGATCTAGTTAGTTCATAATTGGCTAGGTCATCTTTTCCCATCTTACATTTTGGTGAACCTGACATATCTTACACTTGTACATCCTTCTTTGTTGTGTTTGATTATTTGATTAATTGATTAGACACTTCTATTTTATATCTTATCTTATGTGTTTAATTTTTGAAAGAAAAGCACTTAAAAATTGCTCTTTTCTTTTAGAAAAATAGAAAACAAAACAAAACCCTTCTTTCTTCTAACATGTCATCAGCATATCTGCCTTGTCATCACTTTCTCCATTGGTTGTGGTTCATTACATTTTCAATTTTTATTTTCTTCCTAGATATGCTCTCTTCTTTTCTTACATCACTATCCACTTTTTTTCTCAAAAATTTGTTGACAATGATGTTCCATTCCAAGCATGTAATGGTGACTTAGGTCTTCCCTCTCCTAAAATTCCTCCTACTTGTGAGGATATTTTGGTGCAAGAGGATGATATCATTAATACATTTCTTAACATTACTTTACATTCTCTTCATTTTGATGCTATCTCTTCTAGAGATGGGACATTAGTAGATGAAGAATCTCACCTCACATCGGATCCCCTACGGATAGATGTTGAGCATATTAATTCTACTTCTATCACATCTTCCATAGTAAATGATGATTCCATGTCTCATTCTATTGATCTTCCTCCTATAGTTGCATGTTCAAGCCCTTTGGACATCACTAAGGATGTGGATACCTCTTTTCTTCCTCCTTTGGTTGCATGTTCAAGCCCCTTGGACATCACTAAGGATGTGGATACCTATTTTCTTCTCCCTTTGGTTGCATGTTCAAGCTCCTTGGACATCACTAAGGATGTTTGTCAAAAACAAGTCAACATAATTTACATTTCTAGTTCCCAAAAAGAACCTGCAAAACCTAAAATCCTTAGTGATGTACAAGGGGCTTGAAAATGCAACCAAAGGAGGAAGAAAAGTGGTCTCCACATCCTTAGTGATGTCTAAGGGGCTTGAACATGCAACTATAGGAGGAAAATCAATGGGATGAGTCATGGAATCATCATGGACTATGGAAGATGTGGTAGAAGTAATATGCTCAACATATATCTGTGGGGGATCCAATGTGAGGTGAGACTCTTCATCCATCAATGCCACTTGTCCAGAAGGAAGGACATTGGAATGAAGAGCAAGCAAAATATTGATGATTGTATCCTCTTGTGCCAAAATATCCTCACAAGTAGGAACAATTTTGGGAGAGGTATTACAACAATACAGTGACATAGGAAGAACCAAGTCATGATCACATGCCTAGGATGGAACATTACTATCAACAAGTCTTTGAGCAAAAGTTGGCAGTGATGTAAGAAAAGAAGAGAACGTATTTAGAAAGTAATTGCATTTAATGAGGCAGGCGTACCAAAGCATGATGAGCCACAACCAATGGAGAAAGTGATGACAAGACAAATATGATGATGCTGTGTTAGAAAAAGGAAAGGTTTTGTTTAGGTTTTGAACCCTCTCCTAAAATTCCTCCATCTTGTGAGGATACTTTGGCGTAAGAGGATGAAATCATTGACACATCCCTTAACATTACTTCACCTCTCCTCATTTGGATGATCTCTCTTCTAGAGATGAGGCATTGGTAGATGTTGAGCATACTACTTCTACTTCTACCATATCTTCCATAGTCCATGATAATTCCATGTCTCATCCTATTGATCTTCCCTTTTTGGTTGCATGTTCAAGCCCCTTGAACATCACTAAGGATGTGGAGACCTCTTTTCTTCCTCATTTGGTTGCATGTTCAAGCCCCTTGGATATCACTAAGGATGTGAAGACCTCTTTTTCTCCCCTTTGGTCACATGTTCAAGCTCCTTGACATCACTAAGGATGTTTGTCAAGAACTAGTCAATACAATTTACATTTCCAGTTCCCAAAAAGAACCTGTGAAACCTAAAATTGTTGTGCATCTTTGTTCTAATTTCTGCAACCACAGTTTAAACCTATGATCACTGTGTGAGGTGTTCCAAACCCACCTCGACCTTCTTGTTACATTCTCAACTTTGTGAAACAAGTTACTCAAAATAAGCAACTTGTTCAAAGTGTGTCACGGCGGGTGTTGTCACAATAGTGTATCCCACTTATGGGACATCCTAATTTTTGTCTAAAATCACATATTTTTTAGAAAAATTAATGATTTAAGCCTTGAGGGGTTCCATCTAAAGGGGTTTAATTAAAGGGTTCGATAAAATCCCATTAGATCAAATCCCCTTGGAAAGAACCCCCTAGTGTTAAATCAAACCCTCGATGGAGTCTCCTCCGCACCTATCAAAATGCTGACAAAAACAAAATTTGCTTCACCTTTTGGAGGATCAAATGAAGTAATTTACAAATTCTATTTTGTAAAAATGTAGCCCTTAGTATAAGTTTTTCAAAAAGTATGATTTTGAGTATGTTTCATTTGATTTTATATTTATTTTCTAGTTTCTAGTGAACATAGGTTTTTCACCGAACATCAATGTCTCTATTCCACACACGCAGAAAAACAAAAAATAGAGAAAAAAATTTCTAAAAAATATTTGTGCACTAGGTATTGATGTCCTTGTTGATGGAGACAGGTTGTCATTGATGTTAAAAAGGTGTGGAGTTGATGATGCAGATACATCATAATGAAAGTTAGATTGGTCTTCATATGACAGGAATTGGATCATGCCTTCAGGAGTTCACAAGAGTTCACTTAGTGAACATGCTTGATGAAGTTGCTTCATGTCTGTTTAAGATGAAGTTCATATCTTGATGATTATGCTTTATTTGTGAAGGTTTGGGTTCTCATCATAAGAGTTCACATAAGATAATGTCCTTATATTAGGATCTGCATTGCTTTATGTCAAGATGATAATTGAGAATTTGTGTTGATTGTTACTTCATCATGTTCAAGACTTCATGTACTTTGAGGTTGTATTATTTTCATGCTCAGGATATGTCAAGATGCTTTCATTCCATCTTGGCTACTAATGTTGCAGAGAGTGGTACTTGTAGAGAATGTTACAGGGGTTCAGAGTGTTTGATAAAGTTGTTTTGATTTACAAAGTTGTGACATTCATGATAGAGGTTGATATGAACAATTTGTTCACTCACACTCAAGGTTGCATGGTAATGTTCGTTTCATGATATAGTATCAATGCTTCTACATCATCAAAGTATGGCAAATAGGTTACAAGGAGGGTTTCATGCTTCTACCTCAGTTGGCATTGATCATCACTTTAAGGTAATATCATATCTATATATTAAGACCAGTGGGAGATTGAGATCAAACCAAGGATCGTCAAAGGAGGTATTCTTCATATATTTCATATCATCAAAAGATCTAAGGTATCAAAGATATCATTCTTCACATGTTTCATATAAGGAGTTAGATCTTCATTATACTTTATAATCAGTCAAGGAAATGGTTATAAAATAAATACTATGTCTTTCAAGGCTTAATGTGTTTTTAATGGTAATAAGACACCTATTAAAAATTCTAATATAGTCTTTTAAGATTGTCATATTAGATATACACTTTTTGTTTTAAAGGAGCATTGACCTATGATCACAGTCATGTCACTTAAAGTGACCTGCAAAGGGGTTTTAAAATATTAAGGTGACCGGTCCCTTATCCCTCTCCACGGCCTTCAATGGTTATTAGTTTTTGAATGTGGGCACCCACTTACAAATCAATGACTTCGTTTTAAATTTTGAAACTTTTATTACCTCCTATTTTGAACAATGTCATCTTTTATGACAACAAATAAAGTGGAGTATATATGTTGTTTTTTAAGAAGATTTTATTATATTTTTAGACTCTCCCACGTGGCTTGGAAGACTTAAAGGAGGAATTTTTTTTTTTTAAAAGGCATCTTTTTAATGGAGATTTTTAAGATGATTTTATGGCATATTTTCTTGAGTTTTTTAAGATGATCTCAAGGAAACTTTTCAAGGATTTTTGTTTCTATTTTTTAAAACTCTACTCACCTGGCTTTAAAGACTAAAAAGAAAAAAAAATTTAAAGGAATATGAAGAGTTTCTAAGAAGGGAAAATCTCTTTTGTGAGATATTATTTTTAAGAAGCTATTTTTTAAGGAAAGATTTTTTATTGGCTTTCTTATGAGTAAGATTGTTTTCTTGGGAGAATATTTTTGTCTTTTTGCAGATGAAGTATGAAATATTTTATTGATGGAATTTTGAAGACATAATTTTTTTTGTGTGTGAGGTCTTGAAAAAGAAATATTCATTGCAGATAATATGAACAGGTGATTGAATAGAAGTAAGAAATGAAAAGTCATCTTGATTGCAGGTTCATTGTGATTTTTGTTGAAGACAAAAATTGCAGGTTGAAAATATTGAAGAGTTTTGAAAGGGGATATGAACAGATTGAAGGCTCCAAAAATATGAAAGACATTTGTGTGAAGATTTGTTTGAGAGAAGATGTACATATGATATTCTTTGTTGCAGATTGGAGTTTGTAGAGGATTTTTATGAAAAGGGAAAATGAAGATAAATGGGAAGAAGAATGTGAAAAGACTTCTTGCAGATGAACAGAGAAATATGATTTTATTTTTGCAAATTATTTATGAATGGAAATGATCATACAAAGAATATGAATTTGATCTTTATGGTTTTGTAGGTTCTTCATAGAGGGAAAATGGATCAGAGAGAAAATGAATTTGAAAAGTCTTTCTTATTGCAAGTAGACACTTTTGAAGATGGAAGATCAAAGGTCTTATTGTTTTAAAATCTAATATATATGCAGGTGGTGAAAAAATGCAGGTACTTTTGTGAATTAGATTTAAAGGATTGAGATATGAAGGTATGAAGACAATATGCAATTAATTGTGCAGAGATAATTTGAATCAGGTGAATTGATTTTTGTAGAGATAATGAGAATGAAGTGCAAAATGATTGCAAAGAAATATGAAGGTTGAATTGAGTATGATTGCATATTCAGGGGCTTGTATTGAAATAGAGAAACCCTCTGTATTACTTGTATTGTTTTGATGGTGGTTGTATTTTCCAGTGAGGCTTTATGTACCAGTGAGGCTTTGTTGGTCAGTGAGACCTCTTTGTAGCGAGTGAGGCTTGAATGGTCAATGAGACCTTGTTGTAACTAGTAATCCTTGTGTCATGATTTGCCTTTATATGTGTGTTTTGGATGATTTACACATAAGTTTTTGTTTCTCTCTTTTCATCATCATACTTGTGCATATGAATTTGATAGATTATTGATGTCTCCTTTATTCTCTTTCTCTTGTAAATTAAAAGTTGCAAAAAGTTAAAAGTTTTCACAACGCTGATTCACCCCCCCTCTAGACTCTAACAATTGTTTCACCAAAAAAATGAATTTCTATATATACACAATAAGTTATGCTTGACGACATACACCTATGTCCAAATTATAAGTACCTTGACTTCAAAACATAATTAAAAAAATATATGTAACAAAAAATTATGAAAAAAATCCATGCACTAGATATTGATGTTAAAAATCTATATTTTAAAAAATTAGAATATTACCCTTTCTCAAAAAAAAGTTATGTTGGACACATAAGCATTACTTTCTGAAAATGTTGTTTACTATTAAAAACTAGTTATTAAAGGAGACATTGAAAGATTCATGATTTATTTCAAAAAAAAAATTTAAAAATATATTTAGAATCTACACACAAATCACTAGTTTGCATCATCTCCAAATTCTTAATGGATATCAATGTCCATCTTGGCCAAAACGTGGGACTCATTATTGTGGGAGCAACAACCTCATTATCACATGGTTGCTCACACATACAACACTGGCAACAACAAGCAAAGTAAACAAGCACTGATTGTCCCTACTTCTTTTCCCCCTTCTCAACCTTTTCTTCCTCTAGTTCCTTGTCTTTCTCAGCATGCTAGTAGAGAATATGATCTTGTAGAACAACTTCGCGCTACCCCGGCTAAGATCTCACTCTAGGACTTATGCTCTAGGAGGCTCTATAGAAGGTAGTAGTTCCACCTTTTGTTAGACTGTTAGATTGTATGCATGCAACAAATCTAGATATCATCTTTCAACAAAATTATATGCATGCGACAAATCTAGATATCATCTTTCAACAAAATGAATTAACTTCTCTCGAAGTTAAACAACAACATGATCCTCTCATGATTTTGGTCGTCATTACTATAAATAGAATTAGAAATGGAATAAAACATACTATGGTTGATAATGGATTAGGCCTTAATATTTGTGGCATAGACCTATTGCATAAGATTGGCATAGATACCTCTCTTATCAAGCCTGATACTCTTAATATGTGTGGCTTCGATAATTTTGGTAGACAATCACACTACTTGTTGAGGTAGGACTGGTGACTTTGCCTACACTTATTCATGTCATTCCTGATGCACTTTCATATAATCTTCTTCTTGGTAGACAGTGGATTCATGTCATGGGGGCAGTCCCATCTACTCTTCATTGTACAATGAAGTTCATGTATAATAACAAAATCTATATAGTTGAGGATGATTCAAATTTAGAAAGTTGCCTGTAAGCAAAAGCTGAGTATCAACCTCCTGTTTCAAAATCTCTCAACACTTTGATTTCTTCTTCAACAAAAACTTACCTCCTGTTTCAAAATCTCTGAACACTTTGATTTCTTCTTCAACAAAAACTGACCCACTATTCTCTGTTGCTAACAATAGTGATGATCAGAATAGTACTTCGCCTTTGAGTGCATTTTTCTCTAACAATTGGGGCTTCGATTTACTCTACACAATCTATTCCTTCTTAGATAAGAAACCTAAACTCGCCACTCAAACTTCTTCTACTTCATCAAATTCTCAAACACCATCATCGCCTTCTATCTATGATAGTTTACCTTCTTCTTCTAATGCGTGTTTTGGTGATGATTGGGGCTCTTTAGATTTCAACCCTGGCATCTCAACACTCAACAAGGATCTGTCTCCTTGTAAAAGGATCGATCCTTCTTCTCATGACAATTCTGCTACTACTTTTTTAACATGTGACTACACTTCTCATTTTGATAAATCTGGTAATGTGGCCCCTCCTCCTCCTTCTGATTTGGAGACACGTTACGGACTTGGATTCAAAATTCTTTCTAAACTTGCATACAACAAAAATGGTTTAGGATGTATGGAACAAGGAGTTAAGTTTCACGTGAAACCAACACTGCACTTTCCTAAAGAATGTTTAGGTTTCTGATCTTCTCCTCTATCTACATCGCTTCTGCCATTATCTAAGGTCTCTATGGCTTCTTCTTTTTAGAAATCAAACTTCTCTCCACAACAGAAAGGGTTACTTCCTACTCCACCTGCTTCTTCCCTTCCATATCAACAAGAGTGTATTTTGTTAAGTTTACTCAAGGACCGCTCGATCACTCTTCCTCCTCTGACACAATTTTTTTTTCACAAAACAATCAATCAAAACTCCCTTTCTATACATATCATCAAGAACTTGGCCATTCCACTAGTAAATTTCAAACCTTACGTGACAAAATTCAAAACCTTCGTGGCACGTGTGCTTACACTTTCTCTTCTATTGTATCACCTCCTCTTTCTTCAAATAATAAGCAACAATGAGAATCACCCTCATCCATTTTGCATAATAGACATTCTTTTCTCTACATGTCATGATCGAGTCTCTTTTGTTATGGCATCAAGTCACCTCTATCATCACATTACGATAGATTCCAGCATTTTACAGAAGCAAAATGATTGTTTTCCTCACTCCTATGCTCAGGGGAAGTGACAACTTTTTCCTTCCTGTAGACACTCTTTCTTTCTCTAATCCCTCTCACTTACCTTAAAATCAATTGCATACATTGCTTTATGCAATTATTTTAAGGGGCGGCATATATATTTCTCACATGTTCATCCATACATGCACCTTGCTTTATTTGCACCCCTAAGGTGTAGCTTATTAATTCACCCCCTAAGGCTTTGCTTATTTTTACACTCCCTGAAGCGTTCACCCCTTGCGGTGTCGATATTTGATGTGCTCCCTTGAGGCGTTAACAACAAATGGTCACCTAGCATAACACAGCTTGCTAGCCTGTGATCCTTGTAGTCTATGAACCACCCAGCATAACACAACTTGTTGGCCGTGTGTTTCATATGACCTTGCTACACTCATGGTCACCTGGCATAACGCATCTTTCTAGCTCGTGATCCATGAGCATGTTTTGATCTACATGACCCCTAGCGATAGAGAAAGCTAGTTCATGAGTCATGTACTCTTCTTCGTCCATATCAATTTCTCCCCTGTCTATTTGTATGTCTTCTCTCTTTAGTGCAATTGATAGACTCATTATATTCTTCTCTCCTCTTTAGAATTCTTTTTTTTTTGTTTTCTTTTATTTTCATTATATTTTGGGGATGACGCATGGTATTGAGACAACGTTTCATACCAAGGTCTCTTTACTTTGCTGACTCAAAATCTTTCTTTTGTTTGCTTATGTGTTTTTGGTTGCTGACTTTGTTATTGTATGCTTCATGCTTTCTAATGTATGCTTCATGCTTTCCAATGTATGCTTCATGTTTTTTCACGTATGCTTCATGCTTTATGATGTATGCTTCATGTTTTCCATGTATGCTCCATGTATACTTTGTGTGCATATGTGATTCATGCTATGTGTCTTGTGTGTAACTTGTTTATCTAAGCATTATAGATGCATAGAATCCTAAGCTTAGGGGCTAGGACATCTCTCAACTTAGAGACATTCTACAGCTTCAACATTTTGGCGAAGAGATTTGGCTTCTCGATACTTTAGTGTGCATATGAATGTAAGTTCATACCCCCACTAAAGTGGGGGCTAAATGTAGTGTCATAAATTGTCACTACTTACAATTTCACACTAGGTTTGGCACCCATTTTAGCTTGTATGTTCATCTCTACTTACAATATGCATATTTCACTACTTTTTTGAGAAACAGGGCTAATTCCTTTGACATCTGGCACTTCAAGAACAAATTCCACCAAGACACTAGTGTTGGGAACTAGCGTCTTGTCAGTTTGGCCCTAAAAGATCTTATTTGAATGTCAACCTTTTGACTTAAGTGATGCACCTTATTGGCCTCAACTCAATTGGGCCATCGAAAAGTACTCAGGATGCACATATAAACAAGTCTTTCTCCCTCATTTAGGGACATGCTAATGCTCTCTAACAAGCTCCTTCCTCTCTCTCTCTCTCTCTATCTCTCTACAAGATCTCTATTTGTGAAGATTACTATTGTATGCACTAACCCTTGCAAGTATCTGAGAAAGCTTTTTCCTCCATCAACTCCTTGTAGGTGATCCATGGTGTGACATCACTCCCACAAGGGTTTCACACTTATGGTAACTCTATTTCATGATTTTTTTTATTGTAGTTCTTATCATTTTCTTTACCTCTACTCATCGTGAGCACGCACTCTCTATCATCATTATCACTATTGTTTTGGATGTAGGAACACCTACCCGAGGTTTGACCAAGGCAAGCCCCTATACAACACAACCATTTTCCCTCTTTTATGTGTGTAGATCTGAATCGAGAATTTTAGGCACTGATGAGCGACAAGAAGATGGAAGCAACAGAGATTGTTGCACACAGATTTTGTCAGTGCAGAAACCCTAGGACTACGGTGCCCAATGCCAGAGTCCTGTCAGATCTGCCCCACTTTTGGTAACAAGTTATGTCTGTCCTACTTGTTCCTGATCTACTTCTTATTTCTGTATATTTTATTTGTAACACTTGTAAATTGTTCATTTAGTCAATTAGGTCACTTAAAACCCTAGATCTTGTTGTTGTCAAATCAATCTCTCCAATCACAACAAAGGAATAGAGCCCAGATAGCTTAGCTCTCCCTTGAGGACTATAGCCAAGCATAAAAGTCTTTGTTGTCTTGTTCCAATGTTTGATTGGGAAGATTGACCTAGTTAGTTCATAATTGATTAGATCTCTTTTCCCATCTTACATTTTGGTGAACCCAATGCATCCTATATTTGTACAACCTTCTTCATTGTGTTTGATTAGTTAATAAATTGATTAGATACTTATATTGTATAATTACTTTATCTTGTGTATTATTTTATCGTATGTGTTTACAAAATAAAACATTTAAACATGTTAAAAAAAACCAACAATCAAAACCTAAAAAAAAAACTTTCCTTCTAACATATCATCGGCATGTCCATCTTGTCATAACTTTCTTCATTGGTTATGGCTCATTATGCTTTGGTGCACCTACCTCATTAAAATCAATTACTTTCTAAACATGTTCTCTTCTTTTCTTACATCATTATCCACTTTTTCTCAAAGAGTCGTTGACAATAATGTTCCATCCGAGGCCTATGATCGTGACTTAGTTCTTTCTATGTCACTGTATTGTTGTGATACCTCTCCCAAAATCATTCCTACTTCTGAGGATATTTTGGCACAAGAGGATACAATCATTGATATTTTTCCCACTCTTCATTCCAAAGCCCTTCCTTCTAGACACATGGCATTGATGGATGAAGAGTCTCACCTCACATCGGATCCCCCATAGATAGATGTTGAGCATGTTACTTTTACAACATCTTCCGTAGTCCATGATGATTCCATGACTCATCCCATTGATTTTCCTCCTATAGTTGCATGTTCAAACCCCCTGAACATCACTAAGGATGTAGAGACCGCTTTTCTTCCTCCTTTGGTTGCATGTTCAAGCCCCTTGAACATCACTAAGGATGTGGAGAACTCTTTATCTTTTCTTCCTCCTTTAGTTGCATGTTCAAGCCCCTTGGACATCACCAAGGATACAATCATCAATAATTTTCTTAACTTCACTTTGCCTACCCTTCATTCCAATGCCTTTCCTTCTAGACATGTGGTATTGATGGATGAAGAGTCTCAACTCACATTGGCTCCCCCATGGATAGATGCTTGTCAAAATCAAGTCAATACAATTTATATTTCTAGTTCCCAAAAGGAACATGTGAAACCAAAAATTGTTGTACACATTCATTCCAATGTTCTACAACCATAGTCAAACCCTGTGATTACTGTTCGAGGTGTTCCAAACCCACCTCGACCTCCTGGTTACATTCTCAACTTTGCAAAACAACTTATTCAAAATAAGAAACTTGTTCAACCTAATTATCACGTGGTTTCTCACACATACAACACTTGCAACAACAAACAAAGAAAAAAAAACATTTGTTCTAGCTTCTCTTCCACCTTCTCAACCTTTTCTTCCTCCAACACCTCATCTTTCTCAACATACTAGTAGAGAATATGATCTTTTCGAGCAGCTTTGCACTACTTTGACTAAGATCTCACTTTAGGACTTGATACAAACCTCTCCTGCATACCATGGGATACTCTAGGAGGCTCTACAAAAGGTAATCATCCCACCTTCTATTAGACCAAATGGCGTAGAAGTCCTATAAGATTGTGTGCAGGTGACAAATTTAGATATCGTCTTTCATCAACATGAGTTACCTTCTCTTGAAGTTCAACAACAACATGATCCTCTCATGATTTTGGTCATCACTAATAGAAATGGAATAAAGCGTGCTATGGTCAATAATGGACAGGCCTTAATGTTTATGGCATTGACCTGTTACATAAGATCGGTGTAGAAACCTCTCTTATCAAGCCCGATACTCTTAATATCTATGGCTTTGATGATGTTGGTAGACATTCACACTACATGTTGAGGTAGGACCTGTGACTTTTCCTACACTTATTCATGTCATGCCTAATGCTCTTTCATATAATCTTCTTCTTGGTAGACTGTGGATTCATGCCATGGGGCAGTACTGTCTACTCTTCACCATACAATGAAGTTCGTCTATAATAACAAACTCTACAAAGTTGAGGGTAATCTGAATCTAGAAAGTTTCTTACAAGCATAAGCTGGATATCAACCTCCTATTTCAAAATCTCTCAAAAGTTGACCCACTATTCATTTTTGTACTAATAATAGTGATGATTAGAATAGTGCTTCACCTTTGAGTGCATATTTCAATGACGATTGGGGTTCACTAGATTTTACACCCTCCATTATTGGAGAGTAAAAAATCTCACAATCTAAACCTGAGATATTGAAGGTGGCTTCAATTTACTCTACACAATCCATTCCTTCTTCTAAGAAACCTAAATTCATCATTCTAACTTCTTCAACAGATTCTCAAACATTGTCATCACCTTCTATTCATGATGATGTACCTTCTTCTTCTAACGCATGTCTTGGTGATGATTGGGACTCTTTAGATTTCACCCCTCATGGGCCTAGTGAGTATAAAGTTGATCTTTCCCACCCTAACATTCCCACATTTAACAAGGATCTGAATTCTGACAAAAGGATTAATCCTTCTCCAATTACATGCTTCATGTTTTCCATGCATGCTTTATGTATTTCATGTATGCTTCGTGATTTCCATGTATGCTTTGTGCTTTCCAAGTATGCTTTGTGTCTTCCATGTATGCTTCATGTATGCTCTATGTATGCTTTGTATGTATACGTATGATCTATGCTATGTGTCTTATGTATGTGTAACCTCTTTATATGAGCATTGTAGACTTGTAGAATCCTAAGCTTGGGGGCTCAAACATATCTCAACTTAGCAACATTCTATGGCTCCAAGATTATAGTGAATAGACTTGGCTTCTCCATGCTTTAGTGTGCGTATGAATGTAAGTTCATACCCCCACTAAATTGGGGGCCAAATATAGTGTCGTAAATTGTTACCACATACAATTTCACACTAGGTTTAGTACTTTGTTCAGCATGTATGTTCATCTCTACTTAATATATGTATATTTCACTACTTTTATGAGAAACAATGCTAAGTCCTTTGACATCTAGCATTGCAAGAGCCCAAATCACTAGGACACTAGCGCTTAGCACTAGAGTTCTACCAATTTGGCCTTGAAAGATCTTATTTGAATGTCGGCCTTGTTGCCTTATGTGATGCACCTTGTCAACCTCAACTTAATTGGGCCCTCAAAAAGTAATTTAGATTCATATATAAACAAATCTCTCTCCCTTATTTACACACATGATGATTCTCTCTAACAAGCTCTCTTTCTCTCTCTCTCTCTCTCTCTCTCTCTCTCTATCTTTCTACAAGCTCTCTAGTTGTGAAGATTACTGTTGTATGCACTAATCCTTCCTGTAGGTATTCAAGGAAGCTTCTTCCTCCTTCAACTCCTTGTGGATTGTGAATAAAGAAAGGTGCATGTATGGATGCACATGTGAGCATGCTTACATGCCCATCCTTAAAATAATTGCATAAAGCAATTTGTATGTAATTGATTTTAAGGTAAGTGAGAGGGGTTGGAGAAGGAAGAAGTTTTCACTGCCCCCCAGAATAGGAGTGAGGACAACGTGATCATTTTGCTTCCATAATTTAATGCTAGAATCTATTGCAATGTAATGATAGAGGTGCACGATGCCATAACAAAGGAGACTCAATCATGATGAAAAGAATGTTTGTTATGCAAAATGGATGAGGTTGATTCTCACCACTGCTTATTAATTGAAAAAAAAGGAGGTGCTACAATAGAAGAGAAAGTGTAAGTGTACGTGTCACAAAGGTGTTGAATTTTGCCATGCAAGGTTTGGCATTCACTAGTGGAATGGCCAAGCATTCAATGATATGCACAGAAAATGAGTTTTGATTTACTATTTTGTGAAAACTTTTTGCATGTCAAAGGAGGAAGAGTGATCAAGTGGTCCTTGAGTAGGGTCGATAAAATACAGTCTTGTTGAGATAGAAGAGAAGAACCAGGTGGGGTAGGAAGAAACCCTTTCTGTTGTGGAGAGAGGTTTGATTTTTGAAAAGAGCCATAGAGATTTTAGACAATGGAAGAGGGGAAGTAGACATAGGAGAAGGCTAGAAACCTAAACCTACTTTAGAAAAGTGCGGTGTCAGTTTCACAAGAACCTTAACTCCTTGTTCCATGCACCCTAAATGATTTCCATTATATCCATGTTTAGAAAGAATTTTAAATCTAATCCCGTAACATGTCTCCAAATCAAACAGAGGAGGAGAGGCTACATTACTAATCTTGTCAAAATGATAAGAGTAATCACATGTTGAAGAAGAAGTAGTAGCAGAATTGATATGAGGAGAAAAATTGATCCTTTTGTTAGAATTCAGATCCTTGTTAAATGTGGGAATGTTAGGGTGAGAAAGATCAACTTTATACTCACCAAGCCTATGAGGGGTGAAATCTAAAGAGCCCCAATCATCACCAAGACATGTGTTAGAAGAATAAGGAACATCATCATGAATAGAAGGTGATGACGATGTTTGAGAATTTGTTGAAGAAGCTAGAATGGTGAGTTTAGTTTTCTTAGAAGGAATGGATTGTGTAGAGTAAACTAAAGCCACCTTCAAGATCTCAAGTTTATATTGTGAGATTTTGTACTCTCCAATAAAGGAGGGTGTAAAATAGATGTACATAAACAAAAAGTAGATTTGGGAAGATAACAAAGAGAGAAACCTGGCACCGGAAGTGGGAGCGAAATGTTGGGGACACTAGAGCTAGGCGCTAGTGTCTAGAGGACCAATGTACATAAACTAGGAGTAGATCTGGAAGGACAGGAGGGAGAGGTACTTGTCACCAAAAATTAGGGCAAAAAGGGCAGGACACTAGAGATGGGTGCTAGTGTCCTGAGGGTTTGGTCTGAACTTCTATATGACGATATGTATCCCAAATCCTTCCATATTTCTATCGCTATTTGATGTCAGGAACCTCCTATGTGATCTGCACACATAAAAGAGGGAAAATAGTTGTGCTATATAGGGGCTTGCCTTAGTCAAACCCCATGTTGGTGTTCCCACCTCCACAACAACATTGATTATGATAATAGAGAGTGTGTGATCGTAATGAACAGAGGCAAAACAAATGATAAAGATTGTATTAAACAAATACCATGAAATAGTTACCATGAGTGTGAAACCCTTGTTGGAGTGATTTCACAACATGAATCATCCACAAGTAGTTGATGGAGGAAGGAGCTTCCTCAGATACCTACAAGGGTTAGTACATACAACAATAGTCTTCAAATAGAGAGCTTGTAGAGACAGAGAGAGAAAGAGAGAGCTTGTTAGAGAGAATCATCATGTGTGTAAATGAGAGAGAGGGTTGTTTATATATGAATCCCAATTACCTTTCGAGGGCCCAATTGAGTTGAGGCTGACAAGGTGCATCACATAAGGCCCAACAAGGTTGACATTCAAATAAGATCTTTTAGGGCCAACTGGTAGGACTCTAGTGCTAGGCACTAGTGTCATGGTGGTTTTGGCTCTTGAAATGCCAAATGTCAAAGGACTTAATCTTGTCTCTCAAAAAAGTAGTGAAATATGTATATTGTAAGCAAAGATGAACATACAAGCTAAAATGGGTGCCAAACCTAGTGCAAAATTGTACAAGTGGTGACAATTTTTGACACTAGAGAAAGAAAAATAAATAAGAAGATTGTTGATGTCTATACTCTTGAGTGGAGATAAATCTAAGCTTAAAGCTATGAGGGTGGCATCTATTAGAGGAAATAAAAGAGAAAGGTACAAAGCACACAAACACACTAGCTAAGCAAAACCAAGAGTCTAGCTATCTTTAGGACCATCTTCTACTCTAGAGCCTTTCCTTTACCCCAAGTCTACCTTGTTGGCCATCTTTGATCTAAGTCTAGAAGGTATTACTAGTATTTGTTTCTTGTCTAAGTTGCAATCTTGTCAATGTGTTTTGTCTAGATAAGAATCAGTGTTCAGCCTTTTGCAAAGCCAAAATCAAGAACTTTACATCTCCCCTATGCTCCCACTCGAGTCCCTAATCCTATCCCAAGGTTTATTAGGTCTCCCTATACCAAGACAACTCACAATCCCCTAAGTCAAAAATCCCACTTAAGAGCAGTCACAATGTTTGTTCCATTTACATGCATCATATCCCAAAGAGAAAATCAAAAGCAATAATTCATGTCATAACTTGTGACATTGCATAAAGAAATAGGAAATGTTTTGCATCTATACTTTCATATGTTCTTGCATCCATGCATCTCATACATGATATAATCCCAAATATTCCAAAAACAAGACATATTGCATTATCATTATGTTGTAGATAAAATTAGAGATCTCAAGCATCCAAGTGCACAAAAGATAGAGGCGATGGTGCAGTCAAGGTAGGAGGGTCCGATGAGGGACTGTCCAACCTTGTAGCCTTAATCAACTAACAACATGATCAATCAGAGATGCAATGGAAGTAAATAGTTAACAATAGAAAGAAAGAGGTATTTATAAGCACATGACACAAGATTTATCCTAGGAAAACCCTAACAGGGAAAAATCCAGCCTTCAAAGCTCATTCTTCTTATATTATGATCTCAAAACACATTACATTTGCCACTCGGTATTTTACAGATGCTAGGCCGCAGCCCAGGGTTACAAAACATTCATATAACAACAATCTTGCATGATTTCCTTTGTCTTCTTATCAATCCTCTGCTCGACAACTTCCTCTGCTCTCTTCTTCACTTCTATTTCTTCTTCAGATCAAAACACTTATAATTTGCCTCATGTCTTCGCATAATTGTTCATTTCATCACTATTGCTTTGTAAAAAATCATTATCCTTCATTTATATCCTCTGTGTGCCTTCAAATCATTATCAAGTTGGCCTAATTGCAACGACTAGTTATGAAATGTGTAGACATGGATAGGTCAAACCTAAACATAAGGTATCACTTCGCTAGTACATAAAACTTCGTGTGGATCTCCATGAAGGTCGCCCAAGTCCTATACTTCATTGAATAATATTCCTTTAAGCTCCACAAGTCACAGAATTACTCCACAATTCGATTAGACTTCACTAACATTGTCAGCTCTGCTCTGTGAAAATAGGTAAAAGCAGGTGATCTTTTGATAACGATATCTCTCCAGAATCGAACCCAAATGATCTAAATTTTGGATATGTTGTAGATGACTATGTATAGATGCTAAGTCCATCTCTGCAGCCTCTGATATACAAATGCAGTAAAATGCAATATTCTCCAAGGTCGCTCTCTTGGTACTCTGCAATTCACTAATAACTGTCCCAATTATTTTGAATTCTTCCAGATGCTCCTGCATCATACTCTCAAGGTTAAGTGAAAAGTGAGCCTCTTCACTTTGATCTATATTATGCCAAAATCAATGTTGTTTCTTGCAAAGGTTCGACAATCTGTTCACAAGTACTTGCAACTGTCTCAAGGTTGGCAGTTTGTTCAAGTCCACCCTGCAAAACTGCCTCAAGTTCTTCTGAGTTCGGCAGTCTACTTACAAGCCTTGCACTGCCTCAATGATTGGCGGTCTAAGCAAGTCTTCTCTGCAAGTTGCCTCAAATTCTTCATGTTCTTTTTGAAATTAGGGTAGACAACTGAGAGGGGGGGTGAATCAGTTGTCACATTTACTGCATTTAATCTTCTTTACCACTTATTTACAGATTAATGATATAACCATGAAAGCATGAATCAATAACACATGAGTAGAAACATAATCAACACATATAACACCAGGATTTTTACGTGGAAACCCGGTTAAGGGAAAAACCACGATGGGGGTTAACCCACAAGATTTATTTTTTGTTAGAAGAATAGAAAAATGGGAAGACACTTGCCTTTGGGCGCACTGCCCAGAGTTCATTGCTCAAAGTAGGCTCACTACCTACAAGAACACTCACAATGTTAACACTGAAAAGTTGAACTGAGAAACAACATCTTCTTCATGCAAGGTTCAGTTCCATTAAAGTGCACAACACCTCTACGCTGCCCCCACTCACTTCCTCGCTACATCCACATCTTCACTCACTACACACATTTCCATGACTTCACAACACTTATTTATACATGTCATCAACTTTGGAATGAACATCAAAGTCAGCCAAACAATCATCTATCTGGAACATTCTCCAAGATAGGCATTACAAGCAATTACAATCACAAGACTTGACTTAATACAAAATGCTACATGTGAACCACTCCTCTATCGGCCAAGCATAGCTGCAAGACTCAAATCTTCCTCGAACAACATGCCACACTCCATAGAACTTCTCTTAGATCATCCACAACACACACTGATGCAAGAGCATCCTTGGTTCAAGAGTAATCTTGCATCAACCAAAAACATTTGCATTTTAGTTCTTTCATTTTCCAATTCAGTTCAGGCAGTTCAGTCAAAAGCAGTTTCAACTTGTGGTCTAGTTTGGGCAATTCACACCTTACAGATCTAGACTTAGCATCTACATCATATCAAGAATTCAAAGCATTTGGATCCGTTACCAAAAAGTTATCGCTATCAGAAGATCAACTATTTTCTCAATGTAGAGCATCCTAACAGTTCCTGATAATCAGCTGAAGGAGAAGGCTTGCGGATCATTCCTTGACTTGCGGATCTCAATGACACATCATTCAATGTCCTGTGGTTCATGGCCGACCTTCCCCAAGGATCTGCACATTGTTCCATTCATTTAAGGAAGTGTTCTATGCATTTAGGTCCAACCTATCTATGAACACATTACAGCTCTTCTTTGGAGTTTGTGATCTTCCTTGGCCGATGCGAAGAAATCTATTGGTCTGGAAATGATATATAAAGATGTAATAGATCTTTAGGAAAGAATTTAGGAGTTACCAATTTGATTCATATTCTATAGTTTAGATTTTGTGCGAAGGAGCTTCAAAGCCTTATCTTGCGCATGTATGTAATCAGGCCTGTGAGCCCTAATTGTAAGCCCGCATGTTGCCGGCCGATCTTTATTTGAATTCTTTGATATACTGAATGACTGAATCTACATTTGTTCCATTCCTTGAGTTGTTTCCATTGTGTTTACTCTTGCCGCACGGTCCAGATAGTTCATCCTGTGAACCCTCCTACCATGACTGCACCAAGTGGTATCAGAGCTAAAGTTCTATTCTTTGGAGCGAATTGGCAAAGGGGATTCTGTAAGATCTTGTTGTGAGCAGATTGCTGATCCAAGGTAGGTTACTTGTGTGCAACCGATCACCGATTGAGAGGCAATTGTCGCTTGTAGCCCGTTCGCCAAACCTGAGGCAGTTTGCACTTGATCCTAGGAAGATGTCACCGCCAAGAGTTCCTCCTGTTGGTACAATGGCTAATAGAATGGATGAGATGATGGAATTGATGAGAACAATGTGAATTTGTTTGGATGCTACTGAAGAAAATAGGCAAAGAGGATTGACACCGAGACCTAATGTTGAAAGTGATGATGAGGAAGAATTTCAACATGTGGAACATACTGGTGAAACCCTAGAAGGTGACGAAGAAGAAGAATCAGATCAGATAAAGATGTTGCAAGCTATTTCAAAGATTGGAAAGATGCCTAGAGTTGATGTGCCGAACTATACTGGTAATTTGAGTCCTGAAGAATTGATTGATTAGATGAATGACATGGAATAATACTTTGAATATGAGGAAATTGAAGATTCAGAGAAGGTGAAATTTGCAAAGACAAAGTTGAAAGGACATGCTTCTATATGGTGGAAAGAAGTTCAGTTGGAAAGAAACAGAAGAGGAAAAGAAAGGATTACAAAGTGGGACCAGATGGTGACAAAGTTGAAGAATCAGTTCATACCTGCTGACTATGAGTTGGAATTATTGAAAAGATTGCAAAACCTGAGACAAAAGGAGAAATCTGTGAAGTACACTGAAGAATTTCATAAAATGATCATAAGGTCAGGACATAGTGAAGCAAGCAAGGAGAAAGTGGCAAGATACATCAATGGAATAAGATTGAACATTCAAGAAAAACTAAGCTTGGTAAGGATGACATCTTTGGAAGAAGCATATTAGTTTACCCTGAAAGTTGAAAAAAAGCTAAATAAGAGACATGATCAAAGGCAGAGAGGCAAAGGAGGTAAATTTTAGAGAGGTAAGACATTTTCTGGATATGATAGATCATTTGTGGAGCAGAACAAGTTTGACAACCCAGTTAAAAAGGATGACAGAGATAACAATGCTTACCAGAGAGATGACAAAAATTTTTACCAGAGAGGAAACCCCAGTGCATACCGGAATGAAGAATACAGAAGAGAAGGAAGAGGATTTGATAAGAAAATAATCAGAGGTACTTGTTTCAAGTGTGGAGGTGAAGGACATAGAGAATTTGAGTGTAATCAAGGTAGTACAAGCAAGAGGATAGAGAATAGTGGAAGAGAAGCTTATGTTGAAGAAGAACCTATTGAATCACCTAGTTCTGTTGGTAAACCTGAGAAAGGAGAATCATTGGTGATGAGGAGAGCACTATTTCAAACAGAAACAAATGAGGAACCATCACAGAGGAAAAGTTTGTTCAGAACTAGATGCAAATCAGGAGGTAAGTGTTGTAAAGTTGTAATTGATAGTGGTAGTTCAGATAACCTAGTTTCAGAGGAGATGGTGACTAAGCTGAAGTTGGAAAGATTGAAACACCCTAATCCCTATTAGATAGCATGGATTCAGGATGATCATAAGGTACTAGTGAGTGAACAATGTTTGGTGAAATTTCATATTGGATCTTATCATAATGAAGTCTTGTGTGATATTATGCCTATGGATGTCTGTCATATCTTGTTGGGTAGACCTTGGTAATATGATAGAAAAGCTATACATGATGGGAGAAAGAATACATATACTATAATAGCAAATGGAAAGAGAATTACTTTGATTCTTTTGGAGGATGATACTAAAGATGTGGTATGTGGGAATGCTAGAATCTGTTTGGTAGATGGAAGGAAATTTTTGGATGGTTTGAAACAGGAAAGTATGTGTTATGCCTTGATTCCTAAAAAACCTGAAGCATTGAAGAAAGAAACTGAACCGGATGAGATAAGAGAGTTGCTGACAGAATATGAAGACATCATATCAGATAATGTACCTGATGGATTACCACCTATAAGGAGTATCAGTCATCACATGGACCTTATACCGGGAGCAAGTTTGCCTAATAAAGCAGCACAACAGATGACACCGGTAGAGAATGAAGAACTAAATAAGCAGATAAAAGAGTTGTTAAGGAAAGGTTTGATCAGAGAAAGTTTAAGCCCTTGTGCAGTACCTGCAGTGCTAGAACCGAAGAAGGATGGAGAATGGAGAATGGAGAATGTGTACTGACTCTAGAGAAATAAACAAGATAACAGTTAAGTATAGATTTCCTTTACCTAGGATGGATGATATTATGGATTGTTTGAGTAGAGCAAAATATTTCACAAAGATAGACTTGAAGAGTGGATACCATCAGATCAGAATCAAAGAAGGTGATGAATGGAAGACTTCTTTTAAGACAAATGAAGGATTGTATGAGTGGTTAGTGATGCCTTTTGGATTGACAAATACACCAAGTACTTTCATGAGGCTGATGAATGAAGTTCTGAAGAAATTCTTGTGTAAGTTTGTAATTGTGTACCTGGATGATATTCTAATTTTCAGTAAAACAAAAGAAGAACATTTGTGGCATATTAGACAAGTTTGGCAGAGACTAAGAGAAGAGAAATTGCTGATAAACATCAAGAAGTGTAGTTTCATGAAGGAAGAGTTGGTATATTTGGGATTTGTGATTTCTGCGAAAGGATTGAAGATGGACCCTGAGAAAGTGAGAGCAATTGTTGAATGGCTTACACCGGAGAGTATTGGAGAAGTTAGATCATTTCATGGATTGGCTAGTTTCTACCGGAAGTTCATCAGAAATTTCAGTTCAATTTGTAACCCTATGACAGAGACAATGAGAGGTGATAGAAAGGATTTCAAGTGGACATCAGGAGCAGATAAAAGTTTTGAGTTGTTGAAATAGAAAGTGACTGAGCAACCTGTTTTGGCATTACCGGATTTCAATAAGGTATTTCAAGTTGATTGTGATGCAAGTGGAAATGCAATTAGAGTAGTGTTAAGTCAAGAAGGTAGACCTGTAGCTTATTTCAGTGAAAAGTTGAATGATGCAAGGAAAAGATATTTAGTTTATGATCAAGAGTTCTATACCATAATTCAAGCCTTGAAGAAGTGGAGACATTACCTGTTGCCTAAGAAGTTTGTGATGTATATAGATCATCAAGCTTTGCAATATTTGAACGGTCAAGGTAAGTTGAATCAAAGACATATGAGATGGGTAGAGTTCATGTAGAGTTATACTTTTGTGTTGAAGCATAGGAGTGGTAAATCAAACAAAGTTGTTGATGCCTTAAGTAGGAGAAGAAACTTGTTGACAGAAATGAGAGTTGAAGTGTTGGGTTTTGATGAATTAAAGAGCATGTATGAGGGAGACACTGATTTTGTAGAACCTTGGAAAGAATGTAAGGAAGTTGTTGTGGCAGATAGGAGTAAGTGGTTAGACTATTTCATTCAGGAAGATATGTTGTTCAAAGGAAGTCAGTTGTGCATACTTAGAAGTTCTATGAGAGATAATTTAATCAAGGGGAAACATAGTGGTGGATTGGTAGGACATTTTGGCATTGATAAGATAATGGCTTTGGTGAGTGAAAATTAATTTTGGCCTCAGATACATAAGGATGTTTGGAGATTTGTGCAGAATTGTAGAGTTTGTCAAGTTGCAAAAGGGAATAGTCAGAACACCAGATTGTATAAACCTTTGACAGTTTCGGAGAGACCTTGGGAAGACATAAGCATGAATTTTGTAATGGGATTACCTAAGACATAGAGAGGACATGATTCAATATTTGTAGTGGTTGACAGATTTTCAAAGATGCCTCATTTCATACCTTGTAAGAAGACAACTGATGCAGTGCATGTAGCTGACCTATTTTTCAAGGAGATTGTGAGATTGCATGGACTACCTAGGAGTATAGTTTCAGATAGAGATACAAAGTTTGTTGGATATTTTTGGAAGACACTTTGGAAGAAGATGAAGACAGATTTGAAGTTCAGTTCTACTTTTCATCCACAGACAGATCGACAGACAGAGGTAGTAAATAGGAGTTTGGAAAATTTGTTGAGATGTTTGGTTGGAGAGAAAGCCGGAAGTTGGGATTTGATTCTTTCACAAGCAGAGTTTGCATACAATAATTCAGTAAATAGGAGTATCGGAAGAACACCTTTTGAGATTTTTACCAGAGTGAATCCTAGAGGAGTTACAGAATTGAGGGATATCAGTACAGAGAAAAAGAGGAGTGCCGAAGCAGAAGAATTTGTAGACCATATGAGGATAATGCATAATCAGGTGAAGAAACATTTGGAGGATATGAATAGCAAGTACAAAGAGAAGGCAGATGACAAGAGAAGACATAAGGAATTTGAAGTTGGAGATGAAGTGATGGTGTATTTGAGAAAAGAAAGATTTCAAGTTGGGACATATAACAAGTTGAAGATGAAGAAGTTTGGACCTTGTAAGATACTCAGGAAATTTGATTCAGGAAATGCATACGAAGTGGAGTTACCAGAGACTTTGGGTATATCACCTATTTTCAACATTGCAGATCTTTATCAGTACCATGAAGCAGAATTCAGTGACAGCATGGCAGAAGACTTGAAGAAGCAGTTACCACAACAAGCACTGGAGTAGATTGAAGACATTTTAGACAGCAGAGTTGGACGTAGCACTAGAGGAAGACAATACAAAGAATATCTTGTGAAGTGGAAAGGCAGACCAGAAGATGACTCATCTTAGATTTCTCAGGTTGAGGGGGACCGTCTTGGTTCTCCCCTAGCCCCAGCAAAGTGAGGGACTCACTTTTTCAATAACCTCGGATGTCTGATGCAGGAGCATCCTTGTTTCAAGAGTACTCTTGCATCAACCAAAAACATTTGTATTTCAGTTTGTTTGCATTTCAGTTCTTTTATTTTCCAGTTCAGTTCAGGTAATTTAGTCAGAAGCAGTTTCAGCTTGTGGTCTAGTTTTGGCAATTCACACCTTGCGGATCTAGAATTAGCATCTACAATCATTCATCTACATCAAATCAAGAATTCAAAGCATTTGGATCAGTTACCAGAAAGTTATAGCTATCAGAAGATCAATTGTTTTCTCAATGCAGAGCATCCTAACAGTTCCTGATAATCAGTTGAAGGAGAAGGCTTGCAGATCGTTCCTTGACTTGCGGATCTCAATGACACATCATTCAATGTCTCGTGGTTCATGGCTGACCTTCCCCAAGGGTCTGCACATTGTTTCATTCATTTGAGGAAGTGTTCTATGCATTTAGGTCTGACCTATCTGTGAACACGTTACAACTCTTCTTTGGAGTTTGTGATCTTCCTTGGCTGACGCGGAGGAATCTATTAGTCTAGAAATGATAGATAAAGATGTAATAGATCCTTAGGAAAGCAGTTAGGAGTTAGCAATTTGATTCATATTCTATAGTTTAGATTTTGTGTGAAGGAGCTTCAAAGCCTTATCTTGTGCATGTATGTAATCAGGCCTATGAGCCCTAATTGTAAGCCTGCATGTTGCCAGCCGATCTTTATTTGAATTCTTTGATATATTGAATGACAAAATATGCATATGTTCCATTCCTTGAGTTCTTTCCATTGTTTTTACTCTTTTTGCATGGTCCGGACAGTTCATTCTATGAACCCTCCTACTGTGACTACACCACACACCAAGCATCCAGTCGGCCAAGACTGGAAAGAACAACAATCACTCAAGAAAAATTCTTCAACCACGAGCTCAATCCTCAATGCAGACCACCAACACAATAGGCGCGCGATCCAGAGACCACCACAAGCATAATGAGATCAACAAGAACAATTGCACCACCTCAAATCACCAGAAACACTTGCATCTTCATCTGGGAACTTAAGAACACTAATTGTCATGACTATCACACTAGAAAGATTGTTTGAGGACCTCCAAACCACTAACCACTTGATTTGAGGATACACACCAACATCCCAAACATAACTCTAGAACCACAGATCATAATATTCCAATGCGGAGCAATCCAGACCAGATTCCTGTAACCTTGTTACCTCTGAACAACTGCAAAACTCAGTTCTACTCAGATGGCCATAACTTCACCAATACTTCATGTGGACCTTTCAAATCTTGACTGGAGCAACTTCAGACAATCCTCTACACAACCCTTTTGTCCATAGACTCTGATCTTCATCTCACTGGAAATGCGGAGCAATCTACTTTGCTAAACTGCATTGTCTTCACTATTTCTAACAAAGAGATATGTAACTCATTTGTTTCTTCCGGAGAGGCTAATTTTCTCAATATCCTCAACATACAAGTCTTCTAAACAAGTAATAGAATAAGATACAATTGACACCAATGACAACAAGGATATGTTGACATCAATGACAACACTGATTAGGCACATATTTGCAATAGTTCTATGATGATTTAGGTTCGGCAGTCTACTTGCAAGCCCTACACTGCCTCAATGATCGGCGATCTGAGCAAGTCTTCTCCGCAAGCTGCCTCAAGTCAATACCAATTTCAATCAATTAAGAATCAATCAATACATACTTGCATCCTATGGGACAGTCATGTTACTTCCCTTGATACAATCAATACATTCCTGAATTTCTCTACAACACTTTCTGATCTCTGTTCTAGATACAATTTCTCTCACACACTTCAGAATCTTACAGTTTTTGCTCTGCGTATATTTCTCCTATATTGTTCTCTATTTCTTTATCCTTGTTTCCTTAACTCTGGTACACAAACTTTCTCTTCTGGTAGAATATTTTGTCATTTCTTCTTTCTCTGCAACATGAATTTCCTTTCTTTGCTATACTTCACACTTGTCCACACAAATTCTCTTTTGCACTGCTTTCTCAAATGGTTAATCTATAACATAACTCTTCTTAAGATCAATGATTCACCTTCTTCTAGTTTCTCTATCAAACTTAGTGAGTCAATAGGGTCTTCTTCCTCTGCATAAACTTCCTCTACATTAGTTATTGTTTCCTCATGATTAGTCTCTCTGGTAATAGGCTCTTGGTAACATGCATTGCTTGATTCTTTTCTCCTCCAAACTTGAAAACAGGTTCCTCTTTTAGCAAATCCTCTTTCATCTCTTTTATATCCTTCACTGTGATAAGAATTGTGACTCCTGTCATCTCTCCCTCTGTAGTTTGAATTATTGTCCTTGTTTTCTCTGCATAAGGTCTTCTTTCTCTGTATCCTGATCCATATCCTCTTCTCTTTCCAACATATGAATATTTCCAACTATACAGCCTTCTGAACATACACGTAACATGTTTCCAATTTTCTCTATCAATCCATCTGCATACAATATGTCATAGGCTTTCTCCTTCTCATTTTATTCCAACACATCTTTTCAGAATGATTCCTTAATCCACAAAACTTACAAGGATGTAGATCCCAACACAATTCCTTTTCATGTCCATGTCTTTTACAATGTGAACAATACATACCTCTTCTTCCCAGATTTGATTTGTTTGAACTTGCAACGACATCCTTACCTTTGTCATATCCAAGACCTTCACTTCTTGATCTGATTACTGGTTCAATAGGTTCTATAATTCCTTGCTAACTTATCCTTCATATCCCATTCTTTGCATGATTTGGAAACCAATACCATCACCAACAACTGTAGGTCCTATTACACTGTCATCTTCAACTTCATTTTCTAAAGAAGCTTTTGCAGCATCACACAAATGATTAGTATCACAAGAAACATCACAAATTTTAGGCTTAGATCTTATACTTTCATTCTCTTTTCTGCATGCTACAAGTGACTGCTCTAACTGATTAACATGTTCCTTCATGTCAAATATTTCATTCTTCTGTAGACTGTTTTCCTTTTTTAATTCTCCCAAATTTTCCTCTAGATCTCTGTTCCTCTTCTCCACCTTCCCAAACAACTTAAATCTTTCTTCCAATTCCTCAAATCTCTTTTCAATATCCTCAAACAATTTCAGCTTTGCTTCATTTCTTCATTTCTCCTTTTTACATTTTTCAATTCTTCTTCAAGAGCATCATACTTGTCTTCTCCTAATTCTTTTATCCTTTCCATCAATTCTGAATTACACCTCTTGATTTTGCACAATTCTTCTTCTAGAATATCCTTTTCGCATATTAGGTTTTCATTCTTTTTCTTCATCCTCTTTCCAATCTTCCCCATCAAAACAAATCAGATAAACAACTTAATTTGAAAAGATTACCGAATCTTTCTTTCCTTGATCTTCTTCAACTGTGACACTTGTTACTTCTAGGGTTTCACACTTCTTTCAACATTATCTTCCTTCCCAACATATTCGCAACCTTCCTAGTAGATTTACAACCAGCTCTGTTACCACTTGATGCAGTCAAGGTAGGAGGGTCCAATGAGGGACTGTCCAACCTTGCAGTCTTAATCAACTAATAGCATGATCAATCAAAGATGCAACAAAAGTTAATAGTTAACAACAAAAAAAAAGAGACATTCATAAGCATGACACAAGATTTATCTTGGGAAAACCCTAACAGGGAAAAACCCAGCCTTCAAAGCTTATTCTTCTTATATTATAATCTCAAAACACATTACATATGCCACTTGGGCTTTTACAGATGCTAGGCCGCAGCCCAAGGTTACAAAACATTCATATAACAAGGTAAGTGCAAGAAGATGAGTACACTTTTTGGCTAAAAAGTGGAAGTGTTTTTCTTGTTTTTCAAAGTGTCATACTTGGAATGACAATTTGAAGCACTTGCACATAAAATATTAAGATGATGTAAAAATAAGAAATGTAGGATTTTGTTTCTAGTTTTCAAATATGTAATTTTTTCTAATACCCAGATGACACAAGTTACTTTTTTATTGGATGTACAAAAAGTGGATTTTTAAAAGTCCCTTGTTTTTTGCCAAAGCATGCATGTGTACAACCAAAATAATTTAACCTAAATTAAGGTATTTTTCTAATTCATTTTGTGGAAAGATGCATAGGATGTTGAATTTTGGTCAGGATATTTTTTGTAATTTTTTGATAAATATATTTTTTATTAATTTTTTGATGGCCCTAATTAGTGTTTTTTAAAACCCCTTGTGTACGGCCAGCATAATTTGAGCTAAACTAATCAATTCCCTAATTTTTTTTCGTCATCTAGAGAGTGATGTCTAGATTGGTTAGACATAATTTTTTTTCAAGAAACTTTCAAAATCAAAAGTTATTAAAAAAATAGTAACGTATGTTATTTCAAGTTTATAAGTTAGTTTGTTTAGAAAATAAATAATAAATAGAAATTTATGTTCAATAGTAGAAAAAGTTACACATTTGAAAACTAGACTTTCAGATCTATAATGGGTTTTAATTTCGTTAAAATATTCTAAAAAAAAAAGTCATCAGCCATAGTGGTGAAACTAGTTTTTTCTCTTATTGTTTTTATGGTCTCCTAGCTGCAGGTCCAAAGCTAAGGCTTGGGTTTCCAAGCCTAAAACCAATGCAAATTGGTGGGTTTGCGATTTCAAAATTTTAGAAACAGGTACCCGTTATAAACGGGTGCCCGTTATAAATGGGTACTTGTTCTAAAAATAACGGGTACCCGTTTCTAAAAAACAAAAAAATTAACCATAGACATGTTTAAAAAAAAAAAAATTTGAAAATGGGTACCTGTTTTGAAACGGATACCCATTGTTTAAAAAAAATAAATACTTTTTGAAAATGGGTACCCATTTTAAAACAGGGACAACGGGTACTTGTTTTGCTTCGGGAGCCCAATCCTAAACGAGTACCCATTATTTTCAAAAGGGGTACCTATTCCAAGCAGCATTTTCCATCCGTGGAAGACTTCCACGAAATGTATGCTCATCTTTTCGCTTTCACCCAACAACACTCTTGCATGATTTTTTGTCTACTTATCAATCCTTTGCTCCGCAACTTCCTCTGCTCCCTGCTTCACTTCTATTTCTTCTTCGGATCAAAACACTTATGAATTTGCCTCATGTCTTCACATAATTGTTCATTTCATCACTAGTTCTTTGTAATAAATCATTATCCTTCATTTATATCCTCCACATACCTTCAAATCATTATCAATTTGGCCTAATTGCAACGGCTAGTTATGAAACGTGTACACACGGATAGTTTGGACCTAAACATAAGGTATCTCTACGCTGGTACATAAAACTTCGTGCGGATCTTCATGAAGGTCAACCAGGTCCTATACTTCATTGAATAATATTCCTTTAGCTCCACAAGTCATAGAATTGCTCCACAAGCCGATTAGACTTCACTGAACACTGTCGGCTCTGCTCTTTGAAAATAGGTAAAAGCAGGTGATCTTCTGATAGCGATATCTCTCCAAAATCGAACCCAAATGATCTAAATTTTGGATATGTTGTAGATGACTATGTCTAGATGCTAAGTCTAGCTCTGTAGCCTCTGATATGCAAATGTGGTAAAATGCAGTATTCTCCAATGTCACTCTCTCGGTACTCTGCAATTCACTGTTAACTGTCACAAATGTTTTGAATGCTTTTGGATGCTCCTGCATCAAGCAAACACATGATTCAAAACATAATTCAAAATATACTAATCACATTACACATAAAGAGTTTCTAAGTTTCTAAATCAAAAGGTGCAGTCATATGTGCAAGTCTCCCCATGCAAGGGAGAAGAATAAGAAACTAAGACTCCCTAGAACATTAAGGATGATTTTGACCAATAGAGCCTTTAAGATTCCTGCTCTTAGGTGTCCTTTGGCTATCTACAGTGTTAGAACCTCAATAGGTCTTATGAGAACAAGAAGGGACCCTGCTAGGAACTCGTGAGTGAGAAGGAATAGTAGTACAACCCATGAAGCTTTCCTATGAACCCCAAGGTTATCCATATTTTGAAGTGGTGCATTCTCAACCTCAAGTGCAATGTTTCTAGCCCACTAAGAAGTAATCTCTTGACTCGCATGATAAGTAGGAGCCAAGATGTCTATGTGACGACCTACCAAAAAAGGCAAGTGAGCATCAACAGGTAATTTCTCCTTTGATTGATCATTAGAAGGGACCAAGATGTCTAATGCAACATTGTAAAAAGTTCCCTCCATCCATCGGTAGTACTTAAGAGGAAGTGAAAAGAGAAGTGTTTGTAACAAAGAAAGGAATAAGCAAATAGATTCTTATGAGGATCACCAACTTTCCAAGAAGGATCTAGGAGTCTCATGTCCTCATCTAATAAAGGAACATGTCTAGGAGGAGCTGCAACTAGCTCAGGAGGAGTTGCAACTAGCTCTTCCTCCTCATCTGATTGGTTCTCTTTGTCTCCTCCTATGCCAACCCCATCATGCTCCTCTCTCTCAGGATCATAGTCCTCATCTGAGGAGTCTTCAAACTCCTCCTCAACAACCAGTAGCCTCTGAGAGTGAGAGGGCCTCACACGTCTCTGCCTCATCCCATAAACATGTCTCATGATCAGAACCCTAGGAGTCAAAAGAGTCCAGAAGAGTGCCCTATGCTCAACATCTACTATCTCCTATGCAGATCTATACCAAATACAAACAAGGGGCAAGTCCTTTGGATAGTCCTCACCTAACTGTTGAAGCACTTGATCAATGTGATGGGCCTCGACTAAACCATTCCTATCTCTTAGGTGAACCGTGTCTCTACAATAGTGTCATATCTACCTATCACCTGGCCATAAACCCTCCATATCAGTATAAGGATCACAAATAAAATTAGCATCAGGAAGAGTAGCCATAGTGTGTGTAGTAGCATGAAAGTAACCAACCCTAACCCACACTTTAGCATGATTAAACCACCCTCAAAAACCTCAAAAAACTACCAAAATCTGACAAACAAAAGATTGCAAATAGACTAAAACAGAAAAACTAAGACAATGCAGTGAAAAATCTTGACAACAACAGATTCTTTTGAGCAAAAAATAACAAAACAAAACCTAGGGTTTCAAGAGGGGTTTTTCTTATTTTTGTACTTGGTTATTAGTAGGAGGAAGGTTAGTTGTCATCTTCTTGATCCCCTCATTGATAGCTTTTCATTAACTGCTTCCTTGTGCAATTCTGTCACCGTTTGACCTTGTTTCCTCTGATTTCTCTTCTTTCCAGGCTTCTCTTAGCTTAGTTTCATTTGATTGCATTTAGGGGTAGTTTTATCTTTTTTAGTGCTCTTGGACCCTCATTTTGCATGCTTTCATTCTTGCAGGTCCCCATGGTGAGGCAAGGCAACTCAGGTATACTTATGACTCATACATCAACAATACATTTCCTTGTTTCTATTTTGGTAATCATTATTGAATATTATAATATCAGACTAATACTTGTCATTTCAGGTATAATTACAGGACAATGACAACATGTAAGGCCTAGTTCAATAATGGTACCTAACTTTCATGTAGGCTTCTATCCCCGAGGGGGAAAATATGTAAGCACTAAAAGTGTACATGGGCCTACACAGTAATCCAATGATGAGTTGTAGTCCTAAACACATACATGTAAGCATGTAAATATGACCTCTCAGTAGCATTCTTCTTGGTGACACATGGATTGAATTTCTTCACCTTGTTTGTACCTCTCCTATCCCCTAGCTAATCTTCTAAGGTCTTGTCTCTTCACCATTAACCCTTTGTTGGCAAGACATTTTGTCAATTTCTAACCTTGTCAATTTGACCTACCAACATTACAAGATGATAAATTCACTTTCTCTTAGCCCCTTTCAGCCATTTCAAACCTCTAAAGGCTTCCAATTAACCTCCTAGACCATTTCCCACCATCAATTTTCCCATTTCTTCCTTTCTGGGTTGCCCATATTGACCCCTAGAACTCCCTTAGGTGACCTTTCCATTGAAGTGGATCTCCCCTAGGCAACTTGCCCTATCAAATTGGGAGACCCACCCTCTTGAGGTTTGATAACTTGTCTCTAGGTCCTAAAGTCATCTTTAGCCCCTTCTGACCAATCTCAGCCCCTGAAACCACCTGCAGGACTCATTTCTTCTGGGTTGCCCATATTAGCCTACAAAAATCCCTTGGGTGACCCTATCATTTAAGTGAAACTCCCCTAGGTGACCTACCCTATCAAACTAGGTGACCCAGTCATGTCTAAACATATGAGTTTCTCTTTAGTTTGGGCCAGAATTAGCTCCATTTTTACTTCAGTTTGCATGCCTCTTCGACCCTAACTAAGCCTAGTCTATTCCTGACTCATTCTTCACTCCCAATCACTCTATTCTTAGCTCCAATTGAGCTATTCTTATCTCTCCATCAATCCCATGCTAACTTCATTCCTCCTTCAGTGATAAGCTTTCAAGGCCTCTTCACTCCTCAATCAACCCAATTCACTCTCCAATCAATCATGTTAACTCATCAATCACCTCCACCATTCATGAGCCTCTCCAAGATATAAATACCCCCTCCTATATGCATTATGGGAGACAAAATTCATTGTTGCACATCCATTTCCAGCTTTGCTTTTTGCTCTCCATAGCATGCTTATGCTCTTCGCAGGACTTATGAGCCTTTTACTTTCTTAGTTTAGTTGTCAAGCTTTCAAAAGCTTCAATAGCATTGTTATGCTTGCCAAATTGCTTTTGAAAAAGCCAAGCCATAGTGCTTCTACAGCTTCAATAGCTTTCAAATCAATTGCTTCTTTGTCCTTGTCACCAAGAGGAGAACCCCACTGCCATAGAGGAGTGGAGGTTGCCACAAAAGGAATTCTAAGGATATGTCAAGCTCATGCACCAAAGAGAATCCAATTTTTTCATGCTTTCATAGTTAATTAGATGACGCTCTTGCTCTTGGGGAAGTAATCCTTGTGTTGATTTTTCCTTGATAGTCCATTTGTTTTGATTTAATTATAATAGTTTTTCTTTGCTTAGTTTACTTTCAAGAAATTAGATTAGCATTTCAATTTAAGTATTTTCATTTCTAGAATAGAATCAAAATCACTCCACAAAACACAAAAAACATAGGTAAATAGATTGCATTCGAAAAAACTCATTTAGATGCATTCATATTTCCTTTTGTAGTTAATTAGATCACTAGTTTATTCAATGTAGAAAAAAATTCAAAAGTTGTTTTGCATTCATGTTAAATTGCATTGCATAGAAAAATACAAAAATATTAGGAAACATAGAAAGCCAAAACCCTCGATTTCATCACGAGGTATATACACATCAAGTCAAAACAAGGTCAAACCTTCAATCACATCACCAAGTGAATTATACTTCAACAAATCAAACAAAAGCATAACAAACCTTTGACCACAAGTCAAAGTCAATTCAAGTCAACACTAGTCAACAAAAGTCAACACGAGTGAAACACGCCCAACTCTCTCTCCCAAGCATTCAATGTGCCTAGGGATTAGAGGAAATTGGATTCAATCTATTCTCGATGAAATAGAGGAAATACACCCTAGGCCCAACACATACAACAAATAATTGAAGAGCAAGAACATGCTCTTAGGATCATCCAACATAGAGATATCATTCAATAGGTCAATCAAGCCAATGAGAATAGGCTATAATACCTTAGGCAAATTAACGAGAAAAATAGTCTTAGGACTAGATGTTGGAACAACAAAAACCACAACAAGAGACTTGGAACTAGTGACCCTTTGGGTCAAATAGTCATCTCCACCACAACCAACATAGAGCACATTTGTCAAGCACAAGAACACACTAGGCCTGTAGATAGGCCAACCACCCTCTATGATGTTAGATATTTCCATGTGAATAGAACCACCCCCGGATAATGCCTCCACTTGACTAGATCTTGCCATAAGAGAGTGACTTAGAGGTCACCGACTACAAGGAGGCAATTCATGTGTGACATTAGAGCTGACTCACTCGTGTTGTGCTTGAGTCACATTTCAAAGAACACAGACACTATGTACCAATGGGACACTAGTAGTGGTAGTTGTAGCACCATGAGGGTGAATAGTGGTAGTGGGAGTAATGGTAGGGGATGGATCAATGGTAGAAGTGATAAAAGAAGTAGATGCACTTGTCACATTATATGAAGCAATTTTATGACTAATGGCTTGCAAGATCTCTAATGCATAGGGCTTACTAATGAACATATTGTGAATCATACAAATTAGTTGTGTAGGATTCTCTGCATTAGCCAAACTAGCAAGCTCATTTGCAAAATCTTGATTGTCCACATAAGCATCATGATAATAATCCTCATTATTATTCTCAATATGAGCACCAAATAGATTTGAAATTTCATTAGATTGGTTGGCCATGTTAGGGTTTAAACAAGCACTCCTTCTCAATGGAAGATTAGGACCATGAGTAGCTTGTGGCATAAACAAAAAATGAGAAGATACAACTCAAAAATGTACTTTTAGATTCAAAAATCAAAATATTAGTGGTATATCAAATTTTAAAAATACCCTAATGGTATACCCAAGGTAGTGTGGGTAAAATTATATATCACAAGAAGGCTCAAAATCCTAAATGAAAGGATGCAATAATGTGAAAGCAATAAAGCATAAGAATGGGAGGTGAATCAGATGTAAAATGATATGTGAAAATAAAAAAATATAGATTTAAAAAACTATAGTATGAAAGAAGACCCTAGAGGAAAATTAGGTCATGTAAGATCATGCAGGGTCACCAAAAGGTAATGAAAAATAAATTTTGTCTAAACTTAATCTAGGCTAATTCAATAAAAATGCATACACATAAGCACAAGTCAACCTAGACGAATAAATGAGAGATCAAGGTATGTATAATTTAGTAATTAATGCTAATCTAGGAAATTAAATGTGAAGTGGATAAGGATACGTAGCTTGATGATAGTTCAGATGAATGACTTTGATGAAGATTATGAAATCCAGACTATCTCTAGGCTAGAAATAGTACCTCTTTGTCTTGTGTCACCTTGGATAAATTGCACAAGCTTATGTCTCTACTTAGATTTTGTTTATGGGTTTAGGATTTTTTTGTCTACAAATCTGTCCTTCTATCACTCGAATATGATCTCAATTATTCTATGCTCTTGCTCTTTGATTTGTCAAATTCACTTCTATTTACTCTACTATCTAAACTAGCAATATTTATGAATTTACCATTAGATGGTTGGTGGAATTGCTAGTGTTCATGTTCATCTAAGTTAACTATTGAAAAAGGACTAGATTCATGATCATGCTAATGAGTGAAAACAAGTAGTTCTAGTCATGCAAATGCTCCTAGGATAAATATACATATTTGAATACTTTTTAATACTCCAATTTGAAATGTTCTTCTAATGATTTTCCTTAGGATGAGAAAGGATTTTTAGATATGAGAGTATGCGAAGCGAATGCAAGTGAGTGCCTATAAATACTAAGACATAGCAACAATTTGCACAAATGTGTGTTTAGTGAACTCACAACGGCTAGTGGAATGGGTGAGAATTGACTAATACTAAAATCGATTTTTAGAAATTTGGGGGTCAGATCCACAAATGTAGGTTCAATTCTGCACCCAAGAAAATGACCCAAGAAGTTTGTGTACAAAATGAATGTTTGATCATAGATGGTGCAATAAATGTGGTATGTCTAGAAAAGTGTTTAGATATAAATAAGATGCCAGTAAATGTATGGAAATGTGTGTATATGTGAATAGTTGAAGGCCAAGAAAATTAACCCAACTTCATACAAGATTACATCATTTGTCAATATATAATTATATGCTAATTTCGCTATTCAATTATATTTCCCTATAAATAAACTAACATTTTAAAAAATCTATATTTTGTAAAATATACAATTTATTATATAATTAGTATTAACTACCAATTAATATTTTTAATAATATAATTGTTATTAAATTCATGCTTAGGAACAAGGTCATGATGATAATAATGTCAACCTTGAAGATAGCTATTATTTCAAAATCGATTATCAGTAACTAAGTTGACAACAGAGTCATTAGTTTAAGTTATCAACCAAGTGAACATGGAATTCCTCATCTAAGTTACCAAGCCACCTTTGAAGTCATCTTTCAAGTTAGTCATAAGAATTTATGTAAATCTGCTATATATAAAATTGAAGAAGTGCGACAGCATTTTATTAGAAATCTGTAACATATGGCATTTACCATTAGTACCTAGATGGCAAGAAACCATCCAAACTAGACATACGTGCACTTGACAGTTATCAAGACCAAGAGATGGGTTTCATATCAGACAAGTCCTGAGGTAAATTAAATGTTGATAGAACTTTTATGATATTATTGATCGAAATCAGTAAGGCAGACCCTGGATTACAAGCAATTATGGCTTCCCAGTAGTTGTTGGCATCTCTGTAGTTTAAAATAAAAGAAAATAGGTAGGCACCATGTGAACTCTAAATGAATTTATATGGGCTGAGGAAGGGGATTCCATACTTTGCTGCAGGCTATCATTGATTATAATATTGTTGCAGCCATTCACTAATCAATTGTACCTCTTGTCTTCGCAGTTCAACCAACCAATCTGGGTCTTTACTAGTTGAGAAACGAAAATCAACATGATGGGCACCTGTCAACACAGAAGCTGAATCAACTGTCTCAGAGAAATCAATATCTAACATTAATATGTGGGGCACATATTACCTTTTTCAGTGACTAGTGCAACGAGACTTCTTGATATATTCTTTAGTACTCTGCAAATATGGATAGAGAATAAAACATAAGTCAGAAGTACCACATTGTTTACCAAATGAATACTAGCTGGAGCCTGGGACTGGGTCCCAATTACACCCCAAATAAAACACAATGTCGGAAAAATTTGACTAAGCCTACCCTCCACCACTCCATGGATCAACCAAGCCATTGGAAAAGATGATGTTGCTTGCAAAGTTTTTGAGGACAGAGCTTATATCCTGCAGTATACATAACCCATTTATATATATTAGAATATTAGTTTTCTGACTGCCACTAGCTGTCAGTTTTGTTGTACTTTTTGTTTGGATTGACTTACATGGCCTCCAAATTCTGTGGTTATCCAGTGTGGTCTTGGCTTTACACCATACTGCTTTTGGCAATCATGTTCATATGAAGGGTAGTCATAACTGGAAGGTGGAAACATTCCATTGACTGAAGAGTTCATTGGCATGACCATTTCTGTACAAGCCTGTAATAAATCCAAGGGTTTATGAATGTTAGGTAACCCAAATCAATTGTGAGATTGAGACAGTCAGTGAAACTCAATCTTGTACCAATTTCACCATTATGGGAAATAACTTTTGTAGGCATATAGACTTTAAGATTTAACCTGCCAACCCCATCCACTGAGACCATGAGGATCACTCTCATGCTCCATTTCAAAGCAAGTTTCAGTATTTGAATAATTATAGTATATGCTTGCAGCAGCAGATACTCTGGACAGTGTGTCTGTGCCTTGGGGAAAGCTGTCAATAACTTTACACATCTGGATGAATAAACATAAAAACATAGAATTCAAACATAAAATTAAAGATATTATTTTGAAAGCAGGCTGTGAAATGTAGGCTTTTATAGATAAGAATATAAGATGATGAACAAATCTATTTATGTTCTAATTCAGCTTTAATTTAATTATTGAATTTCACAAGTGGCCCTAATGACCAATTACAATGAAGCAAATTTAATAGCTTTGAAAGATATACAATGGGACTGCCTACTACATCTTCAATAAAGTAATGAATAATTGAAGTAAAACAAACTAAAACTCAGAGAAATTAAAATGATGAAGTAGCAAAAGTAACGCTTGAAAATCCAAACCTATTTCTAGGTGTTTAAAGTTCCATACAAATTGATAATGAGGTTTATCCAAATATTACCTCTGTTACAGGGTAAGCAGGTAGTGGCATCATAAAGTCGGTCTCCGTTGGGTAATTGGTCATTGCAGTGTAAGTGAATGCCTCAAATAGCCAGTCTCTTACAGGATCTACACTTCTGAGCTCTCTGTAGCATAAATCATTCATCTTTTTTTAGTAATTAAGGCCAAAGATACTATCAGAAGTAAAAACAATTATCCCTTTCCTTTCCTTGAAATTATCTGATTCTTCTGATCATGTGTAGAAGATATTTACTTGCAAGTTCTGAAAGTTCTGCTAATCTTTTGAAGACCCCCTTCTTCTCTGGACTGAGATTGAAGATCATTCCATGAGTCTCTGATCACATTGAAGCAGCTCTGGCTTGCTTTCTGCAACAAGACAATCCATAATTTTAATTATTTTAAATCACATATAGCAGCTTATATTTACGAAATTCTATGTAATAAAAATATATGCAACCTTGAAATCGTTTGAAACAATGTCATAAAAAGTGTTTTCTGGCACAATATTATCAAAATGCAAGATAGGAGCAGATGATGCCACAGCCCCAATGGCTAGATGAGGATATTTCAATCGGAACCAAGCTGCTAACACTGCATAGAATAAAAACAAAACTCAATCATGGAATGTAGATTCTAAAAGTGAAAAAATGACTTGATATAAGAAGTCATTTCAGAATGACCGGTATTAGGCTGAGATAAACTCACTTCCACCATAGGAGCCACCAAATACTACAACAGGCGAGGCCTCAGCTGATAGATTTTTCTTTAATTCTATGATAAAAGTAGCATAATCAGCTAAGGCTTGCTGAGAGTTGAGATATCCCAATGTTTCAGCGCTCTTGTAAGAGTCATTCCTGTTTCCAAATGGCATTGAATCTCCATAGAACCGATGCTAGAGACAAAAAACAAAATGATCCAGTTAAAGAAAAATTACCTACCATAAATCCTTGCTCAACCTTGACATCTCTAAAACAACTCAGATTAATATGACTGTTTATTATCTCATAACAGAGCATAAACCGGTCTTTGAAAAAAAAAACTTGAAGGCGTTTATCCTCTTTAATCTGTGTTTGAATTTTATGAAAAAGAAGTGGGCATCCAAGGAAAAGCATCGAAGTTAATCCTAGTTCTTTCAGATCATTCCAAGGTTTGTGCTTTAAAAAATAAGCATATGTTCAATTCCATGACAAACTACCTTCCTTTAAATTTGTGCATCTTTGCTAAAATCAAATTCACAACTTTGAAAAAAAAGGGCAATAGTTGCCTGTTTCCAAACATGAAACTACTGGCACAGTAGCTCTTTTACAAAATCTTTAGCAGCATGTCCTGCATACCAAGTTCTCTAAGTATGATCTTTTTTCCATAAGTCACAACTTAGCTTGGCTGCTTTTTTGACTATATAATACAAAATCCTTTACAAAAACTTTAGCACCATGTCCTGCGTACCAAGTTCTCTAAGTATGATTTTTTTTTCCATGAGTCACAACATAACTTGGCTGCTTTTTTGAATATATAATAAAACATTCATGATTAGTAATTCATATTCTGAAAACATATGTACTTTCCAAAAATCAATACTTTCAAACCATTTTACTTTTCTGACTATGGCATTCAAGACTTTTTAAAAAATCTTTGAAATCAAAAGAACAGTAACAGGAATTTGTGAAAACCTCATGGAAACCAATTACCATAGAAATTATGTGCTTTCCAATCATATTTTCTAGTATCACAAATTAGGTCCCTGTGTTTTACAAGGAGAAATGGGTATTTTTGTTTTCAAAGTGGTTTGTTCCCATCTTTTACTTTGCTAAGTGACTCTGGATCAGACATCCTATCAAGCTTAAAATCTCAACTTTTTGGGTTGAATTTAAACATGGTAGGCAGTCTGATCCAGAAGCATTTAACAAAGAAAATGGATAAATCATCTTATACCTTTCCTTCAACAATATAGTGTATGCTATCACAGTGAGGTGCTCACTCACCTCAATAAACACAAGGAGAGCCCCAAACTTTGGTGCATTCTCAAACAAAAATCCAGTATTATTTGCAAACCATTCGATGGTACCCTCGTTACCAGTATAAACAAAGATGGGAGCTTTGTTCTTTGCCCCACCCCAATGCTTGTCATTGATAAGATATCTCTGCTGGAAAACTTTATATCCTTGGGGCCTGTATGTGAAGTGATCTACAATCTGAGAAAAAAAGCGAGTCTCATATTCCAGCAGAGGATGCTTCTCTTCAGAAACTACCTTGTTATCTTCTATAAAATTTGATCTCACTCTACTACCACTGAAAATCCTTCTTCCATGAAGACCAATAGAAGGAGGAGGAGGAGGTCTAGAACACAAGCTACCTGTGCCTGCAGCTGCCAAACACAGAAGCAACACTAGAAGACCTGTATGATTACTAGTGGCAGCCATTTTTTCTCAGAGATCTAAAGCCATTGTTGAGGCATGATTTAATAGCTCAAGTTCCTTTTTTTTTATTTTATTTTTCTCAAGTTCCTCTTGATAAAAGACTGAAGAATATGGGAATCCAATAAATTTGACATGTGAGTGCATAATTGCCAGAAATGATTACACAGTATGCAATTGTAGGGTCCTAAGGAAATTGACGTGCCTGATTTAACTTGGAAAACTGGTCCCATGTATAGCGATGTACCTAAACAAAAAAAAAATTGGGTTTACACATACTCACAAGAACCTCACGTCACGTTTTGATACAAGAAATGTCCAACAGGAAGTTAAGTGTCAGCTAATAAGCCGGAAACATACGTTGAACAAAAGTACTATTTGTAAATATATTGATTAAAAGTTTTCTTAAATATTTTATTATAGTACACTTTATGGTTAACAAGTGTCACGTAATGGTATAGGTAGTGGTATAGTACGTGCTTTTGAAATATTGTAGTGATAGAATTTGTCTTGCTTTGTAAGTTGTATTGTCCAAATAAGAATTGTAAGATACGATCTACTACGAGATATATGAAGGAATTCATTTTACATGGAGAACGCTTAAAATAGATCTGTTAATTTCAGCTATAATTCACTAAATATAATTTGGAACCATTGAAGAAAATAAAATCAAAGAGGAGTTACACAGTAGTAGATATATGAAGGAATTCATTTTACATGGAGAACGCTTAAAATAGATCTGTTAATTTCAGCTATAATTCACTAAATATAATTTGGAACCATTGAAGAAAATAAAATCAAAGAGGAGTTACACATTGTATACAAAACATGGAGAATATATTTTAAAAAAAATTAAAACTATAAAATAACTCTTAAGTAAATAAAATAAATATAAAATAATTCTTAAAGCAAATAAAATCGAATAAAATAACTTTTCACTAAATAAAATAAAATAACCCTGAAGTAAATAAAAATAGCTCTTTAAATCACTCGATAATGGGTTGGATAGGTGGCGGAAAGAGTATGTTGTAATGATGGTGTTTGTCTGTGTTGGGACAAAGGTATTTATGTCTTAACATGTCTCCATTTATTTGGTATTGGTGGAGGCGTTGATTTCATTTGAGTTTACGGGTGTTTATTCTACTGTTCGTGGAGATAGGTTCCTCGATAGATGGCTTCATCAAAAGGTTCTCAAGTTGGGATTGGTAAGAAGGGAGGGGGGAATAAGGGAAATGAACAATCTATGGAGAAGAGAGCGAAGCAAAGGAAACACAGGGTCTCTGGTGAGGAGATGATTGTAGATTTCACATGGCATTCATTGAGAAGGAAATAAAATATCCAGATCTCTGACATTGGATGATAAGAATTTGGGAGCTCACTAAGCATATGGACTAGGTGTCGAGTGGGGATTCGTTACGCCATGGCCAATCTCTTGCTTGACCTTGGGCACAAGCAAGGAAGGTGGAATGTGTTTGATGCAACTCAGACTATATCTTGTGTCTCTTTTCTCTTAAATGCAACTAGCTTGTATTTGTTACATGACAACATTGAAGATGTGGTTCACTAGTCTGAGGTATATTTTAACTATATCCTTGATCATTATATGCTTCCAAGAAAAAGAAACTGTGTTTGCAACGTGCAGGGGAGGAGTTAGCTAAGGGTTTGAAGGCGACACTTCATGTGGAAGCTATCCCAACGTTCTCCGATTGTTATGACAGTGAGAGCTTGGAGGATGTGGAAGGTTGTGGCTCCGACGGGTATGTCTATTCCTTGTGTCAAATGTAATCTTGTTTTGAGGGGTGGATCGAGGCTTGTGTAATTTGCCCCAACCCCCATTTCATACTCTATTAAGACTTTTTTTTTATGGATAGTTAGGGTGGTATCTTTCATCATTTTTTGGTTGTAATACTATTGTGTGTTTGGGGGTTGGTTGTTGTTCTATGGTTCTAATTCTACAACTCTATTTTTTGGGTGGGTGTTAGTTATGTATACTCTATTTTGTTTGGTCAACAACTCATTGGTTGAGCAACTATGCAGATGATATTGGTCACCGATCTTGCCACAATAATGGGTTACACTTTCTCGGACATCCTGATTTTTGTTGAAATCACATATTTTTAGAAAATATAATGATTTATGCCTTGCAAGGTTCCATTTAAAGGATTTTAATTGAAGAGGGTTTGATCAAACCCCCTTAGATTCAAACCCCCTTGGATAGAACCCCGCTAGTTTTAAACCATATCTATAATGGAGTCTCCTCTACACCTATAAAATTTACTTTTGATTTACATTTTGGAGGATCAAATGAATTCATTTAAAATTTATGTTTTGTAAGTATGTAGTCCTTATTATAAGCTTCCCGAAAAGTATAATTTTAAATATATGTAATTTGATTATTATATTTATTTTTTATTTCTTGTGAATGTAGGTTCTTCATTGAACATCAAGTTCTCTGTTCTACACACATGGGAAATTAGTAAGTTAGTGAAACAAAATTCTAAAAAATATCTATGCCCTAGGTATTGATGTCCTTGTTTCAACAAAAAAAAAGAAAAATTAAATTTTGATACATATAGAAAAAGTTATGTTTTACGGAATATGCCTATGTAGAAATTATAATTGGTTTGACTTCAAAACTTAATTAAAACAAATATATTCAACAAAACATTATGAAACCAAATGCATGTCCTATATATCAGTGTTACCAATCTAAATTCAAAAGAATCAGAATTTTATCATTTGTAGAAAAAAAGTTATGTGCTACGGAATACACATCACTTTAAAAAAATGTTGTTTACTATTAAAAACTAGTTATCAAAGGATACACAAAAAATTTTACAATTTAACTCTAAATTTTTTTAAGAAAATATATTTAGAATCTACAAACAAAATCTCACAAATCACTAGTTCACATCATCTTCAAATTCCTAACGATTTAGCGGCTATAGGTGTCAGAAAGTGAAGATTTAGTTCAAAATGTTGATTTCAATGTCAAGTTTGGCCACAAAGTGTAACCCATTATTCTATAGTTCTTAGACCTACCAGGTTTATAATAAAAAATAGCTCTTCAAATAATAATAAAATAATTTTTAAATAATTATAAAGTAAAATAAAATAACTCTTAGCTAAATAAATATAACTCTTCAAATAAAAAATAAATAATATAAATAAAAATAATAATTCTTAAACAATTCTAAGGTAAAATAAAATAACTCTTAAGTAAATAAAATAAAGATAGTTTTTTATATAAATATATTTAAGATATCTATAGTAGTTATGAAAAAACTATATTTTAGCTTCCAGATATTAAAATAACAATATGTATTATAATAAATATTAATAATATAATCAATATATTAATATTTATACTAAATTCCCCCAATAATGGGTTGGCACAGTAACCCATAGCCATGATGAATTTGCATGGCCTTCAAGGCTCGAGTGTGCAAAGGGACTAAGGATAGCCGTTGTTGTAATTGGCATTGATGAGGCGGCAGGGTATTGAGTTTGTAAATTGCCTCTATTATGAGATATTGCCTCATTTTCTCTCAAACTTTCTTTGTTTTCCTTTCTGTTTTCTTCTCTACAATCGCCTTGTAGGTTTGGGCTATGGAGTGTGGTGCAGGTGTAGATGCCAAGGGCAAGCATCCTTACAGTTCTCCCCGAAGAAGACAATTGCCTAGAGTCGACTCGAGCGGCAGTATAGGTGGTAGAATGAAATGAAAGTATACACCGCGGAAGTGGTTGAGAAAGATGACCGCGAAGGAGGTATTGGATGGTTTCAGCAAGGATTAGAAGAAGGAAATCAAGAATCCTATCCTTAAGGAGTGGCTGGTTAGGTTGTTGAAGGTTTCTAAAGAGGTAGATGGTAAGGAAGGCGTGAATGTTAGAGAAGCAATGGCCAATCTGTTAATGGATCCTGGGACCTCCAAAGGTCGGTGGAACGTGTTTGGGGTGGCTCAGTCTATGGTTGTGGCGACACTCCTTTATGTTGTAGCGGCTTCAATCCTTACACATGAGGACTTGATTGAGAGCGCAGGTCAATCGGCAGAGTTTCACGAATCTGTGATTGGGCATCTGCATGACATTTTGCTAGGGGTCTTAGACACGCAGAAGATGGAAGAGATGGACAAGAAAATGAATGTTGTTGTGCCGGCTCGAGAGCATCCCTTGTACACCTACGCCTGTGACGAGGAGGGAGTCTTGATGCTGGATGGTTAATAAGCTAAGTTTGTTTGTTGTAGTGTTCAATTTTTTGTGGTTAATATGTTCAGTGTTATATTAAGACTTTGTTTTAGGGTGGGGCCGCTGTAATTTGCCCCCCCATTATAGTAGATATTTGTCTGTTTCTAAGATACATCTGTTAAAAACTCTGGGTTCGGCCCTTTTTTTTATGGGTCCATGGTCCCAAACCAGGGTATTATATACCAAAAAAAATATTTATACTAAATTATTTATTATAATAATTAATATAATTATAATTATAATGTATTTCTACAATATTATATTATAAATATATTGAAATTAATATAATATTATATAAATATAATTTAATTAACATATTAATATTAATATCTATATCAAACTATTTTACAATAATGAATATAAATGAGATGTTAATAGCAAGTTGACATCTAATAATAATAATAATAATAATAGTGAAGAATTGATATGTGGGTTTCACAAAACAAAAATTAAATAAAAGTCAAATCATTACAGACTATACAATGCCTTAATATCATGTATGTTAAAAACAAAATAATAATAATTAGTTTTCCCTCGATATTTAGGAAGGCTTGAATAAGAGGCTAAAGATATTAACCAATCATATTATTAATAATTCATTTTTAAAAAATTATTATTGATAATTTCTTTTTTAAATATTATTAGTTAAATTTTTCCATTTTAACTTTACAAAAGATAAGTATTTATTTTGGGTATAAAAAATTCTAGATTTTGATTTGTTCACAAGTAATACTAATAATGATGGCGCTATTGCGGGGAGGTCTGGTTGTGTAAGCTAGGGCTAAGAGGCCTTAGCAACGTTCCTCCTCTCGTCTGCTACTCAGGATTTGGTGTGGGTGGGTTTTGCTGGTGTGTAGGGTGTAGGGCGGTGATCTAGGGTTGTTTGAAATGTGGGGAGGGGTTTATTGCTGCTGTGAGGGGTTTTTGTAGTGCTCGGTTAGGGTTTGAGGTGGGTTTCTGGTGTAGGGGCACCATAGAAAAATCTACTATGTTGAAATAAGGCCTATTTGGCCATGTCATTTTGTTCATGTTTTGTTTTCTAGAAACCTAGAAGTCTTTGTATTTCCATTTGGCAAATAATGGACACATGTTGTATCTCATAGAATCTGAAAAGATCAACAAGGAGTCGGTTGGGATTCAGGGCAGTTGGCCTTCCCTAACTGTCGAGCAACCATTGATCTTCCAACTCTGGCTTGATAAAAGCACAGAGGAGTAACCGAGAAGGGTTCTGTAGATTTGAGGATTGTGATTTGGAAATCATCTGAGAAATAGTAACTTTTGGCTGTCATTTTCTGTGTTTGATCTGTGTTGTAAATATTTCCTAACTGTTCATAATAGCTTTCTATTCTCTTAATTGAAATAGTTAGTCTAAATTGTCGAAGATGAGTAGATAACCATTCCACTGGTGGATTTCCAAAGAAATCAGTGGAATGGCATCGGTCTATACATATTTTTGTTTATTTTTCTTTTCATTTACTTGTTTGGAGGGGCAGATGTTCCGGACTAAGGAGTGTGCACAGTAGCATGCCCTAGCATCTCTATGTGCTAGGCGTAGAGAGTAGATCAGACTGTGTGAGAGTGACAACCCTATCGGCGCATCGTTGGGACTCAGAACCAAGTTTCCACCGAAGTCAAACAGAATCAAGAGTATCGACGCATTGGGTAGATAACTTGACATTGGGCCGACAGTGCTAGTCTTACCAATCGAGTTATATCGGGGTAACAAGGGTTAAGTGTTACTGACGGAGACCCATCGGGAGGAATCAGCTAGCGGTAAGAGATCTTTAGGTTTTGGCTGATAGCATTCATCTGGCCGATGAGCAATCGGAGTGACTAACGTATTGGCAAGGCAAATCCTAATGTTGTTGATAGTGTAGTCTCACCGACGAAAATAGTATCGGCGTATCGGAGAGACAAAGAGGAAGCTCGCTGAAGGTTGAAGTCACACCAAAGAGAGGCTTGTCCATCGGCGCATCGGCCTAAGGTTGTAAGTGCTCACCGATGATAAGGGTCACAGCGATGAGAGGTTGGTCACCGTTGAAATAACTGTCAGCTGAATGAAGAAGAAGTCTCATTGATAGGAGGTATCAGATAGACTTGGTGTTCGGTAAAACATTTCCAAAGGACGCCGATAGCATTTTTCTTGCCGATAGGCAAGGAGTGTGGAGTCACCCATCGGCGAGGCACGATGTCGGAGTGACATGTCCAAGGAAGACCGAAGGTGTTTTTCTAGCCGATGAGCAAAGACTGTTGAACCTCGCGTTGTTTCTCACATACACTCCTCATCATATTGGTATCAGAGCCCAAAAAGATTTGGGCGGCAAGTCGAATTGAGGATTTGTAGGAGTGTTGGCATTTAGGTACTGTCTATGAATAGTATATGCCAGCAGAGGAGAGTGAAGGAGAGGCTAGCATCATGCCTCCAAAGGGGATGACAGTAGAAGTGCTTAAGAAGTTCCAAGAGATGGAAGAGATGATCAAGATTGGAGTCAAGGAAACACTCTAGGCTGAGTTGAAGGAACTGAAGATAGGAAAGAAATCAGATGATAAATCTGAGGGAGAGGAAGAAGAAGAGGAAGAAGAAGAGGCAGAGATACTGGCTGAACAAAAGTAATTCCTGGAAGCCATTAAGGCTATTGGCAAGGACTCTTCAGAGGCTCGGATAGATATCCCCATGTTCAGTGGAAAGATGAATGCTGATGAAGTCATGGAATGGATTGAGGCTCTGAACAACTACTTCGAATACAAGGAAGTTCCTGAAAGTAAGAGAGTTAAGTTTGCAAAACTAAACTCAAAGGTGCTGCCCTTACATGGTGGAATTACGCCCAAGGAGAGAGGGTAAAGAATGGGAAGAGTATGATCTCTCCATGGAGCAGAATGTTGGAGAAGATCAAGTCCCAGTTCCTTCCATCTGACTACGAGGTGCAAATTTATAGGAAAATGTAGAACCTTAAGCAAAAAGATATGGATGTAGCTACTTACACCGAGGAGTTCCACAAATACACTCTTCATTGTGGGTACATGGAGGATGAAAAAGCCAAGGTAGCAAGGTATCTAAATGGTCTGAGGTTCAATATTCAAAATGAAATAAGTTTATTGACCCCTAAAACTGTGGAAAAATGCTTTCATGTAGCATTAAGAGATGAAGATAAGCTGAAGAGGAAAGGTGAGCAGCAAGGTAGAGGAAGAGGTGGCAGAAATTTTAGAGGCAGAGGCAGTTTTGGAGGAAGAAGTCCTAACCAGAGGCCTAATGGTGAGTCTAGCCAAGGAAAGTAAGTTGAGGACTCAAGTAGTAGAGGAGGCTATCGAGGAAGAAGGCCTAATGGAAGAGGTGGGACAAATGGATTAGGTAGAGGATCCAAGTTCTCCAACATGAGATGTTATAACTGCAATCAGATAGGGCACCCGGCCTACAAGTGTCTAGAGAAGGCCTCAACTTCTCATGGTAATGAGAGAAGAACCACTTTGACTCAAGAGGATGCAGGGAGTGTAACATCTCCTGAAGTGAATTTGACATCAGAGATGGGAGAAAATCTGATGATCAAGAGGACGTTGCTCAAAGAACCAGTGCAGACTGAACCATCACAAAGAAGAGCTTTGTTTAGAGTCAACTGCAAGATCCAAGGTAAGGTTTGTAAAGTTATCATTGACTCTAGTTCTACTGACAATATTATATCTTTAGAAGTAGTAGATAAATTGAAATTAGAAAAGATACCCCATAGCTGTCCATATAGGGTCAGTTGGTTAAACAAGGGACAACATATAGTCATCAATGAACAAGCATGGGTAGAATTCAGCATTGGGGGGTATAGAGACTAAATTCTGTGTGACATCCTTCCAATGGATGCTTGCCATCTTCTGCTGGGTAGACCATGGCAGTTTGACAGAAAGGCTCATCATGATGGGGAAAAGAATGCTTACTCTTTCCAAAAGGATGGTGTAACTTATAGGATACAGTCATTGGTAGAAGGGGATCCACAGTCTGTAGGATCTAGTGTAATGCTAGTAGGAGAAAAGGAATTCCTTGAAACAATAGAAGAATCAGGTGGAGTAGGTTTTGCTTTGGTTGTGAAACCTAAGGAGAAGAAAAGAGAAAATGTGAGAGAGGTAGGACCTAGGGAGGTCAGAGAACTACTTGAGAGTTATAAAGAAGTAATTGCAGCAGATATACTAGACTCACTACCACCTATTAGAGATACCAGCCATTAGATTGATCTCATACCAGGAGTTGTACTTCCCAATAAGGCAGCCTATAAGATGACCCCTCAGTAGAATGAGGAGATAGCCAGGCAGGTTCAAGAACTTTTAGACAAGGGGTTAATCAGGAAGAGTTTGAGTCCATGTGCACTCTCCACTATTTTGGTACCAAAGAAAGATGGGAAATGGAGACTGTGTACTGATTCCAGGGCACTAAATAGGATAACCATCAGATACAGGTTTTCTATTCCCAGAATTGAAGACCTAATGGACTACTTGGGGGGTGCTACCTATTTCTCTAAGATAGACTTGAAGAGTGGGTACCATCAGATAAGGATAAGGGAAGGTGATGAATGGAAAACAACATTCAAAACCAATGAAGGGCTATATGAATGGCTTGTATTGCCTTTTGGTCTGTCTAATGCTCCTAGCACTTTTATGAGGCTAATGAATGAAGTATTGCAGGATTTCATAGGTAAGTTTGTGGTAGTATACCTAGATGACATTTTGATATTCAGTAAAAGTAAAGAAGAGCATTTAAAACATAAAGAGATAATCTTGAAGAGGCTGAAAGACCAGAAGCTGTTGATAAACTTGGAGAAATGTGATTTCATGAAACAAGAGTTGATCTACTTGGGTTTTGTCATTTCCAAAGGTGATCTGAAGATGGATCCTTCAAAGGTGGAGGCTATTCTAAATTGGCCCACACCTAAGACAATAGGGGAGGTAAGGAGTTTCCATGGTTTGGCCACATTATATAGGAAATTCATTAAAAATTACAGTGATGTTTGTGCACCAATGTTGGAAACCATCAAGGGTGGTTGCAAGGTGAAGTTTGTGTGGACGAGAGAAGCAAATAGGAGCTTTGAGAGTCTGAAACAGAAAGTTGCTAAATTCCCTATTTTACTATTACCTGATTTCAATAAGGTTTTCACAATTGAATGTGATGCAAGTGGACTGGCCATTGGAGCAGTGTTGAGCCAAGAAGGCAGACCAGTAGCCTTCTTCAGTGAAAAGTTAAATGAAGCCAAGAGGAAATACTCCTCTTATGACTTAGAGTTGTACGCTATGGTACAAGCTCTGAAAAAGTGGAGACATTACCTGGTTCCTAAGGAATTTATTATGTATACAGATAACCATGCTCTCAATTTTCTGAATGGGCAGGACAAACTCAGCCACAGACATATGAAATGGGTGGAAAGTATGCAAGCATACACCTTAACCATTAAGCATAAGAAAGGAGTCACAAACAAGTTGGCAGATGCTCTCAGCAGGAGGGTGTTGATAGTCCAAGAAGTGCAGTTGCAAAGCATGGGTGTTGAGTCACTCAAGGAACTGTATGAAGAAGATTAGGATTTCAGAGAAATCTATGAGGTATGCAATGAATTTGCTAATACTTTTCATAGTGAGTTTTCAGATTTTACATTACAGAATGGACTATTGTTCAAAGGATGTCAGTTGTGTATCCCTAAATGCTCAATGAGGGATAATATTGTGAAGGAAAAACATAGTGGTGGTTTGGGTGGACATGTTGGATTGAATAAGACTTTAGATCTGGTAAGGAGATTTTATTTCTGGCCAAGAATGCAGTCTGACATCAGAAAATTTGTTGAAAGTTGCATAGTATGCCAAAGAGTAAAAGGAGTCTCGACCAATGCAGGATTGTATCAACCTTTGCCAATACCCAACAGGCCTTGGGAATATCTGAGTATGGATTTTTTGATGGGTTTACCCAAAACAAGGACAGGTTGTGACAGTGTGTTTGTAGTGGTAGACCGATTCAGCAAGATGGCTCATTTCATTCCTTGCAGGACCACTAATGATGCTAGTTACATTGGAGGTTTGTTCTTTAAAGAAGTTGTCAGGATTCATGGGCTACCCTTGAGCTGTTAGCAAGAGACACATTGGAGTTTCATGATTGTTGTCATTGATGGCAACAAAGTTCATCCCACACATCTGTAGGACATGGTGTGCCTATACTGGAAGTCAGATTGAAGAGTGTTGTGATTTGGTAAGCAAGAACAGAGCATGTGGCAAGGTCCGACAGTCAGGTCTGGATCTCTTAGAGGAAGTATCTTTGGAAAGTGCGGACTTGGGGAAGTCAAAAGGAGTACCTTGACTGATAGATTCCAGGAATTGAGCCTCCGGTGATGAAAGAGTGAAGAGATATGAGCATTCAAGTATTGGGGTCCTGTTTGGCAGAACAGACAGAGGAAGAACTGACCGGCAGAGGATTAGACATTATTCCGGATAAGATATTGATGATGATCAAGGTTCCTAAGGCATCATTCATGATTGGCTGACATATTAGATGACTTCTATAAGTATCTTTTTGATCTGCATCACTTGGGAAGCGAGGATTTAACCGACAGACTAAAAGATTGGGAAATACTAACTATTCCGGATGTCGACTAGAAAGAGGATGAAATCCTTTGTGCGGATATATATACCAAATGGATTTTGATGAGAGGGGGTGTTGTTGGTGTGGTGTTGTGGTGTGAAGAAAAGCAACAGAGTAGAAGGAAAGCAGTAAGGAAGGTCCGGTATGTGAAAGGACAGCAGCATAAAAGAAGAGAAAGGATGAAGTGCAGTAGATCAGTATACTGAGCCTAACCAGAACTGAACTCCAGCATGTGTGGATGCTTCTCGTCAGTTCAAGGATCCTGTTATTCTTCTTACAACTTGTAGATAGTGAGTCTCTTGTAGGCAGTGAGCCTCTTGTGAGCAGTGTGCTCGGGCAGTGAGCCCTAATTGGCAAGTGCCATTTTGTAATTATATTCTTCTAACAGAGAATACAATCTTGAGTTAATCACCCTGTGGTTTTCTCCCTTAATAGGGTTTCCACGTCAAAAATATTGTGTCATGTGTATTTCCATTTCATGGTTATGTTTGCTTATTTGAATTAATGTTGCATCAATTATTAAGAAAGTTTAGAAAGCTGAAATAATTAAGATAACTAATTCACCCCCCTCTCAGTTATCAACAATTGGTATCAGAGCCAAGTTCCTCCAAACAGAGCCTAACAGCTTGAGGAAGATCTAGAAATTAAAATGGATGTGTATGGTATGAGGGAGCAACTTCAGTCTGCCCTAAATGATCTTGAGCAATCTAATTCTGAAGTCAATGAACTGAAGGAAAGACTCAAACAGGCTGATGATTTCATAAATGAACTAAAAGGGAAACTAAGTCTCTCTATGAAAAAGAGAAAGGATCTACTTCAGCAATTGGCAAATCAAAGTGAAGCAAATGATACAAATGAAGATCTGAAGGAGAAAACCAAGTTATGTGAAAAGTTATCAAAAGAGATCATTATGGTAAGACATGAAATGGAATCAGGAGTTATGAAATTTATTCAAGAAATTGAAGAGAAAAGAAAAACTGAAGATGATCTAAGACAATATCTCAAGGAGAAATCAGAAGACTGCAACAAGATGGATAGAATAATCAGACATCTTGAATCTGATTTTGAAGATGCTAAAGAAAATGAAGAAAAACTTGAGGATCAAATTATCTCTCTTAAAAGGGATCTTCAAACAGCAAATGAATATAAAGAGAAATTCAAGATAAGTTCTGTTCAACTTGAAGTTCTTCTTGAAAGCCAAAAGAGGGTAGATGATAAATGTGGTTTGGGATATGAGAAAGGTGAAAGCTCCGAATCTGGTCAGAAGAAGTTTGGATCAGAAAATTCAAGGAATAGGCCTAGAAGACCTCCGGTAAGGCAACCTAATGCTCAAAGATATCAATCCTTCAATGGATACTACCACAACTGCAATAACTTTGGTCACAAAGCTAATCAGTGCAAAAGGAGAATGAATCAAACTAACACATCCTTCTCTGGACAGTGTTTTAATTGCAAAAGGTATGGTCACAAATCTCATGAATGCAGAAATATGCAAATGAACAATTCATTCAATGGTAGATGCTTTGCATGCAATAGAATGGGTCATATGGCTAATCAATGTAGATCAAGAGGACATCAATCAAATATGCAAAGAAATGTTGTTTGCCACAATTGCAATAGATCCGGTCATATTGCCAAATTCTATAGAAGCAAGAATCAGGACAAAAGAGGTCAAGTACATCATAATCAGAATCAAGACAAGGGAAAAGGAAAAGTGAATGCGGATGAAGTCAAAAGTGAGATGAACAAGATTTGGGTGAAGAGAAGTACAGAAAATGTAGGGGATGGATCCGCACCAGAATCTGGTGCTCATATTCCTTCCAGAAATTAAAAGGTGAGCTCTGGCTCAGGGGGAGACACAAAGAAAAACATTTTCCCCTAGCCAGTTAATTAATGCCGGAACTGGCACAAGGAGAGTTGCGGATTAAAGGGTTCACAAAGGGACATCTAAATAAGGTTTGGTTAAGAGATGAAAGATCTGCGATAAGTTTTGAACAAGTTGAAGACTAATCCAGTTCATCAGTCATCCGGTGAGTAGTAGGTTTTTCACAGTTAAATCTGACATGATTCAAACTATGGAATCTTGATTTGCGGATAGCTCAAATGATTAAGGAAAGGAAGATAGATTATCACTATTCTCCAAGAATAACTCTAAGTGTATCTCAGTGATCCAGAAAAGATCTGTCTCAGAATTAGATGAACAAGGCAACTAGAATGACTTAGGTTGCGCATTTATTGCAGTATGAAATTAGGACTTTCCCAGAAATAAAAGAGTTCATTCGTTCGTCATTTGCACATTTGCACTTAAGAAGAAAAGAAAAGGAGCTCTGCAACAAATTGTCTCAAATTCTCAAAGATTAATCATTGAAGTCAATTCATCCAGCAAATTAATCCGACTCATTCAGCGAACCCTAGAAGCGTAAAAGGTATTTTTCATTGCTGAATATCTCTCTGTAAATCTTTTGAAAATGGCTACTCTGAATGTGGTGAAGATTTCTGATAGGCCACGCCCTAAATTTAAGAAGCACCCATACAAATCTCTAGAAGTGGATCCCTCAGGTGCTTTTTCCAGCATTCCGCATGGTATTTTGCATGTAGAAGATGTTAGGGTTTACATTCTTGCGAACATTGAAGATTTTGGGGAATCCAAGCTGGCAGACATCTATCACAATCATTTAATAGATGATACTTTTGAACTCAAACCATAGTACTAGGCCATCCGGGATAAACATTTTGGTCAGTGCATTCATTTCCCCTATTTTGAAGAGGATGAATGGGTCCAGTATGTGTTGAGAAGAGTACATGATAACTTCTTATGGTTGAATAGACCATTTAAGATCACTAAGGATGCAATTAGGGAAGTAACCGGCTTGCACTCATCCGGAGGGATACCAGTTCTCAAATCTGTCAAAAACCAAATTGTGAGTGAAGTTACCGGATCAAAATTTGATAAGAGAGCAATGACCATAGAAGATATCTCTAATCCAAATATCAAGTTTGCATCTATGATAATTGGTTATAAGACATATCACTCCAGTAGGGAGAATTCAGTACCCGGAACTGCTGTGTATACTGCTTATGAGATGTTGAGAAAGAATGTAGATTATGACCTCTGTGAACTCCTTCTAAGCTAACTGATGGAAAACTTACAGAAGATTAAGAAGGACAAGAAGAACTCTTTTAAGTATGGTGGACTAATAATGTGCTTGTTTTTCTACTTTATGAATGAGCTTCCCGGATCCAATGGTTGGGTATGGCAAAATGACAAACCTGTTGCCATTCAAATCAGAGACTACCTGCATGGGCTTGGGAATACTAAGGCAAGAAATACAGCTCTGTGGGGTTACTTCAAGAACTTTCAGAGTATGATGCAAGCAAGGGAGAGAATTCCAAAATATCTAGTTGAAAAGTATAAGGATACAGTTTGCTTTATGGTAGAAATTGATCAGTGCCTAATGGAGGCTGTGGAACCAAGGATAGTCTGGATCATGCCCATGGGGTATGAAGTAGATGAGAAAATTGTTGAGCTACATGTTCAACACATGCTTAGTCAACCCAAAGATCCTAAGGCAGAAAGGTTTGGAACCTTTGAAGAATTAAGTATAAAAATCCATGTTGAGCTCAGACAACCGGAGATGAAGAGAAAAGTGAGAAAAGATGTAGAAGAATTTGCCAAGAGGCATGGAATCTCAAAAGAGGCACTTGATGCACATAGAGAAAAGATGGAAAGGGCAGAAAAAGAGAAGGAAGAAGTAGAAAAGGAAAGTGATCCAGTAGAAGCCCCCTCCCGGACCAGATCCTCTAAGAGGTCTGCACCTACAACTGCTAAGACCTCAAAGGCATCAAAACTGGAAGAAAAATCATCTGATAAAGTAGAGAAAAGGACTAAGACAAAGGCCACAAGGTCTTATATCAGTCAGAAGGATGAAGAAGAGACAGAATCAGATGAGGAGGTAAGGAAAATGAGGAAAAAGAAGAAAGTATCTGGTGAACCCTCTACCGGTGAAGACAAGGAAAAGATGGCAGAAGAGTTTGTTGAAAGGCCCACTCTATCCATTGATAATGTAGTCAAATCAATCACTGTGGATGGGAACTTGAAACCAATGACTGAATTTTATGACTACTACAGTGAGGCTGATCAGAAGATCCTGCAAGAAGCCACAGTCAGGTACCTTAACATTTATAATAAAGAATTCATTGAGATTATATCTTTGATTCCAAAGAGCCTAGAGAAAGAACTAGAAATCATAAAGAACAATGCCAAGGCCAAGGACCTTGAGATCAGGGAACAAATAGCTATTCATCTCTATCCCTCAATCACGCAAAAACAAATGAATATGATTTTCAAAGATTGCAAGGATGAGTTCCAGAGCAAAGCTAGAATGAATCAGCTTATGCTTGGAGAAACTGACAAAATAGCTAAAGAAACTGAAGAAATCCTTCGGAATGCCTACAAAAGGTTCAACATTCCTATCATAGAGGACATAAATGATGAGCCCTTTGCCATGGATGATAAGGAAGAAACTACTGAGACAGTAGTAGAAGAGGTAAAGGAGACAGGTGAAGAAAAAGGTAAGGACTTAGATTCCTCTGCTCCGGAAGAGGAAGTCCAAGGAGAAGTAAATCCAGACTCTCCAGCAGTCTCTGGATCTAAAGGAGAAGAAAGTATAAAAGAAAAATCCAGTCAAGAAGAACAAGGAAAGGGAAGAGAAGAAGAGTCAAGGATAGAAAAAGCTACAGATGACAGTGGTAAGGTTGCAGAAGGGAAGAGAATTTTGTCTCCGGCAAGAGACACAGCAGAAGCAGTCAAGGATTTCTTGACCAAAGAGATGATGGAATTTGATGAACCAGAGTTACTTCAAGGTCCATTCAATTTTGATTCCCTCTCTCCGATGCAAACCATGAAGCTAGCTTCCTTCACTCAAGCAAAGGCAAAAGAAAAAATGATGAAGTCTCACATGGAAGACTGTGAACTCATAGAAATTGCATCCAGTGTACTAGAAAAGATCATGCCATCCTTCCAAAAGGATCCTACAACATCCACATCTGGTAATCTAAAGTCTCTTGTAAATTCTATTAGTACACATTTTGATTCTTTAGAGAAAGCAGCAGAAGAGAAAGTCTAGAAAGAGCTTTTGGATAAGAGATTCTCGGAGTTACAAGGACTTATAACCAATGACAGGAGAGTTATGATTATTGGGTTAAAGAGCTTAGAAAATGCTCTCAAAGATGGTGGTGATATTTACAAATTTTGTTTATCCTGGCCTAAAGTGACCAAGGATATTGAGAAGAAAGTAAAGGAACAAGAGGATAACTGTCAAGCCTCTCTCAGAATTTTGATCCTCTCACTATATCCATAGCAAACCCGAAATGCCAAACTATTGTAGTCATGAATGAGATCAAGAAACTTGAAAAGGAGAGGAAGAACATAATAAGCAGGATGGGTGAACTTAGAGGGATCATTATCCCTAAGTTAGAAGCCATGCATGAGGCTCTAACTGATGCTCAGACCACAGCCTAGACCAGTGATCCGACAGATCTTAAGAGGGCAGAAGCTTTTGCATTCCTGTTGAGTGGTCACATCTCAATTTTGAACAAGATGAAGCAGAGTTGGGTGACAGAAGTTGTACAGTTGAAGACAACTTTTGTAGACATATTACAACATATGTAAGTATAACCTGTTTATATACTTATGTGGCTAAGTATAGTTAAATTTTTGGGCAATTGTGGTGTGCGGACCCTACCCTTTGCCATTGATGTCAAAGGGGGAGTGAGGAATAGTGAAAAATGTGGAATCCAGCTAAGGGGGAGCTCCGGTAAAGTGTACATTAGAAGAGAGCATCAACCAAGGGGGAGTATAGTATAACACTTAGTCATTTTTCACTAAGTGTCGTCATCAATGCCAAAGGGGGAGATTGTTAGCAAGAGACACATTGGAGCTTCATGATTGTTGTCATTGATGGCAACAAAGTTCATCCCACACATCCGCAGGACATGGTGTGCCTATACCGGAAGTCAAATTGAAGAGTGTTGTGATCCGGTAAGCAAGAATAGAGCATGTGGCAAGGTCTGATAGTCAGGTCCAGATCTCTCAGCGGAAGTATCTTTGGAAAGTGCGGACTTGGGGAAGTCAAAAGGAGTACCTTGACTGATAGATTCCAGGAATTGAGCCTTCGGTGATGAAAGAGTGAAGAGATATGAGCATTCAAGTATTGGGGTCCTGTTTGGTAGAACACACAGAGGAAGAACTGACCGACAGAGGATCAGACATTATTCCGGATAAGATATTGATGATGATCAAGGTTCCTAAGCATCATTCATGATTGGTCAACATATTAGATGACTTCTATAAGTATCTTTTTGATCCATATCACTTGGGAAGCGAGGATTCAGCTGACAGACTAAAAGATTGGGAAATACTGACTATTCTAGATGCCGACTAGAAAGAGGATGAAATCCTTTGTGCGGATATATATACCAAATGGATTTCGATGAGAGGGGGTGTTGTTGGTGTGGTGTTGTGGTGCGAAGAAAAGCAGCAGAGCAGAAGGAAAGCAGTAAGGAAGGTCTGATATGTGAAAGGACAACATCATAAAAGAAGAGAAAGGATGAAGTGCAGTAGATCAGTATACTGAGCCTAACCGGAACTGAACTCCAACATGTGTGGATGCTTCTCGTCAGTTCAAGGATCCTATTATTCTTCTTACAACTTGTAGACAGTGAGTCTCTTGTAGGCAGTGAGCCTCTTGTGAGTAGTGTGCTCGAGCAGTGAGCCCTAATTGGCAAGTGCCATTTTGTAATTCTATTCTTCTAACAGAGAATACAATCTTGGGTTAATCACCTCATGGTTTTCTCCCTTAACAGGGTTTCCACGTCAAAAATATTATGTCTTGTGTACTTCCATTTCATGGTTATGTTTGCTTATTTGAATTAATGCTACATCAATTATTAAGAAAGTTCAGAAAGCTAAAATAATTAAGATAACTGATTCACCCCCCCTCTCAATTATCAACATGAGCATTGTGTCTAATAGGGATAGCAAATTTGTAGGACATTTTTGGAGGACTTTGTGGAAAAGATTGGGAACAAACTTGTCTTTTAGCTCAGCCTATCATCCTCAGACTGATGGGCAAACTGAGGTGGTCAATAGATCTTTGGGCAATCTCCTTAGATGCTTAACAAAAGAACATGGCAGCAGTTGGGATGTGATACTCCCACAAGCAGAATATGCTTATAATGACTCGACAAATAGGAGCACAGGTCTGAGTCCCTTTGAAATTGTATATGGTAGTCACCCCAGGGGTATTTTTTGAATTGAGAGACATCCAAGGGCTGGACAAAAGGAGTGGTCATGCTGATGCATTTGCAGAAGCCATGAAAGAAATACACCAACAGGTCAGAGATACTTTGCACCAGAATAGTCAGAAGATGAAGGCTCGAATGGATCAAAGGAGGAGGGATGTGCAGTATCAGGTAGGCGACTTGGTCATGGTTCATCTGAACAAAAACAAGTTGCCAAAAAGAGGCCACAGCAAACTGATGATGTGGAAGATTGGACCTTGTCAAATTCTGGAGAAGTACGGTCCAAATGCTTACAAGATTGAGCTTCTTGATGATATTGCCATTTCACCCATATTCAACATTGTTGATTTGACATTATACAGAAGTCCTAATATAGGGGAGAATGTAGAAGACCCTGTCTAGGAAAATGAAGACTGGCTGAAGCACTTACCTTCTAGGGAGCCACCAAAAATGGAGTACATTTGGGAAAGCAAAGAAGCCAGGAAGACAAGGCATAAAACATACTTTGAACATCTGGTTAAGTGGCAAGGGCTTCCAGATTCAGAAGCTACATGGATGCTGGAGGAAGACATTCAAAAGCAAGGTGGAGATGTACACGAATTGGTCTCTAAGAGGACTTGAGACATTTTTCTTCTGGGGAGTATGGTGCAAGGGCACCATAGAAAAATCTACTATGTTGAAATAAGGCCTATTTGGCCATGTCATTTTGTTCATGTTTTGTTTTCTAGAAACCTAGAAGTCTTTGTATTTCCATTTGGCAAATAATGGACACATGTTGTATCTCATAGAATCCGAAAAGAATAACAAGGAATCGGTTGGGATTCAGGGCAGTTGGCCTTCCCTAACTGTCGAGCAACTGTTGATCTTCCAACTCTGGCTTGATAAAAGCATAGAGGAGTAACCGAGAAGGGTTCTGTAGATTTGAGGATTGTGATTTGGAAATCATCTGAGAAATAGTAACTTTTGTTTGTCATTTTCTGTGTTTGATTTGTGTTGTAAATATTTCCTAACTGTTCATAATAGCTTTCTGTTCTCTGAATTGAAATAGTTAGTCTAAATTGTCAAAGATGAGTAGATAACCATTCCACTGTTGGATTTCCAAAGAAATCAGTGGAATGGCATCGGTCTTTACATATTTTTGTTTGTTTTTCTTTTCATTTACCTGTTTGGAGGGGCAGATGTTCCGGACTGAGGAGTGTGCACAGTGGCATGCCCTAGCATCTCTATGTGCTAGGCGTAGAGAGTATATCAGACTGTGTGAGAGTGACAACCCTATCGGCGCATCACTGGGACTCAAAACTGAGTTTCCACCGAAGTCAAACAGAATCAAGAGTATCGGCGCATCGGGTAGATAACTTGACGTTGGGCCGACAGTGCTGGTCTTACCAATCGAGTTATATCAGGGTAACAAGGGTTAAGTGTTACTGACGGAGACCCATCGGGAGGAATTGGCTAGAGGCAAGAGATCTTTAGGTTTTGGTCGATAGCATTCATCTGGCCGATGAGCAATTGGAGTGACTAACGTATTGGCAAGGCAAATCCTAATGTTACCAATAGTGTAGAGTCTCATCGACGAAAATAGTATCGGTGTATCAGAGAGACAAAGAGGAAGCTCGCCGAAGGTTGAAGTCACACCGAAGAGAGGCTGGTCCATTGGCGCATCGGCCTAAGGTTGTAAGTGCTCGCCAATGATAAGGGTCACAGCGATGAGAGGTTGGTCACCGTTGAAATAACTGTCAGCCGAACGAAGAAGAAGTCTCACCGATAGGAGGTATCAGACAGACTTGGTGTTCGGCAAAATATTTCCAAAGGTCGCCGATAGCATTTTACTTGCCGATATGCAAGGAGCGTGGAGTCACCCATCGGCGAGAGGCGCGATGTCAGAGTGACACGTCCAAGGAAGACCGATGGTGTTTTTCTGGCTGATGAACAAAGACTGTTGAACCTCACATTGTTTCTCACATACACTCCTCATCAGTTTCGTGGGCTTTTGCTGCAGCTGTGGAGGTTTGGTCTCTACTTGGGGTTTGGGTGATAGTTGTTGTTCAGGGTTTGTGCCTTGGGCTCCCTGGTTCACTTTTTCCTCGGTGGGGCTTTACATGGCCCTGCTTGGAGGTTCTTTCTCAATGCAGAGTTTTTCCTTTAAAGATGCGGTGGTTGGGGGAGTCTCTTCTCCTCTCATGCATGATCATTCTGCCATTGGTCTAAACAACACTATTAATAGAGAAAGCTCTTCACAGTTTGGAGGCTTTAGGCCTTCAACAGTGAATGGATGTCTTGCAAGGAGTGAACACAAGCCAGTGCTTGTTATTCAACGTGATTCGGTGGAGGAAGATGTCAATTATTTGACAAACCATGCTTTGATTTACAATTTCATGGGGATTCAGGTCTCTCTCCCCTTTTTGGAATCGTGGGCTTGTCGTACTTGGAACCTGGACGATGAAATGGAGGTGATGTTGGTGGCCAATAGTTATTTTCTGGTTGTTTTTTCATGTATATCATATAGGAATAAGGCTTTTGAAGGTGGGCCTTATTTCTATAATCAAGTTGGATTGTTCATTAAGCCATGGCATGTAGGGTTCAACCCTATAGAGGAGCTTCCTTCAAGGGTTCCTATTTGGGTGCAACTTCTGTGGTTCCCACTAGAATTTTGGAGAAATGACATTTTCCACTCGGTTACGATGCTGCTTAGCAAGCCAATGGGCTCGTCACAACAAATTATGGACAAAAAGGTAATCACTTATGCCTGTGTTTGTATTGAAATTGATCTAAGCAAACCCTTACCAAATTATATGGAAATTCAACTGGGATCTTCTTCTTGGATCCAACAGATTGATTATGAAACTCTTCCATTCTATTGTCAGCTTTGTCATGAATATGGCCATCTGCAACAGATGTGTCCTAAATCTAATCTTGTAGGTTCTTCAAGCAATGGGTTGCCTCATCCATCTCCTAATCAAGATAAAGGGAAAACACCTATGGTGGAAGATAAAGAGGGGCTTATCACAGTCAAGGCTCATAACAAGGGAAGAGGGTAGAAGAGAACACTAAAGGATAGGAAGATAGATGAGGTGTTTAATAGATTTGATGCACTGGAAGACTTGGATATGTCTGAAGAGATCCCTATGGGGATGCAACTTGGGCAAGATCCTATAGGGACGGAACAATTAGTTGTGGCGAAAGATGGCAGTATTCCTGTTGGTGCACAGGATGGAGGCCCAAGTGCTCCAATGGACACAGATGTTCCCTTGTTGATTTCCAAAGAGATGGAGACTAGTGGGTGCAAAGAAGTGATAGATTGCTCAGGTTTGGCCATTTTAGTGGCTTCTTTAGAGAAGGTGGTCCAGGATGAGGGTAAGAGTAAGGGAACCATGCATGCATTAGGGATACATCAGAAGACTCTCAAAAGGGGTGCTCCTGAGAAGATTCCCAAGGTGGGTAGAAAGAAAGACCAAGAGAAAGTGAGATTAACTGGAGAGACATTGGTTGAGGCAAGTTCAGTGAAAACCATTGATTCTCATCTCTCTCCTTCCCAAAAATGATAGTTCTCTCATGGAATGTAAGGGGTATGAATAGCATTCTTAGACAAAAGGCTATTTGTGATTTGATCTGGTCTCACTCTCCAGATATCATCTTCATCCAGAAGACTAAGATGTCTGTGGAAGGTAGGTTGAGTTTGGCTTCTAGGATTTGGGCGAGAGGCCAGTATCAATGTATTGGGGCACAAGGCAACTCAGGAGGTGTTTCTTGTCTCTGGGACCCTCACAAAGTTGTTCCAATGTGGTGGATTTCTAGTAGATCTTCTATGTCTATGGTTGCCTCAAGTTTAGAATTAGGTGAAGTTAATCTTCTTACCAATGTTTATGCTCTGACTAATTTCTCAGGAAAATCATTGCTTTGGTCTCACATCAGGTTGGTTAAGTCTCTTACTCCTTATCTTCCTTGGATCCTTGATTGGGGATTTCAATGTTGTTTCCTATTTGGAGGATAAGAGGGGTGTGTTAGTAGGCTAGAGGATTCTTCCAGGTTCCTGACGAATAATATTAATCTTTTGAACCTGGTGGACATAAAGCTTTCTAATAGAATATTTACTTGGAATAATAGGAGGTGGGGTGTTGTGCTATCTCTGAGAGGCTAAACAGGTTCCTTGTGTCTAGCTTTTGGGTGGGTGATAGTTGGACCACCAGCTCTGAAATTCTTGATTGGAAAGGCTCAGATCATTGGCCAATTAAACATTTACTCTTATTTCACAACTTCTAAAAATCCCTCTTTCAGGTTCCAACTTATGTGGCTTCGAGACTCTTCCCTACATGAGTTTGTTTCAAAATGGTGGTGTTATGTCAGAAAATGTCCCCTTTGGGCCTTTTCCCTCTTAAGGTTTAGCTCCCGGGTCTTTAGAATGCATTTAGAGCATCTTGCATGATAATTTTGATTCTCGATGAGAAAACCTTGAAGTCTTATGGTAAATAGGACCTAGGGGGTGCTATTTTGATGATCCTTGAACAAAAAATACTAGGGTGGACTTGGGCGCTAGTGCCCTAGTCCTGCCCTATTTTGGGTCTACCCTAAATTTAAATGTCAGTTTTATGACCGTTATTTAGGTCCTATGCTAACATCTCAAGTTTGAATTATGAAATTCTTAGTGGGAATATTTGTGGTTGCATATATAAGCATGATTAGGTTTCATTTGCAAACTAGATGGACTTTATGTATACTGGTGATTATAGAGCATTCAAAATATTCATTGTGTTGCAGAGTAGAGCATTATTGTGTTTGTATTTGCAGATTTGGCTCCATCTCCTCATGGCATGAAGAGCATCTTCCTTCCACGAGATCTACACTTCAAGGTGATATCTATTGTGTTTTCAATCATTTATCATTTGAATTTTTGCCTCTATCCCGTAGGGATATGCACTCTTATTTGACAACGGTGTTTGGAAGACTCGAATGTCTCTCCGGGGCTTGACTGAGGCAAGCCTCTAAACACCACAACCCCCTCCCACACTCATTTGTGATTACAGGTTAGAGGTACCAAGTTTTGCGGAGTGGAGTTGCAGAAAGGAGGTTGCAGACAACAAGGATTCAGGATCTGAAAGAAAGAGGATAGTGTGCAACATTTTGAGACAAGGGCGCTAGTCCCTGTGTCCTCCACTTTTCCCGGGGCAGAAATGGAAGATACAGTGCAGATCTGTGTCAGAAGGAAATTCAGATTCCATGACGAAAATTGTACCTTGGACTAGGGCATTAGTCCCAGTGTTCCCAACTGTTCTACTTCCTCAACTTCAAAAAATAGTAAGTTAATAATCTTTGTCCTTCACCTTAGTCTGAAAGGATTTGTCATAATTGCTTATTTAGGGTTTTAAGAGTAATTGAGCTTTAAATTGAGATATTTTTTGATACATCTGAACTTCCACATCATTCCAAGAGGCAGCCCAAACTATAGGCGATTGATCTCACTTAGTGGAGATTCAACTCGGTTGATATGCCCTCGAATGTGTGGTGAGAAGGGAGGATTTGCCTTTAAAACCTAGAACAAACTTATCCCCCTTTTTCAACACTAAATAGGTGGTGCAAAGGGAAGCCTGAGTATGGTACAACCATGTACACCTTTGCCAAGAGGCTTCAATAGGTTAAGTACATGCTGAAAAGATGGAATAGGCAGTGCTATGGCAATGTGTTAATGGATAAAGTGATTGCCTAATCTTGCCTAGATGACGTTACCTGTTAGATCCAGGATCACAAATTAACAAAGGAAACCCTTAGATTAGAAGCGGTAGTTGTGAAAGATTTAGAGGAATGGGAGTTGCGTGAAGAAATCTTTTGGAAGCAGAAGTCTCGTATTGATTAGTTACAGGAAAGAGATAGAAATAATGTTTTTTTCCATAACTCTGTTAAGGATAGGAGGCAAGGGAATCTCATTTCTTCTCTCAGGTCTTCGAAAGGGAATAATCACTCTTCTTTTAGGATGATTTTGAGGGAGATCACTCATTACTACTCCACTTTGTTTACAGAGGATACCCCCTAGCAAGGGAGGAGGAGGACCTTATTTTACAATGCATTCCCTCATTGGTCTCTAATGAGATGAATGCTATGTTAAACAAACCTATCACTTTGGAGGAGTTAGAGGGGATTGTGTTTCAGGTGAAGAAATGGAAAGCCTTGGGTCCTGATGGATTCCCTATAGAATTTTACCAGGAGTTTTGGGATATTCTCAAGCATGACCTTTTGGAGGTGGTCTTGGAATCTCAAAGGAGTAAATAGATGCTAAAGGCCATGAATGCTACATTCCTTGCTCTTATTCCAAAAAGGGAAGGAGTTGACTCATTGGACCTCTTTAGACCTATAGCCCTGTGTAATGCTATATACAAAATTATTACTAAGTTGATCGTTGAAAGGCTTAAGTCGTGGCTTAGTGCTTTAATATCAGAGGAGTGAGGGGGTTGTGTTACTAGCAGACAAATTTTGGATGGGGTTGTTGTTTCCATGGAGGCTATTCATTCCATGGCTACCTCCAAAGAAAAGGCTATATTTATCAAGCTCAACATGGCCAAAGCCTATGACCAAGTTAAATGAACTTTTTTGTAGAAGGTTTTGGAGGCTTTTGGGTTTGACAGCGAGTGGATCAAGTGGGCCATGAGTTGTGTCTCTTTCTCCTCTTTTTTGTTCTCATTAATAGTTAGCCTTCTGAGCTCTTTGATTCCTCTTGGGTCTTCGCCAAGGGAATCCTCTTTCACCTTATCTATTTATTCTAATGGTTGAAGGCTTGGGGAGATTTATCAAGTCTCGTGTGAGGCAAGGGTTGATTCAGGGTTGAAATTGGGTAACAACTTGCCTCCTCATTCTCATTTATAGTTTGTGGATGATACCTCACTGATGGGCATAGCAAGAGTTAATGAGGCAGTCGATCTTAGAAGAGCCTTGGACATTTACTTGGTGGCTTCCAGGCAAAGGATTAACGAGGGCAAGTCCTCCATTTTCTTCTTCAATCTCCTATGCCTATACAGGCTAGGATTGATTAGATTCTTAGATTCCAAATTGGTACTCTTCCTTTTGTGTATCTTGGTATCCCCATTGCTTTGGGTGCTCTACCTAGCAAGTTTTTCCAGGATGTCCTAGATAAGTTCAGAAGAAGAGTTTCTCATTGGACTTGCAGGTGGCTTTCTTCTACTAGGAAAATGACTCTTCTAAAGTCAGTTATACAGGCGCTCCCTATTTATAGATGTTTTTTGCAGGCGGCTCCTTCAAGATTCATTCATGAGTTTGATGCCCTCTCCTGACAATTCTTATGGGCTGGTAATTTGAGCTCAAAGATATGGAGTCTGGTTAAGTGGTATTCTGTGTGTAGGCTGAAATAGGAAGGGGGCCTAGGTCTTCATCAAATAAGTCGTATTGGTTGGGTTTTGGTGGCTAAGCTCTATTGGAGATGGTGCAGTCTTCAGTACCAAGATTGGGATAGAATCCTTACCTTGAAGTATCTGGGAGGAGTGGAGAGTAAAGAAGTTCCTTGATGCACCCTGGTGGGAAAAGGATCTATGATTTGGAGTACTCTTAAAAGAGGCGCTAATTTGATTAAGCAAGGGTTATTTTGTATTTACAATAGAGGTTCAGAGGCTTTATTCTGGTTTGATTCTTGGAATGGGGGCCCTCCTCTCATTTCAATGTATCCACATTTGCAATCTTTGTGTAACATGTTTCTTGAGGCAGGTTGGAGTAAGGTGGAAGACTATAAAACTTCTCAGGTTTTGGGTCAAGTTGAAGTTCTTAGATGAAAAGAACCTAGTGAGTGGCCTCCTAGGGGCTCTGAGGAGGACCACTAGGAGCTTCAGATGCTATTAACTGGTAGGGCTTGTAATTCCTTAGAGGGGAGAGATATCCTTTCTTGGGGCCCTGATCCGAAAGGAAAATTCTCGGTTGCTTCGGGTTATCAGGTGTTGGACAGGTAGATGTTTGGGAGAGCTAGGGTTCCTTGGTGGAAATAGGTGTGGAATAAGTTTTCTTGGCCTAAATACAATTTTGTTATGTGGCTGGTTGTTCAGAATAGGTGCCTCACTTGGGAGAATTTGAGAAAGAGAGGATTTCAAGGTCTTTCTATGTGTGTTCTATGCAATAATAGTGAGGAATGTTCTTCTCACATTTTCTTCATGTGTCCTTTCTCTAGGGAACTTTGACACTGCTGGTGGGGGGTTTGGAATATGGATTGTGTCCATGCTTCCTCGTTGGTTGAGTTTTGGAGCCTTCTAGGGAGTCCCCCAGTTAAGACTTCTTTTTTGTACGTTGCTTGGAACATTGGCCCTTCTTATATTCTGTGGCAAATCTGGTTGGAATGAAACTGAAGGATTTTTCAAGGTAAGAAATGTCGAGTCATCAATTATGGATGGGAATTATTGTTAGAGTAATAGGTTCTTTACTTAATTAATTTAATCATATTGATTAATTAAGTCACCTTGACTTTATTTCACTTAAGATAAACTTAGGAATCTCACATTAGGGTTTTCTAACTTGCAAATATAAAAGCAAGTTCTCTCATTGTAATTCATTAATCCATTTCATTGATTGCATCCTTTTTTGTGCAAATTGCTCTCTTTGCTTTTTTCTCTTGTGGAAGGTTAATCTTAGGTTTTGCAATTGTTCACTAGGTCCTGTGAGGTTGGTTTCCCAACTTCTACTCTACCTTTCACCATTGGGCTTTTCACTTTTGTACTCCATCTTCTAGAGGCCATATCTCGGTCATACAGTGGTATTTTTCAGTGCAATTTTTTTTGAAAAGGGGTAGAATTTCATGCTCTTCGTAGTGGTGCAAGTGGTTTTTAGTTTTGACTTCTTTTTTTTTTTTTTTTTCCAGAAATCGGTTTTCTCAGTGCTCTTGTTGTGTAGTTCTCGTTTTAGAGACTTTTGTATACGCCTAAAAATGACACAAATCATCCTAAATAAATATTCTAAATATTTATTCCATTCTTCTATTAATTAAATAAATATTCCAAATTTATTTAATCAATTCACTATCTCACAATTAAATAAATTCTATTTATTTAATTAAAATCCTTCCATTCGTCCTTCACAATTAAATAATTATAAATTATTTAATTAAGCCTAATTCCTCTATCCTAAAGTTCTAAATTCAAAAATCCACATCACCTCTACACCTCACCTTTTTCCACCTCACCTTGTCCACCTCACCAGGTTGCACATGTAATTAAATATATTTAATATTTAATTATCTTATTTTCCCTCACCCACATGGCCTATTTCTTCTCCAATCAGAGGTCAGTTAACCAATCAATCAAATCTGTTAACTAACCTGTCAGTTGAGTCAAATCCTCAATCAATTCAGTCAGTTCCACAATCCACTCTTCTAACTGATCAATTAATTCTGTTAACAGACCAGTCAATGGAGTTAACTCTCCAATCAGTTTTGTCACATCCCACCTTTCATGATGGAGCTGGGACACTTGTCACATTTCCACTGGTTGCACATTCCTCAACCATCTTCAACCGTTGATCTTCATATCTTCTCTCAACCGTTGATTCCTATTCCTCCGGGTCTATAAATGAAGCTTCATCCCTTCATTCTAATCATCCAGGCTTTTGACATCGTTACTCTGCAGAAATATCACCAGCGCGCCTTTGGCACCCATTTGTCATCCACAAGCTTGAGATCACCATTGTTGCATTGGAGCTCACCTTCATTGCATATCACACCATAGCCGTTCACCATCGACTTCCTCCAACAGCTTTTAAAAGATTGCACTCTCTGAGGGCTCATCTCATCTGCGAAAGGACGATTCGTGATAGGCGAACAACAGAAGTTTTGAAACGGAAGAGGTTTACTGTGTTTGTTCATTGCTTTGTTTATTTAATCTTCTTTGTTTCTCCATTCTGTTGATGTTTGGGTCATCTGTTATTCATTTGATTGATGCACTATTTTACCCTCACATTTTTGGCGCCCACCGTGGGGCCGTTGCCCCTTTATTTTATCGTTTTTGAGCTTTTTTGAAAGCAGGTTCCGTACAGGTCCCGCAGAGTCACGCACAGGTTCTTTCGGCGCATCTGTTCATTTTTACGGCGCTTTTGAAGACTGTTACGGCGCTTCTGTAAAACGGCGCATTTGTTGACTGTAACTGCGCTTTTATAGACTGTTGCTGCGCTTTTGTGTAAACTGCGCATTTGTTGATTCTAGCTGCGCTTTCATACAATATTGCGGCGCAAACGTTAAAACGGCGCATCGGTTGTCTGTTACGGCGCTTATAACGACTTTTGCTGCGCATACGTCCAAACGGCGCATAAGTTCATTTTAACGGCGCATATGTTCATTTTTACAGCGCATTCGTTAATACAGCGCTTCTGTTGATCACTTCTGCGCATTTGATCACTGAAGCTGCGCATTTGTAACTGGCTCAGGTTTTGGTACTTTTCTAGGGTATTTTGCTAACGCTAACCCTTTTGCAGGTGTTTGCTGGAGCGGTTTTGCAGGTTAGGCTCGGGTTCAGTTACATGTAGTTGCACCTAACTAGCTCACCTTTCATTTCTTTTGGGAAAGAGTAAAATGGCTGTTCATTACAAATCTTCATCTAGTCTTAATTAGGGAGGAAGTAAACTTGTTTATTTCATGCTTGCATTGCAAACAAACTTCCAAGTTATTGCTATCTAAGACTTAAAATTGAACTCACAACTGCATTCTGGAGTTAAAATGAACCATTGCTATATCGTGAGACCTGAATTTCAAAGTTAACAATCTCGTGCAACGTGGACTTAAAATTGAACTCACAACTGCATTCTGGAGTTAAAATGAACCATTGCTATATCGTGAGACCTGAATTTCAAAGTTAACAATCTCGCGCAACGTGGATTTAAAATTGGACTCACAACTGCTTTCTGGGACTTAAAATTGAACCACTGCAATATTGTCAAAATCACTTCAAAGTTTTGTTTGACTAGCTTAGCCCATTTAGTTTTTATCTTTTTAACTAGGGTGGATTAAATCAGTGTATTCTGTGTTTGCGAATGACAATAGGCTTATGCTCTCCCCTCTTCTGGGTGATCAGAATGCCAGACTTGTCATTCTACTTGTCTAACCTTTAGGAGGGGCCTGCCCTTGGATGCACGCTTGTCCAAGCGGGAACGACCCTGAGTGGTAACAGGCTAACGCCAAGCCCTACCGAGCCACTTAAAATAAATTGTGCTTGAGGTGAAAACCTCCTGCAACGAGTGCTGTTATGCTACACCGACGGCCAACCTCCCCCAAAACCCTCTCAGGCGCAACCCTGTGAGGCTGGGAGACTCCATAACGGAGAGTAGCGCCGCCGCACGTGTAACCACTTGAACGGTTGCCCGAATTACAAACCTCTTGTTTTAGTGGCCCAAATCCCTTATAATCCATTTCTCGCCTAGGATTTTGTACTTGCTTTTGTCCAAAATAGAGTCGAAAAAACTACAAAAACAATGAAAAACTACAAAACATTCTTTGTGCTTGCTGTGTTTTCTTGCTAAATTAATTCATAAAATCATATCAGGAAGACTCATTCCAGCCAAAAGTTACCCAAAAAAAAAAACAGAGAAAAATCCCAAAAATTTGCCCAAAAATACCAGAGCTGCGCATATATCCATTTCGGTGGCGCATATACAGCGACTTGCTGCGCTTTTGTACCGACTTACGGCGCTTTTGTACTTTCTGCTGCGCATATACTCTATTCTGCTGCGCTTTTACAGCGACTTGCTGCGCATATACGCCGACCTGCTGCGCATATACTTTTCTGCTGCGCATTTGCATACTGTTACCGCGCATACATACCTCACCAGAGCGGCACATTTACAACGACTTACTGCGCATTTGTCTATTCTTGTTGCGCATCTGTTTCTGCGCATGCGTGACAGTGAGCATAAGCCCTATTTTTGAGAAATTTTCGTCAGCTGTTCGGAGTACCCATTTCAGCCTAGTTTCATTTTTCAAGGTCAGAATCAACCTTGCAGTCAGTTTTCATCCATTTCACCCATTTCTCTCTCTTTCGACAGTCGTCCCAGTCACCTCCTGTCCTAGTCACTCTTACCCCAACGTCATTCTGTCCCATACCGATTCGACATAGGTCCTTCTTTAGTGAATTCACGTAAGCCTAGTAGGTCACAGTACCTTTTGCTAGTAGTCTTGTTGAAACGACTAAGCCCTACACAGTGAGACTGGTATCGACTACCCTTGCTAGTGGCTAGAGTCTTGTGTCAACCGTCTTACCTGAAGTCATTGAGCGAGAGAACCCTTTGTCCAAATATTGTCCTAGGTATCCCATTCACTACAGTCTTAGTCGGCACCTTGCCAAAATTCTCCATCCTAGTCCATTTCGTCCCACCCCACCTTGCATGGTTCTTACTCGATCCCAGTACAACAAGCTAACTGAAATGGCCGACTCTTTCGATCACATCGCCCCACCACACGATGATGATGAAGAAATTTCTCGTGAAGAATTAGTGGCACACATGCAAGATAGCAAATTCCAACGCCTAGTGGAGAGAGTACTCCTTGAGGATCCCACCAAATATTTCCATCATCTTGCTAATCTCGGACTCAAACTCCCTGCAGACTTCGACATTAGCTCCATCATGGAAAATGCAGACAATGAACGTGAGAGGGACACAAATGCCACAGTCCCAAATGCACATGAGAAAGGCACAAATGACACGGTCCCCCAAGCTAATGAAAGAGGAAAACAACACATAGATCAAAATGCTCCTATAGCGGATGTGAGACAACAAATTGAGAGTCTAAAGCTAGAAATCTCCAACCTTAAGATCGGCACCAGCTCCAAGAACTACTCCTTGGAGGATATAGCACCGTACCCCTTTGACAGAAATTTGGTCATGAAACCATTCCCCTTTCAGTTCGGAATCCCGAAATTCGACAAATACAAAGGGAAGGGGGACCCTAGAGATCATATCAGGGAATTCACTGCAGCATGTTTAGAAGTAGCTCACAACGAGACCTACTTAATGAGACTATTCCCAAGATCTTTAGGAGGTCAAGCTATGGAGTGGTTCTCGCGTCTTCCACCAGGAATCAAAACTTTTGATGAGCTTGTCAATAAATTCATAACGCACTTCTCTTACAACATAGAATACGAAGTATCTATGCTAGACCTATGCAATACCAAACAAAAGGGTGGTGAGTCTTTCGCAACCTTCTTACAACGATGGAGACAGCTAGCTAGCAAGTGTTCTTACGACATGCCTGAGAAACAACTATTGGAAATGTTTGTCCACAATTTGAATCCCGACCTTAGCTATCAGATTCAGATACAATGCCCTACCTCATTCACCAAAGTCATCGAAATGGGGCTATTCATTGAGAAAGCTATGATCGCTAAAGGGACTCTCAAGCTCTACAAGGACACACCTCCTTCCAATTACACAACTGACAAGTCAAAGTTTTGGACCAAGAACAAGAATGTGGTCAACGATGGAGTAGTGGATGCCAAGGCGGCAGCCCCTAAACAACAACCCATCTTCACTCTTAAAGAAGAAGCAAATCACGGTGCACTCAACAAGCCATCCCCTCGGGAATCTAGACCTTGGTTCAATTCAAATCCAAGGAGAAAATTCACGCCGTTAGGAGAATCTCAAGAGTCCGCTCTCAGGAAATTGTTGGCTAACAATGAAATTTCTCTACCGCCAACAAGTGACTATGAGCCCATAGTCAAACCTCCCTATTGGAAGGACACAGACTATTGCGAGTACCACCGAGGAAGGGGGCACACAACCAATAATTGCATCCGTCTTAAGAACGTCATACAGGATATACTGGATCAGAATCAGGGAGGAACACAACAGCATACCTCCAATGAATCTCATGTGGCCTACCGGGACCCTCTCCTAAACCACAACCGGCCGTATAACAACAATCACAACAACGGTCACAATAACAACAATGGTCACACTGGCAACAATCCCCATGGTCATAACAATAATGACAACAATCGCAACAGGCCGAACCAGAACAGTGGGTCGAGTAATGCTAACTATGCAAGCGTTCCCTTTGAGTACACCATTAACTGCATTTCTGAGCACATTCCGCAAGTCAACGTCATATCCCCCAACCAACAACCAGGACCTAACGGAACTGGTTGTAGTATAATTACCCGCAGTGGTAGAGTCACGATCAACACCACTCCTAAAAATGTGAGGGTAAAATAGTGCATCAATCAAATGAATAACAGATGACCCAAACATCAACAGAATGGAGAAACAAAGAAGATTAAATAAACAAAGCAATGAACAAACACAGTAAACCTCTTCCGTTTCGAAACTTCTGTTGTTCGCCTATCACGAATCGTCCTTTCGCAGATGAGATGAGCCCTCAGAGAGTGCAATCTTTTAAAAGCTGTTGGAGGAAGTCGATGGTGAACGGCTATGGTGTGATATGCAATGAAGGTGAGCTCCAATGCAACAATGGTGATCTCAAGCTTGTGGATGACAAATGGGTGCCAAAGGCGCGCTGGTGATATTTCTGCAGAGTAACGATGTCAAAAGCCTGGATGATTAGAATGAAGGGATGAAGCTTCATTTATAGACCCGGAGGAATAGGAATCAACGGTTGAGAGAAGATATGAAGATCAACGGTTGAGGATGGTTGAGGAATGTGCAACCAGTGGAAATGTGACAAGTGTCCCAGCTCCATCATGAAAGGTGGGATGTGACAAAACTGATTGGAGAGTTAACTCCATTGACTGGTCTGTTAACAGAATTGATTGATCAGTTAGAAGAGTGGATTGTGGAACTGACTGAATTGATTGAGGATTTGACTCAACTGACAGGTTAGTTAACAGATTTGATTGATTGGTTAACTGACCTCTGATTGGAGAAGAAATAGGCCATGTGGGTGAGGGAAAATAAGATAATTAAATATTAAATATATTTAATTACATGTGCAACCTGGTGAGGTGGACAAGGTGAGGTGGAAAAAGGTGAGGTGTAGAGGTGATGTGGATTTTTGAATTTAGAACTTTAGGATAGAGGAATTAGGCTTAATTAAATAATTTATAATTATTTAATTGTGAAGGACGAATGGAAGGATTTTAATTAAATAAATAGAATTTATTTAATTGTGAGATAGTGAATTGATTAAATAAATTTGGAATATTTATTTAATTAATAGAAGAATGGAATAAATATTTAGAATATTTATTTAGGATGATTTGTGTCATTTTTAGGCATATACATTTTGCCCCTCTTTGATGCAATGCAGTTTACAGCGTTGCTTCAAAGAAATTGATAGTCTGAATGATGATACATGCCCCGGTTTGCCCTGGTACAGGTCAAATGACGATAGGATGCCCCCTCGGGAGATTGGACGGGAAAAACGGCGAAAGTTTTGGAGACGGACGATCTCACGACGAGGAAGGGGTTAGGATAGGTTGGAGGAAAAGGGACGCGGTCAGGGACGCGGGAAGAAAACGGGAGGAAAAACGGACACGGGAGGTAGTCACAGTCATCACCTAGCCAGAATTAGGGTTTTGGAGGCTATAAATAGGAGCTGGGTCCACAAGAATAGTCATTTGCACCCTTGGTTGATCTGGATTAGAGAAGGAGAGCTCAGAGCAAACCTAGAGCAGCATGGCGGCCAGAGCAGCAGACATTCCACGCGAGGAGCATCGATTCGAGCGAGTCCGACGATTCGGGCGGCCAGCAGAGGCAGGACCCCCGGTATGTGCTTCGAAAAAATTCTCCTAGGGTCGAGTTTAGGTGTCATAAATGCTCATAGAAAATAGGTGAAATGAATGCGCCGAAACGCAGAACGGCGCATATGCTCCGCGAAGCTGCGCTTTTGTGATTTCGCGGCGCATATGCCTGTTTCGGCGGCGCATGCGTGAAAGCTGCGCATGTGTGCACTCTGGCGGCGCTTTCGTAATTAAGCGGCGCTTTTGTATTTGCGCTGCGCATTCGTGAAATGTAGCAGCGCATTTGCTGAAACTGCGCATATGTGACTTCCTGCGGCGCATCCGTAATTTAGTGGCGCATACGTTGCTTTATGCGGCGCATGCGTTAGAACGGCGCATATGTGGCATGTAGCGGCGCATATGTATTTTTGCGGCGCATACGTCGATTGTTGCGGCGCATATACCAGAAATGGCGCATTTACCACCTGTAGTGGCGCTTTTGCTTGGGATGGCAAATTACTTAGCCAAACTGACTCGATTAGGGTCCTCATTGATGGGGGTGCCGGTTTGAATATTTGCACTTTGAAGCTAGTCCTTGCATTGGGGTTCTCTGAACAGGCAGTGGACCCGCGGAGAAAGATTACCATAAAGGCCTATGACGAGGAGGAACGCACCACAAAGGGCACGGTTGTCCTACCCATTCAAGTGGGACCGGTAATTAAAGATGTGGTGTGCCAAGTCCTTGATCGGGAGCTTGCTTACAATATTCTACTAGGGAGACCATGGATCCATGCCATGAAAGCTGTCCCCTCCACCTACCATCAGTGCATAAAATTCCCACACGATGGCAAGCAGGTCACCATACACGGCGACCCCGATCCCTACCAGCATTGCAACTCATTCCAAGCCAAACCGGAATGTGTCATTCCCAACAACCGAGCCCATATCTCCCCCACTCCGCCACAAGACCATACTGCTGAAGCTTCCTCTTCCCAGCCCAAACCAATGAAAATCACCATAAAAGAAAATGGCGTGGGGGAATACCAGATTGAGCATAGCTTCAACCTTGCAAAAATGCCCTTGTCTCCTCGCTCCTTTGGCCAGCCCAAACATCAACCCAGGCATTTTCCAAAGCCCTCTGCTCCTCCTACAACTCCCGCAAACCCCTTTGTAAAATGGGGGACCTTATCCGATGAATCAGAGGAGCGAGATCTCTTACAATGGCTCTATGCCGAAGAAGAAAACACATCCCAAGATCCACCCAAACTCCCTACAGAGTTCTATGGGCGAGGTGAAACCATCTTGCATAGGATGGGATATGAAGGACAAGGCCCCATCGGCCTCAGAAAAGAGGGGATCATCGAACCTATACAACCCTCTTCCTCCTCTTCGGCTAGAAACACGACTGGCCTAGGCTACAAGGGTAAAGGTAAAGCCAAAGAAAATGCCTGCCTAGTGGAGACAATTCAAACACTACAAGGGGATAGTGATGCAGATTCAGATGATTCCAATCAGTATGAATGGGACGAGCTGACAGAACACTCCTACGATGATAAGGAGATTGATACCATCCAAACCCTTAGCCCATATCATGAGAGACAAACGCAATGGGACAGACCACTGGAGTCTGATTTGCCCCTCCCTGAAGTTATGACTTTCGAGGAAAGTATAGATTCCATTGCGATAAACAACCTGGAAGAAAGTACCACCCAGAACACTACCCCCACCTGTGCTCCCAATATTTCCATCCACACTATCAACGAATCAGGTCTTTCATCCGACTCCCTTCCCCTTTTACACCCTGAACTTATCGACTGGGACCTGAAAGGGACCCCTCAATTAGATGTGTTCCAGAACGATGATGCCTACATTGACTATATGGGACTTCGAGATCATTTACCAAAAGGAGATCATAAAGCCGGTTTCACTATCGAACTCAATACTGTAGCATACTTTGGGGAGGGTGCCAAGCCTTCTAGTCGCAAAAATGTAAAGATCAAAAAGGGATCTGACGGTGAAAACTGCCATGCGGCAGTGTCAGATCATAAAAAAGTAAAAAGAAAGGACGTATCTGAAGGTGAAAACCCAACTGTGGCACCTGACGATGGATTGCTTGACACCCTCCCAAGTGACATGTATCAAGAAAGGTCACAGATCGTGGTAGAGCCAACAGAGCCAGTAAACATTGGAACCGAAGAGCAGCCTCAGATAATCCACTTTGTAAAATCTCTCACGCCGCCTGAGAAAACCAAGTTTGTGCCATTCTTTAAAAAGAAGAGAGGTAGCTTTGCTTGGTCATATGCCGACATGCCAGGTTTGGACCCAAACCTGATTCTACATCACTTGCCATTGGATCCAGGGGTGAAGCCCGTAAAGCAAAAACTGAGAAAAATGCATCCCCATATTGCCCTCCTGGTCAAGGAAGAACTCAAGAAATTGTTAGACGTGGGGTTCATCAGGGCCATTGATTACCCCGAATGGATATCAAACATCGTGCCAGTGTCTAAACCAGATGGCAGGGTGCGACTATGCAACGATTTTAGAGACTTAAACAAAGCATGTCGCAAGGATGACTTCCCCTTGCCTAACATCGATATCATAGTCGACCTCACGGCGGGACATACAATGCTGTCACTAATGGATGGATTCTCAGGGTACAACCAGATCAAAATAGCACCAGAGGATCAGCACAAAACCGCTTTCACTTGTCCTTGGGGTACCTTTTGCTGGAATGTCATGCCGTTTGGGCTGAAAAACGCAGGTGCTACATATCAGCGAGCCATGACAACTATATTTCACGACATGATGCATGTGACCATGGAAGATTATGTTGACGACATCTTGGCAAAATCACTCACCAGGGACTCACACCTAGACACATTAGAGAAAGTCTTCCAACGGCTAGACCAATTCCAAGTAAAATTGAACCCGAAGAAATGTGTGTTTGGGGTCACATCAGGGAAGCTGCTAGGCTTCATCGTGTCAGCAAACGGTATAGAGGTAGACCCGGCCAAGGTCAAAGCAATCATGGACATGCCTCCGCCCAAAACTCTAACACAGTTGAGATCCTTACAGGGCAAGCTACAGGCCATCCGCAGGTTCATCTCACAGTTGGCCGACAAATGCCATCCTTTCAGCCATCTCCTACATAAGAACGTTCCATTTAAATGGGATGAGCAGTGCGAAGAGGCATTTAACAAGCTCAAGGAGTACCTCACGAATCCTCCTATACTCATGCCTCCGATCCAAGGAAAATCTTTGATCCTCTACATATCCGCTACACCTACTACTCTTGGGGCTCTCCTAGCGCAGCAAGACTATGAGAACAAGGAAAGAGCTGTGTACTATATCAGTCGAACCCTAGTGGGCTACGAGTTGCAGTACTCACAGGTGGAACGTTCATGCCTTGCGGTGGTTTTTGCCTCACAAAAACTCCGACACTACATGTTGGCACATCCTGTCAAACTCATTGCCAAGATCGACCCACTAAAATATCTTCTCAGCAAAGCGGCTCTCACAGGTCGACTAGCCAAATGGGTTATGCTTCTTAGCGAATATGATATAGAGTATGTGGACAGAAAAGCCGTCAAGGGGCAAATCATCGCGGACCAACTAGCTGAGGCACCATTACAGGACACTTCACCAATGCAGTTTGAGTTCCCCGATGAGTCTTTATTCACTCTGTCCACATCTCCTTGGAAACTCTACTTCGACGGGTCTTACACCAACCATGGATCGGGGGCAGGCATCTTGTTCATCACTGCCCAAGGCGACACAATTCCAAAGTCCTACAGGTTGTTATTTCCATGCACTAACAACATAGCAGAGTATGAGGCTTTGGTAATTGGTCTCAAGATGGCCACTGAGTGGAAAATTCAAGCACTACATGTCTATGGTGATTCTCAGCTTGTCATAAACCAGGTCAACGACGAGTATCAGACCAAAGATGAGAAGCTCATCCCATACAAGCGAATGGTCGACGATCTCAAAGAACACTTTGGGACCATCTCGTTTGAGCAAATACCCAGGATAGAGAACAAAGCAGCCGACGCAATGGCAACCATAGCCTCTCTTCTTGAGATACCTGAACAGGAGTCACGGTATGAGTTCCTAGTGGAAACAATTCGACAGCCGGCTTATGATCTCCTTGAAACCCATTCCATCTGCCACCTAGTGGGATCTGATTCACCTTGGTACGGTAAGACCTACACTTACCTCAAGGACAATATCCTTCCTTTGGACCTCTCTTCCAACCAAAAATGAACCTTCATCCGACAAGCCTCCCGCTACACCATTATCGCCAATACCCTTTACCGACGTGGTCTGGATGGTACTTTACTCCGTTGTCTAGAACAGGAAGAATCTATTACTGCCTTGCGAGACGTGCACGAAGGGATCTGCGGAACACACTCCAGCGGTCCTTCCTTAGCTAAGAAACTCATGCGTTTGGGTTATTACTGGCCCAATATGGAAATGGATTCATATCAGTTCGTTAAAAAGTGCAGACAGTGCCAGATACATGGGAACCTGATTCATGCACCGGCTCAGGAGTTGAGACCTCTAACGACACCCTGGCCCTTTTGCCAGTGGGGACTAGACCTCGTAGGAAAGATCCATCCGCCTTCTTCCAACGGCCATAAATTCATCATAACCGCTACTGAATACTTCACAAAGTGGATTGAAGCCGTTCCCTTATCAACCGTCACAGGAAAGCAAATTTCCTCTTTCATTCTGAATTACATTATCTGCCGATATGGCATCCCTTCATCCATCATAACAGATAACGGGAGACCTTTCAAAAATCAAGATGTCCAGGAACTTTGTGAACGGTTCAAGATCCAACATCGCTTCTCCACCCCATATTACCCCCAAGGTAACGGCCAAGCTGAGGCATCAAACAAAACCATTCTGAAACTCTTAAAGAAGACTGTCAATGAAGCCGGTCGCGATTGGCACGTCCAGCTCAATCCCGCTCTGTGGGCCTATCGAACCAGCATACGCACTCCCACAGGTGCTACACCTTACGCCCTCGTCTATGGTTCCGAAGCCATCCTTCCCATTGAGGTCGAACTCCCATCCCTTCGGGTGTCGTTGAAAGGTCTCATATCAGACGAAGAGTACAGAGTCTCCCGACTGCAAGAGTTAGAACTGCTAGAGGAACGGCGCCAGAAAGCTTTTGACCATCTCAAAGCCTATCAACAGATGATGTCAAGAAGCTACAACCACAAGGTTAGACCGAGATGCTTCAAAGTTGGGGACCTCGTCCTAAAAGAGAACCCTTGCAATCAGCAGGACAGAGAAAAGAAAGGTAAGTTCGAGCCTAACTGGCTTGGACCCTATGTAATTGTATCAGCTTACGGATCGGGGGCATATCAGTTGGCCACATCAGAAGGTGAGTTGTTTGATGATCCCATCAACAGCATGCACCTTCGCAGGTTCTATACCTAAGAGAACCCCAATGCAAGGGGGCACAATAAAGTCAAAAAAATCATAAAATCCAAAAAAAAAAAAAAAAAAAAAAAAAAAAAATCGTCCTTTGGTGAAAACTTGGCAAACAGGCGCCTTGGATAGGTCTCATGATGAAAACCTGGCAATCAGGCGTCATGTTACTTTCTAGCTTCTCGTGCAAATAAAAGCAAGTGATGAAAACCTGGTACACAGGCGTTACTTGTGACGAACCGCATTCTCCATCTTTGGGAATCCAATCACCTTGAGCCCATTCTCCCTCTGTTTTCCCCCATTCGACCCGTATCCATCCCACAATAAACACGTGACAGTTACCTATCATGGCTTGATACTCAGCTTGTGGCCTTGTCAACCAAGGTTTTGTCCCATATCGTCCCCTCGAAGTGAGCCTAGCGTAGTGTCTCTCGTCAATATCTGCGGTCCGAATCCGTGAACTACGTTGCCTCTGCGCCGTCACGTAGGCAAGGCCATTATTCTAATGCGCCCCCGAGGCTTCCATCTCTCCCAAAGTCCCATTTGTCTCCCCTCTTGTCTTCATTCTTGTCGTCTTTCTTCTAGTCCATCCATGGTCCATTAGGGTTTACCCCGAACTACGTTGCCTCTGCGTCGTCACGTAGGCAAGGCCATTTAGCAATGAGCCCCCGAGGCACTAGGTCAGTCCCTTAGGGTCCGTCTTCTCAATAAGGATAGTGCAAATCTTCTCACCAAGCAAACAAATGCGAGCAAACACCCGCGCTTCAAGCAGAAACCTTGACTATGACCATCTTAACCTATCCAATGCAAAGCAAATACCCAAGGTCTTCTAAATGATTTTATGCAAATTAAGGCAAGAAATAAACACATATCAACGCAAATATGCTTTGTAGACCAGAAACAGGGTTAAATTACAGAGTCTTGATTTTTGCTATCATACCTTCCTATGCAACTCAAGGATGCCAAAAGCTAGAGATGCTATGATGGGGGCATGATTACTTTCTTTGTTTGCTATTTGGGGATTAAACTTTAGTAATGTGAAGCCTTGTCTTAGGACGTGATCGGCAAAAGATCACCGAGGACATCAAAGGTCTAACATGAACGGGGGCAATCCTTGCTTGTTGAAACGCAAGAGGTACTCAGGTCATCTAGATTCAATTTTGACTAGATGCTTGTCTTAACTTGCTAAATCACAATCCATGTAAGCGATACTCAGGTCATCTCGGTTCAATTATACCTCGATGCTTGTATTCACTTACAATATTTCAGAAAAATACCAAAAACAAAATGCCCAATGATGAAATAAAGCAATCTAAAAGCAAAGCATCCGTCCTATATCCATACACCCATCCATACAATCCTCATTATTCAAACTATGCAGAGTAACGATATCAAGAAAAATTCCTAAGTCATTCTTTCGCAACCATCCCTCTGTCCATCATGACATTCTTCTGTCGATAGCGTACATTTGGACATCACAAAAACAAGGCATATAGGAGCATATCATATCATTCGTAGAAACTAGTCATGCACATGATTAGGTTAGTATAGTACATCATCCAATGCATTAGGTCACCAATACATTTGCAAAAGCCCAGAAAATCAAACAACATAGCTAAGTGCATCACATATATAGTTACATCACCCCATAGTACTCATGTTACAAATGCATACATTCAAAGCATCACATCATATAAATATCCAATAACATCTCACATATCTATACAACATCGTAACATAGAAATCATGTTCCATACACACATCTGCATTAGCCCATTTACACAACACATATACAGCATCATAACATAGAAATCATGTTTCATATGCATACATTTGCATCATCACAAGAACATCATATTAACTTTGCATTCATTTGTCACATTAAATCATGTATAGACATCATATAGCAGCATATCAAAGTATTTATCATATAGCATCATATAAACCATCTAACTATGCAATAGAACCACATCATGCAATAGAAGTAATCATCTCATAAACGCATGCAATAGATACACAAAGCTGCATCATCATCCATACTATCATATACAAGGATGTCCAAATGTACAATATCACCATCTCTCTCAAAATCAAAGTGTCCTATACAATATACGTCTAAATAGACGGTGATACATGTCCCAAAATGTACAAAATCCAGTCTCTGACTACCCCTGCGGCTGTGAGCCACCACTGCCGGCTCCTGACTGCTGAGGTCCCATGACAGATGCCCCTGACTGAGATGGACCTGCTCTGTGAGCCACCCCAGACTGAGTCCTGAAACTCCCTGCCCTCTGGCTCGCTGACACGGCACCATGGTACAAGCCTCGGTAGTACTGTACCTGCTGCTGTGCTCTGGCTAGGTCTGTCTGTGCCTGTGCCAACTGCGTCTGCAACTGGCCTACCTGTGCCTGTGCCTGCTGCACCTGCCCAACCAAAAATGTACTCGCTACATCTGTGCCCATGGCAGCTACTGCTGTGTCCCTCTCTACTCGGATCAGACGTACCCGAGCATCTGCCATGTCTCGCTCGCGAGTCAAACCAGCGATCACTGCTGCATCTGTATCTCGCATCCTCTCCACTCTCCTCAGCTGTGCCTGCAGCTCCCGCACCTGTCCTCTCAGGCTGGCTATGGTCCTGTCATGTGCCTCACCCTGCACTGGCCCCTGTGCTGCCCCTGCCTGTCCTAGCCCCTGCTGCTGGGGCACCTGCTGCTGTGGTACCTGCTGGGGTGGTGGCATCTGTGCCTGCTGCTGTCCCTCCCCCTGTCCTGGCACTGCCTGCCCAGCCCGGTCTATCCTCCTCCGCTGCCTCGGCCTCTCTGCAGCTCGGCCACCACGTCCTCGTCCTCCTCTAGCGGCCCTCCGCCCTGGGCCAGCCTCTCCCTCCTCCTCTGAGTCCGCCTCGTCAATGCGAGGCACCAGCATACCAGGTCCTGAATATCTCGGAAATGGATGTGCAGTAATCCAATCCTCATACTCCTGTGTAACCCCAGCATCTGCAATCTCTCGCCTCATATCCCAGGCCACATAAGGCAACTGCCGGAACTCTGCCAGAGCCTCCTCGTAAGAAGCCATCGGCCCCCATCGGACCCTCTCTGCATGCGTCCGTGCAAACATGGCCTGTCCCTGCGGCATGCCCTGTCTCCTGCCGAACTGTCTCAGTACTCGGCCCACCGTCTGCCTCTCCAAGATGTGCCGTGTCCGGCCAATCAACCACCTGGTCTGGAAGTAGAAAGGCAGCTCGTCTCCCTCATCGTCCCAAGGCTCGCAGTCCAGATATGGTCACCAGACGACCACATCTATCCCATCCAATGTATGCCTCCAATACTCTAGCTTCCCCAGCCTGTGCTGGGAAATCACTCCTGCGTAGCCATAGCTGTACGGCTCTCCCCTCTGCCTAGCAAAGACACATATCGGCCTGGTCACCGCTATGTGCTCCCACAGCCAAAACTGTAACAGCAGCACCCCAGCCGATAGACTCGTGCTGCGGTGGTACACCACCTGATGCATGTCGTGGTATAAGTGAGCTAGCACGCAAGGTCCCCACGCGTATCGAGTACCCTCAGTCACCATCCGCTCCATAATCCTGCCCCATCCAATGGGGAACTCGTGCGATCTCCTGTCAGGGCATACAACGCCCGCAATCAGTCCAGCCACGATCCCAGGGAAGTAGTCGTAGCAGTCATAGATATCCTGCCAAGGGATGACCTGTCCCACCAGCTCGGGATCATCGAATACTCGCTGACACTCGGCGAGTCCCGCGTCCCGCTGTGCGTCGTACTCCACCAACTCGCCTACCACGGGCAAGTGCAGTATCCTATAGACGTCCTCCAACGTCACAGTCATCTCTCCAGTAGGGAAGTGGAAGGTCCCGTCCTCGCTGTGGAATCTCTCCACGGCAGCTGTCAGCAGTCCTCGGTTCGCCCGCACCTCGGGCATAAAGCAAACATAATCTAGGCCCATGGCACCAAGCGCCACCCTGTCAGCCTCCGTCAACATATGTCTCTGCAATAGAGGCATAGGGAACGTCTCCCTCGACTGCAATGTCTCTCGTATCTCCTCCTGCAAGCACGCAAAGCAAGACGTCAGCCTCAAACCGCATATACCATACTCAACATATCTATTGGACTATATCAACTAAACTTAGCATTTCAAATTGATCAAAACAGCACACTACATCTCTTGACTAGATTCCTGCAATCTCGGAGATAGCTCATCGATTCCTGCGTCAAACAGGACGCTAATCGAGTCAGTTTGGCTAAGTAATTTGCCATCCCAAGCAAAAGCGCCACTACAGGTGGTAAATGCGCCATTTCTGGTATATGCGCCGCAACAATCGACGTATGCGCCGCAAAAATACATATGCGCCGCTACATGCCACATATGCGCCGTTCTAACGCATGCGCCGCATAAAGCAACGTATGCGCCGCTAAATTACGGATGCGCCACAGGAAGTCACATATGCGCAGTTTCAGCAAATGCGCTGCTACATTTCACGAATGCGCGGCGCAAATACAAAAGCGCCGCTTAATTACGAAAGCGCCGCCAGAGTGCACACATGCGCAGCTTTCACGCATGCGCCGCCGAAACAGGCATATGCGCCGCGAAATCACAAAAGCGCAGCTTCGCGGGGCATATGCGCCGTTCTGCGTTTCGGCGCATTCATTTCACCTATTTTCTATGAGCATTTATGACACCTAAACTCGACCCTAGGAGAATTTTTTTGAAGCACATACCGGGGGTCCTGCCTCTGCTGGCCGCCCGAATCGTCGGACTCGCTCGAATCGATGCTCCTCGCGTGGAATGTCTGCTGCTCTGGCCGCCATGCTGCTCTAGGTTTGCTCTGAGCTCTCCTTCTCCAATCCAGATCAACCAAGGGTGCAAATGACTATTCTTGTGGACCCAGCTCCTATTTATAGCCTCCAAAACCCTAATTCTGGCTAGGTGATGACTGTGACTACCTCCCGTGTCCGTTTTTCCTCCCGTTTTCTTCCCGCGTCCCTGACCGCGTCCCTTTTCCTCCAACCTATCCTAACCCCTTCCTCGTCGTGAGATCGTCCGTCTCCAAAACTTTCGCCGTTTTTCCCGTCCAATCTCCCGAGGGGGCATCCTATCGTCATTTGACCTGTACCAGGGCAAACCGGGGCATGTATCATCATTCAGACTATCAATTTCTTTGAAGCAACGCTGTAAACTGCATTGCATCAAAGAGGGGCAAAATGTATACGCCTAAAAATGACACAAATCATCCTAAATAAATATTCTAAATATTTATTCCATTCTTCTATTAATTAAATAAATATTCCAAATTTATTTAATCAATTCACTATCTCACAATTAAATAAATTCTATTTATTTAATTAAAATCCTTCCATTCATCCTTCACAATTAAATAATTATAAATTATTTAATTAAGCCTAATTCCTCTATCCTAAAGTTCTAAATTCAAAAATCCACATCACCTCTACACCTCACCTTTTTCCACCTCACCTTGTCCACCTCACCAGGTTGCACATGTAATTAAATATATTTAATATTTAATTATCTTATTTTCCCTCACCCACATGGCCTATTTCTTCTCCAATCAGAGGTCAGTTAACCAATCAATCAAATCTGTTAACTAACCTGTCAGTTGAGTCAAATCCTCAATCAATTCAGTCAGTTCCACAATCCACTCTTCTAACTGATCAATCAATTCTGTTAACAGACCAGTCAATGGAGTTAACTCTCCAATCAGTTTTGTCACATCCCACCTTTCATGATGGAGCTGGGACACTTGTCACATTTCCACTGGTTGCACATTCCTCAACCATCCTCAACCGTTGATCTTCATATCTTCTCTCAACCGTTGATTCCTATTCCTCCGGGTCTATAAATGAAGCTTCATCCCTTCATTCTAATCATCCAGGCTTTTGACATCGTTACTCTGCAGAAATATCACCAGCGCGCCTTTGGCACCCATTTGTCATCCACAAGCTTGAGATCACCATTGTTGCATTGGAGCTCACCTTCATTGCATATCACACCATAGTCGTTCACCATCGACTTCCTCCAACAGCTTTTAAAAGATTGCACTCTCTGAGGGCTCATCTCATCTGCGAAAGGACGATTCGTGATAGGCGAACAACAGAAGTTTCGAAACGGAAGAGGTTTACTGTGTTTGTTCATTGCTTTGTTTATTTAATCTTCTTTGTTTCTCCATTCTGTTGATGTTTGGGTCATCTGTTATTCATTTGATTGATGCACTATTTTACCCTCACAACTTTGACGATATCTTCTGCATCCGGACTCCTTTTTGGGTCTCGTTATTTTTTGAAAGTGCATGTTTTTATGTGTACTTCATCATGGTGCTATCAATTTCCTCTATTTCTATCAGAGAATTGTATTTTTAGCAAAAAAATAGGTACCTACGTAGGGTACCTGTGCAGGCCTTGCACAGGGTACTGTACCTGCGCTATAGGTTTGGGCCCCGCACCCACATTGGGCCTGTGGTCCCCTAAGGGGCCTATGGACCCCTTTTGGGGTTGTAGAAACCCCTTTGTGGGGTTGCGTGGGGGGTTTAACCCCTCCAACCCCTATTTATATTTTTAATTTTTTTTAAAATAAAAAAATTCTTTGTTTTTTTAATGTTTTTTTTTTTTTTAAACACCATGCAATTTTTAAATGTTTTTTTATTTAAAAAAAACATGCCTTTTTTGTGATTTTTTATTAAAAAAGCACATGCAAGCCCTGTACTTGGAGATTTTTTTTAGCAGAGGTTCTACAACTGGAGGATCTCCAAATTTGGAGGTAGTTTTTCTAAATTTGGCTGAGGTTGCTTTTTTGCCAAATCTACCTTTCACCGTTGGACTTTTCACTTTTGCACTCCATCTTCCAGAGGCCATATCTCAGTCATACGGTGATAATTTTTCAGTGCAATTTTTTTGGAAAAGGGGTAGAATTTCATGCTCTTCGCAGTGGTGTAGGTGGTTTTCAATTTTGACTTCTAGTTTTTTCTAGAAATTATTTTTCACAGTGCTCTTGCTATGCAGTTCTCATTTTGGAGATTTTGACAGGCCATATCTTCTGCATCCAGACTTCTTTTTGGGTCATGTTTTTTTAAAAGTGCATGTTTTTCTGTGTACTTCATCATGGTGCTATCAGTTTCCTCTATTTCTGTCATAGAATTGTATTTTAAGAATGTGGTTCTTTTTTAGACATTGTGAGCTTCCATTGTATGCAGTTCTCATATGTAAACGCACTGAAATAAAGTGCCTCAACATTGTACATATATTCTTGAGATCTTGCACATCATTTTGTGCCTTATTGTACTCGCACTATGATATAAAGTGCCATGGGGGTTGATGTTTACCTTTTGTTTTGCCATCACACCTTTGTCAAGTGAGTGCCCCTTCCACGACAGCAGTGAATCACATTGATTCTTGCCTCATGCGTGTGTTCCTTGGTTTGCACACCCTTTTATTTGCTGGTGCTTTCATGTTTGCACGTTTAGATGTTCTTGTTTCTTCTACATGCACTTCTTAGTTTCACATAGTTTCAGTGTACTTGTCATGGCTCTCCCTTGTCCACATTATGGGGGGTTTCTAATGTTACTGCTAATGCTTCCTTGGTTTCGTGTTGGAGTGAGTTATGTATCTAGTATTTGTTCCTATGTACTAGGCGGATGCATCATACATCAGTGACTGGTTACCCATGCATTTCGGTGAGATGGAGCATTTACCATATGGACACTCTTGTATTCCTTTTGTGGAGGCGACCTATTTTCACTTGATCAGTTCCTTAGACTTTTAGTACCTATGCCATTTGTATCTTCGAGTTCCAGATGTTTCACCTTTATTTGCCATCTGATTCGAGTAGTTTCGTTGGGGACACTCATGCAGATTCTGGTCTTCCTGATTCTAATCTTCATCTTATTTTAGAGGAGGTTCTTCTTTCAACACTATAGCAGTTAGTCTTCGATAGTGTTTGCAGCTTCTTCATGCTTCAATGGAGTTCTTCATGTTCATCTTCATGTTCCTATTCTTTTGGGACATCTTTTATGGAGGCTTCTTAGTCCTTCTCTCTCTCTCTCTCTCTCTCTCTCTCTCTCTTGTAGGGGGGTTTGTTCTCTCTTTTAGGGAGGATTTTTTCCCACGTGGTTTTCTCCTTTTCTCTATTTGTGAGAGACTCTTTTGTACATGGGTACCTCATCAAGCTTAGTTGTCGGGACCCATCTTTGCTTTCATGCATTTGTCCTTAGTTTTTTTGCTTCTCCATAAGTTCATCTTAAGGGGGGGTGTTAGAGTAATAGGTTCTTTACTTAATTAATTTAATCATATTGATTAATTAATTAATTAAGTCACCTTTACTTTATTTCACTTAAGCTAACTTAGGAATCTCACATAAAGCAAGTTCTCTCATGTAATTCATTAATCTATTTCATTAATTGCATCCTTTTTTATGCAAATTGCTCTCTTTGCTTTTTCTCTTGTGGAAGGTTAATCTTAGGTTTTGCAGGTGTTCACTGGGTCCTATGAGGTTGGTTTCACAACTTCTACAATTATTAGTGTTCTTTAGGAGACTTTATCATCAAAATGTGACTTGTCCGCCTCTGTAGATCTAGGTGATTTGGCTATCTTTCAGAGGTTGGGTTTGGCTGGTTGTGGCATGAGGGTCCCCTCTTCCAGAGTGGGTCAACAAGCCAAGAGCAAGGTTTGATAAGATGGTTGCTAGACGCCTCCTCCTCATGATGTGTTGAAGATTAATACAGATGGTTCTTCCAGAGGTAATCCTAGGCATGCTGTAATTGGGGGAGTTGGTAGAGATAATTTGGGGGTTGTCCAATTTTTATTTTCTTTGTATAAAGGACAACATACTAATAATTTTATGGAGGCTCTTGCTATCATTTATGCTCTAGAGAGAAGTTGTGCCCTTGGTTGGAGAAAGATTATTTGTGAATATGATTCATAGGTTGTGATCGATATGTTGAATAAGCAACAGATGGAGGGAATGAACTGGCAGTTGGCCATGGTGGTCAACCAAATTGTGAGGCTTTGTAGATCTTTGGATTCTGTTACATTCTACTATATTCCTAGGGAATGGAATAGGGTAGCTGATTGTTTGGCAAAGTGGGCTTCTGAGTAGATGGGGCTGTGGAATGTTGAGGACTGGCAACACTTGTCCATATAATATTCTGGGATTTTAGAGGAGCTCATTTCAGAGGACATGAGAAATTATTTGGGGGTTTTGAGCGGGACCTGACTGATTGTTTTTTCTTTCTTATTGTTTGGCCTGCTAGCTTTTGGTGCTTTGTACTGATCTTTGCTAATTAATAATTTTTTACCCCTTTTTAAAAAAAAGGTAATACTAATAATAACTAGTTAGACAATCTTGATTACAATAGTAGTAATAATAATACATAGATCCAACTATAAAAATATTATAGAATATATTTTATAGATTTTTTGTAGTGTACTAAACTATGTGATGTTTTTCCAAGATTCAATTGCGTAATTTTTGAGTCAGTCTCATTAACTCATATTTCATGAGAAGTGGTTCATAAAAACCCATCTCTCATGAGTATGAATGGTCCATTTAACACTCATTGCAACTACGTGATTCTTATATAGGTGAAGCATCAAAAAATCTTGGAAATTCACCCATCCTAGAATACTACTCCAACTCTAATGAACCTTCTAAGAGGGACGGTTTGTCCTTTTCGTATGGTTATGGCTTAGTTGAATAACAATGACTTTGTTGGGAGGGTCTCTGAGATGGATTGTAGGGAATATATCCCTAACAACAAGGATAGGAGGGAGGAGCTTCAGATTGAAAATACTCATAGCCCCTCTTGTGTGATCCAACCCTCACCCAATAGGTCTTCTCCTAAAAGGGATAAAGGGAAAATGAAGTTTAGGATGTGAGTTGGTATAGTCATCCTTTTGTTTCTTCTTAGGTTGGATCAACTTCTAAAGATGGATGTACAACTAGGTTAGTTAGCTACCACAATGTTTCTACAGATGGAAACAACATGAAAACTTAGTGCTCTCTAGAGCGGTTCAACTTTAACCTACCTTAATTTTCTTAAAGATGTTTCTTGCTCCTTTTAGGGAGCTATTGTGTGTGTTTTTTGTGCTCATTTCCTTTGTTTGAGATGTTGTATGTTTGCTAACATGTTGTAGTCTTTCCGATGCCTATTTCTTGTTGTTGCTTCTTGTTAAATTGCTAGGCTTTATTGACCTACTTTTATCTTTTGGATCTCTCTTTCATTTTGTAACCCATTATAAAAGGGTTTGGGCCCTTTCAAAAATTCACTTTTACTCCTAATAACAAAAATAATGACTTGTCCATTATTTTTTAATTTTGTTTGTGAACTTTAAGTGGACCAAACATACAAAAAGGACCACATTTTATTACATACATACATATATGAAATTAATTTTCTTCTATATTTTTATTAAAATTTTCATTATATTTATTAGTAATAATATTATTAAATGATAATGGGGAAATTTGTGCACCTATACTAATTCTCATTTAGTTCTATATTTATTTTGTGAGGACATTTTAATGTAATTATATATTGATAAATGGTGCAATCTTGTGTGAAATTAGGCTCATTCTTGAATCCTTTACATATCCCCACCTCCACAAGCATTCTTATACATTAACTCTATCTCATCCATTCTTGTACATTTTCCAATACATTTCACATTTATTGCACTTCCCATGTTTGGACATTCATTTCCCACACACAAATATTGTTCCTTATCTTGGGTCAATCCTATGAGCACAAGATCAATCTTGTGCCTATGGAACTAACCCTTGAAATTTTATTTTTTTACTCCTATCCATTTCTTTCTCACCATGAGTTGCCTTGGTACACGTTTTGCATGACTATTGCTATATATTAGTATTTAAACACAATCATTTAGATGTATTAATTCACATCCTAGAATCATTCAACTTTTTGGAGTTTCACAAAGTACTTATTAAAGGAACACTTGAATTGGTGCACTAAAAGGAACAACATTTACTTTAGAATCATTATCTAGGACATTTATACTCTTGTAGGTACTACTTGTCAATCTTTAGCATGACTATAAATCTAGTCTCTCCAAGGGGTTGACATAAGAGAACTTTACCTTATCAATCCAATGGCCTCCTCAAGGAGTTTTTTAAATACCATGAGTCTTTAACATTCAATGAACAATAAAATTTGAGAGAATAGAGGTGCAAGATTTACCAAATAGATCCACACTTGCAAAAGTGGCCCAAATATGTGAAGTTAACCTAGAAATAACTTCACAATTCTACACAAATTTATAGGATATGCATAGAGAAAGGATATCAATTTTCCCACATCCTAATATTAGAATTTACACTACATAAAAGTTATTTATTCACATCGTTTATATAATTAAGTACCTTAAGAATATGTTCCATTTACTTTCCCAAAATAACATTAATTGTTTAATTATCTAGTCACAACTATCACATTAACTAATCTAAGTTAATTTATATTGAATTGTAAATGTTTAATTTGATTAGCTTAAGTTAACATTAGGACAAGTTTATTTTTCTTTATAAAAATATATTAATTATGTTGAGACGCATTCCATAGTGGCAACAAGGCATGGAGCATCATGTCATGATTGTGTACATAAAAACTAAAACACGGTTAACATATATTTAAAAAACTAAAATTATAAAATAACTCTAAGTAAATAAAATAACTCTTTAAATAAATAAAAATAAAATATTTAAATTTTAAATAGTTCTCAAGTAAAATAAATAACTCTTAAGTAAATAAAATAAAATAAAATAACTCAAGATTTATATCTCGACATTTTTTAGATATATGTATTTAGGATATCTATAGTAGTTATTAATATTATAGATGTGTATATAGTTAATATGTATATATAAATTTTTTAATTTAATAAAAATATTTTTAAATACAAAATTTGTGGTGTAATATCCAATTTTTAATTTTTATTAAATAAAAATATTCTTAAAATTTAAATATTTTGTATAATATTTTTCAATTAGTAAATAATCAAACAATATTTATAAAATACTAGCATAGATATCTTAAATACATCTATCCAAATATAATGGTGAATTTTACACACCCATGCCATTTCTCATTTAGTTTTGTTTTGATTTTGAGGAAATTTCTTGATACACGTACATAATGACAAATGGCACAATCTTGTACAAAGTTGGGCTCATTCCCCTAACCTTTTACCCCTCCATACAAACACATGTTCCCATACACTTAGCACTTACCTTAAATCCTTATATGCACACAACTCCATGCATTCTCTCACATCCCACATTTATTGCACCTATCAATACACCTACTTCCACATAGTCATTAGCCACCTAGATTTGACCATTTGCCTACTTAAATGTATTTTTGTGGTTGCAAGGGTAGACTTGTCCCCACTATTTCCAAAATTTAAATTCAAATTTTGACTACTTAGCCTCATTCATCTTCTCCCCTTAAGCTAACTAAACACATGTTTAGAAAAATTTGATGTTATGTGCTAATATTTAAAGGAATTCAATGCATTCATTCTAATTAACCAAGTATCATTCTAGAGCATTAAAGGAGCAATCAATAGAGACACACTTGGATTTAGTGCACTAAGAAATGTAATGAATCTACATACATCATATTAGGAGGCTTGTTCATTGTCTTCAATCTTTGCACATATTTCAAGGGGTTGACGTATGAGAATTGTCTCCTTGCAATACAATGATAGACATATCAAGGTATTCATAAATACCACTAGCTTTGTAGACATAAGAAAAGGTAGAAAACATATAGGCATACCTATTAGATAGTTGAACAAAATTTTATTATGCATAAAGATGAATCTAGACATAGATGACTATTCTATAACTATGGTCATGTCCCCTACTTACAAATTCATCCTCTAATAGAGTATAGATCCAGTATAGATTCTAAAGTGAATATCAAAATACACCTATTTTAGGCTCAAAGCATCTAGATTTCTATGACATTCCAGATTACCTACATTTTTCAATCATAAAGCTAAGAACTCCTATATTCTTCATTTACTTTTCTAAAATAACAAGTACATTTATCTAAATTTTCACTCACCAACTATCATTACTTAACCTAAATTTGTTTGTGCTTATTTTCATGCATTTAATTAGATTAACCTATATTAACCCAAGTAAATCTTATTTTCCAAATTCCAAAATTATAAAATAAATAAAAGTTTATAACATATTACATGTTCCAAAAAGCCCAATTAAAAGAAAAAGCTTCAATAGCTCATATAAAATTTCAATCTTTTACCTATATTTTAATATATTATTTTATTTATTTTTATGAAGAAATAAATTATTATCCTAAAATTTTAGGATGTGTTTAGTATACTTTAAATTATGATGTAGATCTAATTGAATGATAAACAAACAAACAATTAAATTTAAATTCAATAAAAGTTGAGACTAAAAATTAGAAAATGGTAAAGAGGTTCTTAGTTGTTTTGATGTAATTGTCAATTATGTCTTTGAAATTAATTTTCAATATGTTGTAATCATTGATCAAAAACTAGATTTAATGATAGAATAATAGTCAAACAACAAAAGTGACATGATATAGAAAATTCTAATGAGGTGGACTATTTTGCAAGTTACATGATCTCATCCTAGTCACAACAACACTTGCGGCCTAGTCCTAATTGTGCAGCCATATCCTTTATTACTATTGATCTATTGTTTGTGTTCACCTACATTCTTAAACATGTTTTTTTAAGCATTTGTTGAGTCAAGAAGCACAATAGGGCTTGTTTTGAACTAAAAGTGAATAACCTTATCTTGTCTCAAGTGTAAGGATATCTCTTAAGAAGCAGTATAAATTAGAGACACATCTATACATGTGATGATGGTGTACTAATATAGTGATGAAGGATTATTCTTTAGATGTTATCTATTGAATCATATTACAACTTGAGTCTTTTCGATATGTATATATCACGTGTTACTAATAACATAAGAGATACTTATAAATACAAGTCCTTAATTACTCAACACTGTACTTTTACATAATGAAGTGGCATGATAATAACTATGCTATAAAGAAGTAACTAAAAGACAAATGATTCAATTGTTAAATAGACAAACTAGGTAAGTTGTGTTGCAAAGTCCAATCCAAAACACTGCCATGCCATGTGACATAATCCTAAAGCATGTACTCTTAATAAAATTTCTTAATAATGCAAAAATATATTTTCTTCCATAAGCCCCATTCCTTTGTACGATACTTCCCTCCGTACGAGATGCTTTTGGCATGGGCTCTTTAATAACGTGCAAAAATAGTTTCTTGTGAATGTTATCCTTCGCTTTTCATGTGAAATTCATTGCTAATGGTATCGTTTCTACCTAAAAGTCGGCTTCTTTTTCCTTTCCCTTTTTTTGGTCGTATTTTTTCAAGAAAATGAAATCCAATTTTTCCAATATAAAAATACCTTTTTTATTATTGTAAATGAAAACAATTTCTCTAAGTTTAATTTAGGTTAATTTAATAAATAAGTATATATTAAATTAATAATTTGAAGGTATGCATATTTTAAAATAATAAATATTAAAGTATGGAAATTAAATGTAAAGGATAAAGGTACTTAGTTTGGTGATTGAAGAATGAATATCTTCGATGAGGATTTTAGAATTTGATTTATTACAATCTTGGAAAAAATGTGTTCTTAACTTGTATCTTGTCTTGATATTAGAAAGTTTTGTTTATACTATGAGATGTCGAGTCTATGGATCAAGGTTAGATCTACGTTCATTGAAATACCTTGCACTCATAAAAATGATCTGGTAGTCTATGTATCTTTGCTTTGTGATTCCTTGATTGATCTTTGTCTACTCTATGTTTTTCTCTGATCTGAAGATTAGTGGTACTTAAAAATACCTTTGAAGTGATGCCATTATGTCACTAGGGGACATGTTCTCCTAGGTCAATCCTCGAAAATGTGTGCAAAAGATCGAAAACAACATATCTTAGTCATGCAAATGTTCCTATAATTAACATGCGTATCTAAATTCATTTTAGAGCACCAAATTGAAATGTTCCCTTCATTAAATATGAATGATAATGCTCATAATGACTAGGGAGGAGAGGATGTTATGAGATGTGAAATGAATACAATTGAATGCCTTTAAATACCAATTTATAACATCAAATCATGCAAGCATGTGTTAAGTCAGCCCTTGGTGGGAAAGGAATGGGTGGGAGTCAGTCAAAATTTGAATTTTAAAAATTTAAAATAATTTCAAAGTTCAAGTCCTCAACACGAGGTTGGCCTCGCATGCACAAAATGAGCCAAGACATGCAAGGGCTCATATTAAGACATATGATAGATGTATAAGGATAAGTAAATGGATAGGTGTAATAATGCATAAGTTGGGGGAGTATATCAGAGTGTGTGCCTAGATATTAATATGACAAGAGATAAGTGCATAGGAATGTGTGTGAGTGGATGGGAAAATTGTATGGTGAAGGAACCTGATTTTGAACAAGATTACATAATTTGTCACTGTAAGTTTAATAAGTCATTCTATCAAAATGGGCACAAAACTAAATGAGAAATGGCATGGGCATGCAAATTCACCATTACAATTATAAAGTTACATTATACTTAAATATGTTACATAACACAAATTAGCTATAATTTTAGCTTCAAATCAATTAGAATTTTTTAATTTACAAAGATGTTTATACATCACCTAAGCCTTTAAGCTCTTGTATCCTCATACAACTCTTGAGCGAAGGATGTGAAGTAAGCCCAGCCATAAAATAAAACCCTATCCACCTCAACCATCAACAAATCATGAATTGGCCAAAGACATCTATAGCCCATAGTCCAAGTAGCACTAAGACAAAAAACCAATTCACTCATATTCAAGTTATCCAAGTTCATTCATTCCGTTATAAGTTCATTAGGATTCATTAAGCCCATTGTTGGTTATAAAGGTACAACTTCAATTGTACTTACCAATTGAATTTTGTTAACCTCTCCTTAAGGTTTTTGTAGGTAGCCTTTTGGCCTCTCCCTTTAACTACTACAATATGTACTATCAACATTGGCATGCATTATTGAAATCTTAACATTCAATGGCTAGGATTAATTATAGCCTTCACTTATTATTATTTGACTATATTCTTTTAGTTATTTTTCTTTAAGGCTTAATAATTGTATTTGGGATTTTTTGGCTCAACCTAGCAATGAGAATCTTCCTAATGACAATTTCATACATGCTACCTTGTTGAAATCATGACATTGCTTAGATAGGCTCCTAAGTCTCCGAAGGATCTTTAACTCTTCCTTAAGGTTCAAATAGCTAGCACCTTGGCTTGAACAATCCATAAGTACTACAGTCGTAGTAACTACAAACTTGCTATAACCTTGTTGAAATCTCAATATTGTATAGCTAGGATTGGCACTACACAAACACTTGGTAACACAAACCATAAAGCACACTTTCCTAATTTTAGAGTCACTATGAAGATCCTTGGTCTAAGAACATCTAATATTGATGGTGAAAAAACCATCAAGTGATAAATCTAATTATTGCATTCCAATCAATAGGTTCAACCTCATACATCAAAGATAGTAATGCTACATGATGTGTTGTTACATCAACTATTGTAAGTAATTAAATAAAGAAATCTTAATAAGGAAAATAAGTAGAACATGAAAAATTAATAAAAATACTAATGATATTCATTGGGAAACACCAAGGATTGATGATCCTAATAATAATGAACTATGGGTATTCTCTAGTAGACTCCCATGTAAAGATAAGGAATAGTTGAGACCTTAAGAGAATTACTTAAACAATTTTGGAAAAATAACATAGAAGTTACCTAATCAAAGAGATGTAAGAAGAAGAATATGTTGTCAAGACTATGAACCACATCCTAAACATTTTTGGATATGAATTAAACACAATTTTACTCCAAGTTTGTAGATAATTATTCTCAAATAATAATTAGTCAATGGTATTTTGAGATGAAATAACCTTTTTATGTTAAAATAATTTACACACACACTACTTGTTGTAGGGTACATATTAAACTTGTTATGCATTATGATGTTTTATGACATATACATGTTACTTTGGATGCTAATGATATCATGCAGGAGTATATGATAGAATTTTTCCACCTAGATCAAAAGAGAGCTTATTTCATGTGTCTTTTGTGAAAGATGAGATGGACATATTTTTATAAGAAATCATGTTTGGATGGAACCTATGATAGTTGTGGTGGTTTGTGATGTTTGCAAAACTGCAAACACACAAAGAATACATATGTAATTAGAAATAAACTAGTTAGTTTTGGAAAACACAAGTCAATGGAATACACATTAAAAGATGAAAGAGTCAAAGAGGTGTAAATTATTGACTAAAAATTAGATGTATTAAAATTTATGGCTATATTTTGAGAGAAGATAGTGTATGAATATGTAAGGTACAAACGTAGAGTTCAACGATTAGATGATAAATTCAAGTTATGCAAGGACACATTTCCTCTTCATACTATTGTGTTGCCTATAGATTTTGCAAAGAGCTATACACTACAACCATAGAATGAAGTCCAATCACACTTACAACTAGGTATTTAGGTTTTCATTTTTATGCATATTGCATTTATGCATGCACTTGACATCACAAAGAAGGAAAAAAGTATCTTGAGGGAGTCACCCATTTATATATTAGTGATGATCATACATATTCTACTAAGTTTGTGTAAGGTTGTTTTTAAATGTTTACAATAATTGAGTGACAAAAACATCACATTTGATCAACACATTAAATGGTTAGATACATGTAAATTAGGATTCAAGAACTCATGGATGCTCTATTAGTTGGCCTAGCCTTATAGATATTGAATTATGTCATATCCACACTAACATGCCTTGTCAAAATCTTAACATTTAATAAGGTTTTAGTCTTCAGTTATCATTATTCGATTATGTGCTTTTAGTTAGTTTTTCTTTAAGGCTTAATAATTGTTTTTTTGATTTTTGGGCTCAAACTATCCATGGGAATCTTCCTAATGACAATTTGGTTCATGCTACCTTGTTGAATCTTGACATTTCTTAGCTAGGTTCTTAAGGATCTTTAGCTCTTTATCAAGGTTTAAACAATTAGCCTCTTGGCTGGAATGATCCATAATTACAACTATAGTAACAATAATCTCATTATAACCTTTCCAAACTCTCACTATTGTATATCTAGGATTGGCACTACACATGCACTTGGTAACATGAACCATAGAGAACAATATATTACATCTTAAACTACCCCTAGAAGGTTCCTAGTATACATATCCATTTGGTCAATTCATAGGTCTTACATTCTTTGGTGTACACTTAAGATGAAACAAGGGTAGGTACACATTGTGACCTTAATCTTATCCTATGTACTTGGTGTCCCCCTACTTGTTCTCATGTGATGTCATAACATAGGGGTCACTATACTATGCTAATTACCTTGGTGCTAGGTAAGGAATGTTATCTAGAAGCTTTTGGTCTTCCTATCAATTTTGGTTCTTTCCATAATTATCACAAGGGATTTAACATAGTTCCCTCTTATAGGCTCCTCTTCCCATTCTATGAGATAGTGAACTCACATGTTGAAGGATTCAGTTAAGTTTTTGGTAACTTTCTTAACAACTTAGTAGTCACCTTGCCAATATTTTAGCAATCTAGCAACTATACTATTGAAATATTGACACTACCTAATCAATGCCTAAGGTTTAATTAGCTATTGTATAATTCCCTTATCTTATAAACATCTAATTCTATCCTTTATGATTAGGGAGTACCTATAACCAAACTATGTTTTAAACCATGGGGAATTCATTTTTGTGAACTTCTAAGTTCAATTTGTTTAATCACATCCAGTTCAAATTGCATATGAATTCTATAAAATATTGTAATAGAATAAGATTATAAATTCTATCACTAGACATAATTGGATAGATTTAGGATATAATTGTGTGATTTTTAATCCTTCCAAGTATGATTACATCCTTCCAAGTGTGATTTCATCCTTCAAAGTGTGATCCAATCCTTCCTAGTGCAATCTCATCTTTCCTACTGCAATCTCATCCTTGTTGATGTGATAATATCTTGTAAGCCAAAAATTAAAAATAGAATATGTCTAGAATTCATGATGAAGAGAATCTTAGGGGTTGAGCAACCTTACCTCACCCAAAAAAGATTTCTATTTTCCTTGTGTTTTGTAGGCATTTGAAGTTCTAGTTTGAGTTTGAGTTTGTGGTTCTAGTAGTACTTTTGCATTAATTCTAATTATGATAATGTAGTAACATGAATCCATTTGGATGATCCTTTGTTTCCGCATAAATTATAGAGTCTGACATATAATCTAAACCCATGTCATATTGCCATAAACTAAAATGTTTAGCTAAAGGTGCATCAGAGTGCATTCTCTTGTTTATACTCTACATTATAGAATGATGCAATATTTCAAGGGGGGTCATTTTTTATAGAGCCTTATATTTTCATCTCTCTCTATTCCATAAATTTATAAAGGATTGGCCAATGAGAAGCATCATCAAAGGAGTTGAATTATACATTTGACCATTTTGGGTCATCATTTATCCTCATTGGAACTTGTATTATAGTGGTGACTCATTAGAAGGCCTAATTAGCCTTAAAATTATGAAAACATTATTGTGAGTTATAACATGCACATGAGATGTTATTCCTCTTTATTAGAAGTGTGCAATGAGGTTACTAAATAAGCTAGTAACCTAAAGAATCATCGTTGATTGAAGATCTTTAGTTTGAATGAGAGTAATTTGACAAGGCTCATGTGTAGTTAGTTGCTAGTTTGTAAAAATGATTGTTGTACGACTTTAAGTTTTGAATGTTGATATTTTTGTAAGGCTTTATGGCCTTGTTATCTCCTAATAGTGCACCCTTGCTGAGTGAACTCAGTGTATTGGTGAAACATTGGAAAGCCTCCCTGATTGTGGGCTCAGATAATGGAAGCTAACCTTTAGAGTAAGATGGCTCTTATGGTGTTCACCTAAACTACTACTAAACTGATATTTTGTAGAGGAAAGCGTAAGGAGGAAACATAAACTAAAAAACTAATTCCTAAGGTGATGCACCAAAATGTTATCTAAAACTTGTAAAGTTGCTTGTACACACAGATTCAATCAACAACAAAGCTTGGCATGCAAAACTCAATACTTATATGCCTTTGCATCAATATTTCATAAGGAGGATATAATGCATACAATCTTAGAAGGAAAAAAAACTTCTCAAACTCGAATCACCTGCATCTCAACACAACTTATAACCTGCAAATACATATACTTTCTGCACAAAGGTGCTACCAATGAGACACAACAACAAGGAATGAGATAACTACACATGTAATTGCATCAATCATTCAAATGCACACAATATAATAGAAAATTAAGAAGGCAAAAATGCTTATCTCCATTGATCTCCAAGGTGTAAATTGTCATACATGCCTGTAAAATGAGTTACAAATCCTATCTCATGCTGAAAGAACTCTAAAATGAGTTACAATAGCTACTTGAGAATGAAAAGAACTAACTCCAAAAATGATAATTGAAGTCACTATAAACTTCTCTCCACAGTTGCACAAAAGTAGGGACTAAAAATCTCCTTGGTCATGCATAACAATAAAGCCTATTTTTAAGCCCCTAAAAAGATTCTAAAAAGGCTTTAGAATGAAGAAAAGGTCAAGCCTTGACCTCTCCTACCATAATGACATAAAAAAACTATCCCTAAATGCTCTCCAAAGCTTTTAAAATCAAGTCAAAACCACTCCTATATTCCCTCCACATGTTTGCCCACTTCTTCCTACCTCCCCTATATGCTTGGATCAACTAAATCTTCAACCATATCCCCTTTGATCATAAATAGAAATCACATGCGCTTATCTATTTTGCATATACATAACATATATTAAAGTGCTTTATAATGCATCACTTTTAAATAATGGTTTACATCTAAAATTTGTTTCAGCCTATGCAAAAATAAAGGCAATGAGACCATTTGGTTTTACTTGCAAAATATACCAAAGGAAACTAAGGCATACTAATACATGGGAATTGATTTATGAAGAAGGCCAAAATTAGGGTAAAAGAAACCCTAAAAGAAAATTCGTGGCAAACACATTCATTTCACCTTTCATTTGTACTTTGTATTTCACATTCTGGGTGCCACCAAGGGTTTCAAATGGTCTTCGGAGGTTGCATCTGAAGGTTTCATGGAGATCTTATGCAAAAAAAAAATCAAGGCCGAGCTTGGGTAAGCTCTGTGTCAATATAAACTTTGCATTTCTTTTCATTCTCTATGAATAAAATGCTTGTTCTCGAGCTCTTTTCCTGCAAAAAATGATGAATATATTTTACATTTTGTGCATTTTTTTTATGAAAGTTGCTATTCCTTGAAGGACTGCCTTTTTGCATTCATTATGACTGACTTGTTAACTGTTCATATAGGCTCTGCTATCATCTATACTGAGATATCTGTATCTCTAGTTACTATCTGACTGTCCTTGTGTCTATTCTTTAGGTCTTTGCTCATGACCAAAAAGATGTTGAAAGTCAAGAACACTGAGAGGGGGGGTGAATCAGTGTTCCAACAATCTTTTGATGCACTTTAAATTTCAACGATTTTCCAAGATTAATTAAACAAAGGCACCACAAGCATATGAACAGTAACCATAAAAACATGACACATAGACACCAAGATTTTTACGTGGAAAACCCAAAGTAGGAAAAACCACGGAGAGGATTAGCTCTCAAATATATATTGCAATATTTACAAATAATGATGTTCAGGCTTGGTCACTCCACGGGCCTAGAACATGCTTGCTCACTGCCATAAAGAACAACTAGGTCTAGCAGGCTCACTGCCTCAACTCTAAATCTAGAAAGATTACAATAAGGGTTGTTAAACCCTAATAGCGGCTCACTGCTAGGCTCACTGACTTGAAGAAGAAGGCTCACTACCAAGTACAAAGCAAATTGCATATGAAAATTGAATATTGCATAAGCATCTGTCACTATGCCAGGGTGCAGTCATTTATCAACTGAAATCTAAATCCCAAGTCTTTATCACTGCTGATCTTCTAACTTTACTCTACTATTCACATACTTGCATCACACACACACCTTCACACTACTCACAACTGAAACTCATCACCTTTATATATCTGCATCATGATTTGATCCATAATCAGGTCGGCATCCAAGAGATGAAATGTGTACATAGAAAGATGTGACTTGTCAGCTTAATCCAATGCACTATTTATTATGCGGACCCAAAACTTTTCCCAAATGTGCTCATATAGGTCAGCTCTAATCATTCAATCACTTAGATAGATCCTTCAAACATTATCTCTTCTCCGCACAATGATTTATCATACTAGTCGACATGTTCCTCAAGAGCATGCTTGACAGGCTCATCTGCTGACTTACAACTTTTACTGCGAATCACCTAACACCTCAAAAACCATATCAAGGACTCTTTACACCTTTCCAAACTTACCCTCAGAACCGCAAGGCATGATATCATCTTACAGAGAAATGCAGACCATCAGAACTCAGACTCTGTCTTGGTCAAACTCTGTCAAACACTGTACCGATACTTAGTAGCTTGTAGCTATCCTTCCGATGGACTTCAGATCTCCCAACTCTGGAATTAGACACTTCATATACATGTTTACAACTCCTCAAAACCACATAGCACAATACTCATTTGCGGAAGAATGCGGACCGTTACAATGTGCCTTGTTCATTGTCTCTGTTATACCTCTATTCACCCAGACTTAGATATTTCTTCTAAGTGACTTCCGGAGGAAGTCAAGACTTAATCTATGGAGTATGACACCACCAAACAATTACTAACATCATACTTGAACCACATTACTAGATCATCATTTGCGGAAGCATACTGACCCACTTACTGTGTTCTATTCTGTACATACTCATACTTAGCCACTTCTACCAACCAGACCTGAAATATGATGTGATCTTCTGGAGTTGTGTCTCCCTGTCATGCTGATGAGATCTCTGAGCCTTGTTGCCATCAATGACAACATAGAAGTCCATACTAGAGCAGTGTCTCTTGCCAACAATCTCCCCCTTTGGCATTGATGGCAACACTTAGTGAAAAATGCTTGATTGCTCCCCCTTACTATATACACTTCATTCTCCTACTCCCCCTGAGATGTTTATCCATTTTTCACTGATCTTCTTCTCCCCCTTTGACATCAATGGCAAAGGGTGCTACCCGGAACCAAAAATTGTTAAAATTTCAAAAATTTATGTACTCAGCCGCATATTTACAAGTGCAATCTTCATCTTTATATTACATATGTTTGAGAATGTCATTGAATATGTTTTTAATCTGTGTCCACTCAACATCCCAACCTTTCTGGGCATTATCCAAAATTTGAATGTGTCCACTGTAGAGAAAAGATAAGGCTTTTGCCTTTTTGAGATCAAAAGGTGTGACTGTTTGTACAACTACCCTAGCCTCTGCGACAAGATTTGTCATTGAGTCTAGTTTAGGGCAGATTAGTCTCCTTAGTTGTCCCATTCTTCTTTTTATTTGATATTTCTGATTTATTAAATCAGTCAGGTCATTGTGAATGCTCATGACTTGTGCTTCTTTATTTCTTACTAACTCTATTGTTGGATGAAATTTCTCAGAGATGTCCATCAGTTTCTGTTCCAGCTCTTTGATCTTTTCTTCAATCTCCTGAGCAGCTTTTGGCCAGGATAGACAAAACTTGTATAGATCTCTGGCATCTTTTACAGCTTTCTGAATGTTGGCTATTGTATTATTTAATGAAATTTTGTCATTTGCTATCATTATTTTCAATTCTTCCAATCATTTCTTATCAAATTCTTGTCTCACCTTTGTTTCTGCAAATTTCTCAAAAGATTCAATTTGTTTACTTACCAAATTTATTATCGCCTTTAGATGACTTGCTGAGGGCATGGATGAATCCCTCTTGTAGGTGGGCAGCAGCTTCTCCAAAATCCCAGATGCTTCATCAATCAGTTCACTATCCTCAATATATGATTTTAACATCTCCTTTTGAGCCTTTGCCTGAACAATTGTAACCAACTTAAATTTCCATTCTGGTGACATTGAGTCCAAGTCTATTGGACCATGTAGAAATTCCATCTCATCCAAAGCTTGTTTTCTTTTCTCCAACAATTCTTTTGCAAGCTCTGCAATGTCTCTTGCTGTGACAGAGACTTCTTCTTTCTGGCTTTGCTCCGGACAATCTAATTCCATATCCTTATTGATGTCCTCTTCTTGTTCAGGTGGAGGATTTTCCACTATCAATTCTTTCTCAATCTTTTCTTTGTCGGTAACATCCTCATATTGTTGTTCCGGTGTGGTTCTAACTTGAGAGTAATCAATAGGTACCTCTTTCTCCTCAGATATTCTACCATTTGTACTTGTTTTTTGACCCAAATTTATTTTCGGAGCAGATGAATTGTCAGTAACATCAGTTTCCTCATTGACACTTGCAATGGGAAGATTGTGTTGTTTCAAATCTTTCAAGATGATCTCTTTTGATTCTTTCACCACTTTATCAATATCACCCAACATTAACAAATTCATTCTTGTTTTAGTTCTGAACTGATCCTTGGTCTCTTTTGAGATCATGGTTTCTTCTTCTGCAGTGATCTCCGGACGTAGTCTAGTCAACACATGTTTTCTTAACTCAATATCTTTAGCTCTAGCACTCTCCTTTCTGATGCTTAGAATATTTGCTAGACTTTCTGGGAGATCAGAGATGATCTCAATGAGGGCTTTGTTGAAAATGTTAAGATAGTTTATAGTGGCTTCTTCCAGACTTCTTTTGTCAAAATCACTATATTCATCATAGTGCTTAATCATGGGTTTTAGATTCCCATCTATAGTGACAGCCTTTACTATATCTGCAAGTGTTGGAGGTATTTTATGTCTTTTACTGGACCTCTCTTCTCCAGAGGATTTTTCTTTACTATTTCTGGAGGCTTTAATAGCCCTAGCTTTCATCTTCTTGTCTTCTTCATCTGACTCAGTCTCTTCTTCATCCTTCTCATCAATACTAACATATAACCTCCTTCCCTTTATCTTTTTCTTCTTCATTTGTTTGGTAGTGGATTCCTTTGATGATTTCTCCAAATTTGGTGATGATGTACCACCAGATGGAGTGGCAGAGCTTCTGGTAGTCCTCTGAGTCCTTTCCGATTTGTTATGCTTCAATTGAGATTCCTCTGGAATTTGTACCAACTCATCCTTTTTCTTCTCTTCTGCTACTTTCTCTACCTTTTTCTTGAGTTGTTATTTGGTTATGCTAAATCTTGCTACAATTTCTTCTACTTCTTTCGTCACTTTTCTAGAGGATTCAGGTTTCTTGTGTTCAACATACAATTTAACAGATATTTCTTCATATGTACCGAATCTTTCTTCCCTTATATCCTTAGGTTTACTCAACATATGTTGGGCATAATTGTCCAGTATCTGACCATCCACTTCATACCCCATGGGCATGATCCATACTTTTTTGGGCTCAACAACCTCCATCAAACATTGGTCCTTGGTAACCATGAAACAGATGTTGTCTTTGTATTTCTCAATGATTCCCCTGGGAATTCTTTCCCTAGACTGCATCAAAATCTGAAAGTTTTTGAAGAATCCCCATAGAGATACCTTTTGATCATTTTGACTACCTAGGTTACTAAGACATTGTCTTATTTGGACAGCTACTGGTTGATTACTTAACCAGATTAAACCCTTGTGATCAGGAAATTCATTCAGAAAGTAAAAGAATAAGCAGATAATGAGTGTACCAAATTTGAAAGGATAACTCTTACTTTCCTTGATTTTCTTTAGATTATCCATTAACTGAACCCTCAATAGTTTGCTTAAGTCATAATCAACATTTTCCTTAATCATCTAATATGTAGTGTAAATTACTATTTCTGAAACAAAGTTTTCTTTGCTAGAGAAGTAGATCTTATACCCTATGACCATTGAAGCAAAATTTACTACAGGATCGACGATATCATTTATCGTCATTGCCCTTTTATCAAATTGGGCTCTGGTAGCTTCTGAGACAGCTTGATTTTTAACTACTTTTAGCAATGGCATACCTCTGGTAGAATTTAATCTGGTAAATGCTTGGATTGCATCTTTTGTTATCTTGAAGGGTTGCCCCTTTCCTAGCCACATAAATTCATCATGGATCCTACTCAGTACGTAACGCAACCATTCATCTTCAACAAAGGTGGGAAACTCAATATATTAGATGAATTTCTTTTCTTTTAGAATTATGTGCTCTTTCTTTAGGTCAAACTGGTCATCACTCAAATGATTTCTATATAGGTCTATGAATCTGGTTCCACCATGCTCCTCTAGGGCAACATGAATGTATGCCCTAACATCTTCAACATATAAAACTTCGTGTGGTATACTTGAGAATGCACCCGTTTGATCGACTTCAGTTGCTTTATGAGGGTGTTTCTTGAATTTGGGTCTTGGCCTTTCAGTAATATCAATAACAAAAGGGTTTGCCATTTTTCACAATTTCACAGTTGGGTTAATAGAGCAAATACCTTGTTTCACTGAACTAGGGTTTCCTTTCTTCGAATCGCTTCAATTTCTTCAAATCTTGGTTGTCATTGTTTAATTCTTGCTTCAATCTTTCTGGATATCTGAAAGCGTCGAGTGCAAAGTGATTTTGATACTCAACAGATTTCCTTTTGACTTCTGCATGTCTTGACCTAATTGTCATTAATGCTTGTTTTAAAAAGCTGCCTAACTTTTCTTTTGCTAGACACAGAGGCTAAAAATCACTCCGTAAAGTGCCGCATTAATTTAATTCATTTCAGACTTTCTTCCAAAGAATTTTACTCATCAGATTCAACCTCAACCCTCCGTGCTAGATTTTGGCACCAACTTCCTGGCTAGGGAGTTTGGATTTTCAACACTGCTCCCCCTAAGCCAGTGCTCACAACTTATTCTTCAAAGAAGGTATCCGCATTAGATGTTGATGTGGATATATCCTCAATTGAAATTACTTCCTTATCAACCCAGATCTTGTCCATCTCTTCCTCAGTTCCAATCGGATCGATCTTTTCTTTTCCCCTCTCATTCCTCTATTTTGTTTTACCCCCTTTCTCAAGATAGTCTCTTCTTATGTTTTTGCTTCTGCAAAATATTCCAACATGTCCAAGTTTGTTGCAATTGAAGCATACAATGTTTCCTTGTACTTGGCTTCTTCCTCTGAATGAATTCATCCTTGTTCTGCAATGTTTAGCTAGGTGTCCAAGTCTATTGCATGTGAGACACTTGCCATTGAAGAATTGACCATTCCTAGAATAGTTTGGCATAATTCTGCGTTCATTTACTTTATGACCAGTCTTCTTACAATTGAAACATTTACCAGAGAAAGATGGAACATTTTGATTCATTCTACTTCTACATTGAGTATCCCTATGACCATACTTATTGCATTTATAACAATGACCATTGAAAGATGGGTACCTCTGAGTATTTGGATGTCTCACCGGAGGTCTTCTTCTTTGATTTTTGACCAGATGGTTTTTGCTTCTTTTTTCTTCAGATCTGTCTTGTCCTGAATTTGAGCTCTCTCCCTTTTCAAATCCCAAGCCTTTCTTGTCATCAAGATGTTTTTGACTGACCAATAACTCCTCAAGTTTTGTAGAGCTTATTTTAAACTTTTCTTCAAAGATTTTGGCTTTTTCTAGATCTACTTTTAGACTCATAATTTCTTTTTTCAAGTTTGACATAGCCTTTTGATTTATTCTTCACAATTTAATTTAGATCTTTTGTTTTTGTTCTTTCTACTTCCAAGAGATTCAGGGTTTCATTTGCTGATATTAATTGGTAACTAACCTCTTTGTATTTGTCCTTAAATTTCTTGACTTGTCCCTTTAGTCTTGCGATGCATTCATCAACTTCTTGCAATTTATTCTTTAGATCCCTGATTTATGCCTCAGAATTTTCAAGATCCATAAGAGCTGCTTCTAGTTCATCGTTGCTTTCATAATTCCCATATCTTCTTGCTGCCATGGTTGAACTATCCAAGATCTTCCTCAAGCTGTTAGACTTCTTCCAAGGAACCTCTCTCTGATACCAATTGTTGAAAGTCAGGGACACTGAGAGGGGGGGTGAATCAATATTCCAACAATCTTTTGATGCACTTTAAATTTCAACCATTTTCCAAGATTAATTAAACAAAGGCACCACAAGCATATGAACAACAACCATAAAAACATGACACATAGACACGAATATTTTTACGTGGAAAACCCAAAGTGCAAAAAACCACGGAGAGGATTAGCTCTCAAATATATATTTCAATCTTTACAAATAATGATGTTCAGGCTTGGTCACTCCATGGGCTTGGAACATGCTGGCTCACTACCATGAAGAACAACTAGGTCTAGCAGGCTCACTGCCTCAACACTAAACCTAGCAAAATTACAATAAGGGTTGTTAAACCCTAATAGTGGTTCACTGCCAGGTACCCGCAAGAAACTGGGTCCACATATAGGGGAAGTCGCGCGGGCAAAAAAAATGCCGCCGGTAACGGGTACCCGTTTTCAAAGAAACGGGTACCTGTTTAGGAACGGGCACCCGAGCCTAAACGGGTACCCGTTTAGCAACGGGCACCCGAGCCTAAACGGGTACCAGTTTAGTAACGGGTACCCGTATTCAAAAAATTATATATTTTAAAAAAAAGAGCTCTGCGGGCTCATTTTCACCCACAGAGGACGACAGTGACAGCGGACACCAAGAAACGGGTACGCGTTGTCAAGCACCAGACAAGGGAAACAACATAGTTTTTTTTGCCCTCTCACCTCCTCCCACCACCTCGTCACCCTCGAGCTCTTCCAGGTTGGTTCTCTACCTATCTTTAGCGTGTTTTAAATGTTTTTTTCCTAATTGTAGGGTTAAAATGAAAATTAGGGTTTTATTTGTTATTTAAGGGTTTTACTTGTTATTAGAATTTTTTGATTGTATGTTACTGCAAACCCTAAAACCAGGTTACTGCAAACCCTAAAACCATGTTACTGCAAACCCTAAAAAACTTAAACTATAAACCCTAAAAAACTGAAACTATAAACCCTAAAACCATGTTGTACTACAAACCCTAAAAACCTAAACTATAAACCCTAAAAAACCAAATTATAAACCCTGAAACCATGTTGTACTGCAAAATCTAAAAACGTAAACTATAAACCCTAAAAAACCAAACTATAAACCCTAAAACCATGTTGTCCTACAAACCCTAAAAACCTAAACCCTAAAAAACCAAATTAGTATATGTAATATAATGATAAAAGCGATAAGTTTGAAGATGAAATGTATCAAGAGGAGGCATGTAGATGCTTCAGTGTTGATGATTAACTTAGGGTACACTAAATGTATCAAGATGAATATTGAGGAATCATATAAAACTATATACCCTATTTTTTATTTGTCATTGTTGGCTATAAGACTATACCCTATCTTTGATATCTGTCATTGTTGGCTATTAGAAGTTCCTGTCTGATATGCCAGTAAGGTTGCTATCACCAAAAATATAAGACATAAAGTCTAATGGACCCAAATCATCTTCTTGTAAAACATTATGATCATTGATCTTAGGGGTTAATTTTGTGTCACTTAATTGTTAGATATATCAAAATTACAAGTATCTAATAATAGTTAAATGATATTCCTTTACATTTATTTGTGAACCTAACCATAGTTTTCACTTGAGTGTAATGTATATGAACCATATTAAACTCCTAGACTCTTTCCATTCTATGAAATATCACATTATTTAAGGGTCCATATTAAAATAGAACGATATTTGGTCATATGTATTTAATAATGGAATACCATAAGCCTTTTAAGATCCACATGATACTCACCAAAACTATAAGATATAAATTCTAATGGACCCCAATCATCTTCAAGTGTAAGGCACTATGATCATTGACTAGTGGTTCATTTTGTGTAACACAACTGTTAGATGTATTGAAATTGTATCCAGTAATAGTCAAATGGATTTCCTTTATATTTATTAGTGAACTTGACATTCCATCACCTAGGATTTTATAGTACTGGTTTGGCCTTTTTTTAATTACAGTTCTTAGATCTAATTTCTCACTTTTATCTTTTTCTTAAATAGATTTACCTACGGTTTGCATTCATGTCCTTGTTTATCTTTTCCTATCATATCTTGATTAGGGTTTGAGCATGTAAATAGTGATATATACCTTTTTGATTCAACCTATCTAGAAGCTTGGATAATCTTTTGTGACATGTGATCCTTCCATCCTTGATACCTTCATGATACATTTAAATGATGGACCAATGAGGATGTGTTTTCTATAGCCTGTGTTGTTCTAGTTATATACTTGTTTTACCTGCTTCCCTTGAGTCCATAGTGTTTATCCAACACGTTTGATGCACTATGGCCATAAGATTTTAAACTTGGAATAACAAATTTGCATCTATATTTTACTTCAATAAATAATTTTCTCTCCTCTTGTTTTAGTTTCACAATTAAATATGATTTAGATAACATCAATGTATTAACTAGCACCCAATGGTGACATTTGTAGACCTATGCTAATTCTCATTTAGTTTTGGGTGTGGATTCTAGTAGATGGATTAATATATAGTTGCATATCAACATACGGTGTGCAATCTTATATGAAGTTGGGATCATTCCTTGATCCTTCACCTACCCTTAGTTCATTTAAAAATATTGAGGAAAACATTCTTCTACCCTTGACATCCATATTTTATAGTTTCAAATTTACAATTTAGGGAACTTGACATCCACAATTTAGAGTTTCAAATATAAATTTTAGGGTTCTAAAGTAGATGTTTAGGGCTTCACTTTTCACCTTTTAGGGTATCAAAATGATGTATTAGGGTTTGAAAATTCACGTAATAGAGTTTTAAAATGACATTTTAGGGTTTCAAATTCTCATATTAGGGTTTGGAAATTAGCATTTAATTTTCTCTCGTCTTGTTTTAGTTTCACAATTAAATATGATTTAGATAACATCAACATGTATTAACTAGTGCAATGGTGACATTTGTAGACCTATGCTAATTCTCATTTAGTTTTGGGTCCATTCTAGTAGATGGATTAATATAGTCGCATATCAACATACGGTGTGCAATCTTATATGAAGTTGGGATCATTCCTTAATCCTTCGCCTACCCTTAGTTCATTTAAAAATATTGAGGAAAACATTCTTCTACCCTTGACATCCACATTTTATAGTTTCAAATTTACAATTTAGGGAACTTGACATCCACAATTTAGGGTTTCAAATATAAATTTTAGGGTTCTAAAGTAGATGTTTAGGGCTTTGAACTTTTCACCTTTTAGGGTATCAAAATGATGTATTAGGGTTTGAAAATTCACGTAATAGAGTTTTAAAATGACATTTTAGGGTTTCAAATTCTCATATTAGGGTTTGGAAATTAACATTTAATAAGGTTTCAAAATGATATTTTAGGGTTTTTACACTTCAGCAGAAGGTAACTCATATTATTGGAATACAATGTTGTAGTATTGGTATAAATGTAGTCTTTAACAAGGTCACTATTGTTATAAATGTAGTATTGGTAATAAATGTAGTATAAAAGTAGCATGCAATGTTCAATTAAGTCATAATCTGTACCGCTCTTTTGAGACACATGAGAAGCCTATAGTAAAATTGGAGTTAATATAGGAAGAGAAATAGGAACCTATAATGTCAGGAACCTATAATGTCAGGGCATCACGTAGACATCTTCATGTCACACCATCACAATTGAGCTTAACTTAGAAGCTAGAAGTAGCCTGATTAATAGAGAAATGGGAATCTAATACACTTGGCATGCACTTTTAAATTTGGACTATATAAGGTGTCAAAATGTAACTTCCATTATAATTTTGAGAAAAATGATGATACGACTTGAGACCTTGTTAGGTAGAGTGACACCTTGGTGTATGACTAGGACCTAGAACTTGCAACCTTGTCCACTATGTGAATTTAATGATCTAAAAATTTAGGCATAGCTTTATGTTGTAATTTTTTGCATAACTTCCTCTTGGTAATTTTTGTGAGATCTTTTTTCTAATTATTCCATATTTTATCTATAAATACCAATTCTATAGTTCAAAAACCCTCTAAAAAATGGTTAAAGAGGAATGAAGTAGGAAGGAGAATATAATATTTTAGGGAAATGTTGGATTAATTTAAGGAGACATTGGTATGAGGCATCATCATTTGATTGTTCATATTATATGATAAACTTGTGCATGTGTTTAATTTTCAAGTATTACGTGCTCTCTGAATTCATGGATATTTTAAACTAAATCATTTATAGATCTATTCTAGATTAAGTTTAAATTTATAGATATTTGTTTGTAAGTTTTCAATATACATACATATATATATATATATACATATATATATATATATAAATTGTGAAATTATACATTTGTAAGTTTTTTATATGAATTTACATATTTGAAAATTTGCAGGAGACAGATCTAATGGATGACCAGAGTCTAGATGAATTTTTAATAGATGACATTCTTTATGGAACCCCCCCACCCCGTGATCCACCTCAAAACCCCCCACCCCATGATCCACCTCAAAACCCCCCACCCTCTCCACCTCAAAACCCCCCACCCCCTCCATTTGATGAGGCTCGATTGCAGCAAAACATTAATGAAAATATTAATACAATTGAGGAGAACATTAATTTGATTAATAATCAAACTCACTTGATGCCTCCGCATGTGGTTCGGTTTGCATCTTCGATGCAAACCATTATTGATTCTGTTAGGTCTATCGATGCAGACCTAAATAGATTTCAGCTTTGGCGGGAGGAGAGGAGGTAATTCTATGCAAATGGTCTTTCATATAAAGACATCCATGACCTCCACATTACAAAACAAACATTAGCCCCATTTTTTCGTCACCCAAAAACTAATCAACCTATAGCTGCAACAAAAAAAAGAATATCAATTAAGTGGTGTACGCATGAGGGGATTTCGAGACATTTTTGGGATTGGTGGTGGATGGTGTTTGATCACCCACCACATGCTAATTGTGAGGTACCGCTATATTTTTTGAGAAAATTATGGGTGGAGTTTCAATTGGGTCAAAAACCCAATTATTTTGATATGAGAGATTTTCAGGGTGTTGGTCGTGGCATGCCACAACATAGACCAGGGGCACGAGTTGACCCCAATCAACCTGTTCCGCCTGCTCCTATGGTTGCTCCTGTTTTGCCCATGATTCCTGCACCTATTCAGCAGCAGTTAGTTTTGTCGACATTAGGAGCATTGAGTAGACTCTCAGGCAATCTCACTGAACAAGCTGCCCACATGGCAGCTGAATTCAGTGGTGGAGAGCATCATGGAGGAGTCGATGCATCTCAGCATAGAGCCCCAGGCCTGTCAGGGGCACATTTGTGTACAAATTGCAATCAATCATGTTATGGTCCTGCTCCTACATCCACATCAGATGCAGCTACAGCCGGAGTGGAGTCATACTTGGATCTACTATATTCGGATGATAATCCTACACAGGTACATTGACCACATTTTATTAAATATTTCAAGTGTATAATTTGAATGTAGATCAAATTTTTTATAAATAATTTAATGAATTAATTTATATAATTGTAAACTATTTGTTGTATAGATCTCAAGTCGCTCTAGGGCCACATCACGATTTGATACATTGAGTTTTGCATCGACAGCTGTAGAGGTTGGCGCACCTTACGGGGTAAACCAATATATCTTAACCCTAAAACCATATGTATCTAATTCTAGTTTCATTTTTCTTTTGAAACTTATCAATATTATATTTTAAATTAACATTTACTGTGTATAATTAAATAAATAACTATATACATACATGTATGTGAAACACTACTATTGCAGCAAGGCTCAGGTCATGTGGCAGTTCCCATGTCTGATCGACCACCTGGCTCAGGTGTTTCTTCCATTGATCCTCCATCGACAGCTACTATGCCTGAGTATTCCCCGGTGTGTGTTTTAAAAAATTGTACTAAATTTGTACTAAGTTTCTTTTTTTGAGTTTATATAAATGTATATATGCACCCATATATATGTAAGTGCAGGATGATAGGAGTGAGAATATTGGTCAGGTTGGTACTCAGGGACAAATTCATGAGCCATCTACACATTTTCAGGTCCTAAACTTTACTTTAAAATTTTCTATATGTGCAATTTCTAGGACTTTTTTTGAGTTTATATAAATTTATATATGTAAGTGCAGGATGATAGGAGTGAGACTATTGGTCAGGTTGGTACTCAGGGACAAATTCATGAGCCATCCACACATTTTCAGGTCCTAAACTTTACTTTAAAATTTTCTATATGTGCAATTTCTAGGTCTTTATATGCTAATTTTAAATTGTAACTTATTTCAAACTTGCTTTATTTGAAATTCTAGCAATTAGCAAGTGAAACTTTTGGTCATGAAGATGAAACAGTTATACCACCTGCACAACAAAATGTGGAAAGTGAGACGGTAATTTAAATGCACACTTTAAAGCCTACATTTAAATATTTAATTTCATATGTCATTTTTAAAATTTTTAAATCTGATTGCAAGTTCTTTCTCTTGTGTGTATAGCATGAGGTAGATCCATCCATTTCACGAGGAAGAAAGAGGCCTCTTTCAGATTTGAACTTGAGTGATGATCATCCCTGACATAGAGTTTTATTTCATAGACTAAACTGTATGATGTGCACATTATTTTTTATACATGCCATTCCAGGACTTTGACTATCTATGTCGAACTTGCTATGACATGTTCTTCTAGATATATTTCAGTATTTCATGAACTGTGATTTGTATTTATTTATATGCTGATGATGAGTAGATGTTTTAAAGTACACATTTCATGGGTCCTACCTAGATATTTTATAGTATTTCATGGACTTATCTAGATCTAGATCTACATGTATATATTATTGAGTATATATGCTTGAATGTAGTTTAGTATGTTAAATATGCTTCATTGTTAAATATGTTAAATATGCTTCATTGTTCACTTCTAGATTATAAATTATTTAATTGAGATGTATGTTAGAAGATTTCTCTCTACTACATTTTTAAATTTTTAAGAAGTGATTAAATGCATTATGGTTCAATAGTTTTTCTTGAAATAGTGAACAAAAAGAATGCCAAAAGTTTGGATTTTAGTAACAAAGTGTTTAGTAGATCCATCTATGTTATATGTGTTATCCCTCTCAAATTTGTCTCACTAGAAATGCCAAAAATGGATTCAACCTTAAGGATGTGATTCTTTTCTAAAATAATGTGTCATTGCCAAGAACATACTACCATCAATTTACTAAAGAGTTTCTATTAAAATATGTGAATTGAAACACCACATATCATGACATCAACTATTCCATAAAAGTTTGTGATATTCCCTATTATCTCAAACTCCATAAAATATACTATCTATCTTTAAAAAGGTACATACTATAATGACATCAAACATAAACCAATAGGTGTCTTAAGATATATTAGTGGTAGGGAAAATTATAGTGGCCCTCACCCTAGAGTAATAAGTTGAAGTAGTGTTAGAATTACTAATAAACTAAAAAACTTTATCCTAGGGTGGTGGGACTAATAAACTGAAATTTACACAAGCCTTACAAAGCCTCTAACACTTCCTTGACATTTTTAACATTGTTCAAATTTGATAGGAGGGATTTATGTCACCTCCTCCTCATCTTAATTCTCATAGTAGATAGAATCATCCAATTTAGCATCAAGATGAAGGTTTATCTTCATTATCGTAGAAATATCCTCCAAGGCTTTGTGCATATGCTCATGCCACACATTGAAGTTGTGGAATTTATCTAAGTAGCAATATAAAAATCCTTAGCCTAACCTTCTACCCCTTCAATATCATTGTGTAGAAGGTAGATACAAGTAACATTTGATAGCATGGAGGCACAACTTAGGGATTGAGTTGAATACATAACAAAATTATTCTTCCCAACAAATGCTAGATGTCTAGGATCAATTTAATGATTTCTTCCATTATCTGCCTAGTCTAGAATATAATTACCTTTTCGTTTGATATGTTTGAAGGAGATAGATTTAAACTTATTCACCAAGTTTCTAGATTCCAATAGAATAGTTTCCAATAACCACTTGAGCTTCATCTATGCTTTTTCATATGATCAATGTTGATCTTGGAATCTCCTTCCACACTAAGGGATATCTTGTTTAGTTTCCAAGTCATCTTGAGGCCCTAGATATCATGGCCCTAGAATCTACCATATTATTGTTCTTGACACCAAAATCATAAGCTAAGATAGGTAGAGGTTTTCCCTTATCATCTCTTAATAAACATACTCCTCCTACTTCACTAGGATTACCCTTGGCTACCCATCAAAATTTCAAGCTTAATCCATCCCAATGTAGGTGTGGACCAAAGGGTGTGAATATCAACATGGGTATCTCCTTGTTTTAACCTTATTCAAAGCAACCTTGGCCAATTATGGGCCTAATCCACCTCTTCTAGTATGATCATATATTCCTCTTTACCCCAACAATCACCAAGTTCCTAAATGCACCATATTTCTTTAAAATAGTCCAAAATTTGGGATGCATATTCACATTTCAGAAATACATGATGATTGTCCAGAGACTTCCTTAAATGTGAATATGCATCCCAAATTTTGGACTATTTTAGGTTTGTCACCTTTCCCATTGTATCAATCATTATGCATAGTGAACAATCTATTAATTGCCTCACAAACCTAAATTAAGTTTGGTGTTACAATTATCTAATGGATAAATTTGGTGTTACAATTATCTAATAGATAAATTTAGGGCACTTTATAACAAGGTAATTTACCTAGGATAAACCTACAAAATCACGATAAAATGATAAGGATGTTAGACTCACCTAGTTAGCCTCAATTGAGATACATGTTCCTTTAAATGATTGTGGTCATCCTTTGATTACAAAACCTTCTTAATATATATCATTTGTATAGTCCTTGAAATTTTATTAATTTGCAACCGAGACTTTGTTATCATCTTTCTTACTTAACCATTATAATAGCCAAAACTTCCTTGGCCTTTGGAAGTTGAATCACATATAGTTTCTCATAAAGGAAAGGAATTAAAGAAGAGATTCCTATGAATATTTTCCCAATTCAAAATTACTTTACATCTTCAACATACCTAGTTCCTAGTGTGGATTTCATATTTGTTTGGTTTAATTTTTTTGAATTATAATATAGGTGTGTTATAAAACGGGTACCCGTTATTTAAATAACGGGTACCCGTTTTATAACCGGTACCCGTTATGTAACGCGTACCCGTTTTATAACGGGTACCCATTATTTGAAATTAGAAATCTCCACCGCTTTTTCCCTAACCTTTGCTTGGGTTTTAGGCTCGGGATAGGCATGGTTGACCGACCTTGAGCCTTGGACCTGCAAATTTTTTTCTAAGTACAAAACAAGAAGAAACACTGAGTTTACCTGTATGGCTGAGGGCTTTTTTCTTTGAATTTTTTTACGAAATGAAAACCCATTACAGATGACATTGTCTAGTTTTCAAATATATAATTTTTTTTGTTATTGGACATGTTCTTCTATTTATTATTTAATTTATAAGTAAACTAGTCCAAAAACTTGAAATGATAGGTGTTTGTATTTTTTTAATAACTTTTAATTTTTAAATTTTTTTTTTTTAAAAATTATATGTCATCAATCTACACATCATTCTTTACACAATAAAAAAAAAAAAAAAATTATGATTTTTTTTGCTCAAATTATGTTGGCCGTACATGAGGGGTTTTCAAAAGTACCAATTAGGCCTAATAAAAAATTAATAAAAAAAATTATTTAGAAAAAAATTATAAAAAAATATCCTCATCAAACTTCACTGTACTACACATGTTTTCCCAAAAGGATTTTGAAAAATAATTTTATTTAGGTCAAATTATGTTGGCCGTACACGTGCATGGTATGGTAAAAAAAAAGTGACTTTTAAATAGTGGTTTTTAGAAATGCCTATTGAAAATTAATTTGTATCATCTGGGTATTGAAAAAAATTACATATTTAGAAACTAGACTCCGAGTACTACATTTTATATTTAGTGACTTTTTTAAAGATTCCATTTCTAAGTGCTTCAAATTTTAAGGTCAAATGCGACAAATTCTAAAAATCAGGGAAAACACTTCCACTTTTTGGCCAAAAAGTGGACCCAACTTCTTGCACTGACCCTGCCTTGACGAAGAAGGCTCACTGCTAAGTACAAAGAAAATTGCACATGAAAATTGAATACTGCATAAGCATATGTCACTATGCCAGGGTGCAATCATCTATCAACTGAATTCTAAATCCCAAGTCTTCATCGTTGCTAATCTTCTAACTCTGCTCTGCTATTTGCATACTCTCATCACACACACACCTTCGCACTACTCACAATTGAAACTCATCACCTTTATATATCTGCATCATGATTTGATCCATAATCAGGTCAGCATCCAAGAGATGAAATGTGTACATAGAAAGATGTGGCTTGTCAGCTTAATCCAATGCACTATATATTATGCGGACCCAAAACTTTTCCCAAACGTACTCATATAGGTCGGCTCTAATCATTCACTCACTTGGATAGATCCTTCAAACATTATCTCTTCTCCGCACAATGATTTATCATACTAGGCGGCTTGTTCCTCAAGAGCATGCTTGATAGGTTCATCTGCTGACTTACAACTTTTACTGTGAATAACCAAACACCTCAAAAACCATATCAAGGACCCTTTACACCTTTCCAAACTTACCCTCAGAACTGCAAGGCATGATATCATCTTGTAGAGAAATGTGGACCATCAGAACTCAGACTTTGTCTTGGTCAAACTCTCTCAAACACTATACCGATACTCAACAGCTTGTAGCCATCCTTTCAGTGGACTTCAGATCTCCCAACTCTGGAATTAAACACTTCATATACAAGTTTACAACTCCTCAAAACAACATAACACAATACTCATTTGTGGAAGAATGAGGACCATTACAATGTGCCCTGTTCATTGTCTCTGTTATACCTCTATTCACCCGGACATAGATATTTCTTCTAAGTGACTTCTGGAGGAAGTCAAGACTTAATCTATGGATTATGACACCACCAAACAATTACTAACATCATACTTGAAACACATTACCAGATCATCATCTATGGAAGCATACTGACCAACTTATTGTGTTCTATTCTGTAGATACTCATACTTCACCACTTCTGCCAACCGGACCTAAAGTCTAAGGTGATCTTTCAGAGTTGTGTCTCCCTGTCATGCTGATGAGATCTCTAAGCCTTGTTTCCATCAATGACAACATACAAGTCCATACCGGAGTAGTGTCTCTTGCCAACACAAGCTTCATCAATATCATGTCTCCCATGACAACCATATAAAGACTATTGTGATAGCTATGCCAACTATTTATGACTGATCTCAGTCATTTTGTATGACTGTTCTCACTTTTAGACATATGATAGTCTTTTCCTGTGTATGACTATCCCAAACTTGTTGATATGATTGTCAACAACACTGTGAACCACTCCAAATGATACATGACTATTCCAATACTTGCATTGACTATTTTCATGATCTCATCTTTGTTGTTCACCGTTGATGACTGCATACTGAACATGCTCGGTCTTCATGTTGACATCACACTATCAGTCCTTCAATGGTTTGATAACTATGGTTTGAAGGTTTTGCAGCTTATACAGCCCATAGACTCATACAAAAATTGACAGACTTCTATATGACTGCCACATGGAAGAAAACCTCATGGACAAAAATATAGATGCTGGTTCTTTCTTCATTTTCACACTATTTTTTCACTCTAAACTTCCATTACCACTGTATTATGCTGACCTTAGAAAAGAGATCTTTGTGATGGTTACTATGTTGCTTGTTATGACAACCTTTTCCACTGATTGTTTTACTTGACAATGCCATAACAGTCATGCATCTCCATATTTTATTGACCGCTTTAGCTATCAAACTCAGGTTTTCTTTATAGTCATTCAAAAACTTCATTTCATAACCTTTCATCCTTTGTCTATAGGTGATTGTCCTCATGAATCTTTCTTCTATGTAATGCGACTGTCTTTGTTACATTTTATATGTGCATTCAATGTCTATTGTGCTTTGGGACAGTCATCTGATGACTATTTCCTTTTAACTTTTCTTTATTCTATTTAGATTTCTTTAACAATTTCTGAGACTATATTCACCCTTGGCAAAATCTTAAAACCTTTGACATGGATTTAATGCTTTAAAAAAAGGTCTATTTACCTATAGATGCAAGGTCAAACTAAACAAGACCTGACACAACAATAATGACATATCAAGGCATAACATGTGCATATCAAGCCACATAAACATTTGAAGGATTCTAGAAGGCTTTAACAAACTTATGATGGTTTACATGCTTCAAGCAATGTGCAGACCTATGAAGTTCTATCAGTAGTAAGATCTCTTTAGGCTTGATGAATCTAACCAAAAAACTTAACCACTGTATAACCCTCCCTATATCTTTCATCATTCACAAGAAAAAACACATATTATTCTTCATGTAATTTTTCATTACATTTGTCCATGTAAAACCTACCACTGTCCCTTTATAGGTTTCAATATATTTTTCCTTGTAAAACTCTGAGACTATCTGCTATCATTCAATATCAATGTGGACTATCTCCTTTGTGTTTGGACTTACTGTCATGATCTTCATGGATAGTCTTTGTGACTAAAGATTTCATTTATAACTACTTATCTCATATGAATCACCTTTTGAATGGACTATCTTTAGTCCTCTTTGTCATTGTTGACATGACTATCCCTCCACACTGTTGACTACTCCTTGACATGACAGTCAAGGCTGACTACTTATGCCATTGTTTCTTCATGACAAGATGACTATTGTTTCATTGTTTGTTGCTCCTTTTTGCATTTTTGTCAAATGATGTGCTCCTTTCATTATAGCACTGCTCTTGGTTTCTGTATTTGTTATCTCCATAGCCATGCTGTTGATTACCTCTTTTAACAATATTTTGTGAGTCTTTGTGTAGCTGTTCACTATTTCCCTTTTATTACGGTCATTCTTGACCTATTTTCTTGTCTTTGAGCTGTTGAGATTGTTCTTCATGAGTGAGACTTTGCTCTCAACTTGACTGTTCCTCTCATGGCAGTTCCTTGACTGATTACATGCATAGAACCACTGCTTCTTTACTCATTGTAGTTCTATTGAGAAAACATTTTTCATTTAGGACAGTGATCTACCAACTCACTCTCATGAGTGATGAATACCTGCACAATTGATGACAAGTTTGGTGCTTTTACACTCTTTTCCCTCTTAAAACACAAGAGGGCAGCATGTTGGTCTCAACTCTTGTGGGAGCCCATTTTACTCCACATGCTATGATATTAAAAATGAAACAATCCAGCAATGAAAATTTCACCTATACCTACACAGTAAACAAACATGTTAGATAAAATAGTGAAGCAAAAGCTTCCAATGATGCTCATGATGATTGATGATACTCATCTACTTTTATTGATATCTGAGATGCTGCAAAACTATTTCAATGCCTTAGGAGAATAAACTATATATTTGTTGATATAGTATATGCAAAGAATATAGATCTCAAGCTCTAACACAACTTTTCTCATCCCATGCAGGCATTTCAAGCAGCAGTGGTCAACTTTTGGGGCAACAAAGCGACAGGAACTGAAGCAAGGATGCAACAGTTCGACTTGGGATTCACCATTCAGGCAATGACGGATCCCTACTCTTTTCATATGTTTTTCCTTTTCTATTTCATTCAAATGTATAGTTTATTTTCATATTGCATTGAAAAAGTTATTCCCATGGCTTGTGTGGGACACCATACATTTATGATTATCAATAAAAGACAACATTTATGTAGAATTTGTGCAATCTTTCTCTTGTATACATTTGCATAATGAACTGTAATTTATTTGATAATACTTCTGTGCATATGAATGAAACTTAGCAGAATTGAATGTGTACCTTTATCTTTATTTTACAAACAAACTATCTCAGCTCTACTTGATTGAGCTGGAAGCTAAATTAGGTATCAGGCCTCATTGTATTGTCAAGCAAGGAATATTTTAGTGGCTATCTGTCACCATTTGGCCATTTTTGGCATTTCTATCCTCTAGATTTTAATGGATGTTTTTAGGTTCTTCAAAAGTGTCCAATTAAACCATATTTGATAGTTTTCCTGTAGTCCTAAATGTTGCATATGTGTTGTCATTGATGTCAATTGAGTGGCAAATGTGAATATGTTGAGTAGTTAGAGAAATAGGTCAGAGGAACAATGATGGTGTGAGACAAAGGATCAATATCATCCGTACATAGTTGCACCAACAAACTAAAGGAGTAGAGATGATAGAAGATAAGAAGATCAATATCATCTATACACAATCATACCATATCTTCTGAAGTTCATGTGTAAGCTCATATCTTTGATATGCTATGAAAATGATTATGTTTGAAGTGTTTGATGAGTTGATTTGGATTCATGATGTATGTTGGTGATATGAACTCATGGTGGGTGTCACGTGATAAATAAAGTTGTAAGAGATTGAAGGAAAATTATCTAAGTAAAAGTTCTAGTCAGGAAAGGGGTCACAGGCTCAGAAGACTTTACCGCATATCTCTGCATTTGAAGGTATGGGCTTGTGAATTGAAAGGTAGCTAGACAATGCTATTAGGTATCCATGGTTCAAATTTGAGATCACAAGTCTACCACAAAGTGTTTTAGAGTCAGAAGAGTGAAGGCAGTATAATGAAATCGGGTAAGTGCAGTCACAGACAGACAGGAGAATGCTCTGCATTTCTCTGCAAATGAAGATATGATGTTGCAATTTGGAGGACAGTTAGTTATGAGTGAAAGGAATGTATGTTTCAAGTTTCAAGTGATAATATGTACCGTAGATGCTTCTCCAGAGTCAGCGCTATGATGATAAGTCACTAGTAGAATTTTGGCAAATAAATGACTACGTGACTAAAACTTTTAGTCACAACAACTAAAGATGACTAAATTCTACTCATTTTTTGCAACACAACTATAAATGACTATTTTGATCATCATAAGTGACTAATTTGATCATCGGGTAAAAAACACAACTAAATAATTAGTCACACAAATAAAAATTAGACAATATAATATTAAAGTGGATAATTAAAAAAAATATTTTGAATTGAGGGAGTGGGTTGTATTATAATATAATATAATAATAATATATTATATTACAATACAATATAATATAATATATTATATTATAATATAATATATATAATATATATTATAATTGATGCAGTCAAGGTAGGAGAGTCTGGTGAGGGACAGACCAACCTTGTAGCCTTAAAAAACTAACAAATCAATCATAATGGATATGCAATGGAAGCTAATAGCTAATCAACGGACATATAAAAGATATTCATGAACACATAACACAAGATGTATGCTGGGAAAACCCTAACAGGGAAAAACCTAGCCTTCAAGGCTCATTCCTCTTATGTTATAACTTCAAATCGAATTACACATGCCTCAAGGGCTTTATAGATGTTAGGTTGCAGCCCAGGGATTACAAAAGATTCATACAAAAGTATTTTTTCATGATTTCTTTCTTCTACAACTCAATTCTCTGCTCTGCAACTCATTCTGCTTCCTGTTCTGCCTTCTACTCTATTCTGCTACTCATTCAAATCAAAACAACTTAAGATCTCACTTCATATCTTCATTTACTTGTTCATTTTGTCACTGGTGCCTTGTAACCAATCATTATCCTTTATTTATATCCTCTGCAAGCCTTTAAATCATTATCAAGTCAATCTAATTGCAATGGCTAGTTAGGGTAATGTGTACACAAAATAGGTCAGGCATAAACATAAGGTATTGCTCTGCAAGTACATAGAACTTCGCACAGATCTCCATGAAGGTCGGCTAGGTCCTATACTACATTGCATAATGTTCCTTTAATCTCTGCAAGTCACAGATTTGCTCTGCAAGCCGATTAGACTTCACTAAACACTATCGGCTCTGCGCTGTCAAACGTGCAACAACAGTCAATCTTCTGATAGCGATATCTTTTTGGAATCAAAGCCAAATGATCTAAATTCTTGATATGTTGTAGCTTCCTATGTCTAGATGTTAAGTCCAACTCCACAACCTCTTATACTCAAATGCAGTAAAATGCGGTATCTCCTCAGGTCACCTTCTCAATATTTTGCAACTCACTGTCAACTGTCTCAAATGTTTTGAATTCTTTCGGATGCTCCCGCATCAGACTCTCAGAGTTATTCAAAAAGTGATCCTCTTCACTTTGGTCTGTATTATGTCAAAATCAAATAGGTTCGGCAATCTATCTTCAGGTACTTGCAACTGCCTCTAAGTCGGCGGTCTGTTCAAGTCCACCTTGCAAAACTACCTTCGGTTCTTTTAGGTTCGGCATTCTACTTGTAATCCTTGCATTGCCTCAATGATCAATGGTTTGAGCAAGTCTTCTCCGCAAGATGCCTCAAACTCTTCATCTTGTCATGGTCTAGGTTTGGTAGTCTACCTGCAAGCCTTGCACTGCCTCAATGATCGGTGGTCTGAGCAAGTCTTCTCCGTAAGTTGCCTCAAGATCAATGCCTGCTTCAATCAATTAAGAGTCAGTAAATACATACTTGCATCCTTTGAAACAATCATGTTACTTCCTTTGATATAGTCAATACATTCATGAACTTTTTTGCAACACTTTCTAACCTCCAGGTCTCAAATACAATTTCCTCTACACTCATCAAGATCTCACAATTTCCACTCTGCATACACTGCTCCTATATTGTTCTATGTTTCCTTATGAACATTTACTTCACTTTGGTACACAAACTTTCTCCTCCGGTAGAATATCTTGTCATTCTCTCTTTCTTTGCCACATGAACTCTTTTTTTTTTGTTATGTCTGACACTTGTCCACACAAACTTTCTCTTGCACTATTTCTGATGATGATTCTATAACAAAATTCTTCCCAAGATTAATGCTTCACCTTCTTCTAGTTTCTCTATCAAATTTGATGTCTCAAAAGATTCTCCTTCCTCTACATAAACTATCTCTATATCAATAGGCTCTTCTTCTTCTGCACAAACTGTCTCTAAATTACATATTGCTTCTCTTTCATTAGCCTCTCTAGTAACAAGTTCTTGTTGACTTTCACTACTTGATTCTTTTCTCCTCCAAGCTTGAAAATAGGTTCTTCTAAATGGTCTTCTATCAAATCCTTTGTATCCTTGACTGTGATAAGAATAATGACTCCTACCATCTTTCCCTATGTAGTTTGAATTTATGTTCTTGTTCTTCTCTGCATAAGGTCTGTATCTGGATTTATATCTTCTTTTCTCTCCAACATATGAATACTTCCATCTATACAACCTTCTGAACGTACAAGTAACTTTCTTCCATATTGCTCCATCAATCTATCCATAATCTATCTACATACAATCTGTCATAGGCTTTCTTCTTCTCAATTTATTCCAAGACATCTTTTCAAAATGATTCCTCAATCTACAAAACTTACAAGGATGTAGATCCCAACACAATTCCTTTTCATGTCCATGTCTATTACAATGTGAACAATACATACCTCTTCTTCCCTAATTTGGTTTGTTTGAATTTTCAATAACATCCTTACCTCTGTCATATCCAAGGCCTTCACTTCTTGATCTTATCACTGGTTCAATGGGTTCTATAATTCCTTGTTGACACTTTCCCAATCCTTTTCCTTCATATCTCATTCTTTGCATGATATTGAAACCAATACCATCACCAACAACTGCAGGTTCAGTTACATTGTCATTTTCAATTTCACTTTCTAAAGAAGCATCACACAAATCATTAGTATCACAAGAAACATCACAAAATTCAGTCTTAGATCTCAGATTTTCATTCTCTTCTCTGCATGTTACAAGTGACTGTTCTAACTGATTAACATGTTCCTTCAATTCAGATATCTCCTTCTTCTGTAGACTATTTTCCCTTTTCAATTCTTCCAAATCTTCTTCAAGACCTTTGTTTCTCTTTTCAACCTTATAAAGCAATATGAAACCTTCTTCCAATTCTACAAATCTCTCTTCAATATCCTCAAACAACTTCATCTCTGCTTCTAGTTCTTCATTTCTCCTTCTTGCATCATTCAGTTCTTCTTCAATGGCATCATATTTATCTTCTCCTAGTTCTCTCATCTTTTCCAACAACTCTGAATTATACTTCTTGATTTCACACAATTCTTCTTTCAGAATATCCTTTTCGCACATTAGGGTTTCATTTTCTTTCTTCATCCTCTTTCCAATCTTCCCCATCTAAAACAAATTAGATAAACAACTGAATTTGAAAACCTTATCTAAATATTCCTTGCCTTGATCTTTCTTTTGTGATGATTAATGTATACTTCAGGGTTTCACACTTCTTTCCAATAGAGTTGCCATCTTCTAACAGATTTGCAACCAACCTAGCAGATTTGAAACCAGCTCTGATACCACTTCATGCAGTCAAGGTAGGAGGGTCCGGTGAGGGATAGTCCAACCTTGCAGCCTTAAACAACTAACAACATGATCATAATGGATATGCAATGGAAGCCAACAAATAATCAATGGACATATAAAAGATATTCATGAACACATAACACAAGATGTATCCTGGGAAAACCCTAACAGGGAAAAACCCAGCCTTCAAGGCTCATTCCTCTTATGTTATAACTTCAAATCAAATTACACTTACCTCAAGGGCTTTACAGATGTTAGGATGCAGCCCAGGGATTACAAAATATTCATACAACAATATTCTTTCACGATTTCTTTCTTCTACAACTCAATTCTCTGCTCTACAACTCATTTTGCTTCCTATTCTACCTTCTACTCTGTTCTGCTACTCATTCAAATAAAAAAAACTTAAGATATCGGTTCATATCTTTGTTTACTTGTTCATTTTGTCACTGGTGCCTTGTAACCAATCATTATCCTTTATTTATATCCTCTGCAAGCCTTCAAATCATTATCAAGTTGGCCTAATTGCAATGGCTAGTTAGGGTAACATGTACACAAAATAGGTGGGGCCTAAACATAAGGTATTGCTCCACAAGTACATAGAACTTTGAGTGGATCTCCATGAAGGTTGGCCAGGTCCTATACTACATTGCATAATGTTCCTTTAAGCTCTGCAAGTCATGGATTTGCTTCGCAAGCTGATTAGACTTCACTGAACACTATCGACTCTGCTTTGTCAAACGTACAACAACAATCAATCTTCTGATAGCGATATCTTTCCAAAATGAAAGCCAAATAATCTAAATTCTTGATATGTTGTAGCTTCCTATGTCTAGATGTTAAGTCCAGCTCTGTAGCCTCTTATACTCAAATGCGGTAAAATGCGATATCTTCTCAGGTCACCTTCTCAATATTTTGCAACTCACTATCAATTGTCTCAACTATTTTGAATTCTTCTGGATGCTCCTGCATCAATAATATAATATTATATAATATATATTATTATTATATATAATATAATATATTATTTATTATATAGTATAAATATTATAATATTATATATAAATATTATATTATATTATAATATAAATATAATATAATAATATAATATTATAATATAATATACTATATATTATTATTATATATATAATATAATATATATTATATTATAATATATTTAATATTATATAATAATATAATATTATAATATATTTAATAATATGGGCGCCAAAATTATCATAGGCTACAATATACATGTATTTCAATTTTCATTTCAGCTTGGCGCCCATATTATTAAAGGCTCCATTTCACTTTTGGTGCCCATGTGTTTTCCTTGAAACCCTAAAGGTAAACCCTAACTCAAAAAGGTAACCTATTTTGTTTGGAGCTCGATCCGTGTAACTCTGTTGCTGAAGCACTGAGGTATTGATAATGAGACTGCTTCTTCCTTTTATCAATTGCTTTTTTGAAGGACACCAGTGGGACGACCCAAGAGAGATTGCCTCTTAGGAATGAGCATCAAAAGAGTGTGTCCCAAGAGATGGATTCTCCTAGAATCCTACTCTCGATCGAAAGCAGCTAGTCAGAATCAGTTGATCGAAAGCAGCTACTCAGAGGAATGGACATGGACATCACCGCATCCTCGACACATCAAACACAAAACATCAACTTTAAGCTCGATGGAGGCCCTCTAGTAGTGTGATACGAACATCCCCTATCATTTATCCTTTATGGGTAGTCTTAGACTTATGCAAAATGAAATCATGATTCCTTAAGATTCTTATACTTTAAATGGAGATTTTCTCTCAATTTTGCCTCGTGCTCTCTGTGCTTTGTTGGTGTTTCCCTTGTTTTTGGCTACAAAGAATATGAGAAAGGGTGAGCCAATGTAATTATATTGTTACAAATCATTCTAAGAAGCTTTGTCCTCACCATTTCTTCTATTAACTCATTTTCTTTTTCTAACAACTCAATGAGGACGACACTCCTTCAACTAGAAAGCGCGCATTCTGCTGGCCTTGTGGGAGCCTATTCGCATACTCCTAGAGGAATGAATAGATCGACCAATCAGAGGAATGGATAGATCCACTAGACATGTGTTGCTTCTCGTTGAAACCCTAAAGGTGAACCCTAACTCGTAAAGGCTCAAAACCCTAACCTATTTTGTTTCATCTCCTTTTTGTTTTCTTACTCTTATCAGTCTCGGCTTCTCTTTTTTGTTGTGAATGATTGGAGCAGAGGGGGGCACTTAAAATTTCATAGTAGTGTAGCAGGTGGGTGAGATCAAGCTCTCAATTTGTTGATAAGCCATGGCAACCCGGATGAAAGAAAAGAGAAAGGTATGCTTTTATTGTTATCCCCACCGCACGATATTTTGAATCTGGGTTCAAATCTGTTGCCATTCATTTGCTAGAATTATTTTTGGATATTATTTTTTCTTTTTTCTTCTTTTACCATTCATTCATTTGGGCAGAGGCAAACCTGTTATTAACCTCTGTATATCATCCGTATGGACAGAAATGAATCTCTACAAACATAAATATCATTAAAAAATAAATCTTTTTTTTTTTGAAAAATTATTTACAGATGCAAAATATAGATATATAGATAATGCAATCTCATAAGGCATTCCACGGTGAAAATCTAGCTCTAAAATCTTCCATCTTCACAAACCTGCACACAGAAAGCATAAATAAATAAATAAACTTGATTCTTGAATCAAATAAAAATCCCATTTAAATCAAAAGTTATATTTAAAGCATGTAAAATCCAAATTAGAAAAGAATAAAGATAAAGTAAAAATAATCTTTTTAGTTGGCAAACTTGCCTTATGGTCTTTTTAAAGTTTGAGTGAATACTTTAGAAATAATCGTAATTATATTTTATTTCCTTTTTTGTCTTTTTTTTTTTTAATTTTAGAAATTTAGTAACTTAAATAATTATTTTAAATCAATTATTGCATTTTTTATGATAAATTAATTCATAATGTTTTAAGTATTGTTTAATTAATTGCTTTAAAACTTAGTTTACTCTTTTATTATTAATTTAATTTGGATATTAATCTGACAAATGAGATGCTTATTTTGTAGGTGGATTAAATAGAAAATGTTTTCCAGGCTTGGATTGTAGGGGTAGAAGTTCGTGCCTAAAAAACAGATTGGATTTTAGGTTAATTGGATTGTAGCTAGGATCCTTTACAATTTCTCTCTTTTCTCTCTACTTATTTACTTACCCTTTTCTCTTTTTTTTTATGCAGGAGTACAAGAAATGGGGTTTACTATTTTGCTATTTTTCTACCATGTACAGGCCGGGGTTCATGCCAGATGCAATAAGGGTTATGTTGTTATTCAACCCATGATTATGTGTTACTTATTACTATCTCCAAATCTCATTGTATCTAGCTTCTCTCCCCCCCATTTTTTTATAGATCACTGTGGAGGCATTTGACAACTTTACAAATACACATGTAAACTACCCCAACTTGGAGGGGTTACCCTATAAGCAAACTCAAGGAAATATAAATCATTTGGAATTTACTTGTACAACAATTTGCAGCAATGATCTATACAGAAGCAAAATGTTATTCTTTTCTCTATACAGAACCCCTAATTTTTTTTTCTAACTTAATTCATACTCAGATTTCTTATAACAAAAGTATGCAGCTTTCACCATTACATTTTTTTCACACATAATTCTTAAAGGTTATCAGACATTGTCTTGAGCAATGAAATCATAAGATTCATCTTGCACATACTACTTGCATTATTACAAACAAAAATCTGCTTTGTATTCAATAGTTTGTATATACTACCAATTGATTAAAAATAACTAAATATATTACCAATTGACAGCAATTAATTATTACAATGACTAAATAAATGACTACCATGACTAAATAAATGACTAGTTAACAACAATCAATGACTAAATTAACGACTAAATATACTACCAAATTGAATAAAAATGACTAAATATACTACCAATTGATGGCAATTAATGATTACAATGACTAAATCAATGACTACCATGACTAAATAAATGACTAGTTAACAACAATCAATGACTAAATTAATGACTAAATATACTACCAAATTGATCAATCAAAACAACCAATAAATGACTAAAAATGGTTTAGTCATAAATTTGGTCATGTTATAAATGACTGGCAATAAACTACTAATGGTCATGTGACCAATTTTTAGTAGTTTTTTTAGTCATTTATTGTTTGTTTTTGTACTAGTGAGTCTTGTTACTGGTTATGGTAAGTAAAGAGAGTTAGTGAATGCTATTGCAGTTCACTGCACACTAGTATTTAGCCTTACTAATTGAATGATAAGCTCATATGGCTGGTTGGTATGCTTAGTTCAAGTTTCAAAAGGTTATGTTTACTGCAAGTATGATTTTCATTGTTCTACTTCAAGACTATGTAAGCAGAGTATATTAAGGACACTGACATCAGTTTTTTAATATTTGTGCCATCATGAAATAGCCTGAAATGATAAAAGAAGTACATGAATTATTTACAAGTCATAAAATGCCTTTTGAGTGGTCTACATGATGGAATTTTGTCTCCTCTTGTACCGCTTTAGGTCTGGAGCTAATTGCAGGAAGGATAAGTGTTTGCAGTGCCGACTTGGCATATGATGATGATTTTTCCATGCGTTTGGAGTATGCGTGTAATGCCCTGGAATATTACTTCTATCATGCATCTTCAAAAAATTCCTAGCTCGTATCCATTTTCCCCCCAAGTCTTTTCTTCTGGAAGCTATGGTTTATGGTGCCAAAAGAAAAATGAAAACTTCTTGAGAGAGAGAGAGAGAGAGAGAGAGAGATCCTGAAAACATAAAACATATTTTGCTACTTGAAATGCACGCTCCTTCCCCCAAATTATGTCTTAAGATTTCAAAAATAAAGTTGAGCATGCATAACCACCGCCATCATTTCTTCTAGAAGATTCTCCTTATTAAAAGCAATAAATTCTGCCTTTATTACTTTCTTACAATTTGCTATTTTTAACCATACAATAATTTCTCTCTGATTTTATCTATTTTAGAATTTACTATATATAAAGTTTTTATGACAACTCATAAATATTATAAATTTATTTTTATTGCCACTAACAAAACATTTACTTGTTTAAAAAATATTTTCATTTTAATTTTATCAATTATATTTTTGTCTTAATAACACTTTATTTTCCTCATTATAATTATTATTATTTATTGACCTTAGATTACAATATAATATAATTTCCCATAACTTAAATTTACATAAAAGCATCTATATTTATTTATCAAAGTGCCCTCTTGACTTAACAATGTTATTTTAATGCAACAATTAACCAAAGCATTAATCAAACAATTCCAAACTAAATAACCTAAATGCCGAACAATACCCGACACTATGCACAATCGAAAAGCATGACCACAACAACAATGATTGACTATTATGCCCAAACAAACAACACTAACTAGGTGCAAAACTAGATACTCATCGTTTTCAAGGATGATGGCTAACTAGGGGACCATACGTTATCTCCGTTCAACAATTTCCATTGGGTTTAAGGCACGCTCAGACCTGTCAATTCAGGTGGAGTCGATGCTTGATACCTACAACCTGTAGCACACAACATGGTCTATGCACAAGTATAATAAATATCAAACAGTCACAGAGTGAAAGAGAATCACAATGTTGTTGGACACTCACGAATGAGTGGTACGACATTGTCTCTTTTCACACTACACAATAATCAGATAATCCTATATTACAAATCAGTTGCATAAAAATCAATTCTAACTTATGACAATCATAGTAAGATCAACATCATAATCACCTGAATGTAAAACAATGTCAGAGCATATGGATTATCAGTGTTGCAACAAGGATTATCAATAAAACATGCTAACTATCATATGAAACCACACATGAGGATAATCAGGAATGTCACCAACATGAATGTAGCATCTACCAACATCATATAATGTACAACATCAACTATCTAACATACCCTAAATATTCCTATTATTTTACCTTCATCTTCATGCTCCTTAGCCAGACTATCTATACATCCAAGATGAGAATGGATAGGCACTATAATGTTCTAGCCTATAAGAGTGTGCTAAGGTAAAATAGGACCTGATTATATCTTGTCTTTGAACTGCATTGAATTTATACTTACCTCATATGTTTGGGAGCTGACTGTTGTGGCCATTGCATGTTTCATGTTACACATTTCATCTTGGCTGACTAAGGAGAAAGATTTTGAAGCTTGCGAAGGATATAAATGTAAGATCAAAGTTGTTGAGTGAAGCATGAGTTGTGTATTGTGTGATAACATTGATATGGTGTGAATAAACTTGTCGTAGAAGTAGATTTAATGATGAAATGTGGAAAGGACCAGTTTATGTAATGTGGTATTGTTGCAGAGGCAATTGAAGGTGATATGATGACATAGAAGAGTTTATAAAGTTTTTTGATATTATGGAGGTTGGTTTTGTGGTTGTGCAGAGGTGAGATAGTTGTGCAGAGGTTGGTGAGGTTAGTAGAAGGTTGAAGCAGTCAGAGTTGTGACAGAAGGATCTGAATCATATAAGTGTCTTGTTGGTGAGGTTGAAGCCTCTTTGTGTAAAGAGTGTAAATGTTGTATCAATTCAAGGAGTTGCATCTTCCTTTGGTTTGTAGCCCATAAATAATAATGTAATTTGTTTTTATTTGTGAGCCTAGATTTGGATAGTAGATCCAAGCAGCTTGCCCACAATGGTTTTTCCCTTCTAGGGTTTTCCACGTAAATCTGGTGTTATGGTTATGTGCTTCTGTGTTCTATTCTTCGTGGCTTAAATGTTTACTTTTGTTTGAATGCTATTGGAAGTAAATAATTTGATTAATTACTAATTCACACCCCCTCTCAGTACTTCTATGTGTTCAACACTAAAAAAATCACTATAAGTTAGAAAATTTAATTCTTTAAGATGGACAATATTGAGCTATTGTATATAAAAATTTGGGTGCTCTTCTCAATTTACAAAGGCTATTTTTTATCTTCTACACTTATCCCATTTCAACATTTTTGTTTAAAAAATGTATTGATAGAGAATTTAGATGTTGAATCATCATAAAAGTCATAAATTAACGTAATAAGATAAATTGCATACCTTGCAACTTTATTATTACATTTTATGTCTATTTTAGACTAAGCCCATTTGCATGCATTTTTATCATGTTTTGACCCCTTATCCCTATCCTAAGTAATCCTATTTGTCCATGCCTTCCTTTTTCTTGTTATTTTCATGGTCTTGTTTAGATTTCTTAGTGTTTATTTCATTTATTTTTTATCTCCTTTCCATGTCCTTACCCCCTCTTTAATTTTCCTTTAATTTGTTCTCATTTTCCCCTTGTTAAACCAATAAATATTGTACCTATCCCTATCCAATGTTAAAATACCCACTTTATCCTTCATAAAACATTATTGTGCTGTCAGTGTGTTGCTTGTGCACTAGTTCTGGCTGGTTTTGGGCCTATTTTGTTTGCCCTCTGGGCTATTTTCTAAAGGGATCAACACCCTCATTTTGTTGCTTACCATAATCAAAAACATTATTTGTTGAGCTTAAAATTATTGTGACTACCCACCATAAGGTGCTCCCCTTCAAGCTTAGTGTCTCTTAAAAATTAAGCCTAATTCTCATTTCCAAACAATGCCCACAATTTGGCATGTAAATACATCAGCCTTGATATTTTATCCTCCCACCACCAAATTGGAATGCAAGATAATTAATTTCTAGGGCTTCCCAGCTACTAAGTTTTCATACTCAAGTTCCCTTATTAAGTTCTTTAAACCAAGTAACCTTTTTTCTTATTTTTATATAGAAAAAGTAAAATTCTAAGTTGTTCATATTATTTTGGCTATCTCTACTCATGGATGGCCTAACCTAACCTTGGCCTATTTCACCCTTCACTAAGGTTTTCCAAATTTCATATCACATGTTTTTTTTTTAAATTTTCTAGGAACACATGCTAAATATTGAAAAAAAATCCTAGGATGCGAGTGTGATGTGTAGACATCCACATGACGTGTTGGCATCCTAAAGATTCCAAAATTTAAAATCATTTATTTCCCTACCTTGTCATTTGTTTCTATTAGTGGTAACACTCGTTCGATAATGAAGTAGCCTCTATAAGTGTGCCTGACCCTTGGATTATCTCTTCCTCCATATATAAACTCAATTTAACACCATTTCCTACTTCTTCTAGCTACAAAATCTTTAAAGGAACTCTTGGCATTCATAAAGGAAGAACTCTTGATTTTGTTGCTCTTGTTGAATTGTAGCATCTCTCTTTCTTTCAGCTTCTATTGGCTTCATACTTGTAGCTTGACCATTGTGGAGGCTCTCATAAGGGATTAACACTATTCACACATTGATTTGATCCTTAAGGAGTTTTCAAGCTTCTCCATTGTCTCAAGCTTGGTAAAATTACAAAGAAATGGTTTTATTTATTAATTTTATTGTATATTTAATTATATTTATTTTAGAAAACTTGTAGTCTAGATCACCACCCTATTTTCCTTTACACACACTAGGGTATTCTTCCCCATATACTAGGGTTGGTACTCATATCTTTTGTTTATTCTCAATACTGTTATTTTCCTAGATGTACTTAGGAAATAAGAGCACACACTTGTTTTTAATCTCTTTTGATATTGGTTGTTCATGGAGGTTGAAAGACCAACAAGGGGTTTGACCTAAAGGCAAGCTCCCAAATAGCCCTAACAATTTTCTTTTGTCTTTGTTGTTGCAAGTATTTTGGGGAGATTCAACCACACGAGGATTTAATAGTCTCTTCCTTTTCATTTTATCCCTTTCTTTTTTAATTTCAATCTCTCAAATAGCTACTTCAATGTGTTTATCAAAAGATTCTATTATTTGGCATGCTACTAGGTTTTGTTTCTAGTATATTATGCAAATTGGGTAGCTAGCTAGACCAAAACAAAAATATTGATTGGAGATTTTCTTAGTTTTTCTATCGTACAGATGAAACCACAATGCATAGACATTTAAATGATGCCTTGGCATCCTAGACCAAGGCTGTCCCATTTTGGTGCCTAGTACCTCGTCTATTTCTCTTTTCAATTCTAGATTGATTTCTATGGTTTAAAATTTAGATTTCCAAAAACTACAATTTTATTGTTGTACCTTTATGCTTTAGCTTACTGAAAGTTGTTATTTTCTAAGCATAAAGAAATGATAGGGTTTAGTTGGAGCTATTTTTTCTTCCTAATTAGATACAAACAAAATACACTTCCTTGAAGCTAGTTAGATCCTAGTGTAATGCCTTAGAAAATAATTCTAGTTAGAAAGTATAGTCCTTTTTAATAAGAATTCCATTTTATATATTAAATTTTGGTGAACCTGACTTTGTTCACTTGCATTTCTCTTCTTATTCTACTTCCATTCTCTTCTTGTCTGGGGCAAATAAGTATCTAATTATTTCAGGTCTATTTTTCCAAAACTTCACAGCCTTCAATAATCCCTTCTCTAGTGAAGATTTTGACATGTTAGATGAAGCCCTTGATGAATTCATTCATGTCACTTCTTCCTTCTCTATTTCAAAGAATCCTCCTTCTACATAGTTGATTAACACAATTTAAGTTTCTTGTCCTACACAAGAACCTATGAAACCAAAAATTGTTGTCCATCTTTGTTCTAATACATAAGAAACTTCTAAACTTGTAATCATTGTTCGAGGTGCTACAAACACACCTTGACCTTCAAATTACTTTACTCAAATTGTAAAATCTATAACATTAAATGTGTCTAGGCTTCCTCATTATTATGTGGTAGCCCACACATTTAATACATGATGAAATAAATAGACTACACATGTCCTTGTTTCCCTCCCTAGTTCTTCTCCTATTCTTCCTCCATCTCCTTGTCTTTCTCAAAAGACTACTAGAGAGTACAATCTTGTAGAGAATCTTCATGCTACTCCCATCAAGATATCCCTTTGAGAGCTCGTTCAAACTTCACCCACATATCATGGTATGCTCCAAGAAGTCTTATAGAAGATCCTAGTTCATGGTGATGCTCCAACATCCACCTGTTCATCATCAAATTGTAACTAAATAAGATTACCATTGATATATGAGAAAAGGTTTACATGTACTATATTTACGATATTGTGATAAATTACATACCTTTTGACTGGACCTCCTCTCATAACCCTGCACTGGATGACTTACAAACGTAGGATGAATACTTTGACCCTGGAATTTCATAGTGCAGATAATCACATACATTAATTTTGACTTATAATATCTACTCATATAATTAATTAAAGATTTCAAATAAAAATATATTAAATTGCAGAACCTTGTAAAAAATTACCTGGGAGTCAATACCAAACATATGTTGTAAGAGGTCATCTGTGAGAACAATATTATCCAATATGGATGTGTCCATCACCTATTGCTACCCTTACATCACATCATCCTAACGCTCTAGAATGTTTGCATCCTGGGTAGCATCCTGGGTCCCAAAATCACACAATGCCCCACATGACCCACAAAGATGGGGTGATTGATGATGCATACTGCTCTCACCCTCTCTAGCCTATGAAAGATCACTGCTATGATGTGCTAAAGTTTGGGTGAGGGAAATCAGGGAATGCAGTGTCTCCACCTCAACACTCTCCTTCAAAGTCAAAGGGAGTGAGACATGTTGTGGCCTCATAATGGGTCTTGATGGATGGTTCTAGGCATTATGTGCACCCTCTGTATCCTGTGTAGAGCCACTACCTCTGCTCTAGAACTCCTAGATGTCAAAGTAGTCTAGGATGTCCTTGAGGATAAGCTCACAATAGAGTTTGCTCAAAACATATTGGGGGACCTTGTTATTATTACAAGGGAGTCATCAAAAACCATGTACCATCTATCCCTAAAGTTTTGGGATATTTCTTCATTCACACACCAATGAATTGGGAATCATTTGCAAGTCCCATGTAATGGTTGTTGTGTTCTAGGATCGATGAAAAGTGCACATAGATCACCTTTGGAATTTTTCTTATCTTTTACTTGTTTGTATGATAATTTATCTATGTAGAATTGCTGACACTCCTCCCTATAGTCCTTCCAATCAGTGATTTTCTTTGTAACTAAGTCGATATGAGAAATAATTGACTCTTATGAAGTGGCAAGGCTTCTCCTGTGATTGCTTCAGATTGTATTCATATTTTTCAATGTTTCAACTAAGGATTGAAGTTGTTTTTTTGTTTTGTTCGATTTGGCTTATATAATTTTCTTGGGTGTCACGTGGAGGGTGAGGACGTGAAGGTAGAGTTTGAGGGTTTTGAGGTTGCTCTTCAGTAGGTATTTCAACAACTAGATCGAGGTTTTGCAATGGTTTATTAACTGAAAAATTAAAAAGAAAAATTCAATTAAAACAACGAAAAATAACTTCATTTTGTTTTGAAATAAATATAATTGATAAAGCCTTACCTTGTTCAGTTGCCTGAATTTGTTTCCCTTGTCCATGGTGGGATTGGCGACATGACATTGTGTTCGATGGTCTTCTCCTTTGAATCTTTCAACACACGCTTGCATTAAAGCCCATTCACGTTTTGGGAGAAATAGGGAAATGGAAATGAAAAACACAGCCCGTGGGACTATGTTTTTAACTTTATTTAGCAGGAAATAACGTGATCACATTTATGTTTTCTAGAAATTAAAAAATGGGGTGACCACTTTTTGGCCCCCAATCTTCATGCACATGCCTGCTTATGTGGTATTAATTAAGGAAGAAAGGAAAAGCCAACAAGAACAAAACATATCAACTGGCGGAATTCAAAAGGATACCGATAAAATAGATGGGCAAGGACCATAATAGAAACCACCCTTGTCTCCACAAAGGCCTTCTTCATCTACTATAACCTCCCTAATGCAGTCTATCAAGGACTTTTTGGTGCAACAAAAGTAGATATAACCTTTGGCTACACCACAATTATTGCAATTGCCACTCATAGGTTCACAAGTGGACTTAACCAACATCTCTCCCCTGTCAAAGTTTCAAGTAAGGGATATTTTTCATAGTACAACTAGAGAGGAAATCCTGAAACAACATGTGGAAAGTACAAAATAATTGGAGGATGCTATAGATGCAATTCAAAGCAAGATGCCATAGCCACAACAGATACAACATTACACTAGCACAATAACTCAAACAACTATTGGATGGGATCAAAGCAAAGATGCATAACCAGGTCACTAATATCAGACATCAAGTCCTAGTAGAGGAAGACAAAAATAGAATGGATGAAGCAAGAAAGAAGTGTACCACAACACACATATAATTGGAAACACAAATCAACACTCTACAACAAATAGCCAATGATATCAATTCTCTATACTAGTTTTGTCTACACTAGACTATGTTGCAAGTATGGGCCTAACCGGTGTTGTCATTGATGTCAACATACCCCTGTTGCATTGATAAAAATAATTGGATGAGCTGAGTGCTGAGGATATTGAGAAAATTAGTCCTAATCAGGAACAGAGAAGAACAGTGAAGACAGTAAGGTAAAAGTCCAAGATAAGATGAGGATCAGAGGATGTGGTTTAAAGAGTTTGTAGATATGTGTCTTAAGGTGATCCAATAAAGATATAAGAGGTCCGCACGAAGATTTGAAGAAGTTCTAGCTGTTCAAGTAAAACTAGTTCCGGTAGGTGCTCAGAGGTGACAGAGTGACACAGACAGGTCCGATGAGATCCAGAAATGCATTATCCTATTCTGCGGATTTGAGGGAGTGTTGAGGAAGTCTTTTTGAAGTGTCAACTTGATTGGTTCATGGTTTGAAGGTCCGCAAGCATCTATTCCTTTGTGACAGTGATGACATATTGTGTTCTTGAGGTTCCGGATGAAGGAGAGAAGGATTTTAGTAAGCAATTGAAGTGTGGATGTTTTTGGTGATTCAGGCAATCTTGTGAAGGTCCTTGGATCGTGTCTAGCTCATTTTTGTGGTCTGGATTGGATTTGGAGCTCACACTTGAAGAATAACTTCCGGATGATGGTGTTCTTCCTGAGACTGGCCGACCGGATGTGTTACACATCTTGCAGATGTTCTTGTAGTTGTTTGCTGACTTAGATGATTATTCCTAAGTCGATGTCTTGTATAAATAAGGGATTGTAAAGTCATTTCAAAGTGTGGCTTGTGGAGATGTGAGTGTGTTAACGAGGAGGAGTGCGAAAGGCAGAGCAAAAGTATTGGACTTAAATGGAACTGATTCAAGCATGGTGAAGATGCTATTCTCCAGTTCATGTATGTGATACTTATTATTTTGTAGACAGTGTGTCTCTTGTAGGTAGTGAGCCTCTTGTGAGCAGTGTGCTTGGGCAGTGAGCCCTAATTGGCATGGGCCATTTTGTTCTTTCTATTCTTCTAACAGAGAATACAATCTTGGGTTAATCACCCCGTGGTTTTTCCCTTAACTAGGTTTTCCATGTCAAAATCTTGGAGTCATGTGTGTTAATGTGTTTCTACTCTTGATTTAATGCATTATGTTTACATGATTGATTTATCCTTATGTTGTTGAATTAAAAAGTAGATTTAAGTGTTTAATTGGAAAAAAGTTTTGGACAACTGATTCACCCCCCTCTCAGTTGTCTGCCCTGAATCTAACAATTGGTATCAAAGCTAAGTTCCTCTAAAAGGAGCTTAACTGCTTGAGGAGATCTAGGATGTCGTCCTACAAAAAGGATAGTCTGAAGTTTGATGGAACCAATTTTAATCTTTGGAAAAGTCACATGAGATGTCACCTACAATGTATGGGAAAGCAATACTGGAACATGGCTTCAACGAAGTATACTCCTCCACAAGGTGGCTCGAAAGCCCCAAATGAAATCACTGATGCTGAAAATAATCTACAGACTATAGAAGCTCTTCTAAGCACATTATCTGATTCAGAGCTTTCAAATGTTGTTGACCTACCAACTGCTTTTGAGATTTGGGAAAAATTGGAACTTCTGCATGAAGGAGACAAGTATGTTAAATGTGCAAGGCTTCAAAGTCTGAAAGGAAAATTTGAAAATCTGAAGATGAAAGAAGATGAAAATATCACTACTTTTATGCCAAGAGTAAATGAGCTTGTTTGTGGAATTAGATATGCTGGTGGAGTCTTGGATGAAGATGAGATTGTTGGCAAAATTCTCAGATCCCTTCCTGCTTCTTATAAAATCAAGGTTGCTGCCATTGAAGAATTCAGAGCCCATACAACTGTCATAAGAGATCAATTGGCTGGTAAATTAGATACATTTGAAATGACCGAGTTTGGAGATGCCCCTCCTAAGATTGAATCTGCATTCAAAGCCAGTGCCTCTGTAAAAGGTAAACAAAGGTTTGATCCGGGAGAGAACTCTTCAAGGAAACTATCATGGTATGAAAAAGCAAGAAAAGACCTGGAAGAAGAAGAAGCAGAAACTGCTCATCTTGAAGCCCTTATTGCAAAAAGACTGCCAAGAGGATCCGGTAAGTATGAAGGGAAATTGCCTTTTAAGTGTTTTAACTGCAATAAGATTGGTCATTTTGCCTCAAGATGTCCAGAAAGATTTTCAAGGCAAAATCCTAACAAGCCAAGGTTCCAAAAGAACTGTTACTATGTACATGAAGATGATGATAATGAAGGAGTAACAGATGATGAATCAGAGATAGGAAACAAATCTAGAAATGAATGGGTGTTCATTGCCATCAAGGAAGAAGATCCAATGTCCTTTGTATTTATCAATCATAAGACTGTGGAAAGAGCTCTAGCTGCCCAAGTTGAAGAGAAGGATCCATATGACAGGTGACAAAAATAAGTTCATAGATTTGGAGAGGTATGAAGGAGGAGTGGTAAAGTTTGGTGATAATTCTGCTGGTAGAATCAGAGGTAGAGGAACTATTTCTTTTGATGGAAGGAACAAAACCAGTAATGTACTATATGTTGAAGGATTGAAACACAATCTTCTCAGTGTTGGACAGTTGGTGGACAAAGGCTATGATCTCTGATTCAAGAATGGAAAATGCAAGATCTTTGAAAGTTCTAGAACAGAGATTGCATTTGGTACTCAAACTAAAAGTAATATCTTCCACTTGGTTGGTACTGATAAAAGTTGCTTATTTGTTCAAGTTGATTAGAGTTGGTTATGGTATAGAAGGATGTGTTATGTGAATTTTGATAACATCATTAAGATAAGCAACACTCAGGCTGTAAGAGATCTTTCAAAATTGGTGAAACCTACTAATAGCTTGTGCAAAGAATGTCAGTTGGGTAAGCTAAGCAAAGTCACATTCAAGAGTAAGAAACTATCCTCTACCAGATTACTGGATTTAATTCATACTGATTTATGTGGTCCGACAAGAATCAGGAGTATACAAGGTGATAGATACTTCATGCTACTAATTGATGACTATTCCCGGATGATGTGGGTAACTTTTCTGAAAGAGAAATCAGAAGCTCTTGAGAAATTCAAAATATTCAAGGCTATGGTAGAGAATAAAACCAGATTAAAATTTAAATGTCTGAGGTCTGATAGAGGTGGAGAATTCACATCCAGTGAGTTCATAGAATTCTGTGAGAAACATGGAATAAAAAGACAGTTGTCTGCTCCTAGGACTCCACAGCAAAATGGAGTAGTGGAAAGAAAGAACCGGACCATCCAGGAAGCATCTAGGACCATGATGATGGAAACAAATGTTCCTCAGATCTATTGGAGAAAAGATGTCAGCACTGTAGTCTATACTCTCAATCGAGTTCAAATTAGAAGCAATACTGGTAAGACTCCTTATGAACTTTGGTTTGGCATAACTCCTACTGTGAGGTATTTCAGAGTCTTTGGTAGCAAATGTTACATCAAAAGAGATGAAGATTTAGGCAAGTTTGATGCTAAAAGTGATGAAGGAATATTCTTGGGTTACTCTACTCAAAGCAAAGCATACCGGTGTTATAACAAGAGATTGAGAAAGATTATAGAAAGTACAAATGTGAAGGTTGATGAAAGAATTGAAAAACCCTCAAGGTTTTATGAATATGATGAAGATGATCAGAATGGTGTTCTGATTCAAGGAACCCAAGCCCCTTCTAAAATTCTGATTCAAACTGATCTGGTAAATCAGGAAGAAGAGATGAGTTTTAATGAGCCTAATCAAGAATAAGAAGTGCAAGAATTTCCCAAAGTTCCCAGGTATGTAAGAATGAATCACGCTGAAGATCAGATCATAGGTGATATAAGAAAAGGTGTACAAACAAGAAGGAAAATTTCTCAAGATTCAGATGAGTATTGTCTGATTTCAAAGATTGAAACTAAGACAGTGAATGAAGCTTGCAATGATGAAAAATGGACTAAAGCAATGGAGGAAGAGCTGATGTAAATTGAAAAAAATCACACTTGGGATCTTGTTCCCAGACCTAGAAACAAGAATGTGATTGGAACAAAATGGGTTTTCCGGAACAAACTGAATGAAGTTGGTGAAGTAATCAGAAATAAAGCTAGATTGGTCTGCAAGGGTTACTCTCAAATAGAAGGAGTTGATTTTGAAGAAACTTTTGCTCTGGTGGCAAGAATTGAAGCAGTCAGATTATTTTTTGCTTTTGCTGCCTTCAAGGATTTCAAAGTATATCAGACGGATGTCAAGTCTGCCTTCCTGAATGGTGACTTGGAAGAAGAAGTATATATTGTGCAACCGGATGGATTTCAATTGTCTGATCATGGTGATATGGTCTGCAAGTTGAAGAAAGCACTGTATGGACTAAAGCAAGCCCGAAGAGCCTGGTATGAAAGATTGGACAAGCATCTTTTGAAGATTGGTTTCAACAAAGGTATAGCTGACAGTAATTTGAATTTCAAAATTGATCATGAAAATATCTTGATTGTTGAAGTATTTGTTGATGATATTATTTTTGGAGGAAGAGATAGTATGTGTAAAACTTTTACAAATCAAATGAAAAGTGAATTTGAGATGTCCATGCTTGGGGAAATGAATTTCTTCTTGGGTCTACAAATCACTCAAACAAAGAAATGAATCTTCATTTCTCAGACCAAATATATGAAAGAATTGTTGAAGAAATTTGGGATGAAAGACTCAAAACCAATGAATACTCCCATGGCAACTAGATGTAAATTGGGCAAAGATGATGAATCTCCTAAGGCTAATAAAAAAAAGTACAGGTCAATGATTGGTGGATTGTTGTATCTCACTCAAACTAGACCAGGCATTATGAATGTTGTGGGTCTTGTTGCTAGATTTCAAGCTGATCCTAGAGAATCTCATGTCATGGCAATCAATAGGATTTTTAGATATCTAAAAAGAACAGTTGTGTATGGATTGTGGTATCCCAGAGATCATGATTTCTCTCTTCATGCATATACAGATGCGGATTGGGCAGGAGATGTGGATGACCAGAAGAGTACCAGTGGTGGAGCATTCTTTTTGAGGAAGAGATTAGTTTCTTGGCTGAGCAAGAAACAAGAGGCAATATCTCTATCCACTGTAGAAGCAGAATACATTGCAGCAGTAGGTAGTTGCACTCAAGTTTTGTGGATGAAGCAAATGCTAAGAGACATAAGAGTAGAGTATGAGGAGCGTATCACAATCTTCTGTGATAATTCAAGTGCAATAAATATATCTAAGAATTTGGTGTTGCATTCAAAGACTAAACATATATCCATCAAATTTCACTTTTTGAGAGAATAAGTGAATAAGAATGAAGTCAGATTGGAGTTTGTGCCTTCCAAGGATCAGATTGCAGACATCTTTACTAAACCTCTACCTAAGGACTCTTTTGAGTATCTCAGGGAGAAGTTAGGGGTTATTGCCCCTTCGGTGATGAACAAAGGTGCACTGATGTACATCAGTTCGGTGGATATCACAGTCATATCTTGTGATCCGGATTGATGATGAAGAGCTGCTACTCAGGGGAAGCAGCTGATATGATTCTGAAATGGTGGAATTGCAAGTATGTGCCTTTTTCCATTGATGTCAAAGGGGGAGAGAAGACATGTGAAAAACAAGTGGTGGCTGATCAAAGGGGGAGCAGTAAAGGAAGAGAAGACAAGTGAATGGTTGTTGGTGATAGGGGGAGTTGTGTCAGTAAAAAAAAGTTCTTGTCTTGATGGTCAAAATAGTTTTTCACATCATATGTTGCCATCAATGACAAAGGGGGAGATTGTTGCAAGTATGGGCCTAACCAGTGTTGTCATTGATGTCAACATACCCCTGTTGCATTAATAAAAAGGATTGGATGAGCTGAGTGCTGAGGATATTGATAAAATTAGTCCTAATTAGGAACAAAGAAGAACAGTGAAGACAGTAAGGTAAAAGTCCAAGATAAGATGAGGATCAGAGGATGCAGTTTAAAGGGTTGGTAGATATGTGTCTTAAGGTGATCCAGTAAAGATATAAGAGGTTTGCATGAAGATCTAAAGAAGTTGTGGCCGTTCAAGTAAAACTAGTTCCGACAAGTGCTCAGAGGTGACAGAGTGACACAGACAAGTCCGGTGAGATCCATAAATGCATTATCCTGTTCTACAGATTTGAGGGAGTGTTGAGGAAGTCTTTTTGAAGTATCAACTTGATTGGTTCATGGTTTGAAGGTCTGCAAGCATCTATTCCTTTGTGACAGTGATGACAGATTGTGTTCTTGAGGTTCCGGATGAAGGAGAGACAGATTTTAGTAAGCAATTGAAGTGTGGATGTTTTTGGTGATTCAAGCAATCTTGTGAAGGTCCTTGGATCGTGTCTAGCTCATTTTGGTGGTCCACATTGGATTTGGAGCTCGCACTTGAAGAATAACTTTCGAATGATGGTGTTCTTCCTGAGACTGGCCAACCGGATGTGTTACACATCCTGCAGATGTTCTTGTAGTTGTTTGCTGACTTAGATGATTATTCCTGAGTTGATGTCTTGTATAAATAAGGGATTGTAAAGTCATTTCAAAGTGTGGCTTTTGGAGATGTGAGTGTGTTAGCGAGGAGGAGAGCGAAAGAAAGAGAAGAAGTATTGGACTTAAATGGAACTGATTCAAGCATGGTGAAGATGCTATTCTCTAGTTCATGTATGTGATACTTATTATTTTGTAGACAGTGTGTCTCTTGTAGGCAGTGAGCCTCTTGTGAGTAGTGTGCTCGGGCAGTGAGCCCTAATTGGCATGTGCCATTTTGTTCTTTCTATTCTTCTAACAGAGAATACAATCTTGGGTTAATCACCCCGTGGTTTTTCCCTTAACTAGGTTTTCCACATCAAAATCTTGGAGTCATGTGTGTTAATGTGTTTCTGCTCTTGATTTAATGCATTATGTTTACATGATTGATTTATCCTTATGCTGCTGAATTGCAAAGTAGATTTAAATGTTTAATTGGAAGAAAGTTTTGGACAACTGATTCACCCCCCTCTCAGTTGTCTTCCCTAAATCCAACAGACGACACTCACCAAAGGCCTCAAAAACAAAATAGACTAGTTGGAGGCACAAATTTTACAGATAGCCAGTACCTACGACCTAAAGCAAGACCCAGATGGGACAGTAAGGGCACAAGTGGAAACATTGAATACTCATCTTCAACAATTGTAAGATCAAAGGGAGATGATTAAGGCCTAATTCAAATAGTTTTAGGAGGTGGTTAGCCTAAGATTGGCCCATGCAACATGTTTACTTAGCGAAGTAAACAAGATCAATTGTACAACAAATCCAAATCCCAACTGATGTTGCAAAGGTAGAAAAATGTTGATCTAGACCCATGGACAAATTCAAGTGCTCCAACAAGCAAAAAATCAATGGGATACTACATTTGTACAAATCAAGATAATATACAAGAATATTTTGCCTACAAACTAGTAAGCATTTTGTATGTCTTAAGGACAAGACATGGTTCCAAAGGGGGGATGATGTTGGAAACAGCTAGCATAGGGACCAGAAGACACCACATTAGACCACAAATGGATTGTGGAGTATAAGGCCGACAAGGCCTAGTAGTAATAGGCATGTTTTGTAAGGGACACATCCCCATTGTAATCTTAGGTATATAGTAATATAAGAGATGATAAGGAAATAAGAGAAGACATAGGATAGAAGAGAAGAACAGAGCCTGCAACTCTATAATATTTGAAGTACATATATATAAAGAATGCCTAGAATGCTTAATTAGAAGGTCTAAATCCTATATTATGAGTTATCTTTTGTATTAAACTTTTGTATAATGGTATTTCTTACCACAACCACTCTGATCCTTCTTTCACTATCATAACCAGGGTATAAATACAACAAGAAAGACACTTGGGCTCAGAACTTCAGTCTATGACCTCTTAATCTTGCCAATAGAAGGTTTTTGGGGTTCTCATATTTTAATAGACACCTCGCCTATAACTCATGTGTAAAAAGACAATTGTCGGGCACATTAATTCCACTCGTAATCAACAGTCAAATTTGAGTTCATGGGAAGTTCCTATGCCTTTAACAATGTTGACCCAACCAATTGAGCTAACCTTTAAGGGTAAATATTGTCTAAAATCTAAAAAAAATAATGGTAATTCATTTTCATTTTGGTGAAGATTAAATTATGATAGACGTTAAATTGAAATTTACCAAATGATTCTCTCAAGACCAATAAAATTGATGTTTGTTATTCTAGTTCACTTTTACACCTATGGACATGAATTAAATGGTCATGGATTTGAACCCTGCATGTTGAAATGATTGGGTCAAAATTTGAAGTCAGGAACATGCTCGCCTTGATGTCTAAAACATGTGTGTAAGAAGGGGTAGTGTTAGTAGACACCAATGACATTAAGGAGTTTTCTAAGCTAGCATTATTCTTCTTTGGTCAAACACATGTTACTGATGCAACAATTCAGTGTAACATCAAAGATATGACAAGAAACCAACGTAATATGCCTAAAATGTTGATGAAATACTCTTATGATAATGTTAATTAAATTTAGGTTGGATGAAGATTAAATTATAACAAATATTGTCAATTTATTCATCAATGCGTAAAAAAACTAGAACCTATAAGATGATCCTCTTATGACTAATAAATTTGATGTCAATTTTTCTAGTTCACTTATCTGCACATGTGGACATGAACTAAATGGCCATAGGTATAAACCCTTTACCACTGAAATGATTTACTCAAAATTTGATGTCAAGAACATGCTCACCTTGATGCATGGAACCCATGTCTAAGAAGGGTGGTGTCAATAGATGCAATTAAAGAGCTTATTGGGATAGGATTATTATCTATTCAAATTCCTATTATTAATTCAATGGTTTGTTACAATTATTAAAGACACACAAATAAACCAATGTAATATGCCTAAAGTGTTGATACAATAATCTTATTATGATGGAATATGTAGCAAACTCCTCTTATGTGGTTCTTTGATTCCTTGTTCACAATAATGACTAAGGGTTTGTCCTTTTATACAATACTCTAGCATGTACTTCAAATATTTGTACACTTTAGTCATCTCATAACATTATAGGCCCAATTTAATGTTTGAATGTAAAAGTTTTAGGGGTTGAATCTGCTCTCGTGCATCTAAACTAGATTCATTTTTGCATTGTACAATTGACCTAGGGTGATGGACAATTGACATTGAAGATTGGATCTATATCCTTGGAATGTGTGGGGATGGGTTAAAGTTAGTTTGGTAACTACCATGGAAAGATATGTCATTTACACATTAGTCATTGCGTTAGAGACAAACAGGTCCCAAAGTAAGTCCAAGACAAAGGAGAAAAAACAAATAGGTCATAAATTAATTTAGCTCACAATAATTATATATCATATGTAAATGTTAAAAAAAGTAATGATCTTTTATTTTTATGAGCTATTTTTTAACTAATCATTTTTAACAAAAAAATAAAAATTAACTTTTATTTATCGAACTTTATTAAAATCATTTAATTTGTTAAATATATAACCTCAAAATTTCTTGCTTGCCATTTTTAATAGAAAATTGTACTGGAAATGTTTCTTTTCAATAATCCTATATTTGATATTTGTTGATAAGCAAATGTGCATTTCATTTGGAAAACTAGATGCTTAGCCTTTTTTCTAATATAATTTCCTATATGGAAGTTAGCATTAAGTCACTTAATGCTAACTTCTCTCTTTAGATGACAAACCTCATTCCCCTGTTACAGGACATCCTCAAGTAGCATTTAATTTTGGTAAAATGGGTTGACGAAATCCAAGACCAATGGGAAGTGCTCAAGTATAACCAAGAAGATCTTTCCAAGATGATTTTCTAGATCACCAAAAGAGTCAATGATCTCTCTCAAGTTGGCAAGACTATGCATACTGGGGGTCAATTAAATTGTGTCAATTGATTGTATATCAAGAAAATACATCAAACTATTAATCAAATAGTTGTACGTGTTACTATTGGGTGTAAACACTCCAATTGTTAAAGAGTTTGTATGGTGGTTGTTAGTTATAATGTTCTCTTAGTTTTAACTACTATCTACTATTATGTGATGTTTTATCATGATTTAATTGTATAGTTTTTGAGTCAATTTCATTTTCACATAGTAATACACATTATAGAAAAACACTATCTACTATGTTTAATTAATGTCGAGAGGCATTCTACAATGGAAGCAAGGGGTGGAGTGTAATGGCTTGAGCGTGCTAACAAAAACTCTTACCTTTTACCTTAAATTTGACATCCATTTACATATCAAAAATATTAATATTAAAATATATTTATCTAGAAATGCTCAGAGATATCAATTTTGAGTTATTAATGTCGAGAGGAATTCTACAATGGTAGTAAGGGGTGGAGTGTAATGACATGAGCATGTTAACAAAAAATCTTACCTTTAACCTTAAATTTGACATCCATTTACATGTCAAAATATTAATATTTAAATATATTATCTAGAAATGCTGAGAGATATCAAATTTGAGTTATTTTATTATATTTAGAGCAATTTAAAAATTATTTTATTTTGTTTACATTGTTTATATTTTTATTTACTTAAGAATTATTTTATTTTACTTTAGAATTTTAATTTACTTCCAAGTTATTTTCATTTACTTTTTTTTTAATATTTGTTGGCTATGTTTTGATTTTACTTATTATTATATTTCTACTTAAATCTAAAATTCTACATAAATAAATAATATATACTTTATTTTTCTAAATTTTGAAAAGACTAGGATAGGAAAAAAAGATGGATATGGGTTGGCCTGAGCTACACGGCCTAGGGCACGCTCATGCGTGACCCTAGCCAACTGTGTTGCCTGGGCGTGTGGGGTTCTGTTTGTAGGAAGTTTTTGGTGGCGGTGGAGGTTTGTCATGCCCACATTTCCCATGCGGTCACGACATGCAACACACATGTCATGTCCACATTTTTCATGTGGTCATGCCACGAAATATCAAAAACTTTTCTGCATGTCCCTAGAAACCACCTTGCACGCGTTAGCGTGCTCGGTGGCAATACGCCTAAGACGTAAACAAGTCAATCAAATACTCAGGGAAGTGTAGCTTATTACGCAATCCTCTATGTGATGATAGCCAACTAGGGGGTTAGGCGACGCGATACGCACCGCTTCTAGGGTTAGAATAGTTTAAGTTTGAAACCCTAAGTTTCCTAGGTGGATGGATTGAATTCGACTAAATCGAGGTCAACCCTAACTATAAAGCAATAATCATTTTGAAAACAAAAAACGCATCTAATGATAATATGGTTTCATGAGAAATGGAGTGATTAACAGAAGTCACGAAAAATGCCATAAAAATGAAACCCTAAAATCTAGGGAAAATTCGACAGCATAACGCGTTTTCAAAAATTGAAATAAAAATTTTAAAAGAAAAACTCCAAAAAGAAAATAAAGCAAAAATTAAAATAATTAAACATTAAGGAAAATTTAAATAGATTTTCCAAGGTTAAATAAATTGATTACACAACTAAATATTAAAATTTGAAAATAATTAAATAACCAAAAATAAACTTTAAAATTAAGTCCTTTAATAAATATAATTCCGACCATTATATTTATTAACTAACTCAAAAGAAAAATTGATAAAGGGGAAAAATTAAAATATCTCTCCCCATAAAAATAATAAAATCAATTAAAATACAAAAACCAACTAAACGTCTTCCCACTGCAAAAATTTAAAAATGCACTAAGAAAATTAAAATAAATGCCCCAAAATAAATAAATTACAAAAGGAAAAAAAAACACTTCCCAACTAAAATAAAATCAACCCATTCACCACTAAAATAAATTTCTAAAAGAAATTAAAACCCAACCCCAAATAAAAAAAATTAAAACACTAAAGTGATGCACAAGAAGTCAATATTTCCAAAATGACCCAAAGACAAAAGAGGGGGAAAATCAATTCCCGTGCACAAGGGAAAAATTAAAGAAGAATAAAATTAAATAACAAAACCAAAATCCTCACATTCCTCTCAACCCTATTTCATTATTCTATTATTTTCTACAAGAGTTTGCCCTAATATTAATTTATTAGTTTCCTTATGGAAACCCTAATATGTTCATTCTCTTCTTTGGTTTGTTTTCTCTTTTGTTTTCTCTTCTCATTTGTATCCTGTCTTTTTCTTCTTGCCTCCATTTTTGTTGCAGGAAGGGTTTGCTGATGGGAGTGGTAGCGATGGGGATACCTCTCTGAGGTATATATATATACATTTTTTTAATGGAGTATATACAGAGTATGTGTGTTTTTTTTTTGTTTATGAAAATATATATATTTGGACCCGGTAATAAAATCTATTATTATTTTTGTTTTGACACACATAAGACACTATATATATAATGTTCTGATAAATATGAATTAAAGGCTGTGAAATACCCAAAAAAATTGTTGTAGGCATCATACACAAAAAGGGGAAGCAATTGTTATGGGGCACCGCCGTGGAGTCTCTAGCCATGGCGAGAGGGTATAAGGGAGGCAATAAGGGATGTGGGGAGGGGGCTGAGCCTGGGTGTGGCTGGGGGCTCGGCCCCCTCCCCACACCCCCACGAAACCTCAAAACACAGCGGTGGGCGGTGGCCATGGCCGCCGCCCACCAGACTCATTTTTTTTTTGTTTAAAATTTAATTTTCTAAAAAAAAAACCCTAAGGTTCTTTTGGTCTGCCAAAACTTTCCTTCATAAATAAATCTAAGTTGTTTGATTTCCATAATATATATATATATATATATATATATATATATATATATATATATATATATATATATATATATAATAGTTTGATAATAACAAAATACATATATATATACACACACACTTAGTTATATAAACACTGCTTGCTCAGTTTGCAGTAGTAGTACAAATTGTATTTATAAATCAGATAACACACACACACACATATATATACTAGCACAAGCATTCAATGGAAAAAAAATGACCAGATTTGCAACTTGTATTAACCAGTAACATAGCATTTTTTTTAAGAACCAAATAAATAGGCCAGAATTACTATCTCTCTTTTTTTTGACAGAAATAAGCAAAATAGAATAATATATTTTTACTTTGATTAAATTTTTTAATTTACAACTATCTTTTCCATAGCCAATAATATTTACAGTTCTATCTTTATCTTCTATGAACACAAATATAGTTGGACAGTACATCTTTTCTTGAATAAAAGACAAACAACATTTATTTTTCTTTTTTGTTTAAATGCACCCATTACTAAAACAACAATATCATTTAATGTAAAACAGCAAGTAAATGTTCTTTTGCCCACTTCTCCAAAAATCAAATATGCACAATAGCAAAATGGTAACAAGTAATTTCATTACATACATAACAACAAAGGCATATTTTCTTTGGCATTTTCCACAATCACAAGAACACAAGAGTATAATATAGTAAATAGATTTTGAATAAATTTTGAAGAGTACTCACAATATTTTCTTACAACAACCAACACATAGGGTAGTAATGATTTGACAACAAAATACAATAAGGCCTCAAAGGCCATGGCTCAAAAGCAGCCAACCAAATAATGCAAAAACACTAAAAAAAAAACTTCTCCAAACTCCATTTCACCAACTAAAAACCTGGAATGATATAACACAACAATGGGGAACTAAGCCATGAAGGAACACCCCCCTCCCTACCATAGACCAGCTAGTGGGTCACCCCCGAGCTAGGGAGGTAGGGTTCACACGGTTGCACACACACACACCATAACAAAAGAAATTTTCCAAACACACAAAAGAATTTAACTCCCATGGATTTGTACAATACTAAACTCATTAAAATGAGTTTGAAGGGGGGTAGGGGAGTGGACCTCTCAACTCAAGAGGTCACTCCAAGATCTCAAAATCACCAAGTCTCAAGGCCTCAAGCCAAAACCACATAATACATATCTCCAAATATCTCAAAAAAAACTATCATGGCACTCTTGGCTTCAAAATGCTCTCAACACAAAAGAAAAGCCCTCAAGGCTATAAGTAGCATAACAATAAGGAGGTGACCTTGAGGAGGTTCACTCTCCCCCACCCCATACAAGTTGAGCCTTACCTCCAAATGGAGGTGCTCTCACCAAACTCCCAACCCACACAAAAAGAAAACAAAAATCAACATAAAGTTACAAACACCAACATAAAATGAAGTGAACAAAGAGAAATGACCATATCCATGGGGCTTACCTTCAAAAGCCCTAAAAATGGAAGCATGTTTCATGAAGAGCTCCAAGCTTCTCCAAGTCTCCCAATCTCCAAATTTCTCTAACTCCCAAAACAAAGAACTCCAAGAATAGAAGAACAAAAAATGTAAAATGCAAGAACCCCATACTCCTCTTCAAGAGGAGATAATATAGGCCTTCCAATTTGGCCTTGAGGAATGAGAAGGTGACACTTGTCACCTTCTCCTTCCTCATCCCATGCTACTTGCAAGGGAGAAGGAGTGTGAGGGTGACAAGTGTCACCCTCCAATTCCATCCTATCCCTCACCTTATCCACTTGTGCTCTCACACATGTGTGAGAGACCAAGTGGTGAAGTGGCAATTCCCTTTAAGCCTCCATGAGGATAAGGGATGCCATATGGCATCCTCTTATTCTCCAAGAGAGCCATCTCCCTCTAAGATGCTCTCACACATGTGTGAGAGTCTTGGAGGGAGATCCCACACACTTGGGAGTCTTGAAGACCTCCCAAGTCTTCTTGGTGAAGGGATCTCCAAACTTTGGGAAGGGAGATGGGTCTTTCCCAAATCATGACTCATCTCCCACCCTTAGCCATTTAAAAATTCATCACTTTACCCAAACCCCAGTTTAGAGTGACCAAAAGTGAGTTACCCCATGGTTTAGTTAGTCAAAATTGACCCTAGACCCTAGGGTTACCACCTAGGGTAAGTTTGGGACACTAAGGTACACCTAGGGAGGCATAAATTTTACTTTAAATGGCCCATAAATAAAAATAATACTAAGTGGTGTAAAAAAAATATAAATATACAACACATGATACAAATCAATTTTAACAAAGGGGTACTAGGCCAAAACAATAAAACAAGCATGTACTAAAACATCACCCCATCAAACGTGATCCTCATCCCTCTTGGGAATGGATCGATTTCACAAGGAATAACATATGTGTGAACACTACCTCCGATTTCCCGTGGCCTAGGAATATCATCCTACACAACTAGATCAAGTGTCAATCACATCATGGATAATCATAGCCGAAGCAACTGAAATTAATTCATGTCATTCCATGCAACAATAATCATTTACAACATAATTTAATATTAAAACTGCATTTTCTATCTAATGTCTCATAATCATCATCCAATAATATATTCACATAATGAACTTGAAATCACATCAATAATCATCATCAACTATATCTCATATATCTAACATCATCATAACATCAAAATATGATCAAATCAAATCACCACATGTCTAATCAATGTCAACCCAAAAGTCAGGAGCTATAATCTAATCTGCATAAAGGAAAATAATAGTTTCCCAAAGTCTGATAATGTCATCATCTAAAATGAAAATGATCAAAATAGGGAAGTGAAAATAATCGGCCTCACATCCTCCCCCCTAAGACTGAACTTCCTCTTGGAAGTCATCAAAAGGGTGAGGATAGAGTGCCCTCAAACTGGCTGCATCCTCCCAAGTAGCTGTGACCTCATCATAACGATCCCACTGGACCCTGACCTAGTCCAGCTATTGACTTGGTAGCCCAGCCAATATGAAAATTGGCTCCAAAGCCAACTGCCCGTCTACCTCTACCTATAGAGCACTCTAGTCCAATACATGAGATAAATCAGATATATATCGCCTCAATACAAAAATATGAAAGACATCGTGGATACGCGACATGCTAGGTGGCAATGCTAGATGGTAGGCAACATGTTCTATCTGCTCCAAGATCTCAAAAGGTCCTAGAAACTGTGGTACGAGCTTAGAGCCTTTTCCATAACAGATTGGACTCTTGTGTGGCCGCACTCTAAGGAATACTCTGTCCCCAACTGAGAAGCTCCGATCAAGTCTCTTAGCATCGGCATACTTCTTCTCTCTATATTGTGCCTCCTGAAGTCTCTGCCTAATCAGTGTGACTTGCTACTCCATATCCTGAACCAACTCTAGACCAATGGCAACCCTGTCCTCTATCTGATCCCAACTCAATGGTGTCCTACATGGTCTGTCATATTAAACCTAAAAATGAGGCATACCCAACGAGCTGTGATGCCCATTATTGTAGGCAAACTCAACCAGATACATATACTCCTCCCATCTAGACTGATGGTCCATAACATACATACAGAGCATGTCCTCCAACACTTGATTCACCTGCTCTGTCTGTCCATCTGTCTCAGGGTGATAAGCAGAGCTAAATTTGAGCTGTGTGCCCAACGCCTGCTGCAAAGCTCTCCAAAAGGCTGAAGTGAACACTGAATCCCTATCAGAAATGATACGGCAAGGTACCCCATGTAATCTCACAATATCGTCCAAGAATACTCTCGCCACTAATGGTGCATTGTACGTCGTTCATACAGGTGAGAAATGCGCAACCTTGGTCAACTTGTCGACTGTCAGCATGATGGCATCATGGCGACACAAAGACATAGGAAGACCAACAATGAAATCCATGGAAATGGTGTCCCATTTCCACTCAGGTATCTCGTGAGGGTATAAAAGACCCGCTGGATGCTGATGCTTAGCCTTGACCCTCTGGCACTCAAGGCATCAAGCAACAAACTCTGTAATATCCCATCTTATACCTGCCCAATGGTACAGCTGTCGTAGGTCAGCATGCATCTTCTTCACCCTCAGATGTGCCGCATATGGTGCTCTTTGAGCCTCTAATAACACTACAGTACATAGGTCACCTGCGTGGGGTACATAGATGCACTATCGATGACGAAGTAACCCATCTGCCTCTAGTGAGTATCTTGCAAACTTGCCCACAAGGGCCCTTTGTGAATGGATCTCCTGCTGCACCTCAAGAAACCACTCATCCTCAAGTAGATGCTGAATAATGCATCCTCTCAAGTCCACACTTAGAGTCAAGGTCAAGATCTCGTGGCACCTTTGACTCAATGCATCAGCAACCACGTTCTCCTTCCCTTTGATGTAGTGGACATCAAAGTCATACTCGCAAAGAAATTCCATCCAACACCGCTAATGGGCATACAGATTTAGCTGCGTAAATATGTACTGAAGGTTGTGATGATCTAAATGAAGCTCAAAGTGATGACCCAATAAGAAATGTCTCTAATGAACTAGAGCATGAACCACTGCTGCGAGCTCCAAATTGTGAGTGGGGTAGTTCAACTCATGGGCCCTGAGCTTTCGCAACTCATACACCATCGTTCTACCACCCTGCATAAGTATGGCTCCCAAACCCTCAAGTGATGCATCTGTGTAAACCATAAAATTTATAGCTGGATTAGGAACCACAAAAATGGGAGTGCTGGTAAGACACTCCTTGAGGACCCCAAAGGCCCTCTCACACTACTCAATGCATAGAAAACTCTTCCCTTTCCACTGAAGGGAAGTGATGGGGTGCGCTATCTGAGAGAACCCCTCAACAAATCTATTGTAATAACCAGCTAATCCCATAAAACTCCTGACCTTTGTCACACTAGTGGGTGCTGGACAGTCTCTGATAGCCCCAATCTTTGATGGATCTACTGAGATACCATCGCCAGATAGGATGTGCCCCAAGTACTGTACCTCTATCCTAAAAAATGCACACTTTGCTAGGTTCCCATAAAGATTATGCTCCCTCAAACACTGTAAAACCTGACGTAGGTGCTCCTCATGCTCCTCCTCAGTCCGCGAATAGATCAATATGTCATCAAGGAAAATTATCACGAACTGATCCAAGTAGATATGAAACACCTCGTTCATGAGACTCATGAACACTGTAGGGGCGTTTGTCAAACCGAAGGGGACCATAGTGAACTCATAGTGGCCATATTGAGTCCGAAAGGCGGTCTTATGGATATCTGCCTCTGTGATATGCAACTAATGGTAATTGGACTTCAGGTCAATCTTAGAGAACACCCTGGCTCCCTGCATCTTATTGAAGAGATTGTCAATCCTAGGCAGAGGATAATGGTTCTTCACCATCACCTTATTCAACTACCTATAATCCATGCATAATCGAAGAGGCCCATCCTTATTCTTCACGAAGATGACAGGAGCGCCTCAAGGTGAAATGCTCGGTCGGATGTGCCCCTTCTTGAGCAAGTCCTCAAGCTGCAACTTGAGCTTTGTGAGCTCATGAGTGGTCATCCTATAGGGTGCACAAGACACTGGCTCGGCACCCGGCACTAAATCAATATGAAAGTCTACCTCACGACGGGGTGGCATCCTCGGTAACTCTGCTGGAAACACATCGGCAAACTCTCTCAGGATGAGATGGTCATCCAAAGATGCCTCAGGCTCATCCTCTAATCTGTCACTAACTATAATAGCGAACATCTGACATCCCTTCCGCATGCAGCACTTAAGCTGCCGAGCAGATATCATATGCACTGCTGTGGGATTTTGAATGCCCACTATCTCAACTGATGTACCATGATCATCTAACTAGATAATCACCTTTTGACGACAATCTAGCTTGGCTCGATGAGCAGCAAGCCAGTCCATACCTAAAACCACATTGTAGGATCCCAATGTCGTAACTCTAAGGTCACATACTATGGCAAAGGGTCCCAAAGATATCTCACAGTCATGGACTAAGGAATCTACTGACATCTTGGCCCCTGAGGCCAACTCAACCTCCCACGTATCACCCTACCCAAAGGCCACCAACCTGCAACGCTCCACTAACGATGGAGATATGAAAGAGTTAGTAGCACTAGAGTAAAAAAGAATAGAAATGGGGACACCCCCTATCATACCTAATGTCTCAATCACTGATGCCTAAAAATTAGCCTGGCAGTTATCAACCATTGTGAACATACGGTGGGACCTGCCCACATCTCCAACCATCTACTCTGATCCTCTTGTACAAGGCTGCCCCTGCTGTAAAGCCCTGCGGACACTCTCTAGCTAGATGTCCCACTCCACCACACACATAACACGGGCCCCTAGCATGTACCTGTCTAGTTTGAGTCCTACTTGACTGCTGCTATCTAGATCTACCTATGGACCCCTGTGAACCCCTGTATGACTGCTGTGACCTTGCGGGTCCCGCAGGTGGTCCCTGTTGCCTCTGATATCTGTGTGGGCCTTGCTGCTGCCAACCTCGATTATGCCCCCCATGTGCCCTCTACTGTGGCCTGGATCTCTGCTGCTGCTGTGGGGACCTAGGAGGTAAGGATGCGGAACTAAATCCTCCTCTCTGAGGTGGCGGTGGTGGTCTACGGTAACCCTACTAATGCTGTTGCTGCCCACAATCTTGAAACTGAGGACGTGAACTCTGCGCTTGTCCATGTATCTCCTCAGCTATGTATGCCTTTTCGGCAACATCACTCAATGTTTGGGGGTCTGCCATGTGTACAGGCCCTGCTATGCTATGGTTCAATCCTCTGATAAACTTATGAACCAAGAGTTTCTCGTCATGGAGATACTCTACATATTGAGACAACTCGGTGAATCTACCCTCATACTGAGCAACAGTAAGCTCTCTTTGCTGAAGGTCGTGAAACTCATCTATGCGATGCTGTCTGTAGTGATCTGATAAATATTGCTCATTGAAGCACTCAATGAAAGTCTCCTAGGTGAGTGTGTCTAATGATAGATGGCGCTTGCACTCCTCAGTGCGCCACCAAGTAGGATTTGCATCTCGCAATAGGTGGACTGCCACACGTGCCTTCGTGTTTCCCTCGTAAGGATGCAACATGAAGCATCTGTCTAGACTGATGAGCCAAGCCTCAGCCTCAGCTCTCTCTGTAGTCCCGATGAATGTAGGAGGATTCAGCCTCAAGAAATCGCTGATGGGATCTCCTCGATCTTTGTGCCCTCTGATAGGCTCATCTGCATAATAATCATAAGGATTGTGAACAATTTGCTCCACTTGCACTGCCTCCTCGTGCCTAGCATGACGTGGAGGGCTCCTGCTACGGGCCCTGTAGGCCGATCCAACCTCCTCTGCTGTCGTATCTAATATCTCAACATATGGCTCCACACGTGGTGCCTCTCGTGGCTTGACGTGGGACTCCACACGTGGCTCCACATGTGACTCTGCTCGTGGCTCCACGCCTGGTTCCTCTCGCGGATATCTGGTGGTAGCCTATCTAACACTGCCTGTAGTGCCTGCAATATCTGTGGCCCAATATCTAGTATAGGTAGGGCCGGTGGTGCTAGTGGTGCTTGCGGTATCTGTGGGGCTAGCGGTGCCTGACCCTCGGCTGAAGAATCACTGTGCGCCTCAGTGGATGCAGTGTTGTGGGATCGTGCTCGCTGAACTCGTCGGGGAGGCATCCTACAAAAATGAAGGAATTACAAATTAATCAAAGTTGCAGAATAATAATGTGCCCAAAACAAGCCCAGTGTTTAAACATGGGCTCTGATACCAAATGTCATGCCCACATTTCCCATGCGGTCACGACACGCAACACATGTGTCATGTCCACATTTGTCATGTGGTCATGACACGAAATATCAAAAACTTTTCTGCATGTCCCTAGAAACCCCCTCGCACACGTCAGTGTGCTCGGTGGCAATACACATAAGGTATAAACAAGTTAATCGAATACTCAAGGAAGTGCACCTTACTATGCAATCCCCTGCATGATGATAGCTGACTAGGGGGTTAGGTGATGCGATACGTACCGCTTCTAGGGTTAGAACAGTTTAAGTTCGAAACCCTAAGTTTCCTAGATGGATGGATTGAATTCAACTGAATCGAGGTCAACCCTAACTATAAAACAATAATCAATTCAAAAATAAAAATGCATTTGATGATAATAAGGCCGCATGATAAATGGAGTGATTAACAGAAGTCGCGAAAATGCCATAAAAATGAAACCCTAAAATCTAGGAAAAACTTGACAACATAACGCGTTTTCAAAAATTGAAATAATTTTTTTAAAAGAAAAACTCCAAAAAGAAAATAAAGCAAAAATTAAAATAATTAAACATTAAGGAAAATTTAAATAGATTTTCCAAGGTTAAATAAATTGATTACACAACTAAATATTAAAATTTGAAAATAATTAAATAACCAAAAATAAACTTCAAAATTAAGTCCTTTAATAAATATAATTCCGACCATTATATTTATTAACTAACTCAAAAAAAAAATTGATAAAGGGGAAAAATTAAAATATCTCTCCCCATAAAAATAATAAAATCGATTAAAATACAAAATCCAAGTAAAAGTCTTCCCACCGCAAAAATTTAAAAACGCACTAAAAAAATAAAAATAAATGCCCCAAAATAAATAAATTACAAAAGGAAAAAAAAACACTTCCCAACTAAAATAAAATCAACCCATTCACCACTAAAATAAATTTCTAAAAGAAATTAAAACCCAACCCCAAATAAAAAAAATTAAAACACTAAAGTGATGCACAAGAAGTCAATATTTCCAAAATGACCCAAGGGCAAAAGAGGGGGAAAATCAATTCCTGTGCACAAGGGAAAAATAAAAGAAGAATAAAATTAAATAACAAAACCAAAATCCTCACATTCCTCTTAACCCTATTTCATTATTCTATTGTTTTCTATAAACTCTAATATGTTCATTCTCTTCTTTGGTTTGTTTTCTCTTCTCATTTGTGTTCTACATTTTTCTTCTTGCCTCCATTTTTGTTGCAGGAAGGGTTTGCTGATGGGAGTGGTACCCATGGGGATACCTCTCTGAGGTATATATATACATTTTTTTATGGAGTATATACAGAGTATGTGTATTTTTCTTTTGTTTATGAAAATATATATATTCAGACTTGATATTAAAATCTATTATTATTTTTTTTTGGACACACAGAAGACACACTATATATATAATGTTCTGATAAATATGAATTAAAGGCTGTGAAACACCCAAAAAATTCGTTGCAGGCATCATACACAAAAAGGGGAAGTGACTGTTATGGGGCGCCGTCGTGGAGTTTGCAGCCATGGCGAGGGGGTATAAGGGAGGTAATAAGGGATGTGGGGTGGGGGCTCGGCCCCCTCCCCACACCCCCATGAAACCTCAAAACACAGTGGTGGGCGGTGGCCATGGCTGCCGCCCACCAGACTCTAATTTTTTTTTGTTTAAAATTTAATTTTCAAAAAAAAAAAAACCCTAAGGTTCTTTTGGTCTGCCAAAACTTTCCTTCATAATTAAATCTAAGTTGTTTGATTTTCATAATATATATAAAATAGTTTGATAATAACAATACACACACACACACACACACACACACACACACACACACACACACACACACTCAGTTATATAAACACCGCTTGTAGTTTGCAGCAGTAGTACAAATTATATTTATAAATCAGATAAGAATATATATATATATATATATATATATATATATATATATATATATATATATATATATATATATATATATATATATATATATATATATATATATATATATATATCAGTACAAGCAATCAATGGAAAAGAAATGACCAGATTTGCAACTTGTATTAACAGTAACATAGCATTTTTTTTTGAAGAACCAAACAAATAGGCCAGAATTACTATCTCTCTTTTTTTTGGATAGAAATAAGCAAAACAGAATAATATATTTTTACTTTGATTAAATTTTTCAATTTACAACTATCTTTTCCATAGCCAGTAATATTTACAGTTCTATCTTTATCTTCTATGAACACAAATATAGTTGGACAGTAAATCTTTTCTTGAATAAAAGACAAACAATATCTATTTTTTCTTTTTGTTTAAATGCACCCATTACTAAAACAACAATATCATTTAATGTAAAACAACAAGTAAATGTTCTTTTGCCCACTTCTCCAAAAATCAAATATGCACAATAGCAAAATGGTAACAAGTAATTTCATTACATACATAACTGCAAAGGCATATTTTCTTTGGCATTTTCCACAATCACAAGAACACAACAACATAATATAGTAAACAGATTTTGAATAAATTTTGAAGAGCACTCAAAATATTTTCTTACAACAACCAACACATAGGGTAGTAATGATTTGAGAATTAAATACAATAAGGCCTCAAAGGCCATGGTTGAAAAGTAGCCAACCAAATAATGCAAAAACACTAAAAAAAGAACTTCTCCAAGCTCCATTTCACCAACTTCAAACCTGGAATGATATAACACAACAATGGGGAACCAAGCCACGAAGGAATACCCTCCTCCCTACCATAGGCCCACTAGTGGGTCACCCCGAGCTAGGGAGGTAGGATTCACACGGTTGCACACACACACCATAACAAAAGAAATTTTTCAAACACAAAAGAATTTAACTCCCATGTATTTGCACAATACTAAACTCATGAAAATGAGTTTAAAGGGGGGTAGGGGAGTGGACCTCTCAACTCAAGAGGTCACTCCAAGATCTCAAAATCACCAAGTCTCAAGGCCTCAAGCCAAAACCACATAATACATATCTCCAAATATCTCAAAAAAAACTATCATGTCACTCTTGCCTTCAAAATGCTCTCAACACCAAAGAAAAACCCTCAAGGCTATAAGTAACACAACAATAAGGAGGTGACCTCGAGGAGGTTCACTCTCCCCCACCCCATACAAGTTGAGCCTTACCTCCAAATGGAGGTGCTCTCACTAAACTCCCAACCCACACAAAAAGAAAACAACAATCAACATAAAGTTACAAACACCAACATAAAATGAAGTAAACAAAGAGAAATGACCATAGTCATGGGGTTTACCTTCAAAAGCCCTAAAAATGGAAGCACATTTGGTGAAGAGATCCAAGCTTCTCCAAGTCTCCCAATCTCTAAATTTCTCTAACTCCCAAAACAAAGAACTCAAAAAATAGAAGAACAAAAAATGCAAAATACAAGAAACCCATACTCTTCTTCAAGAGGAGATAATATAGGCCTTCCAATTTGGCCTTGAGGAATCCCATGCCACTTGCAAGGGAGGAGTGTGAGGGTGACAAGTGTCACCCTCCAATTCCATCCTATCCCTCACCTTATCCACTTGTGCTCACACACATGTGTGAGAGACCAAGTGGTGAGGTGGCAATTCCCTTCAAGCCTCCATGAGGATAAGCGATGCCATATGGCATCCTCTTATTCTCCAAGAGAGCCATCTCCCTCCAAGATGCTCTCACACATGTGTGAGAGTCTTGGAGGGAGATCCCACACACTTGGGAGTCTTGAAGACCTCCCAAGTCTTCTTGGTGAAGGGATCTCCAAACTTTGGGAAGGGAGATGGGTCTTTCCCAAAGCATGACTCATCTCCCACCCTTAGCCATTTTAATATTCGTCACTTTGACTAAACCTTAGTTTAGAGTGACCAAAAGTGATTTACCCTAAGGTTTAGTTAGTCAAAATTGACCCTAGACCCTAGGGTAAGTTTGGGACACTAAGGTACACCTAGGGAGGCATAAATTTTACTTTAAATGGCCCATAAATAAAAATAATACCAAGTGGTGTAAAACAAATATAAATATACAACACGTGATACAAATCAATTTTAACAAAGGGGTACTAGGCCAAAACAATAAAACAAGCATGTACTAAAACATCACCCGATCAAACGTGATCCTCATCCCTCTTGGGAATGGATCAATTTCACAGGGAATAACATATGTGTGAACACTAGCTCCGATTTCCTGTGGCCTAGGAATATCATCCTGCATAACTAGATCAAGTGTCAATCACATCATGGATAATCATAGCCGAAGCAATTGAAATTAAATTCATGTCATTGCATGCAATAATAATCATTTACAACATAATTTAATATTAAAACTACATTTTCTATCTAATGTCTCATAATCATCATCCAATAATATATCCACATAATGAACTTGAAATCACATCAATAATCATCATCCAATATATCTCTTATATCTAACATCATCATAATATCAAAATATGATCAAATCAAATCACCACATGTCTAATCAATGCCAACCCAAAAGTCAGGAGCTATAATCTAATCTGCATAAAGGAAAATAATAGTCTCCCAAAGTCTGATGATGTCATCATCTAAAATGTAAACGATCAAAATAGGGAAGTGAAAATAATTGGCCTCACAAGGTTTTTTTTTTTGTGGGGTGTTTTGTGGGGATTTTGTGGAGTTTTCTTTTGGGTTTGGGGTTGTTGTTTTGAGTCTCAAGGAGGTATTTCTGGTGGAGTGGTGTTGAAGGTGTTTGGAAGGTGCTTTTGGTTGTTATTTTTGTTTCTCTACCTCTGTGGGGCAACCTTTGGTTTTTCCTTTCTGGTTAGGGTTTGGTCTTTGTTGCTTCGGAGCCATGGGGTTTGCTTTGAGCCTGCTTGAAGGACCTAAGTTTTCATTCCAAGAGGCTCTTAATAGAGAAGAACCCTCTTCGTCAAGGCAGTCTCAGGATTTGGCTGGTGAGCGTGTAGTTCCTTTCGAAGGCCCCCAAGTTTCCAATGTGAATGGATGTCTCGAGAGGAGCCAGGAAAGGCTAATTTTGGTGATTAAGTTGAAGTCCATGGTGGAGGATGTGGCTTATCTGGTAAATCATGCCTTTTTTTGTAAGTTTATGGGGATCCAAACCTCTTTGTCTTTCATTGAATCCTGGATGTGTAGTACCTGTAATCCTGAAGGTGACATGGAGGTAAAGCTAGCGGTGAATAATTACTTTCTGGTGGTGTTCTCAAACTTGTTAGATTGCAATAAGGCCTTTGAGGGGGCCCCGTACTTTCATAATCAGGTTGGGATTTTTATTAAGCCATGGCATGTCAGATTTAACCTGATGGATGAGCTCCCTTCCAGAGTCCTAGTGTGGGTTCGACTTCTCTGGTTCCTGCTTGAGTTCTAGAGGAATGATATTTTACATATGGTTGCATTGTTGTTGGGCAAGTCGGTGGGTCCTTCGCAACAAACGCTGGATTAAAAAGTAATTTATTTTTCTTGCATTTGTGTTGAAATTGATTTAAACAAGCCTTTTCTAGATTCGTTGGAAATTCAGTTAGGATCCCCCTCTTGGACTCAACAATCGGATTATGAGGCTCTCCGTTTTTTGTGTCGTATCTATAATGATTATGGGCATTTGCAAAAGAAGTGCCCCAAAATTAACCATGCAGGGGCCTAGTTTGATAAGCCTCCTCAAAGTGATCCTACTAGGATGGATAAAGGGAAATCCCCATCTATAACAGGAGTGACAGATAAGGAGGGGTTTATATCAGTAAAGCCCCGTAATAAAGGAAGAGGCCAGAAGAGGACTCTCAAAGATAGGTAGACTGATGGTTTGTACAACCATTTTGAGGCCTTAGATGTGGAAGACCAGCAGAGGATACCCATAGATGAGCTGCAAGGAGGGCTTGGCCCCATGGGGTTAGCTTAGGAAGGCTTTAAGGAAGATGACTTTTGTGATAACATTTAGGAGGTGGTTACATGTTCACAGATGGAAACAAATCAGGTTCTGGTGGTTCCTGTTGATGTAGAGGTGGCAGAGGCTGGTTTGAGCCAGGAGGCCCCATGCCTACCTTTAACAAAGATAGATAAATCTCCTCAAGATGGTAGCAGTTCTCATCCCTCTCTTGGGATCCAGCAAAAGAATCTTAAAAACGCTGTTCGGGAGATGGAGCCCCTAAGTTGGGTCAGAAGAAAGATCAAGAGAAAGTGAAGTTGACATGTGAGAATTTGGTGGAATCAAGATTTGTTAAAACCATTAATTCCTACTTTGCTACTTCTCACAAATGATGGTGCTGTCATGGAATGTATGGGGGTTGAACATCATCCCTAGACAAAAGGCTATTCATGAATTGATTCGGGCTCATTCTCCTGATTTGGTCTTCATTCAGGAATCAAAGTTGTCGGTGGAAGGTATGTCCAACATAGCTTATAGTTTATGGGTTAGAGGTCAATGGCAGTGTATTGGGGCCCAGGGTAGTGCTGGTGGAGTTGTTTGCTTATGGGATCCATGCAAGGTTTATCCTCTTTGGTGGATCTCTAGTAGATTCTCTATGTCAGTGGTTGCGACTAATTATGAATCTAGCGAAGCTATTCTTTTCACCAATGTGTATGCCTCGATTGATGCTTAGGGAAAGTCTTCTCTTTGGTCACATATTTGGTATGTTAGGTCCTTAGCCCCTTTTCCCCCTTTTTTTTCCCTTGGATTATGGCTGGGGATTTTAATGTGATTGTTAGTTTGGGTTAGAAGAAAGGGGGCTTGGATAGATTGGATCATTCTTCTATGATGTTTAGAGATAATATTTTTGGCCTAAACCTTGTAGATGTAAAGCCTTCCAATGGTATATTTTCTTGGAGTAATAGAAGATGTGGGGCTAATTGTATCTCTGAAAGGTTGGATAGGTTTTTGGTTTCTAGTTTCTAGATTGGCAGCAATTGGGCTACGAGTTCTGAGATTCTGGATTGACGGGGATTGGACCATTGGCCTATTAAACTTTCAACCTCCTTGTTTGGATCAACTAAGAATCCATCCTTTAAGTTTCAACTGATGTGGCTCAGAGACCCTTCTCTTCAGGATTTTATGGTTGGTTGGTGGAGTGAAGGAAAGCTGGCTTATGGTATAGCTATGTACTCTTTTGTTAAGAGGTTGCAATATGTAAAGTTTCAGCTTAAAAAGTGGAACAAACATTATTTTGGTAACATCTTTTAGGCTAAGGCAGCTGCTCAATCCCAGCTAGACCTTATTACCCACCAGATTAGGGATTTCAATCTCACTATGGAGTCTCCGGGATGAAACATAAGCTTTGAAGACGTTGGAGGAATGGGAATTGCAAGAGGAAATTTTTTGGAAGCAAAAGGCAAGGATTGACTGGCTCCAGGAAGGCGATAGAAATACTTCTTTCTTTCATAATATTGCCAAAGACAGGAGACATGGGAATGGGATTTCTTCCTTGGTGTCTTCCCAAGGGGTTTTCCTGTCCCCTGACTGAGAGATTTCTGCAGAGGCTTCTTAGTTCTTTTTGGCTCTATTTACGAAGGACTCTCCCTTAGTAGTTACTGAGGAGAATAAGGTTCTGGAGTGTATTCCTTCTTTGGTGACTAATGAGATGAATGAGGCTCTCTTCAGTCCCATTTCTGTGATTAAGTTGGAGAGGGTAGTGTTTCAGATGAAAAAAGGAAAGGCCTCTAGGTCGGATGACTTTTCAGTTGAGTTCTTCCAAAATTTTTGGGAGATTATCAAATTTTATCTTCTTGAGGTGGTTAGAAAGTCATAGAGGAGCAAGCAGATGATGAAAACTTTGAATGCTACATTCCTAGTTCTGATTCCTAAGACTATTGGTGCTAACTCGCTGAATGTTTTAAGGCCAATAGCTCTATGTAACGTTGTTTATAAGATTATCACAAAGCTGATTGTAGAATTAATTAAACCTTTGCTCAATAGGCTGATCTCAAAGGAGTAGGGTGGATTTGTGGCTAGAAGGCAAATCCTCGATGGGGTTGTTGTGGAAACAAAGGCTATTCATTCCATGGTGGTTTCCAAGGAGATAACAATGTTCATTAAGCTGGATATGGCCAAAGCTTATGATAGAGTCAAATGGACTTTTCTTCGTAAAGTCTTATGGGCGTTTGGTTTTGGGGATGATTGGGTTATGAGTTGCATTGTGTCAACTTCTTTTTTTGTTCTTATCAACAATGAGCCTACTGCATTGTTTGGTGCTACTAGGGGCCTTAGGTAGGGGGACCCTCTGTCGCCATACTTGTTTATCCTCTTGGCTTCAGGTCAGAGGATTAATGAAGACAAGTCCTCCATTTTCTTATTTAATACTCGTCTCATTCAAAACAGGATTGTAGGGATTCTCAAATTCTAGATTGGGACCCTCCCTCTTGTTTATCTTGGTATTCTAATCAATGTGGGCTGTTTGTCTAGGACATTTTGGAAAGATATTCTAGACAAGTTTTGGAAGCGAGTTACTCATTGGACTTGCAGATGGTTGTCCTCAGCTGGGAGAGTGACTTTATTAAAGTCTGTGATTCAAGCTCTCCCTATTTATAGGTGCTTTGTCTAGGGGGCTCCCTCTAGCTTCATTAATGAATTTGAAGCTCTTTCCAGACAATTCTTATGTGCCAGTAATTTGGAGTCTTCTAAGTGGAGTCTTGTCAAGTGGGATTCTGTTTGTAGGCTGAAACAAGAGGAGGGTCTTGGTCTTTGACAGGCTAATCTTATTGGTTAGGCCTTAGTAGCTAGGTTATATTGGAGGTGGTGTACTTGTCAGGATTAGGATTGTGCTAGGATTCTTAACTTAAAATATTTGGGGGGAGTGGAAAATGCTGATGTTCCAAGGATTTACCTCTCTGGTAAGGGATCTATGATATGGAGCACTCTTAAAAGGGGTGCCAATTTAATTAAGCAGGGGTCATTTTAGATTTGTAACAGGGGGTCTAACGCCCTGTTTTGGTATGATTCTTTGGATGGGCACCTGCCTATCTTGTCTATGTACCCACACTTACAACCCTTGTGCAACATCTTCCTTGCTATGGGGCGTTGTGTGGAGTATTTCAAATTGGTTTAGCATTTGGGTTAGGTGGAGGTTTGTAGATGGAAATCATTATCTGAGTGGCTGTCGAGGGGTTAATGGAGGATCAAGAGGAGTTAGCTAAGATTCTTGATGGTAGAGTTTAGAGTTCTCTGGGGTAGAGAGAGTCCCTTGCCTGGAGCCCTAATTCAAAGGTGTGTAGTCTGTTGCCTCTGGATATCAAGAGCTAGACAGGCAGAAGTTTGGGGAGATTGACTCTCCTTGGTGGAATTTTGTGTGGAATAAATTTGGATGGCCTAAATGTAATTACTTCCTTTTGGTTGGTTGTTTAGAATCGTTGTCTCACTTGGGATAACCTGTAGAGAAGGGGATTTTAGGGTCCTTCCATTTGCTTCCTCTACAATGGTAGTGAGGAGTGTCAAGCTCATTTGTTTTTTTAGTGTTCCCTGGCCTGCAAGATTTGGCATCTTTGATGTCCAGTGCTTGGAAGCAGGCTTGTGTCCACACTTCTTCTTTGGTTTCTTTTTGGAGAAGTTTGGGCAGACCCCTAGCTAGGGCTTCTTTTTTGTAGGTGGCTTGGAATATTGGTCCTTCTTTCATTTTTTGATAGCTTTGATTGGAAATGAATCGGAGAATTTTTCAGGGGAGGAAGTTGGAGATTCAGAAGGTGTGGCAGAGGATTCTTAGTATGCTCAAGAAGACCTTAGCAACTAAGTGTGATATGTCTATTAAGTTGGATAATGGGGGGTTGCAGGGGACGCATAATTTGGGGTTGGCTGTTGGAGGCTTAAGCCCTCCCTGACTCAGGCAAATAGGTCATTCTAAGATAAAGATTCAGAGAGATGGAAGATGGTCTCCCCCACCTTCATGTGTTTTTGAGATTAATACTGATGGCTCTTCTAGGGGAAACCTTGGTCCTGCTGGGATTGGAGGACTAGGGAGGGATAGCTCTGAAGTTGTCCTCTTTTTCTTCTCTATATATAAGGGGCAACAAACAAATAATTTAATGGAGACTCTTGCTATTCTTTGTGCTATGGAGAGAGGGTGTGCTTTAGGTTGGCGAAGGGTTATTTGTGAGTTTGACTCCCAATTTGTGATCAACATGTTGAACGAGCATGTTCTGGAGGGCGTGAATTGGCAATTGACGTCAGTGGTTAGACAGATTATTTATTTGAGCCATTCGATGGAATTCATTTCCTTTGTCCATATCCCTAGGGAGTGGAACCGAGTGGCTAATTGTTTGACAAAGTGGGCTTCAAATCAAGTGGGGATTGGAAATGTTAGTGATTGGGATTTGTTGTCTCAAGATTGTGTTCAAGACTTGGAAAAGTTGATTTCAAAAGATATTGATAGGTAGTTGGTTTGGTTGGGTGGGGATTCTGTAGATTTTTCTAGCTTTTAGTTGTTGTTGAGGGTTGCTGCTTTTCTGATTTGTATTGGTGGTTTCTTTATTAATAAATTTTTACCCCTTTTTATAATTTTTTTTGAAAAGACTAATTTATGCATAAACCATATAATTAATGCGTCTATGTATAGAGTAAATAAAACAGTCCTAATGTAAAATAAAATAACTCAAAGTAAATAAAATGACTTCAAATTGATATCTCTGGACATTATTTTAGATGGATTTTTTTATGATATCTATACTAATTATGATATAATCTTAGTTATACGAATTTGAATGTTTATATCTTAATCACTAACTATAATCTCAACTCAAACTTATTTTCTTAATTTTTATTTGTAAGTAACCTTCGATTTGATTTGTTGGTAAAGTTGAATAATTAATACAGCCCACTAAAACTTAAATGTTATGCAAGACGACACCATATTCCCATATTTCCCATGTTTTTAAAATGATTAGGCTACAATTAAATAAGTGCAAAATTACAATTAAATATGTCTGTAGTTATTCCCCATAAGAAACCATTTCTAAAATTTATCGCCTTGCCCCAGAAAAAAGGGCACCCAAATTTTTAAACAGTATTTTGCGTTGAGTGGCAAAGAGAACCGGTTAAATTTAAATACTTTGTCATAATCAAATTTGCGTCGATCATAACCCACACATTTCCCCTACGTTTGTCTTTGGCTGGTCACCAATCTTGAATATTGATCTTGGCGTTCTGCCCCATAGAAAGATTTCATATTGCCCAATATCTATGTTTTGGTAAATTCATTCTCCAATCTCATCAGATTTCTGTGGCGTGCACAGAGAATAAAGTAAGCTAAATCACGCCGATATATTCGCCTCGACTGACGCTGCATTGTATTGTATGCAGGCAACATATTACAACAAATTTCCGTATCCAAATTGGAGAAGGCATCTGCATGAAAAGATGTCTACAAGTGCAATTCTTGGCCCATGTAATTATTTTTTGTTTTTGTCATTTTCCCTCGAATGGAATGTCTTGAATACACAGCTGCAATTTCTTGTATAGCTGGACACTTTATTTATAAGTCAACCCTACTTTGGAATTTTGTTTGTACAGTAGGTAGGTATTCCCTTATTGGTATTTTCAAAAGAATAATAGTATGTTTTAGTTTTTAGTATTAAAGAAACTATGGGCTGAGGTAGAAACTGATGAAGAAATGAAATGAAAGGAGAAAGGTGAAAAAAGATTTGTTTGTTTTGGTGATTGAGGTAGACATTGACACTTGGAGAAGCATGATAGTGTCTAGATGGTTGCACTTTTGTCTATTCTTTGTGTTAAGTGTTTTATATGATTGTTTTTGTGTCTATTTGGTGTCTTGTACAATTGTAACAATGTTCTCTATAATTTTATCACATAAACTTGTAACTTCTTACAACTTCACTTGTACCTATAATTGTATCTGTAAGAATTAATTTTGGATAAAAATACTGCTTTGGTGCATTTGGGGATCTCCCTAAATTAGGTTCCTAAGCTGATTCAATAATAGTATTAAAAAAAATGCCTTTGTGTGTGAAATCCTAAGTGTAAGGTGTACTTCTTGTTGGAATATAAGGTTTACATTATATAATAAAGTTACCTTAGTGACTTTGTGGTGTTACTAATTAAATAATTTGTTGTTAGTGGTTGTCATCTAGTTTGGGAAGTTAACTCTTCGAAAGGTTTTATAAAAGCTATATTGCACGATGAATTTGTTTTATTCCCAACAAATCAATATTATAATTATTATTCAATGTTATTTTATTTTATTTTTGGCAAAAATAGATTTTATTCAAAGAATGCTAAATACAAATACAAATATACAAGAGAAATTTTCAAAGAACAACTGTCATCAAAACAAATAGCAGCAGAAAAACCCACTACGGGTTCCTATAAAACCATTCAACAAGAAACATAGAAAAACCAAAGTACCAACCAAGACTCATCATCCCCAACCCAGCACATAGAAGTTGTTGAGACTTTTCTTGGCCCAAATGGTCCCAATCTCCCACATTCCATCTGCACATCTCTTCAAGGCCCATTTAGCTAAACAGTTAGCTACCATGTTCCATTCTCTAGGAATGTGAACAAAAGAGATATAATCAAAGCAAGTGGTCAAGCAAAGAATTTACTTAACCACCATAACCAACCTCAGGATGACTCTTATTATTCAACTATTATTCAATGTTATTACTATGCAATCATGGTTTAATTTTTCAGCATCCTAATGAATCTTCCATTTCCAATATTGTTACAATAATAGTGGCATATTAATGGAGATTTTGTTGTAAGAGATTGTTGGCATGCATAAGTGAATATTCTTTGGGACACCTTAGATGTTAAGTGTGTGTCCTAAGTGTCCATTCTGATAAATAATCCTTAGTTACCTTCTTTTTATAAGCAATTAGCTCTTTTTCCTAATCATTAGAGATTGAGCTATGAAAAGAGTATTTTAGACAAGAAAAGTTGATTTTGAATGTAGGAGACATGAGTGCACTGTATCTATCTAAAAAATTGAAAGAGTGAGGAAAAGAAGATGCTTAAATGCAAGATGGGTTCTATTTAAATATAAGGTATGGGTTCAAAGCCTAAAAGTGCTCCAAAAATATATATCAGAAAAAAAAAAGTCAAAATCATATTTTTATAAATAAAAATACTAAAAAAAAAACAAAAAAAAAAAAGTAAGCTCCCTCTTTTGTATATGAAGTTTTTCATTACATTAGTGTTAATTTTAATAGTTAAACTGGAAAAAAATTAGATATAAATAAATTGTAAGTTCAACTTTGGTCAAATTAAATTAATAAAAAACAGACCAATTTTTTACAGTCTATGATTTCTATCTCTCCAATTCAACTATATTTATTTTATAATTAAAAACAAACACAATTAAATCCAAAAACTAAAAATTATTAATAAAAAATTAAAATTAAATATTCTTATAACCATTTGTTTAGCACTACCATTGTTGATAGACAGCTCGACCACCCTACTTAAATATCATCCATATCAATGGTCAAACAGTCAATAACAATTTTACACCTCATTCATAATAAAAAGTGGTAAATATTTGTCCTATTTTTATTGGTCAAAATTCATCTTTAACTATTGAAGTGGATGATATGTAACGCAACTCTACCCCACTTATTTGGTAGTACAATTTATGTAAGACAGCTCGTCTGCATGTTTTTTTTGGAATGTTTTTGCTGCAGAAAAATACAAATAGAAGGCGCTTCAACATCATATCTTACCTTTCCTGTTCAATATCTGTTATTCAGTGGAATGGGGATGGCATGAAAAGAGAAGATTTGTGGACGACATTCTGAACGCTCACTGCGACGTTATCCTGTTGTTTTTTCTGTCGCCCTCACGATTCCCTACTGACTATGACTGTCCTCTACAGCAGAAGCCAGGATACCAGCTTAGAATGAAAATAATTTCTTCTGCAATAATCCCCTACTGACTATCACTATGACTGTCCTCTACAGTAGAAGCCATGATACCAGGGAATCATGAATTTATTAAAACGACAAATTCCCGAGTTGTAACCGTAACAAAGTTTTGAGTGCCTCGTAGACTACAACAATGTTGGTCTTGTTATAGGAGGTAGGGTAGTTTCTAGAAACTATGAGGAGCAACCTCTTCTCATTGCTTCCTTTGATTTTGAAGCATACTCAAATAACCTGGCTGAAGCTAGAGTTCTACTCTAGGAACTCAAGTTATCTTTGGATCACAACTCAAAGAAGTTGGAGGTGGAAGGGGACTCAAAAGTAGTGATGGAAGTTGTGAAATTGGGTGGCTACAAATCATAGATGCTGGAAACTATATATAGTCTTTTAAGTTATCAACCTCAAGGAAAAATTCAAAGAGATTTCCTTTTTGCACATCTATAGAACTAAAAATTTAGTGGTCAATTGGGCAACCAATAGTGGAGTCAACCTCAAAGGAACTACGGTGATAAGTAGACGATTTAGGAGACTATTTTTTGTTTAATGTTTAGAAACTTCTAGTAAAGGATATCATATTATAAGTGTATACAAGTAAATGTAAACCTAAACCAATAGACAATGCAAGCATAACCTATTCAATCTACACCTAAATGCAACCTCAAGATTAAGTTAAAGGTTAGTGAACATCAATGACAACAAAAGGGATATCACCAACACCAACCCTTGTTGCACTTAAGTGGTTTTGTTCAAAGGATTTTTATTGTTGAGAGGAGGTATGTCAAGTGCTCACAATGGTAGCTTAACATTGCATTCCAAGAGGATAAAAAATGGCTTGGATGAGGTTCAATTTATAGATTTCCATGGAGGAGGATCAAGAGCTAGGATTGATTAGAAAGATCAATGGTTGAGGATGTTTGAGAGGATTGGATGCATGGGAGGCCTTCAAGTGGCCTCTTGTGATTGATGCACAAGAAGAGGCCCATGATCCAAGGGATTTGAAGGGCTAAGATTTTCTTAGAGAAAATGGAGGGTTGAGATCAAAAAAGTCATTTTTTGGAGTCACGTGCTTGTCTTGAGACATGTGCAACCTTGAGCCATGTGCAAGGTTGCCTTGACTAATCATGATTTGGATTGTGTAAATGATTACTTAGTTAAATAATTATTTTTAATCAACTAATAATTAGAGGGCGAAAATAGGAATTAAATAAAAAGGATGTATTTATTTGATTTTTTGGAATGAGAATGTTGAACTCAATTAAATAAATGTTGAATTTATTTAATTATGGACTATAGAAAAGAGATGAAATAATTGATTAATTAAATAAATTGTCTTGATTTATTTAATTAAAGCTTGGAAGAAATATCAATTTAGAAAAATTAGAATAATTAATTAAATAAATAGAATTTATTTAATTAATTTGAAAAGAATGGTTTGAGGATGAAGTTGGTGTTGATGGAAATGGTGTGAGGCAATTTCAAGTGTCTACATTTTTCCTCTCTTTGAAATAGCATTTAAATAACGTTGTTTCAAAGAAAAATAAATATAGCATTTTTTAAGGGGAAGGGGTGACAGGATGCCCTTATTGTTTAGAAAAAATGAAGTAAATAGGAAGGAAGGATGATGCTCTCTCAAGAGTTTAGTCAATAAAAAAGAGCATGGGCGAGCTCTCAAAAAGAGAAACATGTAGAAAAATGTGATAGAGAAGGAAAAATGATGAGCAATTGAAGAAAAATAGGCAAGAAAAGCTGAAAAAATAAAGAAATGGTGATTAAAAAGAGGTGAAGAGGGGTGAAAATTTTTATTAGGGGGGAAAATGGGGGTTGGAGGTGAATAAATAGGGATGTCGGGTGAAAATATTCATTTTTAACTCTCAAGCCTAGAGCAGTTGGAGTAGAGTAGAGCAAGGAGTTAAGAAGAGATGGAGAACATGCCAATCTAAGAGCATCAGGTGGAGTTGGTGAGGATGTATAGGTAGGAACCAAACAACAGTGTAGGGGTATGTAGGAAAGTTTCTAGATTTTTATTCATTTATGGTGCATTTATGGGGGAAGTGTGGGCTACGTGCACACCAAACTACAAAAATCACCCTTTAGCATGCATGTGATGCTTTGCAATGTGTCTATGGGGTGTTGAAACATATGTGGAGTAGTGTGGCGCATGCGCCACAAAGTAGTACATTTGAGGGGAATAATATGTGCATTAAACTTGAAATATTTCTAAGGTTTAGTGCATGCATGGTAGATTAGCATATACATGAATTTTGAAACATATAGTGTCATTTGAAGTTGTGTGCATGTTTTAGCACATGCAGTGAAGGTTAAACATATGCATATCATGATTCAATGCATATGTTCATAGATTAGTGTGCACATAGAAAAATAAAGGATGCTAAGATCTGACATGGTGTTGACTGGATATAGGATTGAGTGCTAGCCCTATTAGCTTGGGAGAGGTAGTCGTGCATGCTATGGCTAATAAAGAACTAGGAGGAGCATAACTAGGGGAGCCTAAAGTAGGCCAACCTCTGGTATTTTGCATGCATGCCCATGATTAGGGTGCACAGAGCTATGTTGACGATGCTAGCAGAGTGGTGGAGTGAGACCAACACCTTCCACCTACTGATGGGAGAGATCATGGTGACCCTAGTGGATGTTTGGAGGATTCTTCATATTCCCATCTAGGGGAGGATGGTGTATTATAGGGATCAGGATCTAGATGATGCCTTGTTCAGACTATTTGGGAGGTTGGATCTACCCTAACAGAGACTCTCCTTAGACATTGAAGCATGTGAGGGGCTAATGGAGGAGCTCCCTCTTGTGATTGAAACCATTGTCAATAGCATACTACTACCTAACAAGACCAATCGCTTCTTCCCTATCAGTCTTGTAGAGTCATGCGATTGCATGGGCGATGATTTACATGGGGGCCATACATCCTTGTTCAGCTTTATAAGGACATTCATCTAATCACATAAAGGGGAGGATGCAACATTGGGTTAGTGGTCCACTTTTATAGATATGGGCATAGGAGCATATTGTAGTTCTTAGGCCATAGGAGATAGGATAGATAGAGTTGTGGGAGATCCCTATGTGTTTCTGTGGGAGAGCAGGTGGAGATATAGACATTTGGGTGATCAATTGCATTGGGAGTAGGTACTAGATGAGGTGGAAGAAATGATATGACAATCATGGCTAAGCTATGATATTTTGGTGGACTTATATTTTTTGGAGGTGGTATAGAGTCCATACTACATCATTGGTTGTCATCACCACATTATAGAGTAGTACAGGTCAGACCATGTACAAAGGTAGTTTGTATAGACACAAGACATCCCAACAAAGGGTGTACATGTATTCACATGGGTGGCTTGCAAAAAGAATAGATGGGTCCCAAGGATAGACTTGAGGCTAGTGATGTTGAGCTAGAGGCATGCACTAGAGGTACATAGGGAGTACTAAGCCATATTGATTTATGCAAAGGTTATGGCTAAGTACATGACATGGTGGGATGTATGTAGGCTAGTGGAACTAACAATCCTAAGGCAAGCAAACATTTTTATAGGTGGGGATCAGGAGAGCCACATAGGAGGTTTTTAGGAGGCATTGTTAGCAAGAGAGGCTAGGTAGGTGTAGGGCACTACCACTAGTTGGAGGGGAAGGGATTGAATAGTAGGTACCACAATAGACACCTCAGTAGGGTCCATAGATAGGAATACAACAAGGTGCGGTAGAGTAGGGTTATGATGGAGGGGAGTAGCATAATTCCATGGTTATGGTTATCCCAGAGGTATAGGATCATGAATATATGATCAGGGGGAGGTAGATGACCTCTATGTGAGATTAGCTATATATCTAGAAAAGTGAGATTCTCTTGAGGTGGAGGGGGAATCAACTACAGGTAGAGTGCAACACCCTACAAATTGAGAAAGACAACTTGGTTGTAGATTGGGATAGGTTTGTGGCAGAGGGATGGATCGTATGCTCCATTACATAGAGCCTAGGTAGAGGTGTAGAGACTGATGTAGGCGCAAGACCAAGCTTAGGGATTGATGAGTCAATAGGTATTAGGCTAGGCCTTTGTTGAGTTGGGATAGGCAAGATGAGAGGCCTTGTATTATAGGTCTCTATATGAGGAGGTTGTACCACCCAAGAAGAGGGCACCATCCTATGGCAGATCAAGGTCAGTAGCCATGCCACCACCTCATCTACCACCTAATGGGCATTAGCTTCATCAAGGTCTCATGAGGATAGTGCTAGCTAGGCATAGCTAGGCCAATTCTATGATTTTGATGTATTTTTGATGATCATGTACATTTTTATATTTATATACATTTTTTTTATGTATATATGTATGATTATGCTCTATAGAGCTTTGATGTACTCTATTGATGATTTTTGATGATATGAGATGAGACAATTATTCTATATGGGTTACTTTTGTGTATATGTTTTTATGATTATGCATGTGTGTGTGTGTGTGTGCGCACACGTATATATATATATTGTTGTTGTTGTTGTTGTTCAATTTATTCTATAGGATGATTATGGATGTTCATGTGACAATATTATGGATGTGATGATGTATATAAGGTGTTTGATTTGATTTATATGAGGGGATGTAATGATGTCATAATATATAATGCAAATTGATTTGATGTTGTTGATAACTGAGAGGGGGGGGTGAATCAATTATCCAAATTATTTCTTCTTTCTAAACTTTCTTATTAATCAATGCAACATTAATTCAAACAAGCAAACATAACCATGAGATGGAGATACACATGACACAATATTTTTGACGTGGAAACCCTGTTAAGGGAGAAAACCACGGGGTGATTAACCCAAAGATTATTCTCTGTTAGAAGAATAAGGAATTACAAAATGGCACTTGCCAATTAGGGCTCACTGCCCGAGCACACTGCTCACAAAGGAGGCACACTGCCTACAAGGAGACACACTGTCTACAAAAGAATGTTATACAATACTTGAACTGATTGGAAGCATCCACATATGCTGGAGTTTAGTTCCAGTTAGGCTTAGTATACTGATCTACTACACTTCATCTTTCCTCTTCTCTTATGCTGCTTTCCTTTCACATACCAGACCTTTCTTACTATTTCTGCTTTGCTTTGCTTTTATTCACATACCGCATTTCACCACACACCCTCTCACAACTAAATCCATCATATATATATATATATATATCTGCACAAGTGATTTCATTATCTTTCTAGTCGGCACCTGGAACAGTCAATCTTCTCACAAACTCTGTTCTGTCGGCTGAATCCTTGCACATCAAGTAATGTGGATCAAGCATATACTTGTAGAAATCATTAATCATGTCGGCCAAACATAATTCATGTCTTCATAACCTTTACCACTATCAGAAACACATCCAAAAAATAGTCTGATGTTCTGTCAGTCAGTTCTTCCTCTGTTCACACTGTCACTCAGGAACCCGATACTCAAGTATTCATATCTTTTACCTCATCTATCACCAGAGACTAAAACCTTGGAATCTATCACTTAAGGTAGTCCTCTTGACTTCCCCAAATCTGCACTTCACCAAGATACTTCCTCTGAGAGATCCGGACCTGTCTGTCGGACCTTGCCACATGGTTTGTTCTTTTTTACCGGACCACCACATTCTTCATTCTGACTTCCAGTAGAGACACACCATATCCTGCAGATGTGTGGGATGAACTTTGTTGCCATCAATGAGAACAATCATGAATCCATATAGTGTCTCTTGCCAACAATCTCCCCCTTTGGCATTGATGGCAACACTTAGTGAAAAATGACTAAGTGTTTACACTATGCTCCCCCTTGGCTAATGCTCTATTTTTATATACATTTTCTGGAGCTCCCCCTTAGTTGGATTCCTCATTTTTCACTGCTCCTCACTCCCCCTTTGACATCAATGGCAAAGGGTAGGGTCCGCACACCAAAATTTTCAAAAATTTTACTATACTTAGCCGCATATTACATACTCACATAAACTGAAGAATGTCTGCAAAGGATGTCTTCAATTAGACGAGTTCTGTAGCCCAACTTTGCTTCACTCTATCCAAAATTAAAATGTGACCACTCAACAAAAATGCAAAAGCTTCTGCCCTCTTAAGATCTGTTGGATCATTGGTTTGGGCGGTGGTCTGAGCATCACTTATGGCCTCATGCATGGCCTCTAACTTAGGGACAATGATCCTCCTAAGTTCACCCATCCGGCTGATCATGTTCTTCCTCTCCTTCTCAAAATTCTTTATTGCATTTGAGATTGTAATAGACTGACACTGTTGATTTGCTATGGAGGATGAGAGAGGATCAAAACTTTGAGACAGACTTAGTAGTTTATCCTCATGTTCTTTTACTTTCTTCTCAATGTCTTTGGTCACTGTGGGCCAAGATAAGCAAAATTTGTACATATTTCTGCCATCTTTAAGAGCATTTTCCAAGCTCTTTATCCCGATACTTATATTTCTCCTATCATTAGTGATTAATCCTTGTACCTCTGAGAATCTCTTATCCAAAAACTCCTTCCGGACCTTTTCTTCAGCTGATTTTTCTAGAGAATCAAAATGTGTACTAACACTGCTGACTAAGGTTTTGAGATTACTGGAAAAGGAGGCTGTGGGATCCTTCTGAAAAGATGGCATGATCTTTTCCAGCACTCCGGATGCAGCTTCTATCAACTCACAGTCTTCCATATGAGACTTTAGGAGTTTTTCATTAGCCTTAGCATTTGCAAATGAAGCTATCTTCATTGTCTGTACCGGAGAAAGAGAATCAAAATTGAATGGACCTTGTAGAAGCTCTGGTTCATCAATCTCCATTATTTCTTTGTTCAGAAATTCTTGGATAGTTTGTGCAGTGTCTCTTGTCGGAGATAGATTTTTCTTTTCTTCTGTAGTCTTAGGGCTGTCCCTTGGAGCTTTCTCTCCTTCTACATTCTTATCACTATCAGTTGTGGTTTTCTCTGTTGGGGTCTTCTCTTTCTCTACAGCCTTACTACTGTCAGCTTCTTTTTCCTTCACTCCTACTTCTTTCTCTTGTATTGTGTCTTCTCCTTTAGATCCGGAAGCTGTAGGGGAAACCGGAGGAGAGAAATTCGTTTGTCCAAGAGCCACTTCTTCCAGAGTAGGGAATTCAGAGCTCTTGTCTTTACTGGAGTCCTCTGTGATAGGAATGTTGAACTTTTTAAGAGTATTCTGGAGAATCTCTTCAGTCTCTTCTGCCACCTTGTCAGTTTCACCAAGCATGAGCTGATTCATCCTTGCTTTGCTCCTGAATTCATCCTTGCAATCTTTGAATATCATATTCATTATTTTGGGATCGATTGCAGGATATAGCTGAATAGCTATCTGTTCCCAGATCTCAATGTCTTTTGCCATGGCATTGTTCTTTCTTATTTCTAATTCCTTTTCTAGGCTCTTAGGAATTAGAGATATAATCTCAATGAAAGCCTTATTGTATATGTTCAGATACCTGATTGTAGCTTCCTGTAGGATCTTTTGGTCAGCCTCATTGTAATCATCATAGAATTTGGCCATTGGTTGAAGGTTTCCATCCACAGTGACTGATTTGATTACACTCTCTAGAGATAGGGTGGGCTTTTCAACAAATTCCTCTGCCATTTCTTCCTTGTCTTGGCCTGTGGAGGGTTTACTGGATCCTTTCTTCTTCTGCTTCTTTATTTCCTTTACCCCCTCATCTGATTCGGTTTCCTCTTCATCTCTTTGACTTGCATAAGCCCTTGTGGCTTTTGTATTTGATCTTTTCTCTCTTTTTCCGGATGCCTAGACTTCTGGTTTTGATGTTCTTGAGCTTTTGGCTATGGCAGGTGCAGATCTCTTTGATGATCTGGTCCAGGTGGAAGTTTCTACCAGAGCACTTTTCTTGCTTCCCTTTTCTGCCTCTTTCTTCTCTTCCTCAACTTTTTGTCTCTTTTCTCAGTTGGCATCAAGTGCCTCCTTTGAGATGCCAAGACCTTGGGCAATATGTTCTACTTCTTTTCTCACCTTTCTTTTCATCTCTGGCTCTCTGAGTTCCACATGAATTTTTATACTCAGCTCCTCAAAGGTTCCAAACCTTTCTACTTTTGGATCCTTACACTGACTTAGCATGTGTTGAACATGCAGCTCCACAATTTGTTCATCAACCTCATACCCCATGGGCATGATCCATACAGTTCTTGGTTCTACTGCCTCCATTAGGCACTGATCAGTCTCTACCATAAAGCAAACTGTGTCTTTATATTTTTCAACAAGAGACTGAGGAATCCTTTCTCTTGCTTGCATCATGCTCTGAAAGTTCTTGAAGTATCCCCACAGAGCTGTATTTTGTGCTTTGTTGTCACCAAGTCCATGTAGATAATCTCTGATTTGGATAGCTATCGGTCTATCATTCTCCCATACCCAGCCATTAGATCCAGGAAGCTCATTCATAAAGTAGAAGAATAGGCACAATATTAATCCACCATACTTGAATGAATTCTTTTTGTCTTTCTTAATTTTTTGTAGATTCTCCAAAAGTTGGTTCAAGAGAAGCTGACAAAGATCATAGTCTGCATCCTTTCTTAACATTTCATAAGCAGTATAGATGGCAGTTCCAGGTACAGAATTTTCTCTGCTAGAATGATATATCTTATATCCAATGATCATAGAAGCAAACTTGACATCTGGATCAGTGATGTCATCTACTGTCATTGCTCTTTTGTCAAACTTAGAACCGGTAGCCTCACTCATAGTTTGGTTCTTTACAGATTTAAGAACAGGAATCCCACTGGATGAGTGTAGTCCGATAACTGCCCTGATGGCATCTTTAGTAATCTTGAATGGTCCATTTAACCACATGAAATTGTCATGTATTCTGCTCAAAATGTACTTAACCCATTCATCCTCTGTAAAATAGGGGAAATGTATGTATTGTGCAAAGTGCTTGTTCCGGAGGCCTATGTATTGGGGTTTGAGCTCAAATGAATCATCTAACAGTTGTTTGTGATAGATATCTCTTAGTTTGAATTCCCCAAACTCTTCAACATTTGCATGTATATAAACCCTAATATCTTCGGTGTGCAACACACCATGCGGAACACTGGAAAATGCACCTAGGGGATCTACCTCCAAGGATTTATATGGATGTTTCTTAAATGAGGGCTGAGGTCTATCATAGATCTTTACTATATTCAGAGTAGCCATCATCAAACAATCTTACTGAAGGATATCAAGAACGATAAATACCTTTTATGCAGGTTAGGGCACACGAAGAAATCTGAATAGAGCTGTATGAAGAGTTGCCTTGATCTTTTGGGATAAGTTGTTTGCAGAGCTCCTTTTCTTTCTTCTTCGCATGTGAGTGTACAAGTGTGTAAATGACAGACAAATGAACTCTTTTATTCCAAGAAGCCCTAATTTTCACCCTGCAATAAATGCGCAACCTAATTCATTCTGGTTTGCCTAGTTTTCCTTGTTCAAGGAGGAAGAAACTCATCTGGATCATTATGATTCCCTTGTGATCGATGTTAGTGATGAATCATCATATCCACTTGTCCTTCTGATCATCTTATGTATCCGTAGATCAAGCTGTATCAATTTGGATTCATACCAGGCCAATCTTGTGAGAAACCTGATCTTCTTTACATGTTTCTCTAGAAACCCTTTGATCCGCAGCTTCTCATGTGCCAATTTCAGGCACCACTTAACTGGCTGGGGGAACAAGGTTTTCTTTGTGTCTCCCCCTAAGCCAAAACTCACCTTTTAATTTCCGGAAGGAATATCAGCACCAGAGTCTGGTGCGGATCCAACCTCTACATTCTCTGAACTTTTCTTCACCCAAATCTTGTTCATCTCATTCCTAACTTCATCCGCATTCACCTTTTGTTTACCCTTATCTTGATTCTGATTATGATATACCAGACCTCTTTTCTCCTGATTCTTACTTCTACAAAATTTTACAATATGACCGGATCTATTACAGATTTGGCAAAAAACATTTCCTTGTATATTTGATTGATATCCTCTTGATCTGCATTGATTAGCCATATGACCTATTCTATTGCATGTAAAGCATCTACCATTGAATGATTTGTTCATTTGCATATTTTTGCATTCATGAGATTTGTGACCATACCTTTTGCAGTTAAAACATTGTTCGGAGAAGAATGAATTTGTCTGATTCATTCTTTTTCTGCAATGATTAGCTTTGTGACCAAAGTGATTGCAGCTGTGGCAGTATCCATTGAAGGATGGATATCTTTGAGCATTGGGCTGTCTTACTGGAGGTCTTCTAGGCCTGTTCCTTGGATTATCTGATCCAAAATTCTTCTGACCGGATCTAGAGCTTTCTCCTTTCTCATATCCCAAACCACACTTGTCATCTACCTTCTTTTGACTTTCAAGAAGAACTTCAAGTTGAGCAGAACTTATCTTGAATTTCTCTTTATATTCATTTGCTATTTGAAGATCCCTTTTGAGAGAGACAATTTGATCCTCAAGTTTTTCTTCATTATCTTTAGCATCTTCAAGATCAGATTCAAGATGTCTGATAATTCTATCCATATGGTGGCAATCTTCTAATTTCTCCTTGAGAGATTGTCTTAGATTATCTTCAGTTTTTCTTTTCTCTTCAACTTCTTGGGTAAACTTTATAACTCTAGATTCCATTTCATGTCTTACCATAATGATTTCTTTTGATAACTTTTCACATAACTTGGTTTTCTCAGTCAGCTCTTCATTTGCATTATTTTCTTCACCTTGTCTTGCCAATTGTTGAAGCAGCTCCTTTCTCTTTTTCATAGAGAGACTTAATTTGTCTTTTAGTTCTCTCATGAAATCATCAGCCTGTTTGAGTCTTTCCTTTAATTCATTGACTTCAGAGTTTGACTGTTCAAGATCCTCAAGGGCAGTCTTGAGTTGCTCCCTTAAACCATATGCATCCATTTGGACTCCCAGATCTTCCTCAAGCTGTTAGGCTCTGTTGGGAGGAACTTAGCTCTGATACCAATTGTTGATAACTGAGAGGGGGGGTGAATCAGTTATCCAAATTATTTCTTCTTTCTAAACTTTCTTATTAATCAATGCAGCATTAATTCAAACAAGCAAACATAACCATGAGATGGAGATGCACATGACACAATATTTTTGACGTGGAAACCCTGTTAAGGGAGAAAACCATGGGGTGATTAACCGAAAGATTATTCTCTGTTAGAAGAATAGGGAATTACAAAATGGCACTTGCCAATTAGGGCTCACTGCTTGAGCACACTGCTCACAAAGGAGGCACACTGCCTACAAGGAGACACACTATCTACAAAAGAATGTTATACAATACTTGAACTGATTGGAAGCATCCACATATGCTGGAGTTCAGTTCCGGTTAGGCTCAGTACACTGATCTGCTGCACTTCATCTTTCCTCTTCTCTTATGCTGCTTTCCTTTCACATACCGGACCTTTCTTACTGTTTCTTCTCTGCTCTGCTTTTATTCGCATACCGCATATCACCACACACCCTCTCACAACTAAATCCATGATATATATATCCGCACAAGTGATTTCATTATCTTTCTAGTCGGCACCCGGAACAGTCAATCTTCTCACAAACTCTGTTCTGTCGGCTGAATCCTTGCACATCAAGTAATGCAGATTAAGCATATACTTGTAGAAATCATTAATCATGTCGGCCAAACATAATTCATGTCTTCATAACCTTTACCACTATCAGAAACACATCCGAAAAATAGTCTGATGTTCTGTCAGTCAGTTCTTCCTCTGTTCACACTATCACTCAGGAACCTGGTACTCAAGTATTCATATCTTTTACCTCATCTATCACCAGAGGCTAAAACCTTGGAATCTATCACTCAAGGTAGTCCTCTTGACTTCCCCAAATCCACACTTCACCAAGATACTTCCTCTGAGAGATCCGGACCTGTCTGTCGGACCTTGCCACATGCTCTGTTCTTGTTTACCGGACCACCACATTCTTCATTCTGACTTCCGGTAGAGACACACCATGTCCTGCAGATGTGTGGGATGAACTTTGTTGCCATCAATGACAACAATCATGAATCCATATAGTGTCTCTTGCCAACAGATGTATGTATAATGTTATGTATGGATGTGATGATAATGATTGTGATATGTAGATACTTATGATGTGGATTTGGTTAGATGTATGAAATGCACATGGTTAGTTTATTTATGTGATATTATGATATGATGATGGATAATATGGTTTATTTTGATATATGCATGGATAGATCATTACGAGATGTGGATACTTATGATGTTGCTATGATGGATGAATATGATGTGTTAATAGATTATATGATTATAGATGATGATTTTATGTATGAATGCAATGATGTATATATGTTTATATGTAGGAATGTGAACATGTAAATGATGTAATGGATATATATGATTCTAATATTTTTGTTCACATGTGTCATAACTGTTTGGAAGAAAGTGATGAATTATAATGAGGAAATAATGATATTAGTTAGAAGAAAATGATGAAAATGAATGTTAATTAAATAGCTAAGTTAACTAACTAACTATTTGCACAATCTAAATCATGATTAACAAACAAGAATGGTAAAAAGGATGATAATGGATAATAATGGATAGGTAATGATATGATGAGTGGTTTGGATTGTGAAGCAGGTATTATACTGACATGTGGTGAGCACCTATTTTGATATAGCATGAGATGTTATGCACTAGGCTATAGAAACCAAGGTGATGATGGAAGACCTCGAATTGACCTATCATTCATGCTAATTCCTTATTTGACTTATTTGGGCAAAGATTTCTTGGCCACCTTCTATGATTAGTACTATAAGAGTTACTTGGGATCTTGACCTCCTATTTTCACCCTCTAGAAAATTAGGTTGGAACAGGACCATCAAATTTTCCAAGGTCAGTAGAGTCTCATTTTGTAAATTTTCTAGAAGGTTGTGGACTCCATAAAAGAGATGATTGTAAGCAAGTATCTAATCTTTGAATTTAAAAAAGTTGTGAGCTACATTATACTAGTGCTTCCTCTTATTGCTTTCACCCTACCTTGTAGGCTACTAGAAAGGTGAATAGGTCTAGTAAATGGTCTTTCCCCCCTTCAAGTTTCTTTAAGATAAATTCTTATGGTTCTTCCCATGTCAATCCATGTGCTACCTAGCTTGGAGGGGTTGACCATGATGAGATGAATCTATTCAATTTTTCTTCCCCACTATTAGGGAGTTCAACACCAACAATCAAATGGAAGGCCATGCCATTCTTTTGGCTCTTGAAATTTCTTATGAGTTTATCTAGAAAAATGTTATTTTTGAAATGGATTCCTTATTTATGGATTTTTTTATAAATAGATAGAGGACTTCCCCATCTCCTCAAGGATTATGGTTCTTTGATGGGCTTTTTTGGGCATTTTTGGTAATAAGATTATGGAAAACCCATCTAGGTTTTCTCTCTTCTTTCTTTACTTATAACCCTAGCCATTTGGAAATCATTGTCTTGTAATATGTAATGAGTTTCTTTTAATATAGTCCTCTTTTTTCAAAAAAAAATATTGCTCTATATAGATCAACTTATGAATACAACTTATTTTAAATAATGTTGATTTTTTATATATTATGGCAAATTATAAAACAATATACATAAATAAATGGTGTGTTTTATATGATATAACCAACAAATCTAAATTTATATAAGTGTCTATTGAACTTATATACAATTTATAGAGAAAAAATTGCATAGCTTAACACTTTCCACTTTATTTTATGCCACTTTGCATTGATATCTTAGATACATGATTTTAGCACATAGTTTGATCATTTTAGTTCCCTCACTAACCTATGACTCATTCTAGCACTCAAACATGCCACATTTCTCTATTTAGAACCTATCTAACTCAATTACTCACATTGGAAAATATTACAATCATGATCCTATCCCATGGACTAGATCACTAGCACCATCTCATCCCCCAAATTTAGAAATTGAATTCCTACATTCCAAGGCTAACATTCCTAAGATTTGATAAGTATCTATTGATATAGGTGCCAAAAAATTAAATTTATGCATATAGAGTTATGTTTTGAAGACACCATCTTAGGTCATTTTCACATCATTAGATCATTGAATAAGATTGTGTAAGAGCATACATCCTCTTCTCCTTTTGAAGGCATACCGTGCTCATTAGTCAAAATGTATCATGCATTATCAATCCAATCATCCACAAGTAGCAATTTAAATTCATTTTCAAGGCACATTCAAATTGCACTCTCCAATACAATTACTCATTAAATTACATCAAAAAATCATAAAATTTGACAATTGACTCAATGACATTCATTGTCAAAACACATTAACATTCATTTTCACCCATTTATTGCTTTATCTTTATTGCTAAATTAGTCTCATAGATTTACTAATGTGCAATGAAGTCTTGAACTTAAACCCTTGGATAGCTAGCCTCATGGTACTCATTAGCACCATGCATATTTTCTTACTTTAGATTATACCAACAAGAGAGAACTTGTTACAAATATGTGTCTATGATGTGTTGTCATTGATGTCAACATATCCCTTTGTCAGAAATAGGGAAAACAATGCAGATCAGTGAAATAGATTGCTCCGCATTTCTAGAGGAATGAAGATCAAAGTACGCAGACCATATGGCTGTGTAGAGGATTGTTTGAAGTAGCTCCAGTTAAGATTTGAGAGGTTCGCATGAAGATTTGAAGAAGCTATGGCCATCTGAGTAGAACTAGGTCTTGCAGTGTTCAGAAGAGATAGAGTGATAGGAAATTGGTCCAGATTGCTCCGCAATGAAAAATTATGATCTATGGATCTAGAGGTATGTTTGGGAAGTTAGTGTGTATCCTCAACTCAAGTGGTTCATGGTTTGGAGGTCTGCAAGCAATCTTTTTAGTGTGACAGTCATGGAAGACAGTGTTCTTGAGGTTCTGGATGAAGATGCAAGTGATTCTGATGTTTTGGAGTAGTGCGGATGATATTGTTGAATTCAATGTGCTTGTGGAGGTCTTTGGATCGTGTGCCTGCTGTGTTGGAGGTCCGCATTGAGATTTGAGCTTGTGGCTGAAGATTTCTTCTTGAGTATTGCTGTTCATTCAAGTTTTGGCTGACCGGATGCTTTGTGCATGTTGCAGATGATCTAAGAGAGGTTCTATGAAGCGTGGCATGATGTTTGAGGAAGATTCAACTCCCAGCTATGTTTGGCCAACAGTATAATGATCCGAATTGAGTCAAGCTGGCCTTGATGTTCATTCCTAGGTTGATGAAGCATATAAATACTTGTGGATGAGTTGTGGAAAGTTGTCCTTGTGCGAAAATGATAAAATCCTAAGAAAGGTATAGAGGCAGAGCGGAGAAGAGGAGGAGTAGAGGAACAAGAGCAGTAAGGTATGAAGAGATAGTGAAGAAGTGTTTGGGGACAGAGCAAAAGTTTTGTGAGCTTTCAATGGGACTAAACCAGGCATGAAGAAGATACAATTTCTCAGTTCATTCTTTTTGTATTAAACATAAAATTCTGTAGGTAGTGAGCCTCTTTGAGCAGTGAGCTCTGGGTAGTGCGCCCGAAGGCAAGTGCCTTCCCATTTCTTTTAAGTACTTTTAACAAGGTATGAATCTTGTGGGTTAACCCCCACCATGGTTTTCCCTTAACTGGGTTTCCACGTAAAAAATTATGGTGTTATGCGTGTTCATTTTGTTTTTGCTCATGTGTTGTTGATTCATGCTTTAATGTTTACATCATTAATCTATTTTTAAGTTGAGAAAGAAGATTAAAAGCATAAAAGTTAAAATTGTGGGATAACTGATTCACCCCCCCTCTCAGTTGTCTGACCTAATTCCAACAGAACTTTCTATAGATATAGAGGATCTATTTTATAGAGGATAAAATCACAAAAGATAGGATCACAAGACTAGGTTGACACTATTATTCTATCCCAAGTTCTCAAATTAATAAGACTTAGTCATCCCATCTCTCTAATCCATGTTCTAGTCTTAGTTACTAGTTTTCAAATCTCTTTCATGGCATTTCATTAAGTAAAGTTCACATTTCAAGGTATGCAACCCTAATTCATTCTATTTCATTTCAACACATTTAATTTATGTCTCAATTAGATTACATCATTCATTGTGTTAGAATCAACTCCAATATCTATAATTTCTAATTATATTAAATAATCAAGATTTCATTTAACACATAGTTTTGAAGGTTTACTTTATTTCCCTTCATTTTGGTGAACTTTTAATTTCCACACCAAGCCTTTATGGTTAGATTTTTTTAATTTTTTCAAAGTTTTAGATTTGTATGCTATGTTTTTTTATCATTACTTGTAAATTTATTTTTTCCTTGTACTCTTAGGCCTTTTCCTAGGGTTTTTTCCTTAGTTTATTGTCACCACTTAGATACCCCACATTGCTTGTGCTTCCTTCTAAAATTTTTCATTATGAATTGTATCTTCTCTTATCCTTGGCTTATGTCCATTCTTCTATCAAGGATCTTTGTGTTTTTCATAGTGTGTTGCATCTTACCCTTTGATTGTTGAGGACACTATCTCCTTTCACCACAAGGATGATTCTCCATGCTCTATGGATGAATTGCTTCATAGCACGTATCTACTTTTTTCTCTTTCATAGAGCTTGTTAGCACCTTTTCTTTCATGGTAGAGGATTTCACTTCATTTATTCATGAACTTCATGATAATTTTACTCCTACGACTATAATAGGAATTTTCTATTGATTACCTTTCTTTATTCTTATGATATACCTAATTAGGAGGTACATGATGATTTCTTATGTGTTGTGTCTTCTTTGTTTTCCCCCATATGATGTTGATTTACCTCATTATGTTGACATATTTCAAGAAATTCATGATGAATCTATTGACATTTTTTATGCTTCATTGTATGATATACTAAATCTCATGTTTCTAATGCACATATTATCTATGAGCCAATACTATATTCATCTAATGCTATATCTAGTTTATGATTCATCTGAGGTTATTTCAAATTATGACAATGATCATTCTTCATTTTTCCTTGATGATTTATCTAATTATGATCTTCAAGATGATTTCCTACTTGATGATTATGCTTTGCATCCCTTGTCCCATGATGTTGCTAGTGATGCAAATGTTTCAACCTTTGATGATGTTTTGGATCCTACCCTTTATAGTGTATATATAATTGGATATCCTTTGTTTTATGGTTATAGGAGAGATGCAAGTGCATATTTACATAATATTGAATCTTGTGTCTTCTTATATTATTTTCACACTGTCAATGGTACTTTTCTCTTGTATGATGAGGCTTTACTATGGTTCAATCTGTCTCATTTTTCTTATAGTGCATTCATTGATCTTGCACAAGCCTTTTATTGAATACTTTAATAATTTCCCTAGAGCATGATTGTCTAGTGATTATTATATTTCACTCTCTAGTGACCACTAATTAGGGAGTCTTATGGGTGCACCAATGCTTTCACATGATACAATATATTTAGATTCCCATAATGAATATCATAATGCACATAATGCATCACCATTAGGGGCCATAATAAGCATGATTGTCATTCTTTCCCCTATACATATTGAAAGGAAGCTAGGTGTGCGGAAATCGCTCCCTACACTAATCTAATGAGGGGAGGAGAGTGCAAATTAAAATTTATCCTAACTATTACAGCAAAATTAAACCATTAACATGAGATATTACAGAAAACACATAATAGAGAAGGTGAGACAGAAGAAGAGAGACACAAGATATAAGTGGGGAAAACCCTTATCAGGTGAAAAACCCCAAACTCCAAAACCTGCACAATGTATTATCAAAACAAAGAATGTTTACAACATGCTTGCAATGCAAGCTCTTAGGAGTCTTTGACACTCGTATCTGGAGACAAACTAGCAGCATAACAGTACCTATCAAACCTGTAATACATCTCCTTTTCCAAGCACCTGTTTATATAGAATATACAAGGCAATATTGGTCCTATCTTGGAATGGGCATCCAACTTGGCCTCATGGCCCAAAACCCATGCCTAAGGGTAGTTGGTCAACATTGTATAATGTGCTTGACACTTGTCCACAACTCCCATCCCAAAGAGATGGCCTATTTCCAAAATGGGCTATGACAGATGCTCTTACGACACTTATGACTGTCATAGAATTTGTCATAGCGGTTACAACTTATAGCTGTAAGAGAATCTATCATACATAGGCTATAAATAGCATATTCTCTTACAACATGTCATAGCCCACCTTGGGGCACCCAAATATGCCTTTTTCAAAGATGCTTCATGACACATCTTCACCTGTCTTACAAGCTTCTATTTTTGACTCTTACATGTCATAACTTCGTCATAGGAATCTATCATAACTGTTTTGGTCAAACATTCCCTTACACAACATCTAAGATGCCAACACATGGAAAAATGCTCCTACCACAAAGTGGGATGCCTATCTCCTCATGTGAGGACAAAATTACAAGTTGTCATCTTCCATGTAGGATGATACATCACCGTGCCACATCCCACAAAATGACAATATGGAATTTACAATTAATTTACAACATAGGCAATGAATAAATAAATACAAACATAAATAATGAAAGAAATTACCAAGGTTGAGACACCTTAATTCCCAACATTCTCCCACTTTTCAAACACCTTGTAAGAGCCAATAGAATAACATGATTTAACTGCTATAGGCCGAGAAGCCCATCGACACCATATGAACTTCTCTATGCCCTGGCTTTATCAATGCATCTGCAACATTCTTCAAAGTATCTACCTTCTCCAAATTAACCTTCCCATCCTCTACCATGTCTCGTATGAAGTGAAATTGAACATCAATGTGCTTTGTTCTAGCATGGAAAGTTAGATTCTTCGCAAGGCAAATTGCACTTTGACTGTCACAACTGATCGTAATTTAACCTTCATCAACACCAATATCAGAACATAATCTCTTAACCCAAATGGCTTCCTTACAAGCATGAGTTGTAGCCATATACTCATCTTTTATAGTGGACAAAGAAACCACAGGTTGTTGCTTACTCATCCAACTAATCGCACCACCAAATAGTGTAAACACATAAGCACTGGTGGATCTCCTGCTGTCAATGTCACCTGCCCAATCAAAATCCACAAATCTACGAATACAAACTGAATGCGGAGGTCCTATAGCCTTTCCATGATAGCAAATGGAATACTTAGAAGTACCCCTCAAGTATCTGAACACTCGCTTAACTGCATCCCAATGTACCCATCTAGGATTAGCCATAAATTGACTAAGGACTCCCACTGCTTGGAATGTCTGGTCTTGTGTAGACCATAGCATACATCAAACTACCAACAACACTAGCATAAGGTACTCTGCTCATGTCCTCCACCTCACTATGAGATTTTGAACAATCATTAACTGACAACTTTGTCCCCAATGTAACAGGAACACTCAATGGTCTACAATCTACCATGCTGAACCTGTCCAACACGGTCTTCACATACTTACTCTAGCTTAACCAAAGTTTTCTATTAGTTCTGTCTCTTCTGATTTCTATTCCAAGAATGTACCTAGCTGCCCCTAAATCTTTCATTTCAAATTGTGCTGCCAGCTGAGACTTAAAATCAGAAATCATATTCTTACCCTTCCCAATGAGCAACATATCATCAACATATAATGCAACAATGAGAATATGATCACCATCAAACTGATAATACACACAGTGATCTGATTTCGATCTCAAATAACCAATTGACAACACAAAGGCATCAAACTTCAAGTACCACATCCTAGGAGATTGCTTCAAACCATACAAAGACTTCTTAATCTTGCAAACCAAATTTTCTTTACCTTTCTCTATGTAATGCTCTGGCTGTGACATGTAGATTTCTTCCTCCAAATCACCATGAAGGAAAGTTGTCTTCACATCCATCTGTTCTATCTCTAAATCATAAGCAGCTGCAAGAACTAACAAAAATCTAATGGATGTCAGTTTTGCAACGGGAGAGAAAATTTCACCATAATCAATTCCCTCCACTTGTGAGTACCCCTTCGCAACTAATCTAGCCTTGTACTTTTCAACACTGCCATTTGCACCGAATTTCTTCTTGAACACCCATTTGCAACCAACGGGTTTCTGTCCATCAAGCAAAGGGCACCAAGTCCCATGTTTTGTTCTTTTCCAAAGAAGCCATCTCATCTTCCATGGCCTCCTTCCAGGAACCTACATCTTTCATGCCCATAGCCTCTTTCATAGTTCTAGGCTCATCAGTGTTAGAAAGTAATGCAAAAGCACAACTAGAATCAAGTAATGAATAACCAAACCTATCAAGTTGCTTTCTTGTTCATGTAGACCTCCTCAATGGATGAGGTTGAGGTTCTACTTCTTCTTCACTTCAAGAGTTACTAGAGCTCTCCTCATCATCAAGCCTCACAGGGTCTGTCGGTTCAGTCTTCTCAGGGGTAGAAGGAAACTGAACTGCATCTTCTTTCTTTTCTGACTGTTTTGGCTGTAGAACAATGGAAGAGGGTGTTAACTCTTTGAAGATAACACTTCTGCTATACAACACTTTCTCAGTCACGGGATCCCAAAGCTTGTATCCTTTCACACCAACACCATAGCCAATGAAGATACATTTAACAACCTTGTTCTCCAACTTAGACCGTTTCTCCCTAGGCACATGTGTATATGCCTCACAACCAAAAACATGAAGATGCCTTACTGAAGGCTTCTTACCAGACCACACCTCCATAGGTGTTTTTCCAACAAGAGATGATGTAGGAGATCTGTTTACCAGATAGAAAGAAGTGGCAACAACTTCAGCCCAAAAACTTTTGTTCGAGGCTTGCTCCACTAAGCATACTCCTAGCCTTCTCCATCAGTGTCTTGTTCATCCTCTTTGCAACTCCATTTTGCTACGAGGTATATGGAGTTGTCTTATGCCTTTCAATCCCTTGCTCTTTGCAGAACTTATCGAACTCTACCAAACAAAACTCACCATCGTTGTTAGTTCTCAAACACTTAATCTTTTTACAAATCTAATTTTCAGCAAAGGCTTTAAACTCCTTAAACTGACTTAAGACTTTAGTCTTGCTTCTGATAAAGTAAACCCATGTCCTTCTACTATAATCATCTATGAAAGATACAAAATATATAGATTTTGCTAACGAAGGAACATTAATAGGACCAAACACATCAGAATGAATAAGATCCAATACATCAGAAGACTTGTGAGAACTAGAGTAAAACTGAACATGGTTTTGCTTTCCATAAATGCAATGTTCGTAAAAGTCAAACTCAAGATTACAATCATTTAACCCCTCAACGAGGTTTTTATTTTTTAGAGTACACAGACCCTTCTCACCAATGTGGCCATATCTTAAATGCCATAACATAGTCTTTTCAGTAGGAAGCTTAGCTTCCAAAGCATGTGCACAACCATTAGAACTGGTTACAACAGATTTCTTCATTGCATGTTTAGATGGTGGGGATGAAGTGACAGCAGTTCGTTTCCTTGAGTTAGAAGAACTATTGCACTATGAAGTGCATGATCCCCTTCACTCGTCTATCAGGGAATCAGATTGAGACTCTTCCATGACCAACAATCTTCATATGAGAGTCATCACCAAGGTACACCCTTCCACCATCAAACTCTTCATATTTGGTAAATCAGTCTCGATGCGAGGTCATGTGGAATGATGCACCAGAATCAATCAATCACACATCATCAGATACATGGGTGGCCAGGGCTGTGATGAAGGCATCACCATCATCTTGTGACTTGTCAGAATCTAAATCAGGACCTTTCTTCTTCTTTTTCTTCTCCTCTTTGCATTCCTTTCAGAAATGCCCAGTTTTACCACAGTTCCAACAAAGAGCTTTGGACTTTCCAGGAGATTTGGATCTACCCTTCTCAGCTTTCTTGTCTTTCTTCTTCCCTTTCTCCTTGGGTCTTCCACAAACTGCAAGAGCCTCTTTGGCTGATTCAGATGTCTTCCTCCGCATTTCTTCAGATAATAGCAAGGACACCACATCTTCCATCTTGAAGGTGGTAGTGGTTCTTCTGATAGCCATTACAAGATGATCCCATGAATCTGGCAAAGAACAAAGCAAGGTCATGCAATGATCCTCCTCCTCCATTTTCACACCCACAAATGTCAACTGTGCAACGATCATGTTGAAAGCATTCATGTGGTCTGCAACAGATCCTCCATCTTCCATCTTTAGAGCAAACAACTTCTTTTTCAGGAAGAGTTTGTTAACCAAGGACTTGGCCTAATAAACATCACCCAACTTCTTCCAAAGATCCTTCGTTGTCTTCTCCTCATGGATGTTCAACAGAATAGAGTCTGCCAACAGAGTCTAATGAGACCCTTAGCCTTTTGATCTTTGAGGTCACAATCATCTTATTGCATTGCTACAGGTTTTACATTGGATACCATTTCCCATAGGTCACGATCAACAAGTAGGTCCTCCATCCTCAATTTCCACAACTCAAAATTAGTGCCATTAAATTTATCAACCTATAACCTTCCAGATGTGGTTGCCATCTCCTTGCTACAATAAGATACAGAATACTCTGCACAAGACTCCCACTCAACCTAATATTAGCTCAAAAAACCCCTACCCAACAGCTAGAACCAAAAACTGGCCAAGCTCTGGTACCAATTGAAAGGAAGCTAGGTGTGCGGAAATTGCTTCCTACACTAATCTAATGAGGGGAGGAGAGTGCAAATTTAAATTTATCCTAACTATTACAACAACATTAAACCATTAACATGAGATATTGCAGCAAACACATAATAGAGAAGGTGAGACAGAGGAAGAGAGACACAAGATATACATGGGAAAAACCCTTATCGGGTGAAAAACCCCACACTCCAAAACCTGCACAATGTATTATCAAAACAAAGAATGTTTACAACACACTTGAAATGCAAGCTCCCAGGAGTATTCGACACTCGTATCTAGAGACAAACTGGTAGCATAACAATACCTGTCAAACCTGTAATACATCTCCTTTTCCAAGCACCTGTTTATATAGAATATACAAGGCAATATTGGTCCTATCTTGGAATGGGCATCCAACTTGGCCTCATGGCCCAAAAACCATGCCTAAGGACACTTGGTCAACATTGTAGAATGTGCCTGACACTTGTCCATAGCTCCCATCCTAAAGAGATCGCCTATTTCCAAAATGGGCAATGACAGATGCTCTTACGACACTTACGACCGTCATAGAATCTGTCATAGTGGTTACAACTTACAACTGTAAGAGAATCTATCATACACAAGCTATAAATAGCATATTCTCTTACAACATGTCATAGTCCACCTTGGGGTGCCCAAATATGCCTTTTTCAAAGATGCTTCATGACACATGTCTTCACCTGTCTTACAAGTTTCTATTTCTGACTCTTACATGTCATAACTTCGTCATAGGAATCCGTCATAACTATTTTAGTCAAACATTCCCTTACACAACATCCAAGATGCCGACACATGGAAAAATGCTCCTACCACAAAGTGGGATGCCTATCTCCTCATATGAGGACAAAATTACAAGTTGTCATCTTCCATGTAGGATGACACATCACTGTGCCACATCCCATAAAATGACAATATGTAATTTACAATTAATTTACAACATAGGCAATGAATAAATAAATACAAACATAAATAATGCAAGGAATTACCAAGGTTGAGACACCTTAATTCCCAACACGTATCCTACTATTCCACATGAGATTAGTTATACATCATGTTAATGCCATCACTACATCTCATGGCAATATTATCCAACATAAACAATTTTTTTTTAGAGAATTCACTAGATTGGAGGATTCTTCCATTAGATTCTTACTTGACAACTTTTGCAACAAAAATTCCCCACTTTACCTCCCATAAAGCAAAATGATATATCCAAATATGCCCTAAAACACTTTGATAGTAGATATTTTTTATTATCATAGGGATGCATGGACATACTATATAGGTAGGTGCATCATGCTAAAGAAAAATATTCAAGGTCTTATTGATAAAAATGTGATACAAGTTGAGAACATTGGTGGCAACAAAAATATAATTATAATGCCTCAACATGATAGGGAGGGAACCTTCCAAGATTAGTCATGAAAAACACATTGGTTTTAATCAAAAGAAAAAAGAAGAATCTAGAATATATCATATGTCAACATTAAAAGTGAAGACAAATAATGAAGGAAGAATTTACATACATGTAAGCATCAATGGCACAATATGTGGTGGTATGATGGTGGACCTACATGTAATAAAAATTACTTTAGAAGCAAAGGCATGCCAAACCAAGCAAGATGAGAAAAAAGTTGTAAATCATACGTATTTGGATATTCTTTCTCATGATCATGATCCATGTCATAAGAATGACACATCTTCAACACAAAGGCATGAAATAAAAGAAACAACATCCAACGAGCCATATTTTACTCAATTTTTGTTTATAAAGAAATAATTCATGATTATGATCTCCACCATTCTCACCACATGTGCAACTATAGAATATTAAGGGACACTCCCATGGGGTGAATGTTTTCTTACATGATCTACAACTTTTTGAGCCCAATTCAATTGCAATTTTTTCTTATTTTGCATAATTATCATTGTCACATGCTTTGACTTGATCTTGCTAGTTCAAGGGCAAGGTACTGTGATTTTTTGCAAGTTTCACATGCTCATACTTGCTCGAGTCTTGGGGAAAATAGTGTGGGGGATACCTCTTCACCACATCTTCCAATTATTAATCAACTACACAAGTATGCTTTAGGTGTGCATTCTATATTCAACATTACATTCACATATCATGTCACTTTTCATGCTTAAATTTTTAAATTTACATGTTCATACTCTAGTGTTAGTCACAATTTGTCTATTATTTCCCAGTTTATATTCACTCCTTCATGAATAATATATATAAATCTAGGGAGGACACATTTTATAATATAGATCATATTTTTAGATTATGCAGTCTTACAGGTGACACATACATTCATTTTAATGGCTCAACTTCTCTAGATCTAGAAAATTGATATTGTTTTTGTCATAGTTTATTTTCCAATGTATCTCTACTTTGACATGTATCCACACACACCAAAGTAGAGGGAAAATGTAGATAAAAAAGGTACATACCCTAACATTTTTTCACTCTTGTCTTATTCCACTTTGGTGCAAGGGCACCCCTTCAACAAGTTAATTAGAAGCCTAAAGTCTTAAATAGGTTTATATGCATTTACTATGTAATAAAGGTCTATTTGACCAACGCTTGCTATTTTTAGTTTGTTTCTGTTGTTAGGACACCTGTCGATCTGTAATGACAGGCTGTTAGTTAGTTAGTTGTGTCTCCCAGCTGCCTGGAATTGTCTCCCAGGCACTGGGAATCCTGTCAGTACTACTCTCTATGGGTTGTTAAATAGCCTAAGTTTTCATCGATTGAGAGACACACATATAGAGAGGGAGAGATCAGAAAGGAGAAATTAGACAGAGCAGTAATTATGAGTTGTACTGTGAAACAGACATTTGTATTCATCCTCAGAGAAATAAAGAAGATCCTATTTTGCATTTGAATTGCATCTGTGTAGTCAATTTCTGATTTACAGTCGATATGGGGTTTCTCCATTCCACCGGTTGATTACTCTGTAATCGGTGGGATGACTGTACATATTAGATTAGATTTTGTCTTTGCATTTTTTGTTTGTGCGAGTTTTATAGTTACAGGATCGATCGACATCATGCTAGAATGAACCCTAGCATCCTCATGTGCTAGGCTGATGAAGTGTAAAAGTTTGTTTGTTTGTGGGAGAAGTAGCTCTGCGAGAATGCGAGGGTTTTGGCAGACTCCACCGGTGAAGTTCGAAGTGTTAAGTTCTTGTGATCGAACCATTTTAATGGTTCAATGGTTCGCTAGTTTAGCAGAAGCTGAGTGTGGCATCGGTGTGAAGTTCATCATCAGATGAAGAATATCGGCTCCACCAATGATTTAAATCAGGCCGTAGTCTTTGTTTGAACCGACTTCGAAAGTTCAAGAGTTCACTACTTCAACGACATTTGAAGCTAAGTGATTGGCATGATAAGTTTGACGGAGAAAACCTTTTGGTTGAACCTTTGAACCGGTTCAATGGTTCAACCGTGTGTTGATTCAGAGATCCAGTGGAATGATTAAGGTGGTAAAGATTAATAGCGATCGTTGAACCACCCATTGAACCGGTTCAACGGTTCAATGGTTCAACGAGCCCGGTGGGTTCAACGACGGGCGCTAGTTTAGCGGTTTAATGGCTCACCAAGGTTCGAAGGTTTAGCGAGCCGATGGTTCACCATGAGAGCCGACAGCATTTAATACAATAAAATATTAAGTGTAGGGCTATAGTGACTCAACTACAGTCACAACCGCATTTTAGATTGGTTCCATCAAGTTCCGCTGTGCGCTCTACGTCATAGTGGTATCAGAGTGAAGGAGTATCTTCTGGGAAGATAAGAAGATAGAATGTCAGACAGAGAGGGATCGTCAGAGCTCCCAACAAGGATGACCGACGCTAAGTTCACTATCTTGGTGAAGAAGCAGATTGCAGAGATCAAAGCAGTGAAAGCTCAGAATCAGGCTTTGAAAGATGAGTTGGAGAAGTTGAGGGACAGAGTAAGTTCTGGTAAAGAAGATGATAGGGAAGAAGAGGAAATCCCTAGGCGGGAAGAGATAGAGGTTCTTGCAGACCATAGACCCTTATTGAATGCCCTCAAATCCATGGAGAGGAGAACCATGGATGTGAAACTAGATTTACCAGTGTTTACAGGAAAGATGGATCCTGATTCGGTGATGGAGTGGATAGACTCCTTGAATAATTTCTTCAAAACAAAAGAAATACCGGAGCATCAAAAGGTAAAGATGGCACAGTCCAAAATGAAAGAGGCTGCATTGACTTGGTGGAATTTCATCCAAGATGAAAAAGTGAAGGAAGGAAAGAACAGAGTTGCTACTTGGAAGAAAATGGTGGCTTTAGTGAAGGAAGCCTATGTTCCATTGGATTACAACATCTAATTGCATAAGAGGAGGCAAATCTTGAAGCAGAAAGAGTTAGATGTCAACTCATATACTAAAGAATTCATGAAACTCTGTGTTAAGGCAAAGGTAAAGGAAAATGAGGAAGAGAGGGTAGCAAGATATCTCAGTGGGTTGAGACTTGCCATCCAAGAAGATTTAAATCTGCATAGTCCAGATACAGTTCAGAAGTGCTATCAATTGGCACTGAAGGTGGAAGAGAAGTTAAAGAGAAGACAAGAGAAGAACAACAAAGGAAGAGGAAGACAACAAAGAGGTGGAAGAAGTCCTTTCAGAGGCAGAGGCAATGGATTTGGATATCATGGAGAATCCAATCAGGAAAGTAGCAAAGGAGACAACAGTCAAACTCAAAAAGGAAATTACAATCAGCAAGGAAACTTTAGAGGCAGAAGACCATCATTTAGAGCAAGATCCCAGGGCAGAGGATCTATCAGATGTTACAATTGTAATCAGGAAGGTCATATAGCCAGCAGATGTCTAGAGAAAGCATCAAGTTCAATGGGAGAAAGAAGAACAAATCTGATACAAGAATCTGATTGTCAAAGTGTGACTAGCTCAAACACTGGCCAAAGTGTAAGAGCTCCTGACAGTTACAGATATCCTGAGATAGGAGAATCTTTGATGATTAGAAGCGCAATGACCACCATGAGGGTACCTAACAGAGAACCCCCATAAAGAAAATCTCTTTTCAATACTACTTGCAAGGCCGGAGGAAAGGTATGTAGAGTTTTGATTGACTCTGGATCTACTAAAAATTTTGTGTCTGTTGAAATGGTAGAAAAGATGAAACTTAGGAGATTGCCACATCCTTACCCATATAAGATTTCATAGCTCACTCAAGGTCAGCAAATAGTTGTAGAAGAGTAGGCTTGGGTAGAATTTCAAATTGGAACATATAAGGACAGACTATTGTTTGACATAGCTCAGATGGATGCTTGTCATCTCCTATTTGGAAGACCATGGCAATATGACTTAGGAGCACAACATGATGGAGTTAGAAATACATATTCAATCACCAAGGATGGTAAGGTGATAGAGTTACTACCATTGATGGAGAAGGAGGTAGAGTCAAAGGGGAAAGAGGCCAAGGTAATGCTGGTAGAAGGTAAATAGTTCATGAAAGAAATAGTAGAAGAGGGTACAGTTGCATATGCCCTAATTCCATGCCTGAAAGTAAATCAAGAACAATAGCAAGAAATCAAGGGAGAGAAGTGACAGAGGTTCATAGATCCTATTGTCTGAGAGTTGTTGGATAAATAGAAAGGCATCATCTCTGATGGAATGCCAAGATCCCTACCACCTGTAAGGGATATCAGTCATTGCATAGATATGATCCCAGGATCTACACTTCCAAACAAGGCAGCATACAAGCTTACTCCAGACCAAAATGCAGAAGTTGCAAGACAAATTGAGGAATTGTTGGATACAGGTCTGATTGGTAAAAGTTTAAGCCCATGTGCAGTACCAGCTGTACTAGCACCAAAGAAGGAAGGCACTTGGAGGCTTTGTACTGATTCCAGGGCTATTAATAAGATCACAATCAGGTATAGATTTCCAATACCTAGGATGGAAGATTTACTTGATTGTTTAGGAGGTGCTAAGTATTTCACAAAAGTAGATTTGAAGAGTGGTTATCATCAGATCAGGATTAGGCCAGGAGATGAGTGGAAAACAACATTTAAAACAAATGAGGGATTGTATGAGTGGAAGGTTATGCCTTTTGGATTGTCTAATGCTCCTAGTACTTTTATGAGATTGATGAATGAGGTCTTGAGAGAATTTATAGGCAAATTTTTCATAGTATATCTAGATGACATTCTAATTTTTAGTAACACCAGGGAAGAACACCTCAGACATATAGACTTGGTCCTCAAAAGGTTACATGAAGAGCAGCTAATGATCAACTTGGAAAAGTGTTTGTTTATGTAGGAAGAGATCACCTATTTGGGTTTTGTCATTTCCCAGGGTAAACTGCAAATGGATAAGGAGAAGGTAAGTGCCATATTGTCTTGGCCAAATCCGAGAACTATGAATGATGTCAGAAGTTTCCATGGGTTAGCAACTTTCTACAGGAAGTTTATAAGCGGGTTTAGTCATGTCTGTGCACCCATGCTTGACACCATTAAAGGAGGACAAAAGTGTAGGTTTACTTGGACCAAAGAAGCAGATGATTCATTTGAAACACTGAAGAAGAAGGTGGCACAACAGCCATTCCTTACACTACCTGATTTCAGTAAAATTTTTTAGGTAGAATGTGATGCCAGTCACATGGCAATTGGCGCAGTACTCAGTCAAGAAGGTAGGCCTATTGCATTTTTCAGTGAGAAGTTAAATGATGCAAAGAAGAAGTATTCATCATATGATTTGGAGATGTATGCTCTAGTCCAGTCACTCAAGAAGTGGAGGCACTACTTGATGCCAAAGGAATTCATAGTATTCACAGATAATCAGGCTCTTAGTTTCATTAACAGTCAAGAGAAGCTGAATCACAGACATATGAAATGGGTAGAAACTTTGCAAGCTTTTACTTTCACACTTAAGCACAAGAAAGGGGTAAAGAACAAGGTAGCAGATGCTTTGAGCAGGAGAGCTCTAACCATAAATCATTCAACTGAAAAGTGTTGGTATTGATTCCTTGAAGACTATGTATGATGCTGATGAAGACTTTGGAGAGATATATCAAGTATGTATTTCTTTTGGAGACAAATATCATACCAAATTTTTTAAATTTCTAATCCAGGATGGATTGTTGTTCAAAGGTGTACAGTTGTGTATTCCAAGGTGCTCTATGAGGCTGAACATCATTAGGGAAAAGCATTGTGGAGCTATGGCAGGACATTTTGGTTTAGATAAGACTCTGGAACTGGTAAAGAGACATTACTATTGGCCAAAATTGCAATCAGATGTAAGAAAATTTGTGGAGACATGTGTGATATGTCAGAAAGCAAAAGGCAGATCAACTAATGCAGGTTTATATCAGCCATTGCCCATTCCTTCTAGGCCATGGGAAGGCATAAGTATGGATTTTGTGTTGGGTTTACCTAGAACAAGGAAGGGTTATGATAGTGTCTTTGTTGTAGTAGACAGATTCAGTAAAATGGCACATTTCTTGCCATGCAAAACTACTTCTGATGCTTCATATGTTGCAGATTTGTTTTTCAAGGAAATAGTGCGGATACATGGATTACCATTGAGTATAGTGTCAGATAGAGATGTGAAATTCATTGATCATTTCTGGAGGACTCTTTGGAAGAAGCTTGGCACAAATTTATCTTTCTCATCAGCATATCATCCTCAGACAAATGGACAGACTAAGGTGGTTAACCGTTCATTAGGAAATCTGCTCAGATGTTTGACAAAACAACATGGAGAGAAGTGGGATAGCATCCTACCACAGGCAGACTTTTCTTATAATGATACCATCAATAGGATTACAGGAAAATCACCTTTTCAAGTGGTGTATGGTATGCATCCAAGAGATATTTTGGAATTAAGAAATCTACCTACAGGAGACTTAATTAGTACAGATGGAGAAGCTTTTGCAGCAGCAATAAAAGAGGTGCATGATCAAGTAAAGAACCAACTCCAATAGACTACTTTGAAGTATAAAAAATATGCTGATAAGAAGAAAAGAGATGTACAATTTGATGTTGGAGATTTGGTATGGGTTTATTTGAAAAAGGAAAGACTCCCCAAAGGAAAACATACTAAACTAATGCAGAGGAAGATTGGACCATGTCAGATTTTGAAGAAATGTGGACAGAATGCTTATGAAATCCAACTTCCTCCTGATCTTGGATTGTCACCCATATTTAATGTATGTGATTTAACTCCATATAAACATAATGCAGATATGGAACAGGAAACATTACAGGATACAATAGATGATGAAATCCCTAAACATGATCCACCACACTTGTAGAAGATTTTAGATTCCAGAATGGTAAAGCAGACCAGGAACAAAGAATATATAGAATATTTGGTAGCTTGGCAGGGGAAACCTGATTCAGAAGCAGTTTGGATGACTGACGAACAGATCAAGACACATGGAGCAGACTTACACACTCTGATCTCAAGTGGGCTTGAGATCTCTTCTCTCGGGGAGTATGGTGCAGAGGCACCCCTTCAGCAAGTTAATTAGAAGCCTAAAGTCTTAAATAGGGTGATATGCATTTACTATGTAATAAAGGTCTATTTGACCAACGCTTGCTATTTTTAGTTTGTTTCTGTTGTTAGGACACCTGTCGATCTGTAATGACAGGCTGTTAGTTAGTTATGAGTTTGTTAGTTAGTTGTGTCTCCTAGTCTCTTGGAATTGTCTCCCAGTCGCTGGGAATCCTGTCAGTACTACTCTCTATGGGTTGTTAAATAGCCTAAGTTTTGATCGATTGAGAGACACACATACAGAGAGGGAGAGATCAGAAATGAGAAATTAGACAGAGCAGTAATTGTGAGTTGTACTGTGAAACAGACATTTGTATTCATCCTCAAAGAAATAAAGAAGATCCTATTTTGCATTTGAATTGCATCTGTGTAGTCGATTTCTGATTTACAGTCAATATGGGGTGTCTCCATTCCACCGGTTGATTACTCTATAACCGGTGGAATGCCTATACATATTAGATTAGATTTTGTTTTTGCATTTTCTGTTTGTGCGAGTTTTGCAGTTACAGGATCGATCGACAACATGCTAGAATGAACCCTAGCATCCTCATGTGCTAGGCTGACGAAGTGTAAAAGTTTGTTTGTTTGTGGGAGAAGTAGCTCTGCGAGAACGTGAGGGTTTCGGCAGACTCCACCAGTGAAGTTCGAAGTGTTAAGTTCCTATGATCGAACCATTTTAATGGTTCAACGGTTCGCTAGTTTAGCAGAAGCTGAGTGTGACATCGGTGTGAAGTTCATCATCGTGCGAAGAATATCGGCTCCACCAATGATTTAAATCAAGCCGTAGTCTTTGTTTGAACCGACTTTGAAAGTTCAAGAGTTCACTACTTCAACGGCATTTGAAGCTAAGTGATCGGCATGATAAGTTTGACGAAGAAAACCTTTTGGTTGAACCTTTGAACCGGTTCAACGGTTCAAAGGGTTCAACAGTTCAACCGTGTGTTGATTCAGAGATCCAGCAGAACAATGAAGGTGGTAAAGATTAATAGCGATCGTTGAACCACCCATTGAACCGGTTCAACGGTTTAATGGTTCAACGACGGGCGCTAGTTCAGCGGTTCAATGGCTCACCAAGGTTCGAAGGTTCAACGAGCCGATGGTTCACCATGAGAGCCAACAACATTTAATACAATAAAATATTAAGTGTAGGGCTATTGTGACTCAACTACAGTCACAGCCGCATTTTAGATTGGTTCCATCAAGTTCCGCCGCGCGCTCTGCGTCACACTTGTTTTGATTTCTTGCATGCATAATTCTAACACATTATTATTTTAGTGCACTCACTTACCCAAGACTTATTTCAACACCTAGACATGCCACATTGCCCTTTATAGAACCCATTTGACTTAGTTCCTAGTACTTTACTCACCTTGGACAAGATCACTAGCATGATCTCATCCATAAAATTTAAATTTTGAATTTTGACTTTTCAAGGTTGAGATTCTTGAGATATGACCATTACCCATTAATGTGGTACCAAATATTCAAATTTATATGTCTAGGATTATGTATTTACAAACATTGTCCTAGGTCACTGACACATCATCAAATCATTAAATAAGCATCCACAATAGCATGCATCCTCTTCTTTATTTGTAGCTACACCAATCATCAATTCATCCTTTGTCAAGCATTAGCAATCCATCATTCACAAGAAACAATTAGCATTCATTGTCAAGGCATATTCAATGCATGCTCTCTAGTACAATCACCCATAAACATCCATAAGAAAATCAACAAATTCAACAATTGACTTAGTGGCATTCATTGCCACAACACACCAACATTCATTATCACTAACTTATTTCTTTTTGTTATTATTATTAAAACTTAGAATCAAGCTTGTATAAGGCACAACAAAGTCCTGAACTTCAACCCTTGCATAGCAAGCCCCACAATGCTCTTTACCAACCTCATTTTCCTTACTTCAGAGATTTATAGGTGGACATTTTTGCAAGTACCAAAGATCCATTTTTGTAGAGGACATGATTACATAAATTATTAGATAGTATAATGCCATTGAGAAGACACGATTACTATTGTGATTTTGTCCTAGGCTATAAGATTCTTAGGATTTAGTCATCGTGACTCTTTGATCTATAATTTATTTTTAGTTACTAGTTTTTATATCTCTATCATAGCGTGTCATCAGGCAAAGTTCACATTTCAAGCTACACAATCTTAATCCATCTTATTTCCATTTTAGCACATGTTTATCAGTCAATTTATCACACTCAACTCCTTTATCTATAATGTCCACTTACTCCTATATCTATAATATCCACTTCCAATTAATCAATTTAATTAGCATAACACATTTTATATATTTTGAAAGATCATTTTATTTCCTTTCACATTCATTTAGTAATTTCCCCTCTTTTTCAAAATTTATATCTACATCTGTCTGGAGGAAGATCCTCACAACAAGGCACCACCTACTAAAAGTGCTCCTTAAATCTAAAACTAATTTTGACTAGCCATAGAATATTGAACAATAATGTAAATCAACACATCCATCCTGATTAGAATTTCTATGTACTCTTTACTGTCTATATTTACATTATAGAAGTGTTTCCAGTTTTAAAAAAATGATGACTGTTTACCCGTAAAATACTTCTATCTTCTCTGACTTCCACAATTCGTATTTGCATGCAGGCAACAGTTTACAACAAAATTTCGTATTCAAATCAGAACATGCATCTGCACAAAAAGATGCTATTTCATCTTTAGAAACGCAATTTTGGGCTTTATAATTTCTTTTGCATTTGTCTTTTTCCATTACAACTGAATTCCCCTCATCATGAGCCATGCAATGGTAGGCAAGTGGAATGCTGGGCTGCAATTTGTTTGATACTGTACACACTTTATTACTAGGTCAACCCCCTAGTTTCTGTGGTAGGCATCTACCCATTTGGGAAGAAAGTCGGGTCATGGGCATTGCTTGCACATATATTTTGTGGTAGTGCATGTACAATTGTTGAAAGACAGCTTGTTCCATGGCTTTACAGAAACGTTCTTTGTAGCAAAATACAAAGTAAGTATGACAGAATATGTTTCAATCTCATATGTATGAGGACAACTGGCTTTTCCATCAATAATATCTATAGTGAGAGAAAGTGAGAATTGTGGTGGAGATCGTCAAAACATTTTTGGAGTAGTCCCCTACCCACTACTACAGCTTTGCTCTTTTTCAAAAAAAAAACAAATGATGAATAGTGCAATTTTTATATTAAAATATAGTAGATTAGTTCACCTAAAAAGATGGATGGAATGGAATCACATTCTTCAAAGTCAATGGAAGACTAAGGACAAAATAAAATAAGTGGTCACATTGCTATGTATCTATTACAATTCTAATGAGAGGAGGAGGATCTCCATTTGAGAGCTTGCCCTAGGCATCTAGGAGGCCCTGGCTATTAGGCATAGGCTCCCAACCTGTGATGGTATCCTCTTAATCTTTATACTCTTCTTGATCTACAAGAGTAGTGCAAACAAAAGAGTTTGCAAGGTCTAGCTGGGGGAATTTTCTACTATCATGTTAGCTATTAATGCCACAATGATATCAAGAAGCAAAAGACTAGCCACATGGCTAGGGGGAATGAGGCACATCCTCTATGCTAGGGGGATCCGTGAGAGTAGTGGCCTCTATGATGAGAGGACCCATGAGAGCCATGTCTAGAGCGAACACAATAGCTACGACCATGATGCCCATGTGCGGAAGCATCCTTACTAGCAGGTGATGGTGACATATGAGCAACAATACAATGAATGTTATCCCAATGCTCTATAAAAGTATACAAATGAGTTTCCTCTAGGGTGACTTTATTCACTTGGACTTGAATCTATAGCGTGACATTAGAGCATATCATAGTTTTAGTATACATAGAAAATTGAGTATCCATAGTAGCTCCTAAGAGTAAATCAATAGTCCTATCTTTCCATATATTGAATACGATTGCCAGTCTAAAAGCATGCCAAATTTGGGTGAATTTTACTGGTATATTAGGCCAACCACCTAAAAGAATCATGTGCTAAGAGAAAAGCTCCAACTGAAAAGACTTGAAGAAATCATGTATCTAGGACCATGTTGTTTGAGTCCATGGGCAAAACCCAAATAGATCTTTGAGATTTCCAAATAACCACAAAAAGGACAGAGGGTGTTGGAAAAACCAAGACGAATGAGCCAATACCCAATTGGAAGACCCTAATATAGGAGAAAATAAGCCAGTTCAAGCTCCAAAATGGCAAACCAAATTGTTTGGAAATTGCGGTGTCATTGAGTGGCAAGGGACTAAACGTTCCACCTATCATCAAGTTTTTGAACCATGGACAAGTGTAAAGAAAGCCAAGAGTATCTTCTAAAAGACCTGTAACTCCTAAAAGGATTGTCTAGATACCACTTCTAATACTTCCACTAGGATTAGATGCGTATGATCCCAATCTTATGAATCATTTCAAGAGGAACAAACTCCACAATTGCTTACAAAGATTCATAATCTTAATTGCTAAGTCTATGTTTAGCTTTGAATTCTAGCCAAGGCATACAATTCTTAGCAGCTCCAAAAAAGAGGTCTAAAATATAACAAATTCCTTGATTGAAATACTTTAAGGCATGAACCCAGGGAACTTTGGAAAGGGGCTTATCCTAATACGTAATCATAAGAGACCACCAAAGAGATTGTCGGTTGATGGAAATCTCAATTTTGAAGTCATTCCCATTCCAAATAAGCCAAGGTTTAATGGCTTCCTTAGCGTTCCAGATGCTTTTGGTAACAAAGGTGCCTTGAATTTGCAATGACTCCATAATAAGAATGGAGTGGAAGCTTAAACCTTTCTAGGCTTGTCTTCTATGAGGGGCACTTGAAGTAATACAATGTTGGAGAAGGTTTTTCAAAGCCTCATTTCCCTTAAGGGCACACATTAGTTGTTTAGCATGCAAAGCTAAACCTTGCCTATGGGTGTCAATAAGACCAAGACCTTTAGAGTCATGCAGAAGGCAACAAAATTCCTAGGTAACTCTGTGAAACCTTTTTCCTTGTTTAGAGAAAGCCAAAAGAAAGTCCCTCAGTAATCTCTCTAGGTTTTGATAAGAAGATTTTGAAGGAGCCTAGTAAGAAGAATAATAGACATGAGTAGTAGCAAGCACGTTGGAGTGAATTTGAAACTTCCCAGCAAGAGAAAAGAGCTTAGTTATCCAAAAATATAGCTTCTTTTCAATATGAGCAAGAATAACTTGCCAAAGAATGAAGGAGGAAGGTTGAAAAGTGAAAGGAATGGCTAAAAATCTAAAGATTTTCCATGGTCAATCTTTTTCCAACCAAAAGAATCAACCCAAGGAGGTTTGGGAAAGAAGGATTATCGATAGCATTAAGTCTTTTTCCATTGGATACTAGATCCAGAAGAAAGACAAAAAAAATTTAAACATTGTAATGATTGGTGGACATTATGTTCGCCTTCTAAGACTATGAGAAAGGAATCATCAACAAAGTGGCCATTAACAAGCCATAGATCAGAATTGATAAGGAAAATACCATTCACTTTTTGGTGGGAAATAGTATTGGCAAGGAGATAACGAAAGTCTTCAGTAGCAATTTAACATAGAGAGCCAAAGCAAGAGGGCAACCTTGGCATGTGGATCTAAAATCCCAAAAGAAGAGGATTATCGTCCATTGATGGTGAGACAAGTTGATGTGTCTGCAAATAACATCTGGACCAAGTAGAGAAATGTTGAGCCAAATCCAAGAACCTAAAGCATGGCTAAAATGAGTGCCTATTCAATACAATCATACACCTTAGCAAAATAAATTTTAATGAAAATGGCCTAATAATTAGAGCATCGACCCCATTCCATACCTCCCAAACAATAATAATGTTGTTAATGAAACCATTTTGCTTAGTCCATACAATGAGTTAGAGTAAATGGCAAATATATAGAGAGAGGGCTTTGGCTATGATCTTATAGGAAGTATTTTGTAGAGTGATCGACTGCTAGTTGCAGATTTCTTTAGGATCACCCACCTTAGGTATGAATTTATTTTGCCTTTATGTATTATTTTCTTTAAGGACCTTTTATCAAAAGCTTCTAGGTAGACCTGAAAAAGGTCAAGGCCAACTGTATCCCAAAAAGTTTATTTCACAAGAGAAACCATCACATCTATGGGCTTTGTCATTAGCCATAGAAGAAAGCACTTCTTTGAGATCAATCAGGGTGAATTTTTAGTCACATAAGATCTACTGAGGAGTGGAGAGACTATAGAGGACCACACTCACACAATGCTCAAGGGCTTAATCATGAATAAAATAAGGCTTCTAAGCTTGGAAAACCTATTGGTAATGGCAAACAAAGGCATGGAGAATATCAAAAAGCTTAATGAAGACCTGTTGACCTTATTTGATACATTTTTTTGAGAAATCTAGCAAGATCAAAGGGATTGAAAAAATTCTTTGGAAACTTTATTCCCAATCTTGAGCTAGTGTCAATGGGCCTTAATTTGCACTCCTCTAGCTATATGATTATCAATAATTTGATTTTTTTTTATGAAGCCTAGCCACTTGCAATTACAAAGTAGGAGAGAACCGTAGTACTTCCATCTTGACTATGGTGTGATGTGGCTCCAAGTTGGTGGCAACATATGAGAAGGGATGCAATAACACTAGTTGGAAACCATAGAAACACAAAAAATGAGTATTCCTTTTGATGGTGTCATTCCACCATTGAATACAACCAATCCCATAAGGAGGATGTGGCTCAAGATTCCAGATGCATTGGATGTGGGCCAAAGTGGACTTATGACTCAATAATGACACACTGAGGTAAAGTTGTGCTCTAATAGCCTTGGGCACTATAGTTTTCCACTCAATAGGAAGCTAGACCAAAAATTCTCTATAAGGAAAATATTTTGTAGAAGCTTCATGAGTAATTGAAAATGGCTAGAAAATGAAAAGATATGTTGTCTTGTCAACACGGCCCTATCAAGATGTTTGTTTGGATTCTCTCATTACCAAAGTGCAAATTTATCCATGTTACCATAGTCAATTAGAATGATAGTGGCCAACATTTGGATCAAAAAGATCCAATTTATTGTGCATGTAATATGAATCTTCTCTTCACCAATTGTCCAACTCATAGACAAGTTGTTACATTTATCAGAAGCTAGCTCAACATATTAAAATACCCACACATGATCCAAGAAGTCATAGGAAGAGATTGTGAAATCCATCACCAAAGATGAGATCTTTCAATTTCATCATTGGAAGCATAAATATTAAATACCCCATGGGAGTAGTTATTAATATTAAAGAGGACCCATAAAGCACAACTAGTGGGGTCACATCCATGATCCACTATGTGTTGGTGTCACCTAAGATAAATGAAGGTGGTGATTCCTCTACAGTTGGGCTCATGATCACTATGCAAAAAGTGACATTTTGGCCATATGACATGACAAATAGGTAATAGAGAAAAACCCGCAATATTCAACTCTTGTAAGAAAAACATATAGGTTGGAAAATATTTGTCAAACATCCCACAATGATGTATTTTCTTCTAGGGTTAGATAGACCATGAACATTCCATGAAATGAAATTCATGGAAGAAGGGAATTAAGTGGTATATCATTTATATCAAGCTTATAAAGAATTCCATAGCAATTCTTTGAGAAATCCTCATTTGTATGATGGTTAGATGGCTCAAACCATGGTAGATTGGCTATAATAGTCAACTTCTTGTTTGGCCTCCTCAACCTCATGATCTAGACTACATGAATGACAAGAGCATGGAAGAGATTGTGGCACAATCACCTTCATAGAAGAGAGAACACTTATAGGAAGCGATGTTCTATTGAACCAAGGCTTATTTGTTTCTTAAAAAGATTTCCCTATGGGTTATGAAAAAACTTCTTTCACCTTGTTAGGCTTTGAAACTTGAGGCCTAATGGTTGCCTTAGAAAACTGAGCCCTCATAGTTGTCTATGGAGAGCCCACACTTTTATCTCTCTAGGGATTTGATTGTTCTTTCTATTATTTACTGTGGTCCAACCATCGTAACTTTCAAGAGGAGGAAAACCCCTATCAAGTTACATGGGATAAGGTTTGGGACTGAATAATGAGAGGGAAATCTCATATTTTGTTATTCAAATATTGATAACAATAAAAAAATATTTAGCATATTAAGATACATGACCCTTTGGGTGAGGCTTTCGTCATCTATCTATATTTTGATAAGATACTTGAGGTCCTTAGATAGTTCAACCTCAACACAAACCCTTTTTTGAGGATGAGAAAAGAAAATTCATTCTTTCTCAACAAGAATGATTTGACCTAGTGAAGTCACTATATAGTCTAGAAAAGACCATAATGGCAAAGAGAGACCAAGAAATCTAACCCAAATAGGGATGTGAAGGGAATGCTTTTTAGAGACAATAAAATCTCGAGTTCAAGGGGAGAAAACTAATAAATAGGTGTAGATGTACCAAGAGTCATGCTAAAAATGGCTTTAGCAAACTTAACATCAACATAACAAAAAAAATATATTTTGTAAGGTTTTGGACAACCTCCACATGGACACTATGAGGGACCCAAGTGGAGTTGAACCAACTCTTTAGCATGATTTTAGAGGGAATTTTTCCAACAAAGTACCCAACAAGAGTATAGTTCTCTATCCATTTGCATGCATTATGAAAATCATGAACATGCAAAACATCAAGAGTAGGAGACCTACCTCATGAATGACTTTCATTATAAACTTGTAAAGGCATTTCAGTGTCAGATTCTTGCATGTCCAAGCTAGTGACTCTAGCATCAAATGTTGGGTCATTGAGGTTGGTGGCCATTTAAATAGAAAAAGTCACCTGCAAGCAAGGGAAACTAAAAAAAATTGCAATAAATGTGGAAAATTCCTACACTAGAATATGGTATGACCCAAGGGTGACCAAAAAAGAGAAACATGAGTAGGAACAAAAAAACTCTATGCTATCCAAAACCCTTCTAGAGCTCTCTCCCCTTTAGATTCACATGTTCAATCCTTTTTAAAAAAAATTGGATGAATGGGTGGATAAGAATATTATCAACCTATTCTTCAAGATCATTACCTAAGGTTGAATTCATTTTGTTAAAGTGATGATTTTTTCCTAAAATTCCCTAAAGAGGCTCAAATAATTGGTGTACAAGACTATTTATATGCAGTTCAAGTTCTATTGAACGAATCTCCACTTATCTTACAAGTGGTAAAATTTAAACATATATTACAATGTTTCTTATTTTGGAGGTCAAACTTTTTTTAACCTTCAAAATAACAAATGCATTTATAGGTTTAGATTGCCTTATTACTTGAGCTCTTATAGTGAGCACCTTTTTTAAAGATTTGTAAATCTTACAATGTCATTTTTGTAACTATAGTATCACTTTGAGATCTTTGTAAACTATTCAACTTCAACAATAGACCAAAAGCCACTTGACAAAGTGATGATATTGATCTCGGTGGACTTCTTTAAGAACAACTTTCTTACCAACTATATTTTAATAGGGTGAACACACCCTACAATAATTTTTCTACATCTAAGCATGAAAGTTGATATTTTAAAAATGTTCCCATACACAGGCTAAACCTTTCAAATTTATTGTCCTTATTTTTAAGTCAAGGGCTTGGCATTCAATTAGGAACACCTTGTTTACATGAGAAAAGAACATAAGTTGTTTGTATAATTTTTAATGGAAAGAATGAAAATATGTTACATTGTATTTAATAAATTGTAGAGGAGAAATGTGCATACTTCTCTCTTTTTTCTTTACTCATGTTACACTTAATTTCATCCTTGTCATAAGTTATTCTATCCTAGTACTTATTTTGATATATTTTTTACATAAGTTGACAAAATCTAGAAATGCATCAATCTTCAGTGTTTTTATCCCAAATTATTTGGACCCATTATGATTCAGACATGTTTCGTAATCTTGGTTTGGATTGTAGATGTGATTTTATCCCCTAAATAGAATCATGCCTATTATTGCATTATCTAAATTCAAACATGTTTTTCACTTATCCCAAGATAACCCTTGTGCCAAATTGGATCGATGTTTGTTAGCTTATGCACAAAAGTATTTGAATTTAGCAACTAGGATGTCATATTCAAAGACAAGCCCTAGGAAACTATTTATTTTTTCTACTATTTTTATTCAATGACATTATTCTGGCATGCATAACTTTCACTACAAATAAAAAATTTATATGGTTAATTTAATTATTGACTCCAATATCTAGTGCATGAATTTTTTTGGTATTTTTTATTAGATATTTTATCTATTATTAATTCTTAAATTAGTACTAAAAATTTCATATATATATTATTCCATCACAAATTTTTCTTAGTATATATATCAAAATTAAAATTTTCTTTTTTCATTTAAACAAGGACATCTAAGTGGAGTGCAATGCATTTTTTTATATTTTTCTAACAAAGTTTGTTATTTTTCCTAGTATCTTGAATAGAGGTCATTATTTTCTCATAATGGACCTACATTCATTATAAAAAAATTTAAAATATAATATTAGAGAAAATTATAATTTTTGTAAAGTTAATACTAAGGGCTAAATACTTGCAATATGGCATTTCCAAATGACTTCATTTGATCCCCCAAAATGTGAAGCAAACCTACTTTTTTGTTAGTATTTTGATTTGTGTGGAGGAGACATCATCAAGGGTTTGATTTAAGCCTAGAGGGTTTGATATAAGATGATTTGATCTAACCCCCTTTAATTAAACCCCTTAGATGGAACCCCTCTAGGCTTAAATTATTATTTTTTCTAAAAAAGTATGTGATTTCAAGCAAAAATCAAAATGTCCCACAAGTGGGACACATTATTGTGGGCTCAACTAGTGAGAATTGGGAAGTATGTTAGTTTTTACTCTATAGTAACAAAAAAGAACCTTGACATAATATAAGTAGTCGTGTTAAAAAATAAAGTTTTATTTTATAAGCTACATGTTGTCTACACAAATATTTAGAACACTTCAGGATTGCTATATGGACCTTTATGATCAAGGCCAACATTCAAGACTTAATGGTTTATTTTTTATGATGCATAGATATGAAAGTTACTAATTTTGAACTTATGTTTGCCTAGGATGAGCATAAAAAATCTTTGTACATAGATTACAAGGGTTTTAGGAATCATAGATTTCCCCTAAAACTACTTAAAACACTTTAGAAAACATGAACATACATTCTGACAAGATAAATACAATTCTCATTGATGACTAAATAGAAAAATATTTGTAATGATTTAAGAAAAACTATATTAATGCAAAACCATTTGATAACTATAGTTCAGTAGATGACACATACTTTTTAGGAGAGTTGTATTCAATGCTATCACTATTAGAACATGTAAACTATGTGTAAATTGCCTTGGATTAAATTTAAATAAGGAGCTCAATTCAATAAAACTACATTATAAATATTGACTAAAATGATCTACTTATTAATCTTGAGAGATAATCAAAAGTTTGTATGCACCACTTTTGGAATCCAATGTATGTAATGTTACAATTCAAAAATATTTTTTTTACTACAACAATATTAAAACCAATTTATGTAATGTTAAAATCCAAAAGCTTCAATTATGAAATCCAATAATTTCATTAGTGAAATCTAATAATAGTATTAAAGGAATCCAATAATATCATTAATGGAATCCAATAATACCTAGTAATGGAATTCAATTATGAACACTAAAAAAAGGGATATCAACCATTTCCCAAGGGGACTTGGATTGAGATAAACTATCTATTTAATGAAATAGTGGTTTGTAGCATGCCTTCTCATATTACTCGGAATTACACATACAGTTTACTAAGAAAGTAAATAGAACATGATAAACATGGGTGAATTTTAAAAAATAAATAAATATCATTTGCATAATCAAAAAGAAATTAAGCATATCTTTTCTGAATATTTTCAACCTTGAAATTACAACATATTCAAAGATAGAATCATAGTGAAATCATTTCACTTTACATTTACAATACATAAATCGCACTTGGCATAAATAATGGTTTTACATCATAAATTTGACTATCATAAGTCATAACATGAAGTACACTGCATCTAGAATCTGATATCTATCTTCACAAGTTTCAGCGAGTCTTCTGCTACAGAAGGAGAGCATCATCTGAGTGCTTTACCTCCATCCATAGATTGGCGGTCCCCCACACACCTTCCTTCCTAGAAGTGGCCCTACCCTTCATGAAGAGTATAGAAATAAGGAACCAACGGGTTGCCATCTGAGTCCTAGTGCTATGTCCTACATAACATAATCGACCATACAACTCTAAACAATTTTCTAGCTAAGTATGATCATTCTAACTAGTCACACCATCTAGACACTGTGAACTGACTAATGCATGTAGAGACAAATGCATAACTTTGGCCAGACCTATTGTCATTCTACTCACTATCTCTAATAGTAAATACTCTTGTGATTTATAACAAGTTTCGACTCTAACATTGAATCACTTAAATTTATCAAAGTACTACTTAGACCCTGTTGAATGCAAAAGATAACTAAGAGGGGGGGGGGGTGAATCAGTTGTAACTTAAAACTTCAGAACCCTCACACACATTCATATTCAATTAATCCCTTAAATCGTTAAAATGATTAAGCATGAAAGAAAATAACAGAAACTGGATCAAATCAACATCATACAAAGGAGGACACCATATTTATGTGGAAAACCCAAGAAGGGAAAAACCACGATGAGGATTAGCTCACAATATAAAGTAATATCAACACCAAAATACAATAGGGCTCATAGCTGGAAGGCTCACTGCCAAAAGGCTCACTGTCCAAAAGAAAGAAAGGCTCACTACCAAAGGCTCACTTCCAGAATAGAGAAGAAGATAGAGAAGATTGTTACAAGGAGAAAAATATCCCAATGCAACAAAGAAGTCCACCATAATGCCATCATCATCTCTGTAGTCTCACTGAGGAATTGTAGACACCTTCTGCTCACTACATCCAATAATCTAACACATGAAGCTCACCCTGCACTGCACAAATTTATAACTCTATTAATCACATCTCACACACCATACTATTCCTTCTTACTATCCTTCAACTTATCAATACTTATTTATACCATCTTTAGCTTTAAAAACATTCTCCAAGGTCAGAAAAGCACCTTAATCATGCAAATTCAAATTAGGTTGGTACAAAAACATTCCTGCGGTGGAAAGGAATGAAGGCAGACCACAACACACCTTAGTTTGGACCTAAATCCATCCATACACACCACAACACACTTCCACAAACATCAAAGTAACTCCACAATTAGTGTAAACACCTAAGGTCGGCCGACCATAAAAAATTATGTACATGCTTCCTCAAAGCCAAAGGTGACTCACAGACCACACACCATGCTGTAGCACAATCTAGAATATCCCACAAACATCTTGAAATCCAACAAAATCGTCCACAAAAACTTTCACCTGCCAAACAAACTTGTCATGTTTACCCAGTATACTCAAATATCTCTATCATGCACTGCAACTCAAGAAATCAACTTACAGAGCACCAAATCACGAATAACTTCAACTGAGGATAGATATGAACCTTATAAACATACTTCCAAAACTACAAGACCTGAAACCACTCTGCAAAGAAATGCAGAGCAAAAACATTTCTCCTAGACACCTCTGCAAATCACAATTACACATTGGTAAACACACCTTCCTCTGCACAACAATCCAACACACAAAATTATGAATGTAGCACCTCTGAACACCTCTAATCAACATATTTGAACTGTATAAACAGATATTCAATATAAAAGAAATGTGGAGCAAAACCAGAACACCACTCTGTATGCCAAAACATCTTTACAACACATTGTTTCCTTTATTATTCAAATTTTCTCAAAAGCACTTGGAAACCAAGCACCAAAAACATATCATCACCATCTTCAACACTTCCTAATCATTAGAGATAGCATCCACTCAACACCCTCTTGCTCATATAGTTGATACCAATGACAACACAAGCTTGTTGACATCAATGACAACATCGACTGCACATACTTGCAATGATCTCCCTCTTTGTCATTGATGGCAACACATGATGTGAAAAACCATCAACACAACAGTCTTAAATACTATGCTTCATACCAACTCTTTTCCTTTCTCTTTCTCTCCCCTCAGCTTACTACTCTCTTCTTGACAATTGACTCTTTCCTTTTTCACATTGTTCTCTCTCCCCCTTTGACATCAATGGAAAAGGGCAAAACAACTCTCTCTCTCATTCTCCTCTTTTGACATTACTCATACTTGTACCTTCTCACCACTGCTTTGTAACATCTTTTCTTTTACTGCTCTACATACTCCCCCTTAGGAACACACAACAACCAGCATTAATACTTACTCCCCCTGAATGCAACAACCAACAAGGCCACTACCTACTCCCCCTGAGAGGTACCCTCCAACATTAGTCCATAACAAAGAATGAATCTTGAAATCCACATGCATCTCCTTATGCATCTAGTTCAAAGGTGGGGCAATAACCCCCAACTTCTCCTAGAGATACTCAAAGGTATAGGAAGAGCCTTAGTGAATATATCAGCAACCTAATCCTTTGTAGGCACATACTCAAGCTTCACTTCATTCTCTACAACCTTCTCTCTCAAAAAGTGATACCAGATTGAGATATGTTTTGTCCTTGAGTGCATCACTAGATTCTTTTAAATGTTCATAGCACTTGTATTATCACAGAAGATAGGAATTGGTTCATCATATACAACTCTAATATCCTTCAAGGTTTGCCTCATCCACAACACTTGTATGCAACAAGATGCTGCTGCAATCTATTATGCCTCTACAGCAAATAAAGACACTGAATCTTGCTTCTTACTTAGCCATGACACCAATCTACATCCAAGAAAGAATGCACTGCCACTTGTACTATTCCTTTCATCTACACAACCAACCCAATCTGTATTAGTATAAGCACTTAGAGTAAAGTTAGTATCCTTTGGATACCACAAGCCATGATCTAGAGTGCCCTTTAAATATATGCATATCCTTTTCACTGCTGCAACATGTGACTCTCTAGGATCTTCTTGAAATCTAGCCACAAGATAAACTACATGCATAATATCTGGTCTAGAAGCAGTTAGATATAGCAATCCTCCAATCATTGATCTGTACCTACTTTGATCAGCCTTAGGAGTTTCATCATTCTTGCTCAACTTGCAACCAGTAACCATACATGTACATACTGGTTTAGAATCTTCCATTCCAAACTTCCTTAACATTTCCTTGACATACTTTTATTATGAAATGAAAATACCTTTAGCTATTTGATTGATCTATAACCCAAGGAAGAAGTTCATTTCCTGACACATTGACATTTCAAATTATTTCTACATTTCATCTACAAAACTCTTACACATACCTTCATTTCCTTCAAAGATTATATCATCCACATACACTTCCATAATTAGAATTTGATCTTCTTCTACTTTGATGTACAGATTGCTATCTGTGGTACCTTTATTGAATCCTTGTTGTAATAGGTACCTGTCTAACCTTGCATACCAAGATTTGGGGGCTTGCTTCAATTCATATAGCGCCTTCTTTAATCTACAAACCATATCTATTTTATCTGATAACTGAAATCTATCTGGTTGTTCTATGTATACTTCTTCCAATTCACCATTCAAGAAAGCAGACTTCACATCCACTTGATATACTTTGAAGTCCTTATGTGCTGCAAAAGCCAAAAAATTCCTGATGGCCTCTATTCTTGCCACCAAAGCATATGTTTCCTCATAGTCTATTCCTTATACTTGTGAGTAGCCTTTACACACAAGCCTTGCCTTGTTTTTTACTACTTCTCCATTCTTATTCAGTTTGTTTCGGAATACTCACTTAGTTCCAATCACATTTTTGTTTTTTGGTCTTGGGACAAGTTCCCAAGTATGATTCTTTTCAATCTGCATTAGTTCTTCTTCTATATCCTTGATCCAATACTCATCCTTGCATGCTTCAATCACTGTTTTAGGTTTAAATTCAGAAAGTAAACATAGATTTACCTATTGTTCAATGAATTTCCTTCTTGTCAGCACACCTTTGCTCTTATCACCAATGATTTGTTCTTCAGAATGATGCTTCTGCACATACTTGGGAGTTTTAGGAGTCTTTTCCGGAGCTTCTACCTCTTCAATCTGCACTTCTTTTTCCTTAACTTTTTCTTCTTCTCTGCAAGAGGACTCATCTGATTTATATCCATTTACTTCTGAATTCTTTTGTAGATCTTCATCAACTTTGACATTTGCACTCTCAACAATCTTTCTTAGCCTCTTGTTGTAGCACAGGTAAGCTTTTCTTTTAGTAGAATACCCAAGGATGATACCTTCATCAGATCTTGCATCAAAATTTCCTAGGTTTTCTTCATCCCTTCTGATATAGCATTTACTTCCAAACACTCTGAAGTATTTGACACTAGGAATTCTTCCATACCATAGCTCATAAGGAGTCTTTGTGTTGTTTGCTCTTTCTTGCACTATGTTTAGTATGTAAACAACAGTATGAATTACTTCTCTCTAGTAGACTTTTGGTTGATTTGCTTCTTTTATCATTGTCCTTGAAGCTTCTTGAACAATCCTATTCTTTATTTCAACCACTCCATTCTGCTGAGGAGTCCTAGGGGCAAATAAATGCCTCTTTATTCTATGATTCTCACAAAACATGTTAAACTCATTGGAGGTGAACTCTCCACCTTTGTCAGACCTCAAAATTTTGATTTTCATATCCATTTCATTCTCAACCATAACTTTGAATGCTTTAAAGTTATCTAGGGCTTCTAATTTTTCTTTGAGAAAAGTAACCCATGTCATTCTAGAATAATCATCAATCAGTAGCATGAAATACCTGTCACTTTGAAAAATCCTTACTCTGGTAGGACCACAAAGATCTGTATGCACTAGTTCCAACAGTCTAGTAGAAGATTGATCCTTGACTTTGAAACTTCTTCTTGCTTACTTTCCAACTTGACATTCCTTGCAAATATCATTGATAGTCTTTGTAATCTTTGGCAGATCTCTCACAACTTGAACTAAACTTATTCTTACTAGGCTATCAAAATTGATGTGACACAATCTTCTATGCCATAGACAACTCTCACTAATCTGAGTCATGAAACAATAACCATCACTACCTTTGAGTTGATAAACATTTCCATATGTCCTCCTTCCAGCAGCAATCATAGTTTTAGAGTCTTTTCTGATCTCATAGCCACCATCTTGAAACACAAGATTTTGTCCTTTGCTATACATTTGTCCAACACTCAAGAGGTTATGTTTTAAACCCTTAACATAAAGAACATCATCAATATTATGCTTTCCATCAAAATTGATTGAACCTTTGACACATATCTTAGGAGATGTATCATCACCAAATCTAACTAGTCATCCATCATATTTTTCAAGTTTAACAAACTTACTCTTATCACTAGTCATATGATTTGAGCATCCACTATCAATGACCCAGTAGTTCTTTTCTTGTCTAGCATAAAAAGCAGATATCAAGGTGCCTTCAGCATCAGTGCTCACTTCTGAAGCTCTTGCCTTCACACATCCCTCAGAGTTAGCAGAAATAGTATCATCTTTTAAAGCTATGAACAAGCATTCACTATCCTCACCATATTCATAATCAGATTCATCATCAGATATACTTGCATCTTCTCTAACATAATAGCTTTTGTTAAACACCTTACTTTTTTTCTCCCTATTTTTACTTTTCAAAATTCTGTCTGGACATCTTGAAACATAATGACCTATCTTGCCACAACTGAAACACTTGAAAGGCAACTTACCATTGTACTTACCAGTACCCTTTTTAATTCTTCTCACAAAATTAGCTTCCATATCATCAGAATCCTCCTGATCTAATTCCACAGTCTTCTCTTATTTACCAGTCTTAAAGGCAGTTTCAACTTTTGCACTACTTGTACCAAATTCTCTCATTTCAAAATTAGTTAAAATACCATACAATTGATCTCTAGTAAATTTATCCAAATTTTGTAATTCTTTAATAGAAACAACTTTATGACTATTGTTGACCTATTTTCTTTTTCCCAGAGTTAAATAATTCACCTTGTATTTTCCTTGAAAATCCTTTAGAAAATGACCCTATAGGGGTTAGATCCTTCAAATAGTCATGCTTTGCCTTGCCAAAAAATCCCAAAATCTTGTCTAAAGAATCCTTGCAGAAAACCCAGAAAAACCCAGAAATCTTTTGTCTCCAGGTGCCTTCCATTCCAGATTTTTCCCATTTTTATACTTAGTCATTTTTATATGCATATGCATTTGTATGTTTCTTTGTATATATGTTCGCATTGTATGTTCATATATACAATCGCACATACAAAGGAAAAGATACAAAAGGAAGATGCAAAGAAAATATGCAAAAGGCAAGATACAAAGGGTAGCATACAAGGGGCAGACATACAAACAGATTTTCAGCGTAACTCAGACCATTGGCAACCAGGTCCAATCTCTCCCCGACGGCTGATACAAGGAAACATACAAAGAAAATATGCAATTGGAGGGGTCTACTGAATGTACAATGGGCGATTGTATCCCATATACAAGTCGCATTGTATATGTGACATACAAGGCAGTGATACAAAGGAAAGATGCAAAGTCTATACACAAGCAAGAGATGCAAAGCCTCAGACCCACCAGTTGTATCATATGCGATTGTATCTGTGCACATACAATCGCATATGCAAGGGTCATATACAAGGTAACATACAAATGGCAGATGCATTTTTTGTAATGTACAAGTGCGGTTGTATGTAGTTTGGCTTGTATGTTTGCATTGTATATGCGATATACAAAGGGAAAACATACAAGCTGGACCTGACTAGAAAATATAAATTGGCAAACTCAAGGGTGGGGTCCGCGGTTTGTATGTTAAGTGCATTGTATATGCCAATATGCAAGGGGAAGAGATACAAACCCTGGGGCCCACCAAGCGCACATACAAAAGAAATATGCAAGGGCACATACAAGGGGCAGGTACAAGTTCATATGCATGTTTGTATACAAGGTTTGTATGCAGTTTCCCTTTGTATGTTTCACATTGTATGTTTGGACATACAAAGGGTTATATACAATGCGATATACAAAGGTTACATGTATATGCCAAAATGAAGTTTTGCAATGTATAAGGTTTATATGTAGTTTTGTTTGTATATTTCGCATTGTATATGCGATATACAAAAGATAGATACAAAGAGAAACATACAAAGTTTGGACTTGACTGAGGAATCAAATGCAGTAGATAATTGTTTTGGGGTCTGCATTGTATATTTGCATATGCAAGGTCAAGAGATGCAAGGGGATACATACAAGCTGGACCCGACTGCGGAATTCAGTATGGCAGATAAAATGTTGGAGTCCGCTTTGTATGTATACATGCGATTGTATATGTGATAGACAAGGCCAACATACAGGGGATTTCGGCAAGCTAGTATGCATTGGCGACTCATTTTTTTGATCTTTCTGATGGTCGATAGGGGTTGCAGTTTTTAGCGATGGGTCCCAGCTTCAATTCAATGACCAATCAGGTAGTGCCTTAGGGGCGATTCAAAGGGCGATTCAAAAGGTAAAGCCCGCGATTGTATAAAGGCATATGCAAAGTGACTTGAATATGCAAAGAGAAAGAAAGCATGGTTGCACCAAGTGAACCTAAAGGTGCAGTTGCAGTGTATATACAATGGAACATACAAAAGCATATACAAGTGCACAGATGCAAGGTGATATACACAAGCAGTTGACCACAACTTTGATTGTGAATATCTTGCGCATCCTGGCGAATTTCTACATGCTGCAAAAGGCAAAAATGCTTATTTTTGCCTCCTCTTTCATTTGGCAGGCTTTTGAGGGGAATATTCTCACTTTCATTTTTTGGATCTGGATTTGCATGTTTTGGTGACTGGACGTTTTAGCGACCATTTTTGGGCAGGATGCAGATATTTGTTGCATTTATGGGTGCAGGTCGATGTTTAGCAGCTCACATTGATGACCAGAACTATCTCTCAACTGCCTTGCTTCAGATATTTTATGTATTCGTTGTTGAGGATGGATGTTTTGAGCTGCTGACATTCTTATCCCGAGAAAATATCTTCCATCTGCCCTGTTCCAGATATTTCATACCATAACTTCTTGCAGTTGGACGTCCCTTCAGACATAGATATTTTCCTATTACAGCTCATGGAGTGAATTTTTGTAACCGACATAGGTTCGATTGAAATGCTATATAAGCAGAAGGATGAGATGTAAATAGGGTTGGAATTTTTTTAGTATTCAGTCTTTTCTATTTCCAAACAGAGCTTTATGCTACTGTAACTATGCCTTCTTATTAAATATATGCAAGTTACCTCTTTTACTGAGTTTTAGTTTAGTGTGAATCTGCATATGATTGTCTGTGAACATATTGTTCCTCTCAATCATCTTGTTTCTCACCTCTGCTAGAATCATTTGAATCTGTGTATGTCTATTTGCTGTATCTGGTTATGTTGTGCATTTTCTTAGTACTATGAGGGTTTTTTTATTCAACTTGGTGAATCACCCCTTTATTTTCAAGTTTTTTTGTTTCATCTTTCATTTTAAAGCATTCCTTCTCCCTTTTCCTCTGCAAATTCAGTAAATTTTAGGTGATAACCAGTTAAGGAAGCTGGTCTTCTTTGGAGGTTTGATCTTATTTCGCAAGGTCCCACACTTCGAGATCATTCCCATGTTTCTCTAGATTGCTAAAGTTTTACAACTGCAGCAAGGGTGCAAATATGAGAGACAACAGTTTCTTGGCACACCCGTTGGGACCCTTTAAAATCATATTTCTGGTTTTGATGTGCAGCCAGTGATTATCAAACCTATAAGAGGTTAAAACATGCATATCTAGCGACTCTTACTGAGAAAGAACAAGCAAACCAGTGCTGCTGTTACATTTTGTGAGAAAAAGTCAAACTCAAAGTTCAAGTTCATTTGATTACTTGCTATTGTCTTCGCCCAGAAGGTAGGGTAGAGCTGTGGTAAGGACTCCAGTTTCCAAAAGAATACAATCAACCCCACCAAGTTTCAAGCTAGTAGCATTTGTAGTACTTATACTGGCTCAAGCAAACCCACCTCTAGCTGTCCCAATGGCAAGAAATCAGCCATTTGTGGCTTTTGATGGGGCGAGCCCATTGAATTTGATAGTGCACGACAACATACCCATGGCAGCTTTGAAGAGCCTACCTTATTTCACTAGGGAGGATCAAATTACCCCAATAGAGCATATTAGAGACGTAGCTTCTTTATGTGGAGGTCATCATGTCACCCAAGAAAATGTAGCCATCAGGCTGCTGGCTGCCTCTTTTAAAGGAAAGGCATTACAATGGTTCAGGAGTTTACCAGTGCAGACCATAGGAACCTAGGATGATCTGGGTGATAAATTAAACAAGCAATTTCAGGATAAGTCAGACAACTTGTCATTGGTTGAACAACTGACTATAATAAAAAGAGCTCCCCAGGAGCAAATGAGGGACTTCAACTTCTGGTTCTAGAAGACATGGGACAAAATTCCTACCATGGTAAGGCCTCCATCAGAGTATGTTTTTCTGTATTTTTTGAAAGCTCTAAATAGTGATATTTCAGTAATGATACAATCATTGGGAGGTACAAGTTTACCTGATGCATATGAAATAGCTATTAGAGCAGAAAATAGCTTGATTCAAGCTGGGAAAATAGCACCTAGAACACCAGTGTCCCTTTTTCTTGAGATTCAAGCTTCAATGCCCTTGCCAATCCCATATTTTGCCCCTTTACCTGCTACTGCAGCATTGCCAAGTACTGCTAATTCTGAAACTGTTGCTCCTAGCTCATCACAAGAGTTAAGAGAGATTAAAAATAGCCAATAGAAAATAGAGAACATCCTGCAAACTTTTGGGAATGAGCTGGTAAACATCAAAAAGTAGTAGTCCCAGAACAGACAACCTTATTAGCAACCCAACCAAGGGCAGAATTAGCCTTATCAAGGGTAGAATCAGCCATACCAGGCCAATAGACCTCCATATCAAGGCAATTACCAGGGTACTAGGCATAATGTCAACTAGAGGCCTTTTCAACCTTACAATCTGGCACCCGTTAATGCAGTTAGGGACCTTGTCCCTATTCAGAATAACCTTGTTGCGGAGTATGAATGGTGTTTTCCATGCAATCAGCCACACAGTTAGGTAGCTTGCTCAAATGGGGTGATAAATCAGGCTCTGATGGTGCAGAATGTTGCAGTCTCACAGCCAAACACACCTAATGAGGGGGCTGTGCAACAGTATGAGCAACCTCGGAGTGATTCTGCCTTCATGAATTGGCAGGAAGGTGAATTCTGTGGCGTGAATAGAGATGATGCCTCAGTTGCAGCAAATACAAGAGCCAAAAAGAGGAGTTATGAGATAGATCAAGCAACAAACAAAGGAAAAGGACCCGCTGATGCTTCTACATCCCAGATTCCCCATATTTTGCAAAGAAATATTGAAACAACAGCAAGGGAACAACCTCATTTACAGGTTGATACTATTGTTTCAAAGTCACAACAAAAGGTAAATGTCACTCCACCTTTCAATATCATTGAAAATATGAAGATGATGAATGTGACAATATCTATGTGGGATTCCTTAGCAATCCCAGGTCAAAAGGACATGTTGCAATCTGCCTTGTCTAATTTAAAAATGTCAAATGATGCAACTGTTGACCCAACTAGGGCTGTTCTTACCAATTCATCCTAGGACAACAACAAACAGCCAAACAAGAGTGCTAAACCACTTCCATTTTATGTGTCTTTAATAGTTGGAGACAAGATAGTACATAATTGTATGGTGGATAGTGGTGCAAGTAGTTCTGTGATGCCAAAACAGATTGCAGACCAATTAGGATTGAAGTATCAACCCCTGGAGAAAGGTGTGCTTAAGTTAGATGGCACAACTGTTAACACTATAGGTGTGATAAAAGATCTAACTCTCACCTTGCACACTTGCCCAAATGTTTCTATTTCCCAGGAGGTATTCATCATAGACTTACCTCCTTATTTTGCCATGTGTTTGTCAAGAGAGTTCACAGCCAAGATAGGAGGATATTTATCCTCAGACTGGTCCCACATGTTTTTCAGGACCAGATATGGCACAAAGGTGACCCTAAAGTCTGAATTGCTTACCCAGTATCACATAGAGCCTTATACACCAAGCACTGTTAATGCAAATTGAATTACTTCTAATGATCCTGAGCTTGTTACTGCTCAAGAGCTACAAGCTAAAAGTATACCAGAGGTGTTGTTAAAGGAGTGGGCCTCAGAAAATGTTGTAGATGATCCTGAGGGAAACATTCAAGAAACTGGTATGGGGGTTTACGTAATCCATGAACTTGAAACAAAAATTCCAAACCTTGTAAAGAATGCAGAACAACAGATAGAGCAGCAAGAGGAAGTATGGAAAATGTACTTTGATGGCTCTAGGAACATGAATGGATCTGGTGGTGGTGCAATGCTTGTGTCTCCACAAGGTGAAAGATATTATTCTACTTTCTGTTGATGATTGTTTTAACACAGTCATAACAATAGTTAAAATTCACATAAAATGAACCTAACTGACTTGAAAGATATGAAGAAATCGATTAAGATTTGCTTAATCCCAAGTTTAATATGGTCAGGTCTTGACCTGTTGGGCAAATTCAGTAGGGTGATGTGAAGCTGTAATGTTCAAGGGGCCTTATGTGATTTAAGGTTTCTTATTGGCTTACTGGACTCAAACTATGCAAAAGATCATAGATATTAGCATATTGTTCATTCCTTTTTTTGCATAAACTTGTTACTGTGTTACAAAGCTTTTAATGATTTATATTATTGGAAGCTTTCTCCTCTTCAATATTATGAAAACTATCTACTCTCAAACTTTGTTGTTCATGCTTTCAAATATAAGACACATTTCTTTCAAATTTCTACGTTTTCTGCTAATTATTAAGATGGGTTGGGAAAAGTTAGAAAGATCTAATCTAAACATCATTCATTCTACCAAAGGATCTAATTGTTCTGTTATGCACTCTGTAAATAATACGGCAATTTGATCAAATCCACAGACTAAAACCTTAAATGTAAGTTTTGAGCATTTTCACAAACATACACTTAAAATTGCAAGCTCTAAGAGAAAATGTTTCAAACACAATGAAGAGAAAGAAAACACTCAGAAGATAGATGCAGAATTCCATATTCAATTGTATTAGAAACAGATAGTCATATAAGATTTACAATGTCTAAATGACTCTTAGCTTCATTGATCAAATTACAGAAAACTTACAAGCTTTACAGATACACTAAGGAAACAGGATGTTCCACACGTTCCTTATTGCAGACACAGGCGACCTCCTTCTACTTCTAAACTAAAAAGGTCCCTCTATTCTAAAAAAATCCCTGTGTAACCTTATTACAGTGTAGAGAGGCACAATATATAGACTTTGATTATCCTCAATATAGCTCAGAACCCTAGTTAAGCAATGGTTCAAACCTCTGGTTACAACAATAAATGTTGGAGAACAAGTCTCCCAAAATATCTCTAAGCATACATCAAATCTGGGAGAAGTATGCCCTTCTAGAAACCCTAGCAGCTCAATAATAACTTCTGCCATCTACTGTAATGATGTCTTTAGCTACATTTCATCTTCATTAATGAAGACCCTTTACTTTTCACACTTCATCCTTATCTGCCTCTGCTCCTGAGATCGGATCTCCTCTTTCATGATGTCACCAATATCAAGTTTCACCTCCAAATCCACCTGTAAACCTGTAAAAAATAGACAATAAATAAATACCTATTTCACCTAATAAACCTGCAAGAAGATAAATAGTTATTAGATCTAGTCGTGACTGTGTGATTACAGAAATCGGGCCCTAAATCTGTGAAAAAAATGTGGGTCAAATGCATATACAGTGTCCAAAATAGTCGAGTCAACCATCGCTGACCAGAAGACATGCATTCAGGCCCAAAATGCCCCCAAAACCCTATCACTTCGTCTTTTCCTGCCCTTTTCCTTGGTTAAATCTTTGTATCATCTAATATACAAGCCAGGCGTGATACATCGTATTAACCAGATCCTAATTTGCTTCTGAGTTCTGCCACTGGTATGTATGTAATGTACATTTTTCTTAATATGCATTCAGGTGCAAAACATACAAGCACTTCACTCCATTTTATAACTTTTCAATTCCGCCCAATGTATATTTCAATGCATATTGTGCTTGTATCTTCCAATATACAATCGAATATACATACAACGAATTAACTCATTTTAACTTTCACCTTGGTTCCGCATTGTATGCCTCTCTCAATGCATGTTTCACTTTGCATCTCCATCGTGTATACAAGGCAGAAATATACAATCATTTAATCCCATTTCATAATCCTTCAGTTCCACACAATGTATATGTGCACTATATCTCAGCTTGTATGTAGGACACATACAACGCATAAAGCATACAACGATTCAACTCTGCTTAATAACTTTTTAGGTCCGCAGCAATGTATACTTCATTGTATGATTACTTTGTATACTTCACAGTTATCGAACATACAAACCCCAAATATACACAGATTTAACGCTATTTCACCTTTCTTTTAAGTCCGCGGCTTGCATAATGTCTTTGTATCTTTTCAATATACAAAGCACAAAATATGCAACGACTTAACCATGTTTAATAATCCTTTCGGGTCTGCCACTTGTATATTTCGTTGTATGTTACACTTGTATGTTTACTTAACATACAAGCCTGCCTACATACAACGATTTAATCCTATTTCATAACACTTCGGGTCTGCGGTATGTACATAGCGCTTGTACATTTATCTTGTATGTTTTGACCTGCCAAACATACAAACGTGAGATACATGCAATGGACTTAAAAAATTTATCCATTTTAACAATAAACTATTTCGGGTCCACCTTGTATGTATATATAGAACCTTTATTAAAATGTATACAAGGAAAAGGACATACAATCAACTTTGTACATGAAAGTGATATACAAAGGCCTTTGTATATGCAAAACATGCAAGCGACCCAACATGCAAACAACCTTGAATATGCACCCGATTGCAAATGCGACTAAGTATAAAACGACCCCTGCATATACAAACAACCTTGTATATGAACAACGATATACAAAGGCCTTGGTATACAAGCGAACTTACATACAAAGGGCCTTGTATATGCAACCCGATATACAAGCAGGCTTGTACATACAAACAACAAACCCTTCCCTTGTATATTTTACCAAAATGATCATAACTTGCAAAATATAGTGAATTTTAAGATGGTTTGAAAAGCAACCCTAGCTCATTTTTCACAAGGAATCCAACCATATCATTTCTGGTACTGAAAATGCATTTTCTCTCTATTTTTAACAAAGTTTTCAATTTTAACCCCTTTTTTCCTTTACCACCAAGCAAAACAACACACACACAAGCAAAAGCAACAGCCACAGCAGGGGTCCTCATTTTGCTAAGGAGTAAAATGGGGCATGTTGTGAACATCACAACAACTAGAAACCAAACAAAACAATTAAATTCAAAGCATTCAAGAAAACTAAATGAAATAAATTCATAACTTCCAACTATCTTTCCTGTAGATCACTATTCAACTTGAGACCTAAGGTATTCAATAAGGGTGCATGAATTTTCATTTTCAGTTTAAGTGTGTGTACGTGATTAATTATCCTCATCTTGAAGATCGGTTGAACAAACCAGTGACTGATATTAGCCTACGTAGTTGAGGATATTCCCTCATAGCTAACCAGATAGAGCCTTGCTGCCAGTGAGCGTCCATAGCCCCGACAAGGTTATCGTTACAATTCTCCTAAGTAGAGCCCCACTGCCAGTGAGCGTCCATAGCCCCAGTAGAGTTACTTAGATGGCTTAATCTAGATTTTTAGTATAATCTGCTTTATTATATTTTTATATTTTATATTTTATTGATTTTGATGTAAATTTTCATAAGATATAGCAATTTGTAACTTCATGATGCAAGGAATGAGCACTTGCTGAAATTAAGCTGAGAATTGTAATGGTAGCAAGGGTGACGTCTGATTTTTCACCTAATATCTACACTGGTAGGTTCAACAAACCCAAGGATTTTAGGTGTGTCATCATAAGAAACTTCCTTTGAATTCTCAATCACTACTATTGAATACAAAATTTTAGAAGCTAAACAACTCTCTACATTCATGACAGTCACAATAAGTTATGCATAAATTGCAAATAATTAACCTGAATATTCTAAATTTTATACTATTTTCAATGGTCGTTAGCTTGCTCCTTAATACTCTAAAGAAAAACAAAGATCCCTCTTGAGGAGACAACAAACAAACCAAACAAACAGATTGTACAAACAGGTTGCACAAACAGGCTACACAAACAACAAAACAAAAACAAAATCAACAAAATAGAAAGAAATAGAAACAAAAGCAAAAGAAAATAGACTGTACAAACAACCAACCAACAACAACAAACAGCACAAAAGAAAATAGCAAAAAGAAGATTGTACACTACTTACACTATATTACACAAAAAATGGACTGCCCTTTACCTCAAGCCTGGAAGTAGTGTTTCAAATGTTGGCCATTAACTGGTAATGGTACATCTTCCCCAGTCAAGGTCTTGAGTCTAAATGTGTTGTCTCCTATTATTTCTGAGACTTGCAATGGACCTAACCATAGTTTGTCGAATTTTCCATGACTCCCCTTCTTTTCATGTGCTTTATCCCAGCACAACACTAAGTCTGATATCCTAAATGTTTTGACTCTTGCCCTCTTATCAAACCACCTCTTAACTACTGCTTGGTGTTTGGCAAATTTCTTGATGGCTTGACCTCTTTTCTCATCTAGCTGTAGCATTTGTACTATCCTGGCTTCCCTATGATTGTCAAAGCCCAAATACTCATTGGCAAACTTCCAAATTGGTATTCTCAGATTTACTGGAAGTATGGGATTAGTCCCATAAACTAAATGATAAGGTGCACTGCCTAAAGCTGTTTAAAACTTGGTCCTATCTACCCACAATGCAAACTTTAACAGGGTATTCCACTCTCTAAGACTCTTTGCAATTAGCTTCTTGATTATGTCTAACAAAATTTTGTTCGTAGACTCAGCTAATCCATTACCTTGAGGGTAATAATTTGAAGAAAACTTTAAAACAATCCTATATTCAAATGCCCATTTAGAAAACTTTAAAGAATAGAAAGCAGGGCTGTTATCACATACCAATGAATAGGGAGTTCCAAACCTAGTTATGATGTTCTCTTCAAGAAACTTGATAACTACCTCAGTTGTGGAGAACTTGCAGCATGTGGCCTCAGTGCACCTTGTACAGTAGTCCGTCACCGTCAATATGAACTTGTGTCCTACGGAAGATGGAGGATTGATGACTCTGATAAAATCTAGGCCCCATTGTGCAAATGGTCTTGATTTAATCACAGGCTGTAATGGATTGGCCTGATTTCTTCCCTTATCTGCTGCAGTCTGACAGGTGTGGCAACTCTTAATGTGACTCTCTGTATCTTTGAACATCGTGGGCCAGTAATAGCCTGCCCTCAATATCTTGTGTGTTGTAGCTAGATGGGAGCCACGTCCAGTTCCGTACTTGTCATGCAGTTCTGTCAACACCTTATCTGCCTCAACTTTGTTTAGACATCTTAAATAGATTTCATCATGGTTCTTCTTGAATAGAAGACCTCCTTGCACCATATATTTTTGTGCCTTAATCTTCAAAGCTCTCCTCTGAGAAGCCTTCATCTTGTTTGGGTACTTTCTAGATATCAAAAAGGTGTTCAAGTCATCATACCAGTCTGATGCGTCCTGGGAATTCAGTACATATTGCTGTTTTATCAAATCTGGGTCTGTGTTTGCTATTGTTTGCACCAACGCCTATCCTCTGACTAGCTTCATGGGAATGATTTCCATGTCGAACTCTTGTAGCGTGGTGATCCATTTGGCCCTCTTTTCCCTAGGTTCATTATACATCAGCAACATCTTTATGGCTATGTCTGGCACTATGGCTCTGATCTGACTGCGCAAAATATAATGCCTAAATTTCTTCATGGCCCTCATTAGTGTGAATGCTTGTCTCTTAGTGTTTAGATATTGCAGCTGTGCATCCTTCAGAGGTGCTCTCATAAATGCAATGGGCTTTTCCTCATTATCTGCACTCTTCTACGTCAAGGCAGCCGCAACTGAATGGGAGGATGCAAATGAATAAATATAAAACATCTTGGTGTAGTCTGAGCCCGCCAATACAGGGGCGTCAGAAATAGCCCGCTTAATATCTTCAAATGCAGCTCTAGCCATAGGCGTCCACTCCATCTGTGCATCTTTCTTCAACATGGCATTTAATGGCTGCACGATTTCTGCAAAACTCGTGATGAACTTCCAAACAAAGTTAATTTTACCAAAAAATGATTTAAACTCTTTCCTACTGTTTGGTATTTGAATTTTTTTTATTTTTTCTATTCTATCTAGGTCAATCGATATTCCAGTTTCAGAAATGACATGCCCTAGTAATTTACCTTCAGTTACTCCAAATGAACATTTCTTAGGGTTAAGGGAAATTCCATACCTCTCACATCACTTAAGTATTTTCCTGAGATCTTCAGTGTGAGTGGATGCATCCTTGGAATACACAGTCAGATCGTCCATATACACAACAATGCACTTACCTGATAACCCATGGAATGCAATGTCCATGGCTCTCTGAAAAGTGGCACCTGCATTGATTAGACCAAAAGGCATTCTCCTATATGCATAATTTCCCCATTTACAAGTGAAGGTGGTTTTTAATCTGTCATCTTTATCTATTAAGACTTGGTTATAGCTCGAGAAACCATCTAAGAAAGACTTCATCTTTGCCCCATTCACTGCTTGTAGCACTTCATCTATTGGAGGCAGAGGATAATTATCCTTTTCAGATGCTTTGTTCAAGTTTCTAAAATCTATGCATAACCTAATATCTCTGTTTTTCTTCCTTACTAGTACTAGGTTAGCTACCCAGGTTGAATGTCTGATTGGGAAAATTATTCCAGCAAACAATAATTTTTTTACTTCCTCAAAGATTAAAGGCTCCAAAATGGCGTTTACAGGCCTTTGTTTCTGCCTAAATGGTTTAAGATCTGGTATCAAAGGTATCACATGAGTTATGATGGACGTATCATATGTTTTCAAGTCTTCATACATCCATGCTATTACATGTTTGTATTCTTTTAGGACACCTAACATTTCTTTTCTTAATTTCTCATAGCAAGCCTTTCCGATCAACACATTTTGTGGATTTTGCTTTGTCCCTAAGTTGTGTGAATCACACTTACCCCCCTCTGTTTTGGGTAAGTCTTTCTGTCTTATTACCCCATCAAAGTCAAAAATATACTCTAATTCAATTACTCCTTTGGGTAAGAAGTTGCTCTTTAAGTTGATTATATCCTCTTCATCCCATGTTATCTCAGGCCTTTCTTGTTCATCAATGATTTGAGCCTCAAATACCTCATTACAAGTCAGAAAATCAATAATTTGCTGATCCCCTCCAAATACCTAAAAGTGTGTAACATTGTCTGGGATACTGGGAACATTAACTAATTCAACAGCAAATCGCCTCAATCCTGACAGTGTCAAGGGTTCTAATGTGCTAGCAGCAACTGCTAGTGCATCCGGTCTATGGTTCAATTCTCTAGAGATATGCTCTAAGTTGAAAGCATCAAATGAATCTATTAAACCCCATACCCTATGTCTATAACAAATCATTTTCTTGTAATTGCAAGCATATAGTTTCCTTACTTGTCTGACCACTAGCTTAGAATCTGAAAATACCTTAATCGTTTTCACCTTTTTCTTGATGGCCATGACAAGTCCCAAAATTAAGGCTTCATATTCAGCAATATTGTTAGTATAGGAAAACTGTAGCCTATATGCTGCTAGATATGATTTACCCTGAGGATCTATGAGTTCAACACTTGCACCCGCACCTTGTTTTGATCTGGACCCATCACATTTTAGTGTCCACATGCCATCTTTACTTTTCTAACCTTTTACCTTGGCATGCTTTGTCCCTTCTATCACTTGTGAGGTGCTGGCTTGTTTATTCATGGGTTTTTCTATTTGGTCAACTTGCATATGTGTATTTTCAGCTTGTAAATCAGGAAGACAACTACCCTTGTCCTTCATTCCCTCTCCTAAATCTGAAATCAGAGCACTTACATTACTCTGAAAGTATCTCTGCGGTTGATCAGGATTCACATTTCCCTCTTGCAGCCCTACCCTCCTCGTGCATTTTTTGTATTCATATTCAATGATGTCTTTACACATTCCACAACTCTCCTCAGAATGTGGCCTATCGTGAACTCTACATCTGTCCTTATATAGTTTACATTGGGCTGGTAGATTTTGTTTAATGCACTCTTCCATCTCTTGTCTAATGGCATGACCAAATTTGTTCATTTCACTATTTTCTTCATCCGAAGAATTTCCATCAGACTCAATGGATAATGCTGTCTCACTACTTACATGTTTTTCTCTAAAGTTTAACATCACGATCTCTTCAATTTGTACCCCATTGTTAGTAATCCTATAAACACCAGGTTCAACAGCAGCATATAATATTTCATTCATTCGATTATACTCTGTTATCATGTGTTTCATCCTGGGTTCTGCCTCTATTCTAATCTGGTTTGGGACACCTCTCCAAGGTAGCCACATATGCAAAAAATCAGTGGCTATATATCCGTTTAATGTCTTGGACCAATCCTTACTCAACAACATTCCATAATTCACGGGTATATCCACTATTTGAATGTCAATGAATTGGCTTACCCTAGGGTTTCAAGCTAATTGCATCTGAATGTTCATCAATTCTCCTATCACACTAACCTCAGTTTTATCTAACTGTGTGACAACCTTGGCAGATTTGGTGGGGCTCAGCCCTAGAGTTTTACATATCCCTAAGGGCATTACGTTGGCTGATGCACCAGAGTCTACCATGCAATTGTGTATGTTCTTCCCACATAATCTAACAGTTAACAAGAAAGGAGGAGCATCCTTCTTATCAGCATACATTACTACATTTGTATTGGAAGGGTGATCAACTTTCTTACTTTTCTCTTTAGGCAATGAATCTCTATTAGGAACAACTATATCAGCAGCGACCTCATCTGTCATGGATGTATCCAGAGATTTTAGAAAAGCATTTCTGATCCCTGGGGTTTTCAATAATTCATTCAGAGGTATACTGACCTTAATTTTCTTTATTTCCTCTGACAAGTAACTCATTAATCTTGTTGTCTCTATTGTTTCAGTTTTACTTGTTTGGACCTTTTGTACTACTGTTCCACTATTTGTATGAGGATTAGCTTTAAGTATGGCAGGATTGTTGCTAGCATTCTGATCTGGGGGTGTATTGAAGTTGTTAGGAGGAATGGAAGTGGTGAAAGGTCCTCCTGGCCTAGTGTTATTCCTTAAATTGTAGGTGTGGTTTTTATTTGTCTGTTGAAAGGCCTGCACCTCTTCTTTTTCAGTCAATACCTCATTTTCAGTTTCAAAGGGAAACTAAAAAGCATTTAACACAAAGGCTGATTCAGGATAAAGATTTTCACAAAAGTATGGTTCATCCTCTAACAATTCATCCTCTTTCTCTTCTACAGTTGCAAAGGTAAAGGCTTTTAAAACTAAAGTTGTATCATACCCTAAGGGTACTACCTCATTACCTTTGGGAATGAGAAATTTAGAAGTAGGAGGTTGCACATCTACATTAAAAATGTTGGCTGCTAAATGGAACTGTGGACAGTCAAGCTCAGCATGGGCATTGGTATTGTGAAATCTGCACCAATTTTTTAGTGATGTATTGGCCATTTGGATTCCAGCTGTTTGTTTTACATCATGATTATCTATATTCTCAAAAGGAGAAGCTAGAGTACCATTGTTTGGTCCAGTGTTCCATGTTTTGGGTGGCCTAGGCTGATTCTGACTTTTGTTATTGTTACCCTAGGCCCTATTGTCTATCACTGGCCCTCTATTTTGTATAGGTTGCCCTTGGTTATGACCTTGATGCTGATTATAGTTTTGGTTCTGATTTGAACTTTGGCCTTGGCTATTATTCTGGGTATGGCTCTGATTGTAGTTCTGATTGTAGTGCTGATTTTGATTTGAATTATAGTTCTGATTTTGGCCTTGGTTATAATTCTAATTTTGATTATATCCTTGGTTACCTCTTCCATAGAGATTCTCATTTCTTAGTTGTGTCACTTCGGTGGTCAATCTTTTCAAGTGTGCAGTGATCTCTTTGATTTCTTCCCTTTCCTCTTGTGCTTTTGCCACAGTTGTATCTCTAGGAGGTTGGAAGAAAGGCTGACCACTATTTTGACTGTTATTAGCAGTGTTACCCGTGTAAGGAGCTATGGCTTGGATTGGGGTAGGACTATACACAGGTGTGTATGTAGGAACCGGATTTAATAATGGAGTGTGATGCATAGGGACTCCATTCCAAGGTTGTGCCTGATTTTGCATCCCAAAATTTCCTCCATTGACCAATGGACTATAGGTTGTATGCCTCATCTCTTGATTTACTGAGGCTGCCTCTTTATAGGCTTTGGATATTGAATCTATGTCAGGTTTTCTTTTGACAAACATGATAGTTAAAGGATCCAAGGCAGCATAGTACATAGCTAACAAGGTATCATCATCTACGGTGTAAGGGTCTACCAACCTAGAGTAGGCCTTTTGAAATCTGTCATTGAAATTATCAATCAGCTCTCCCTCACCCCTTTTTATGGTAGCCAATTTGTGATACAAGATGCAAGGATCAATGGGTCCTCTAAATCTAGACAGAAATGCTTCCTCCATAAGTGACCAAGAAGAAATATAGCCATTGGGTAAATTTACATACCAGTTAGAGGCTTGTTCATTGAAGGTGTAGGGAAACAATCTACACACAATGTTCTCATGTTCTAATCTGGCCCTAAAACATGCCTCCTTGAATATTCTAATGTGGTCTTCCGAATCTTGGTGCAACTAGTATTTGGGACATATCTTTTCCAGATTTTTGGGCATCTCATTATAATCAGGGAACGCTATGGGAGAATGGACATTGAAATAATCCATCGTAGGTGCTTGTGCTTGACCTAAGCCTATAGGAATACCTGGGTTCACTGGTGGGATAGGATTTCTAGGAGGACTTGGGCCTCTAGGAGTACCTGAACCAAGATTTAAAGATCTGAATGAAGAAATGTCAGGGCTCACAATGTTATGGATAGTATAAGGTGACCCAGGGGGTGTTAGATGAGCTTTCTGGGTGTGTTATTTTAGGGTTCCAAATCAGAGGACTCTTACTTCACCTTATATCAGGTAATTGCACAAATATATCCCCAGAACTGGATCTAGACCTAGTCACTCTTCCACTGTTATGAGCCAGTTTAACTTGAAACAGACCCTAACTCAAGTTGGGCCCTCCTAGCACGCACCAGAGAACTGTTGATGATTGTTTTAATACAGTCATAGCAATAGTTAAAATTCACATAAAATGAACCTAACTGACTTGAAAGATATGAAGAAATTGATTAAGATTTTCTTAATCCCAAGATTAATATGGTCAGGTCTTGACCTGTTGGGAAAATTCAGTAGGTTGATGTGAAGCTGTAATGTTCAAGGGGCCTTACGTGATTTAGGGTTTCTTGTTGGCTTACTGGACTCAAACTATGCAAAAGATCATAGATATCAGCATATTGTTCATTCCTTTTTTTGCATAAACTTGTTACTGTGTTACAAAGCTTTTAATGATTTATATTATTGGAAGCTTTCTGCTCTTCAATATTATGAAAACTGTCTACTCTCAAACTTTGTTGTTCATGCTTTCAAATATAAGACAAATTTCCTTCAAATTTCTACGTTTTCAGCTAATTATTAAGATGGGTTGGGAAAAGTTAGAAAGATCTAATCTAAACATCATTCATTCTACCAAAGGATCTAATTGTTCTATTATGGACTCTGTAAATAATAAAGCAATTTGATCAAATCCACAAACTAAAACCTTAAATGTAAGTTCTGAGCATTTTCACAAACATACACTTAAAATTGCAAGCTCTAAGAGAAAATGTTTCAAACACAATGAAGAGCAAGAAAACACTCAGAAGATAGATGCAGAATTCCATATTCAATTGTATTAGAAACAGATAGTCATATAAGATTTACAATGTCTGAATGACTCTTAGCTTCATTGATCAAATTACAGAAAACTTACAAGCTTTACAGATACACTAAGGAAGCAGGATGTTCCACACATTCCTTACTGTAGACACAGGCAACCTCCTTCTACTTCTAAACTAAAAAGGTCCCTCTATTCTAAAAAAATCCCTGTGTAACCTTATTATAGTGTAGAGGGGCACAATTTATAGACTTTGATTTTCCTCAATACATCTCAAAACCCTAGTTAAGCAATGGTTCAAACCTCTGGCTACAACAATAAATGTTGGAGAACAAGTCTCCCAAAATATCTCTGAGCATACATCAAATCTGGGTGAAATATGCCCTTCTGGAAACCCTAGCAGCTCAATAATAACTTCTGTCATCTGCTGCAATGATGTCTTCAGCTGCATTTCATCTTCATTAATGAAGACCCTTGACTTTTCACACTTCATCCCTATTTGCCTCTGCTCATGAGATCGGATCTCCTCTTTCGTGATGTCATCGTCATCAAGTTTCACCTCCAAATCCACCTGCAAACCTGCAAAAAATAGACAAGAAATAAATACCTATTTCACCTAATAAACCTACATGAAGATAAACAATTATTAGATCCAGTCGTGACTGTGTGATTGCAGAAATTGGGCCCTAAATCTGTGAAAAAATGTGGGTCAAATGCATATACAGTGTCCAAAACAGTTGAGTTAACCATCATTGACCAGAAGACATGCATTCAGGCCCAAAATGCCCCAAAAACCCTATAACTTTGTCTTTTCCTGCCCTTTTCCTTGGTTAAATCTTTGTATCATCTGATATACAAGCCGGGCGTGATACATCGTATTAACTGGATCCTAATTTGCTTCTGAGTTCCGCGGCTGGTATGTATGTAATGTACATTTTTCTTAATATGCATTCGGGCGCAGAACATACAAGCACTTCACTCCATTTTATAACTTTTCAATTCCACCCAATGTATATTTCGATGTATACTGTGCTTGTATCTTCTAATATACAATCGGATATACATACAACAAATTAACTCATTTTAACTTTCTCCTTGATTCCGCATTATATGCCTCTCTCAATGCATGTTTCACTTTGCATCTCCATCATGTATACAAGGCGGAAATATACAATCATTTAATCCCATTTCATAATCCTTTGGTTCCGCACAATGTATATGTGCACTGTATCTCGGCTTGTATGTAGGATGCATACAATGCACAAAGCATACAACGATTCAACTCTGCTTAATAACTTTTCAGTTCCGCGGCAATGTATACTTCGTTGTATGTTTACTTTGTATATTTTGTAGTTATCGAACATACAAACCCCAAATATACATAGATTCAACGCTATTTCACCTTTCTTTTAAGTCTGCGGCTTGCATAATGTCTTTGTATCTTTTCAGTATACAAAGCACAAAATATGCAACGACTTAACCATGTTTAATAATCCTTTCGGGTCCGCCACTTGTATATTTCGTTGTATGTTACACTTGTATGTTTACTTAACATACAAGCCTGCCTACATACAACAATTTAATCCTATTTCATAACACTTCGGGTCCGCGGTATGTACATAGCGCTTGTACATTTGTCTTGTATGTTTTGACCTACCAAGCATATAAATGTGAGATACATGCAACAGACTTCAAACATTTATCCATTTCAACAATAAACTATTTCGGGTCCACCTTGTATGTATATATAGAACCTTTATTAAAATGCATACAAGGAAAAGGACATACAATCGACTTTGTACATGAAAGCAATATACAAAGGCCTTTGTATATGCAAAACATACAAGCGACCCAACATGCAAACAACCTTGAATATGCACCCGATTGCAAATGCGACTAAGTATAAAACGACCCCTGCATATACAAACAACCTTGTATATGAACATCGATATACAAAGGCCTTGGTATACAAGCGAACTTGCATACAAAGGGCCTTGTATATGCAACCCGATATACAAGCAGGCTTGTACATACAAACAACAAACCCTTCCCTTGTACATTTTACCAAAATGATCATAACTTGCAAAATATAGCAAATTTTAAGATGGTTCAAAAAGCAACCCTAGCTCATTTTTCACAAGGAATCCAACCATATCATGCCCTGGTACTGAAAATGCATTTGCTCTCTATTCTTAACAAAGTTTGCAATTTTAACCCCTTTTTCCCTTTACCACCAAGCAAAACAACACACACACAAGCAAAAGTAACAGCCACAACACGGGTCCTCATTTTGCTAAAGCGTAAAATGGGGCGTGTTGTGAACATCACAACACTTTTTGTTTTGCTTTTTCATGCACAAATAACACTGCTGAGTATGAGGGATTGATCCAAGGTTTGCAGTGGGCAAGAAAGAGGAAAATTGGCTATTTACAGGTGTTTTGGGATAGTGAACTTATTGTAAATCACGTAAGAGGACTATATGTTACAAAGAATGATACTTTGAAATGCTATAAGCATAGGGTATGTGATATGATTGAAGAGTTTGATGCTTTCAATCTGATCTCTATTCCAAGAAATCAGAATTATCATGCATATAGGTTAGCTACGATTAGGGCTCAGTTTGATATCCCCAGTGATATTCAAAGAGAAAAGGTGCAGCCTCATGTGAAAATAGTTGATACGCCTTCTATCCCTGACAATAACATTCATTGGTAGGTTTTTGAGAGTGATGAGCAGATCCTGCATTTCCTGTTAGAAGAAGATGGGTTTTCTGTGATGAATCAGGATAAACTCAAACAACAATATGGCAATAATCAAATTGTTTAGTTAAGAACAAACAAGTTGCCCAAGGGATTGGTAACCTTGGAATCTATTTTTATTGCTTGAGATTATTTAGACCTAAAGGGGTTTGACCCTCATATTTCCCAGCATACCATAGAGTTAGAACTAGGTACAAAACCTGTGAGGCAGAAACAAAGGCCTTTAAATCCAAAACTTGAGCCTTTGATGATTAAAGAGTTAACCAAGCTGATCGAGGGAAAGATCATTTTCCCGATCAAGCATACTTCTTGGGTCTCCAACCTTGTCCCCGTGAGAAAAAAGAATGGAGAGATTAGGTTGTGTGTTGATTTTAGAGACCTTAATAGAGCCTACCTGAAAGACCACTACCCATTGCCCTCAATGGAGCAAATTCTGCAAGTAGTGGCTGGTTCTGAAAGATTCTCCTTGCTTGATGGATATTTTGGCTATAATCAAGTGTTAGTCAAGGAGGAAGATCAATTTAAAACCGCTTTTATTACCAAATGGGGCACCATGGCCTACAAAAGGATGCCTTTTGGTCTGTCAAATGCTGGCTCTACTTTTCAGAGAGCTATGGATATGGCTTTTAAGGGTCTGTTGTATAAATTGGTACTGGTGTACCTTGATGACATTATAGTTTTCTCTAAAGATGCAGCTGAACACTTATTCCACTTGAGGCAATTATTCGAGAGATGTAAAGAGTTTGAGATATCTCTCAATACCAAGAAATGCATTTTCGCTGTGCATGAAGGCAAGCTTTTAGGACACATTGTGTCAAAAGAGGGAATTACCATTGATGCAGAAAGAGTAAGGGCTATTTTGGAGTTGCCTTTACCCAGTCACAAAAAGGGACTGCAAAGTTTTATTGGTAGAATTAATTTTCTGCGAAGATTTATACCTAACATTGCAAATCTATTAAAGCCTTTGACCTCTATGTTAAAGAAAAATATAGTTTTCAATTGGACAAAAGAGGCCAAACTCAACTTTGAGTCCATAAAAGAAGCATTATCAGCTGCACCAACTCTGGTAAATCTTGATTTCTCAAAAGATTTTATCTTGTATTCTTATGGCGATCTAGATACAATCTCTGCGATTTTGGTACAACAACAGAGTGACGGCTTTGAACAGCCAATCGCTTTCTTTAGTCAGGAGCTGGAGGAGTATGAGCAAAGGTATAACTTCATTGAAAAACATGTCCTTGCAATGGTAAGGAGCCTCAAGAAGTTTAGGCATCTTATTTCTAACAATAAGGTACATTTGATGGTCGCTCACCCTAGCATGAGAGAGTTCCTGTTAGGTAAAGATGTTAATGAGAAAAGGGCTGGTTGTATCACCAAAGTCATGGAATATGACGTAGATATCAAGATAACCAAGCTCGTCAGAGGTAGAGGACTCGGTGAACAGCTTGCTACCAGTTCTGAGAATGAAATAGAAAAGGAAGAAGAGGTGCTTCTGACCATTGAAGATGCACATCAGGATGATACAACATCAACGGGCACAAGTTGGGTTAATAACATGACTCAATTTTTGCAAACCGGTGAATGTCTAGTAGGTCTAGATAGAACCAAAAGAAGATATTTTAGACTGCAGTCCATTCCATATCTTTTAATAAATGACATCCTTTTCAGAAAAGACTTTAATGGTGTGTTGTTAAGGTGCATTGATAATGGTCAAACTGAAAAATGCTGCATGAGTTTCATGATGGAACAACAGGGGGTCATTTTTCCCCAAGGACTACTACTTGGAAAATAATGAGAGTTGGATATTACTGGCCCAACTTATTCAAGGATGCCCATGCATGGGCTAGAAAGTGTGTAAAATATGCCATTTTTGCAGGCAAAGAAAGGCTGCCAGCTTTACCTCTGCAGCCAATTCAAGTAGAGCAGCCCTTTATGAGATGGGGCATTGATTTTATAGGTCCCATTAACCCACCATCAAGTGCAGGCCACAAGTGGATACTTACAGCTACAAACTATTTCACAAGGTGGACTGAAGCAGTGGCTTTGAAGGAATCCAATGAGAATGTTATTTTGAGTTTTTATCACGATTTGGTATCCATATTTGGAGTTCCTGAGTCAATTATCTCAAACAATGCTTTAGCCTTTGTTGGATTGAAAATAATTGACTGGGCTATGAAGAATGGAATCTATTTGAACACTTCATCAAATTATTACCCATAGGGTAATGGTTTGGTTGAATCTACAAATAAAAATCTCATAAGGATTACTAAAAGATCAATGGAGGAAAACCAGAGGACCTGGCACACTAATTTGAAATATACCTTGTGAGTAGATAGAATAACTCCCAAGAGGTCTATTGGAAACTCCCCATATATGTTAGTTTATGGGAAAGAGGCAAGATTGCCTATGTCTATGGAGCTACCAGCACTAGACATCATGAATCAGCTAGAGATGTTTGAAGAAGAAGACCCCATGGCTGTCAGATATGCTCAACTTATGGAGCTTGAAGAGAGTAGAGATAAAGTTATGAAAGCTATGGAGTATCATCAGCTTCAGACAAAAAGAGTTTTTGATAAGAGAGCTACTCCTAGAATTTTTATGGAGGGTGATATGGTGCTTAAATGGGATGAGTTGAAGAGCAGGCTAGGAAAGCACTCCAAGTTTGACATGTGGAGTGGCCCATTTATCATTACTGAATGCAAGGAGCACAATGCATTTTAGTTATCAAGCATGGATGGAGAAAATTTGCCTATCCCAGTCAATGGGATACACCTAAAGAGGTGTTTTGAGGTACGAGTGCCTTGTAAATCAGTAGATTAGGTTTCTTGTTTTCAATAAGTGTTGTTGCACAATAGTTTAGATCCCTTTTGTTTTCCCTAAGTGTTGTCTAGCATAGTTGGAGGGGTTGCTTCAACATTTTGTTTTGGTTTGGTCTTCCAAACGTTCTTCATTGCTAATATACTGAGTTGCTAAAGTCAGGATTGTTTGTCAAGGAATATTTTTAGTCTCTGTATGACTCCATGCCCAATGGATGTTTAAGGCCACTGGCCTAATTGTTTAGCTGGCAAACATCCCATAGAAGTCGCCAAAATGTTGACCTATTTTCCTCTGCCCAAAGTTAAATAATTCACCTTGTATTTTCCTTGAAATCCTTTAGAAAATGACCCTACAGGGGTTAGTTCCTTCAAATAGTCATGCTCTGCCTTGGCAAAAAAATCCCAAAATCTTGCATGAAGAATCCCTGTAGAAAACCCAGAAAAACCCATACATCGTTTGTCTCCAAGTTCCTTCCATTGCAGATTTTTCCCATTTTTATACTTAGTCATTTTTATATGCATATGCATTTGTATGCTTCTTTGTATGTTGTTCACATTGTATGTTCATATATACAATCGTACATACAAAGGAAAAGATACAAAAGGAAGATGCAAAGAAAATATGCAAAAGGCGAGATACAAAAGGCAGCATACAAGGGGAAGACATACAAACGGATTTTCAGCGTAACTCGGACCATCAACAGCCAGGTCCAATCTCTCCCCAACGACCGATACAAGAAAACATACAAAGAAAATATGCAATTGGTGGGGTCCACTGAATGTACAATGGGTGATTGTATCCCATATACAAGTTGCATTGTAAATGCGACATACAAGGCAGTGATACAAAGGAAAGATGCAAAGTCTATACACAAGCAAGAGATACAAAGCCTCGGGCCCACCAGTTGTATCATATGCGATTGTATCTTTGCACATATAATCGCATATGCAAGGGTCATATACAAGGTAACATACAAATGACAGATGCATTTTTTGTAATGTACAAGTGCGGTTGTATGTAGTTTGGCTTGTATGTTCGCATTGTATATGCGATATACAAGGCCGATATACAAAGGGAAAACATACAAGTTGAACCCGACTGGAAAATATAAATTGGCAAACTCAAGGGTGGGGTCTGTGGTCTATATGTTAAGTGCATTGTATATGCCAATATGCAAGGGGAAGAGATACAAAGCCTGGGGCCCACCAAGTGCACATACAAAAGAAATATGCAAGGGCACATACAAGGGACAGGTACAAGTTCATATGCATGTTTGTATACAAGGTTTGTATGCAGTTTCCCTTTGAATGTTTCGCATCGTATGTTTGGACATACAAAGGGTCATATACAATGCGATATACAAAGGTTACGTGTATATGCCGAAATGATGTTTTGCAATGTGCAAGGTTTATATGCGGTTTTGTTTATATATTTCGCATTGTATATGCGATATACAAAAGATAGATACAAAGAGAAACATACAAAGTCCAGACCCGACTAAGGAATCAAATGTAGCAGATAATTGTTTTGGGGTCCACATTGTATATTTGCATATGCAAGGTCAAGAGATGCATGTGAAAAGATGCAAGGGGATACATACAAGCTGGACCCGACTGTGGGGATGGAGTATGGTAGATAAAATGTTGGAGTCTGCTTTGTATGTATACATGCGATTGTATATGCAATATACAAGGCCAACATACAGGGGATTTCGACGAGATAGTATGCATCAACGACTCATTTTTTAGATCTTTCCGATGGCCAATAGGGGTTGCAATTTTTAGCGATGGGTCCCGTCTTCAATTCAATGACCAATTAGGTGGTGCCATGTGTCAGGGGTGATTCAAAGGCCGATTCTAAAGGTAAAGCCTGCAATTGTATAAAGGCATATGCAAAGTGACTTGAATATGCAAAAAGAAAGAAAGCGTGGTTGCACCAAGTGAACCTAAAGGCGCAGTTGCATTATATATCCAATGGAACATAGAAAAGCATATACAAGCACACAGATGCAAGGCGATAGACACAGGCAGTTGACCGCAACTTTGACCGCGAATATCTTGCGCATCCTAGCGAATTTCTACATGCTGCAAAAGGCAAAAATGCTTGTTTTTGCCTCCTCTTTCATTTGACAGGCTTTTGAGGGGAATATTCTCACTTTCATTTTTTGGATATGGATTTGCATGTTTTGGCGACTGGACGTTTCAGTGACCATTTTTGGGCAGGATGCAGATATTTGTTGCATTTATGGGTGTAGGTCGATGTTCAACAGCTCGCATTGATGGCTAGAAATATCTCTCAACCACCTTGCTTCAGATATTTTATGTAGTCGTTGTTGAGGATGGATGTTTTGAGCTGCTGACATTCTTATCCCCAGAAAATATCTTCCATCTACCCTGTTCCAGATATTTCATGCCATAACTTCTTGTAGTTGGACATCCCTTCAGACATAGATATTTTCCTGTTACAGCTCATGGAGTGGATTTTTCTAACCGACTTAGGTCCGATTGAAATGCTATGTAAGCAGAAGGATGAGATGTAAATAGGGTTGGAAATTTTTTAGTATTCAGTCTTTTCTATTTCCAAACAGAGCTTTCTGCTAGTGTAACTATGCCTTCTTATTGAATATATGCAAGTTATTTTACCTCTTTTACTGAGTTTTAGTTTAGTGTGAATCTACATATGATTGTCTATGAACATATTGTTCCTCTCAATCATCTTGTTTCTCACCTCTGCTAGAATCATTTGAATCTGTGTATGTCTACTTGCTGTATCTGGTTATTTTGTGCATTTTCTCAGTACTGTGAGGGTTCTTTTATTCAACTTGGTGAATCACCCCTTTATTTTCAAGTTTTTCTATTTCATCTTTCATTTTAAAGCATTCCTTCTCCCTTTTCCTCTGCAAATTCAGTAGATTTTAGGTGATAACCAGTTAAGGAAGCCGATCTTCTCCAGAGGTCTGATCTCATTTCGCAAGGTCCCACACTTCGAGATCATTCCCATGTTTCTCCAGATTGCTAAAGTTTTACAACTGCAGCAAAGGTGCAAATATGAGAGACAACAACTATAAGCTTTGGGAAGAGTTCTAAGTACCTTCATTACCACTTCTTTTTCTTCCAATTTTCCACCAAGACCTTTGATACTATTGACAACTTCATCCACCTTTTGCAAGTAGCTTGTGATGTTTTCATCTTCAAACATTCGCATGGTCTTAAACATGATCTTCAGATTCTGCATCTTAGCCTGCTTGACCTTATCATCTCCTTCATAAATGCTTTTCAACTTTTTCCAAATTTCATTAGCAGTTTTTAGATTCATAACCTTTACCAATTTAGAATTAGTAAGACCACTTAAAAGAGTATACCTTGATTTACCATTGTTTTCATAGGCCTTGATCTCATTAGCTGTACTCAGTCCATTCTTAGGTATAGTATATGTAGTCATCACATACTTCCAGATTTCATATCCAAGAGAAATTAGATAACCTTCCATCCTTATTTTCCAAAATGCATAGTCTGATCCATCAAAAAGGGGAACATCCTTCTTGTGTGCCATCCTAGATCTACCTCAAGTGGTTAAGATTTCTTCCAAGGAACCTTTCTCTAATACCAATTGTTGAATGCACAAGACAACTGAGAGGGGGTGAATTAGTTGTAACTTAAAACTTCAGAACCCTCACACACATTCAGATTCAATTAATCCCTTAAATTGTTAAAATGATTTAGCATGAAAGCAAATAACATAAACTGAATCAAATCAACATCATACACAGGAGGACACCATATTTACATGGAAAAACCAAGAAGGGAAACCCATGGTGAGGATTAGCTCACAATATAAAGTAATATCAATACCGAAATACAATAGGACTCACTGCTGGAAGGCTCACTGCCAGAGGGCTCACTGCCAAAATAGAGAAGAAGATATAAAAGATTTTTACAAAGAGAAAACTATCTCAATGCAATAGAGAAGTCCACCACAATGCCATCATCACCTCTACAGTCTCACTGAGAAATTGTAGACACCTTCTGCTCACTACATCCAATAATCAAACACATGAAAGCTTTCCATGTACTACAAAAATTTGCACTTTATAACTCTGTAATTCACATATCACACACCACACTCTTCCTTCTTACCATCCTTCAATTGATCAATACTTATTTATACCATATTTAGTCTTAAAAACATTCTCCAAGGTCAGCAAATCACCTTAATCATGCAAATTTAAATTAGGTTGGTACCAAAACATTCATGCGGTGGAAAGGAATGAAGGTGGACCACAACACACCTTATTTTGGACCTAAATCCATCCATACACGCCACACCACACTTCCACAAACATCAAAGTAACTCCGCAATTAGTGTAAACACCCAAGGTCAGATGAACTAGTGTTAACACCATAAACAATTATGTACACGCTTGTTCAAACCCAAAGATGACTCACGGACCACACACCATGCTTGAGCACAATCTAGAATATCCCACAAACATCCTAAAATCCAACAAATTCCTCTGCAAAAACTTTCACCTGACAAACAAACTTGTCCTGTTTACCCATTATACTCAAATATATCTGTTATGCACTACAACTCAAGAAATCAACTTGCGGAGCACCAAATCATGAATAACTTCAACGGAAGATAGATATGAACCTTATAAACACACTTCCAGAATTGCAAGACCTGAAACCACTCTACAGAGAAATGCAGGGAAAAAATATTTCTCCCAACCACCTCTGCAAATCATAGTTACACACTAGTGAACACACCTTCCTCTGCACAACAATCTAGCATGCCAAATTCTAAATGTAGTACCTCTGAACACCTCTAATCAACATATCTGAACCACATAAATAGATCTTCAATATAAAAGAAATGCGGAGCAAAATATGAACACCACTTTGTATGCTAGAACATCTTTACAACACACTATTTCCTCTATTATTCAAATTTTCTCAGAAGCAGTTGGAAACCAAGCACCATAAACATATCATCACCATCTTCAACATTTCCTTATCATCAAAGACTGCATCCACTCAACATCCTCTTGCTCATATAGTTGACACCAATGACAACACAAGCTTGTTGACATCAATGACAACACCGACTGCACATACTTGCAATAGACCCTTTCTGTCTTGATCTCTGGTTTTCTCGATCGTTCATTATCCACCATAATATATAAAGTCATATCTGACTTAAGAGTTTTAAGTTTCCTAAATCACTTCTGGATTGATTTTAGGGTTTAATTTCTTTAACCCAATACATGGAAATATCGAACATCCTTGTTCTCCAAAAAATAATAGATATAATATAACAAATGCCTCTAGTCTTCCTAGACCACTTGGCATTGTTCAACTTCACATTTCACATAACATGAATAAATATAGTATACAAGGTATATCCCTATCCATATAATATCTTAATGGATACTTTTGTTTCTCATAACTAGTCTTTTGACAAAGTTCAATCTATCAACCCTAATAGGTTTGAATCATAAAAGATAATAAAATACTTTCAACCTCTTGGTCTACTTAAGTCTACCAACTTTCAATATAAGTTAGGTTATGATCTCATATATAACATCCTTCATATATAACATCCTTGGTATATATGCCACATAAATCTTTAACAACAATCATAAGTACAACAATCATGAATGATTGAGTTTCAAATCTCACAACATACCCTTCTCAAATTTGGTTATAACAACGATGTCAAGCTGTTGGGATAACTATGTCTTTTGTGCACATAGCACTAAAATAAGTTCTATTAAACATAAATTATAACAACTATAACTTCCCATCTCCTAGTATGCCTATACCCTTGAGCTGGTTTAATAGTTTCAATCTTGAAACATAAGAGAAGTTAAATATGTCTCCTATCATACTCTTTCTCGAGATGGTTTTACTTAAGCAATAGTTGCCAATCAAAAGGATATCTAGTTTCCCACTTTATTGTTTCACCCTTTTCCCTGGATATGTATTACAATTTGATAAGAGGAACTCTATTTCATGCAAGGAAGTCTTCAGCCATGTTGCATCCCCGTCACTTCAATATCATAGTGATATTATCTCACCAAAAAGTCAATTGAGAAAACTAGTGTTTATATGCTTCCAAAAAGCAAGATTTCATCTATGGAACTATCATAGTCTTCAACATAGACTAATGGATCTGTTTCCATTTTCCTAGTTTCCCGCTACTAACTTAGAATCCAAGTACAATAATATAATAATACAACATGAGTATAGTTCAATCTAGTTTTCTCTAAACCTCTTAGGTGCTATTTAAATCCTCGTTACTCGTGAAATATGAGTACACTATGAACAATATAAACATCCTTGACTTATTCAGTCTTTCTCCTAGATAAGTTTGACTCTACAATAATAATAAGATAATTTCAACCACTAGGTTTCCTTGAGTCCTCTGACTCCTAATAAGGAATAGGTTTTTCTCTCACAATAACTTCTTTAGTGAAAGAATAATAATACTTATCATTGGTATAAAACAAGAGAAAATATATCACTAACTCTTATAGATATCTCTGAATAAGAGAATAACTTATCTCATAAAATTTTGTTTGCAAGCAATAAAACTATACATATGAGTCTTTAAGAGATATATATTTCTATCTCTGTCTTCTGACTCTTAATGGCTCCAATCTTCGAATGTAGAGAACTGAAATGATCTCCTTTCTAATTTCATGAATATAGCATTAGGTTGAGTTGGTTTACGTGATGACTACTCCATCATACCACAAACTTTCATTGGCTTAAACTGAAGATTCAAAACAAGGCTCACTTAGCCTTTCGGCCACCTTTAAGTTTAGGTTAGAAAAGTCTAACAACCTATAATAGTTTGGTTTTTCCTTTCTATCAGCCTTTAACGGCATAGAAGAGGTTATGACTATGTTTCAATGGCTCTGAGTTATACAGAGATAAATAAGTTTTCATATATATATCAACCTCAAGACAATTACAAGGGTTTAAATATATACGTTGGCCTCACTTTTACATAGCTCGGCCTCATATAACACAGTTTGGCCTCTCATACTCACACATAAATCAACCTCATAATATAGAGATTTATATATGGCCTCCTAAAACATAGGCTATACCAAATTTGTTGGCTTAAACATGTAGAGATATTCTAAACTGTCGGCCAAATAACCCACAAAGCTAAATCAAGTTGTATCGGCTATAAAACACATATATTATCCATTCTATTTATGATTTCTTAGCTGCTATGGGATTCTAAGTTGCATATTTCTTAATGAATCTAAGTATATCTTCCGCACAAGTATATGGAAAATGGTATTATGAAGAAATAATGAAGCAAAAAGTTTTAGATGTATAAGCTCTTACCTCTCATTGAGCTCTAATTCTACCCAAAGGTCAGCCTTCTCTTTCTGTTGTTTACTATGATGTGAACCATTTTACATGCAACATCCTCATCTTTGATACTATACAACTAGCAGTTCCACTGGCGTAGCCATACAGGCTAACTCTGAGTACTTCAACCTGACTAGCAGTGCTGAAGCACCTCACCTCCTCCACCCGCCTCGTTCCCGAGGGCATATATGATTCTTGAATCCCTTATTTCAATGGTAAAAGCCTTCTGCCTTGAGCTCAATGTGGCATGCTTCAATATATCTCATTAAGTCCTCCTTAAAACTCTCGCAAAGGTTCCACTTTCAAGGTTGTTCTTCCCTTATTCCTGGGGATCTTTGCTTCTCTTAAGCCTATAAACTCTCACAAAGGAGCATACAATGGATAATGGAGTGATGGGTCATAAAGACCACTCAGATACTCTTTTAAAAGCTCCTCCACTCTCTCCATATTATCGTGGAGTAAGGAGTTGAGCTCCACATATTAAGTGAAGTGGTTTGCATTCAATTGCAAGCATACCTCATTCTCTTGAGATCTCACATTAATTAAGTATAAGTTAAAATTATACATCACGTTAATATAAAATAAATATAAACATATATCAACATAATGTTTGCATATACAACATTTACTATCGTCGTTATCAATCATTCAACAAGATGAGTGAATGGGGTCAAGGTATTCTCCCCCTAGCAATATTGCATAAACATCAAAATCATATAGATAAGATAGCATTATGAAATTTCAAGCAAAAATTACCAATAAAGAGATATTTAACCATTTAGTAATAATATATCTTGAATATTTAACAAGGACTAATGACTATCGACCATTTATGTGTCGATAGTCAAACTTTCTTGACATAATCTCAACAAAAATCTACACTAAGAAATCCTGATGACAAATCGACAACTATCGAGTCGAAACCAACTTAGACCAAATGGGTTGAGTACCACTTACCCAACTCAACGAGGGTTCACTAAATTATACAAGCACAAGACTAAGATGGCAACAAACTATTCTTTTCCAAACATCTATTCACTTCTCTTCGATGATGCTCTCCCTCTCTTTCTCGAAGGGCGGAAACCTATTTCCTGGATACAACTTGCAATCACCAGACTGGGATTTGTGTATCGTTAGTCAATTCATAATACCTATGAAATCATAACATCTTAACAACATATAATCACATGTCAATTATAAACATATAACCATAAATTCATGAAATCATTGATTTTTCCTGCATTTTCTCTAAACATCAAATCATTAAATCATGTGTAATCATCTATTTAATTACTTAAAAGTAAAAAGTAAAACGTAGTCAGAATTAGGGATATGACATGGTTGTTTGTTGGAAAACTAAGTCATGAACTAATGAATATATTTTGGAGTATAGTGTAAGCATTGTCTAAATTTCAGATCACCAAATTCCACTTTGGTGGGCCTTGAAAATACAAAATATGAAAACATAGAAATATTGAAAAAACATTTTTCAAGAATTTTCATAATTCTTGAAACTATCACTTTGATGACATATGTTCTTTAGATCATTTCCACAAAGTACAGTAGAATGTTACAAAGATCATTACCCACAATAGAGAATAGTTTAATTTAATAAAAAAATAAAAAAATTAATGGTAGTTTATCCTAGTGCTTCGATAACAAAGGACATGTCTATGAAGGACATGTCTCAGTTGACTATATCATTTTAGTATGTTAGGACTTTGTCATGTGTCTCTAGATAATATACATTTGCATATTTTTAATGTCTATGGAAGTCACCTAGCCTTGTCATCTATATAAGAGACAGAGGCTAGGGATAATCTCATCGTAGTACTAGAACATCACAGGCCACATCCATAGGATTTTAGTATCTTTTCTTCTTTCAAAGCCTACTTCAAATATGAAAGGTCGGAATGGATGTCTAATACTACAAAGAAAGAGGTCCAATGTGCAAACTTGCATATTGGCCTGCAAAGTGTTAGCTAAGCCAATAACACCTACAAATATTTAGGCTAGTTTTAGATGCACTAGTTTCCCATAGAAGTTGTAAAAGAGTTATCGAAGGGCAGAGAAGATGCTCCAACTTTGAAAGAACAAGAGATATTAACATGCAATAGATGTGTCTTGTGATGTTCTAGTACTACCACAAGATCAGTCCCTAATCTCTTAGTCTCTTATATAGATGACAAGACCATGTGACTTCCATGCATTAAAAATATGCAAATATGTATTATCTAGAGACACATGACAAAGGACTAGCCTACTAAAATGATAAGAGTCATCCTAAGGGTATGGAAGATGCTCCAATTTGAATGACTTGTGATTCACAACTAGTTACATTATTTGATGACAACACATAACTTCAAAAAAGAATCAACAAAGAAAACAATATTTGTTTAAGGAGAAGCAATACAAGAACCATCTCTCTAAATTGAAAAGGCAAGAAACGTTGGTAGCCATGGAGAGAGGTTGTAGTCCATTAAAGAGAGATAGAAAAAGCATTTTAAAAAGTTGAAAGAAAGACACCAACATGAGAACAAAAGGTAACATTCTACAATAGAATTTGGTATTGAAATCAGAACAGTCATCTTCATAATGATTATATTTCATCTTTGGAGACGCAATTCTAGGATTTGTAATTTATTTTGCATTTGTCATTTTCCATAGCAGCAGGATTCCCCTCATCATGAGCCATGGACTGGTGGGCAAGTGGAATGTTTGGCTGCAACTTGTCTGTTACTGTACACACTTTATTAGTAGCTCAAGCCCCTAACTTCTGCAGTAGGTATCCACCCATTGTGGAAGGAAGTCAGGTCCTGCATATTGCACAGATATTTTGTGGACTGAGAAGCATAACGTCAAAGGAGCCACTGTAACTCCAACTTGTTTGGTAGTACAATTGTAGAAAATCAGCTTGTTCCTTGGCTTTGCAGAAAAGTTCTCTATAAGAAAATACAAGAAAGTATGGCAGAAGACATTTCATTCTCATATATCTGAGTACAGCTGGCTTTGCCATCAATAATAGCTATCGTGCGAGGAAGTGAGGTTTGCGAGGAAGTGAGGTTTGTGGAGGAGATTGTGGAAGCATTTTTGCAGTAGTTCCTCACCTACTACAGCTTTTGCTGTTTTTCAATATTCTTTTTGGGGAGGGTTGTTAGAATATTATCTGCTAGTTCTTCAAGGTCGTCAGGGTGGAAGGTTTTTTAATAACTTTTTATCAATTGTATTTTATGAAATCTTATTTATTATTAGCATTAAAAATGTGTAGTTTTTATAATGATAGATATGATTAATAAAGAGGTTACATTCTTAAGAATAATTAATATAATTTTTGTTTCAATATTTGTTAAGAATTATTAACGTGATTTTTCATTTTACATTTCAATATTTAAGGTCCAAGAGAATTTATTAACATATGATTTTTCTTTTCTTATAATCTCATTAACATAATTTAATTATTTGTGAACAATAATATATAAATTTTTAATTTTAATAATCAACTGTTCCTTTTTAATATTTTTGTGCAAGTCAAACTCTACCACTTTATTATCTTTTTTTAGTTTGAAATTTGACATTCTTTTGTTATATTCTCACACACCATCAAACTTTATCACTTCATTGGCTGCTAAAAAAATAAGTGTAAAGACTTGGCATTCAATTAGGAACACCTTGTTTATTAATGAAAAAATATAACCTACATTATTTGTATAATTTTTAAAGAAAAGAATGAACATTTCAATGGTCTGGAGGAATTTTGTGTCGTAATCTATTGGGTGACTCTAAAATTTGAAAATGTCTAATGGTGTTGTTGAAGTACATCCTTGTTGCCAAAATAGTTTTTTTTGACATAGGTGAGATAGGATGGGTTAAGGGTAATGCCTATAAAAACCTTGCTCAAATTTTCATACAAAGCTAGATTCTAAAGTTTGTTTCCTTATTTATATAATGGGTGTGCACCTACCCATAATTTAAAGTATATATATGTATATGTACACTTTTACACACACAATTATACATGTATACATATAGATGTATAATTGTATATATGTATACATATGTATTTATACATAGATGTATATATTAGATATGTATATACATATATATATGTATGTATATACATATATGTATATGTATATGTATATACACACATATATACATTTATATACATACATACACATATATATGTGTATGTATGTATGTATATATACATGATACATATACATATACATACATACATACATACATACATACATACAATTTATAATAAGTTAAAAATTGTTGTACTAAAGATGGCAATAACTTAATAAGTAATTCAAGTAAAGTAAAATAAAATAAATTCTATTTAATTATAGTTTTATTTTAAATTTATTAAAGATAAAAAAAAAATACAAACATGTGTAAGAGACATTGTAAGTGTACTAAAAGTAGACTACCTATAGGTAGAACAAGTAAAAAAAGAGAAGAAATTGTAAAATGTTGAAATAATTACATCGTCAAAAGCTAAGAAAGGAACAAATCTTAAAATTTTAGGACTAATTGCATCATCAAAAGGAATAAGTTATCGATCGTGACAAACAACAATGCATCAATTCATAAGATCCCTTAACTAAATAAATGGTTAAGAGTGCTCTTTAGCCTTAAAAGTTCTAAAGATGTCAAGGAGAAAAGATATTAATAAGGATTAGGAAGATGGGATGCTCAAAAGGTATGAAATGGAAAAAAATTGGTAGGGATGGATAAACATTTTGAGAATGGATGACTCGGGTAAAATCTTGTGATGGGAGACCTAACAATATCATGTAGTGAATCTGGTCTCAATGATTCACAGTCATGACAAGCTCTTAGATAGGGGCTCACAAAACCAAGTATAATTATGCCCTTGTAGGAGAGATAAGTGAGTAGTTGAATAACTCCCAAAAGTTAGCATAGTACTTAACTACACCTAGGCTAAGAATATGCCTTTTACAATGCAATCAATTGTTCACTCAAAATTTATTTGTAATTTTGGTACAAATTACATAACTTTCCTACCTATTATGAATTAAATTATAATAATATATGGACATCAAAATAGACTTATATCAATCATTTGTAATCCTTCTTGGTCTTGAGTACAAGCACTATGCTATCAACTAAAAGTGCAACTTTAATTATAAAAAATAAAATAAAATTAACAAATAAGAAATCTCTATGACATTAAAATTTGATCACAAATATTTCACACTCAAATCTATTGTATTCAATTGTCCATATTCTAAAAAGTTGCATAAGAACCAAATTTGTACAGTAATAATATACAATCTTATCAAGTTTTAAATCTCTCAAATTTAAAATTCAAATATAAGTGTACATGAAAAAGAAATAAAACCATAAATATAACCAATAAGAAAATATTTCATATTCTTCTCAAGATTCAAATATCACATTCCAAAAAAATTGTTAAAATAGATTTTCACAATCTAGTGAATTACTAGACCATTAAATGCAAGGCAAAACAAAATAAATTATAATACACAATATTTACTCACACAAATCAAACAATGTGATCTTATCAACAATATTTTACAAGATTCAATTTAAAATTCTAATTATAAAAAATCTTAACCTTAATACATGTCTCCCATTTTAGATTTGCTACACTTCAATTTTTATTTTTATATAGTTTTTTATCTTCCCCTATTTTTTAAGAGAGTTTTATGTCAAACCCAAATAATTTTTACAACCCATTGGTGTTGGAAGCACAATCTTAAGCTAATACCTCTTTGGCTAAGAGCCAACAATTGACGGGTATCCATTCCATCAAAGTCAAATGAGGCATGATCTTGGCCTCATCCTTTATATTGCACCTCCAAAAGATTTGAACATTAGTAGATTATAAAATTAAGGAACATACCATTATCCTCACAAATTATGCTCAACCAAGTGAACTACAACCCTTTGTTTCCCCTAATATTTTTTCTAGTGTCTAGATTATTTTAATTTCAAATCTTATCATTTATTTTCAAACTTTATGTATGATTTTATAAATATTCCTCAATATCAACTCTTTCATACACTTGGAGTCTATTCTCTACTATGCAATTGTATATTCAACATTTTTTAGGATTTTCTATACTTTTTCTTTATTCCATACATCTCTTTCCATTGCTTATAGTTGTTTTACTCATCAAAGTTTCCAAGTGCTAATTGCATAGTTGTCTAATATAATTAGTTTAAAGTATTAATTTAAATATGAATTCAATTCTTATACTAGGGATTCTTATAATTGTGCCACTTATATTTAAAAATATTGTTTAGTTAATTAACTTTGAAAATCTTACCCTAGGATTAATGAATGAAACATTAGCAACAAGGTCCTAAACATGGACAAGATATCTATTAAATCACACAAATTGTTATTGATTTCACTTGTATCAACTTTCTTTATATATTTATTAATAAAAACAAGGTTTTGTGGCTCTCATTCTATTTCCAAATTAATTTGAGTATAATCTCAGTACTATTTTTCCCTTTGAATATTTTGTTGGCAAATGTGTGTTGTACGCCTTGTATAATAATGCAATATTTTTATTTGGTTGTGGTGTATTTTATGATTTTCACACCACACTAGGATAGGAATTTTTGGAGAAATTTGTAAGTTATATGAGATATTGGTTATGTATTTAATGTGGGTAGCACATTGCAAAAATGCATTAAATATTGGGAATCATGGTTTATTGAGCACATGGTTTTTGTTGGTGTGAACGAGGTATATAAACTAACAGGCTTCACATTAGGTCTTATTTACACTTGCCTAGTTATCTTTACATAGTGCACACTTAGGATAGTTATATTTTTTGTCTTATGTAATATGATTATGACACTTGTCACAATCTTATGTTGTCCTATGTCTCACCTTGTCCTATATAACCAAGAGTTTCTCATTGTATATTCATGTACATAATGTATGCATATTGTTTTTTTGCATCTTTTGATAGAATATAACTATTCTTTCATGTTGGGTAGACCTCTCTTGTGCTTTCATTAGAGCTCCTAGACCTTGGGTGGTTACCTCTGTTGGCAAGAGACACTGTGTGGCTTCATAATTATTGTCATTGATGGCAACAAAGTCTATCCCACACATCCGCAGTACATAATATGCCTTCACTGAAAGTCAGATTGAAGAATGTTTTGTCTGGTGAACCAGAACAGAGTATGTAACAAGGTTTGACAATTAGGTTCGGATCTCTTAGATGGTGTGACTCAATAAGTTGCAGACTTGGACAAGTTAAGAGAGGTATCATGTCTACTATAATCCAGAGATTTAGCCTTCGGTGATAAATTAAGAAAAAGATATGAGCATCTGAGTGTTGGGTTCCAATCAGACAGCGGAAGAATTGACCGACAGAATATCAGACTTGAATCCGGATGTGTAAAAACTCTTGATCAAGCAATTTGTGGGATTATACATTGTTGGCCGACATGATTAATGACTTCTATGCCTATGTTTTTGATACACATCACAAATCAAGCATGGATTCAGCCGACAGATCAGTAACTTGCAAATATCTTGAGTGTTCTTGTTGCCAACTAGAAAGTTGATGAGAATCCTTGATGCGGATATATATAACAGATGGATTCTAGCATGTAAGTGGGTGGAGTGACGATATGAAGAAATAAGGTGTGAAGAAAAGTAGGGATAAGTATGAGAATAGCAATTTAAGTCCAGAATGTGACTGAACAACAACTTTGAATAGAGGAAGAATGAAGTGCATCGGATCAGTATATTGTGCCTAACTGGAACTGAACTCTTTCATTTGTAGATGCTTCTCATCAGTTCAAACACTTGATTATCTTCTATAAGTTCTGTAGATAGTGAGTCTCTTGTAGGCAGTGTGCCTCTTGTGAGCAGTGTGCTTGGGCAGTGAGCCCTAATTGGCAAGTGCCATTTTGTACTCCTTTATTCTTTTAATAGAGAATACAATTTTGGGTTAGTCACCCCATGTTTTTTCCCTTAATAGGGTTTCCATGTAAAAATCCTTGTGTTATGTGTGTTGATTTTATTTATGTTCTTATGATTACATATGCTTTCATGTTTTAATGCAACACTAAATATTAAGATAACAAAAGGAAAAGAAAGTTAAGGAAATTTTGAGATAACTGATTCACCCCCCCTCTCAGTTATCTACCTTGTTTCCAACAATTGGTATCAGAGCAAGGTTCCTCTGAACAAAGCCTAACAGCTTGAGGAAGATCTGAGAATCTCAATGGATGCATATGGTATGAAGGAACAACTTCAGTCTGCCCTAGATGATCTTGAACAATCCCACTCTAAAGTTAATAATTTGAGAGAAAGACTCAAACAAGCTGATGAATTCATAAATGAGCTAAAAGAAAAACTTAGTATTTCTGTGAAAAAGAGAAAGGAACTACTTAAAAAATTAGCCAATCAGAGTGAAGTCAATGACACTAATGAAGATCTAGATGAGAAAAATAAGCTATGTGAGATGCTATCAAAAGAAGTCATTATGGTAAGGCATGAAATGGAATCAGGGGTTATAAGATTCACCCAAGAAATTGAAGAAAAAAGAAAGATTGAAGATAATCTAAAACAATCCCTCAAGGAGAAAACAGAGGACTACCACAAAATAGATAGAATAATCATGCATCTTGAATCTAATCTTGAAGAAGATAGAGACAATGAAGAACAACTTGAGAATTAGATAAACACTCTCAAATAAGATTTTCAAACAATAAATGAATACAAAGAGAAATTCAAGATAAGCTCAGCTCAACTTGAAGTTCTTCTTGAAAGCCAAAAGAGGGTAGATGATAAGCGTGTCTTGGGATATGAGAAAGGTGAAAGCTCTAGATCCAGTCAGAAGAACTCTGGATCAGGAAATAAAAGAAATAGGCCTAGAAGACCTCTGGTAAGGCCACCAAATGCCCAAAGATATCCATCCTTCAATGGATACTGCTTCAATTGCAACAATTTTGGTCATAGAGCAACTCAGTGCAGGAGGAGAATGAATCAAAATAATCCATCCTTCTCTAAACAATGTTTCAATTACAAAAGGTATGGTCACAAATCTCATGAATGCAAAAATATGCAAATAAATAATTCATTCAGTGGTAGATGATTTGCATGCAATAGAATGGGACATATGGCTAATCAATGCAGATCAAGAGGATATCAATCAAATAAGCAAAGAAATGTTGTATGTTACAATTGTAATAGATCCAGTCATATTACCAAATTCTGCAAAAGTAGAAATCAGGATAGAAAAGGTCCGGTGGAACATAATCAGAAACAAGATAAGGGCAAAGGTAAAGTGAATGCGGATGAAGTTCAAAAGGAGATGAGCAAGATTTGGGTAAATAAGAGTACAAAAAATATTGGGAATGGATTCACACAAGAATTCGGTGCTGATATTCCTTCCAGAAACTAAAAAGATGAGCTCTGACTCAAGGGGAGTCACAGAGAAAAATAATTCCCCCAGCCAGTCAGCTAGTGCCTAAATTTGGCACATTGAGTAAATATTTGTCGCTATGGATTAAAGGGTTCTTAGAAAAACCTCCAAATAACCTTCAGTCAAAATGTGAAAGATCCGCATGGAGTTTTCCAAGATTTATAACCGCTCAAGTTAATCCAGTTTCGACAGCTATCTGATAAACCAGAATTTCACAAACAGATCCGGTATGATTCAGAATTGAAATCCTTTGATCTACGAACCCATGGCATGACTGAAGAAAAGAAGATACATTGTTAATCCTCACTAACAATGATTCTAAGTTCGGCGCAGTGATTCAAGAAGATCTCTCTCAAAATTGGGCAACCAGATAACTTAAGTTGTGCATTTATTACAAAAGGAAATTAGGGTTTGCGCAAGAATAAAAAGATTCTCTCACTCATTATTTACACACTTGCACTCATGAAGAAGAATAGAAGAGCTCTGCAAAGAAAATTCTACAATTCACTCAAGATCAACTAAAAAATGAATTCAACCAGCGATTTGTTCCGGCTCCTACTTCAAACCCTAAAGCATCAAAAGGTACTTCCATTTTGAAAAACTCTCTCTGAATATCTTGCAAAATGGCTACTCTAATGGTTGTTAAGATCTCTGATAGGCCACGACTTAAATTCAAGAAACACCCTTATAAATCTCTAGAAGTTGATCGTTTGGGTGCATTTTCTAGCATTCTGCATGGAGTATTGCATGTAGAAGATGTTAGCGTTTATATCCATGCCAACATTGAAGAATTTGGAGACTCAAAATTGATGGACATTTATCATAAACAACTAATAGATGAAAATTTTGAACTCAAACTTGAATTCAAGGCCCTCCAGGATAAACACTTGAGACATTGCATACATTTTCCATGTTTTGTAGAAGATGATTGGGTCTAGTATGTTCTAAGTAGGATGCATGATAATTTCATGTGGCTAATGAGGCCCTTCAAGATAACTAAAGATGCCATCAGGGTAGTGACCGTATTGCATTCATCTGGTGGGTTACCTGCACTTAAATATGTGAAGAATCAAATAGTAACTGAAGCCACCAGATCTAAATTTGACAAAAGAGCAATGACCATAGATGACATCACAGATCTAGATGTCAAGTTTGCCTCAATGATAATTGGCTACAAAATCTATCATTTGAGTAGAGAGAATTCTATGTCTGGCACAACAATCTATGTAGCATATCAAATGTTGAGGGAAGATGCAGATTATGATCTATGTGAGCTTCTTCTAAATCAACTATTGGAGAACTTGCAGAAGATCAAAAAGGATAAGAAAAATTCATTTAAATATGGTAGCCTAATACTATGTCTGTTCTTCTATTATATGGATGAGCTACCTGGATCACATGGTTGGGTCTAGCAAAATGATAAACCAGTTGCAATTCAGATTAGAGATTACATGTATGGACTTGGTGATGCTCAAGCCCAAAACACAGCTCTCTGGGGTTACTTCAAGAACTTCCAGAGCATGATGCAAGCCAGAGAGAGAATTCCACAATCCATAGTTGAGAAATACAAGGACACAGTTTGCTTTATGGTTGACACTAATCAATGCCTAATGGAGGCAGTTGAGCCAAGGATTGTGTGGATAATGCCTATGGGATATGAAGTCGATGAAAAAATCTTGGAGCTACATATTCAACATCTACTGAGCCAGCCCAAGGACACTGAAGCAGAAAGGTTTGGGACCTTTCAAGAGCTAAGTGTAAAAATACATGTTGAGTTAAGATAGCTGGAGATAAAAAGGAAAGTAAGAAGGGAAGTTGAAGAAATTGCCAAAAGATTTGGCCTATCAAAGGAGGTTGTAGATGTAAATAGAGAGAAAATGGAGAAGGTTGAGAAAGAGAAACAAGAAGCAAAGAAAGGAGACGTTCCGGTACAAGCCTCCTCCCAGCCTAGATCTTCTAAGAGCTCTACACCTATCACTCCTAAAAGCTCAAAGGCCTCCAAACTGAAAGTTAAGACATTTAGCAAAAGTGAAAAGAGAATGAAGACCAAAGCCTCAAGAACATATACAAGCCATAAGGATGATGAAGAAACAGAATCAGATGAAGAAATCAAGAAAATGAAGAAGAAGAGAACATCCAAGAAGTTCTCTGCTAGCAGAGATGAGGAAGAAAAGGTAGATGAATTTGTTGAAAAGCCCACTCTTTCCATTGATAACATCATCAAGGTAGTAACTGTGGATGTGAACTTGCAACCGGTGTCTAAGTTCTATGATGCATACAGTGATGCTAACAAGAGAATTCTGGAAGAGGCTACTGTCAAGTATTTGAACATTTACAAGAAAGCCTTCATTGAAATTATATTTTTAATTCCTAAGAGCCTAGAAAAGGTACTTGAGCTGAGAAAAGACAATGCAATGGCAAAAGACCTAGAGATTCGGGAGCAGATAGTAATACAGCTTTATCCTTCCATCACTCCAAAACAAATGGACATGATTTTCAAGGAGTGTAAGAATGAGTTCCGGAGCAAGGCAAGAATGAACAAACTCATGCTTGGAGAAATAGACCAAGTAGCAAGTGAAACTAAAGATATCCTCTAGAATGCTTTGAAGAGATTCAATCTTCCTATTGTAGAGGAAACGGATGAAGAACCTTCTACCATGGATGTTGAAGCATTAAATGTAATCAATGAAGAATCTTCTAACAAGGATGTAGAAGGATCAAAGAAAATAAATGAAGAGAAGTCTGAGGACTTAGAATCCTTTGTTCTAGAAGAGGAAGTTCATGAAGTAGTAAACATAGGTAACATCTCTCCTCCGGATCCCACTATAGACATTCCAGGCTCTAAAGCTAAAGGGGAAGGTAGAAGAGAGGAGAAGGTGATTCAAGAAGAAGAGGTTAAGGGAAAAAAATAAGAACAAGCAGAAAAGACTAATGATGACTATTTTGATATCCCAAAAGAAAAGAAGACTCAATCACCAGCAAGAGACACTACAGAGAAATGATGGAGATAGATGAACCTGAGCTATTTCGAGGACCACTAAATTTTGACTCTCTCTCCCCAATTCAGACAATGAAAATAGCATCTTTTTCTCAAGCCAAAGCAAAAGAAAAGCTCTTGAAATCTTACATGGAGGACTGTGAATTGTTGGAGATTGCATCCGGGATACTGGAGAAGATCATGCCATCCTATCAAAAGGATCCTTCGGCCTCACCATCTGGTAACTTGAAAACTTTGGTAAATTCTATTAACACTCATTTTGAATCTCTAGAGAAATCAGTAGAAGCAAAGGTCTGGAAGGAGTTTTTGGGAAAAAGATTCACTGAGATGCAAGGACTTATTGCTAATGATAGGCGGACCCTAAATATTGGAATAAAGAGCCTTGAAAATGCTCTGAAAGATGGTGGAGACCTATTCAAATTTTGTCCGACTTGGCCTAAAGTGACAAAAGATATTGAGGAGAAAGTAAAGGAACAAGAAGAAAAACTGTCAAGCCTAGTTCAGAATTTTGACCCTCTTTCCTCCTCTTTAATGAATCAAGAATGTCAGGCTATTGTTATAATAAATGAAATAAAGAGACTGGGAAAAGAAAAGAAAAACATAATGAATAGAATGGGTGAACTCAGAGGGATAATTATCCCTAAGATAGAGATAATGCATGAGGCATTGACAAATGCTCAGACTAGAGCCCAGACTAGTGATCCAACAGATTTAAGAAGAGCAGAAGCATATACATTTTTACTGAGTGGTCACATCTCCATTTTGGATAGGATGAAGCAGAGTTGGACCATAGAGTTTGTACAGTTGAAGGCTACTTTTGCGGATATACTTAAGTATATGTAAGTATAACATATATATATACTTATGCGGCCATGTATAAGACAATTTTTGCAAAAATTTTCCATGTGGATTCTGCCCTTTGCCATTGATGTCAAAGGGGGAGTGAGGAGTAGTGAAAAATGTGGAATCCAGCTAAGGGGGAGCTCTGGTAAAACAAGTGCAAAAGACAGAGCATCGGCCAAGGGCGAGTTACTGCGACACTTAGCCATTTTTCACTAAGTGTTGCCATTAATGCCAAAGGGGGAGATTGTTGGCAAGAGACACTATGTGGCTTCATAATTATTGTCATTGATGGCAACAAAGTCTATCCTACCAATCCACAGTACATAATATGCCTTCACCAGAAGTCAGATTGAAGAATGTTTTGGTCCGGTGAACCAGAACAGAGTATGTAACAAGGTCTGACAATCAGGTCCGGTGAACAAGAACAAAATATGTAACAAGGTCTGATAATCAGGTACGGATCTCTCAAATGGTGTGACTCAATAATTTGTGGACTTGGACAAGTCAAGAGGGGTATCATATCTACTATACTCCAGAGATTTAGCCTCTGGTGATAAATCAAGAAAAATATATGAGCATCTGAGTGTTAGGTTCCAATCAGACAAAGTAGACAGAGGAAGAACTGACCGACAGAATATTAGACTTGAATCCGGATGTGTAAAAGGTCTTGATCAAGCAATTTGTGGTATTATACATTGTTGACTGACAGGATAATGACTTCTATGCCTATGTTTTTCATACGCATCACAAATCAAGCATGGATTCAGTTGACAGATCAGTAACTTGCAAATATCTTGAGTGTTCTTGTTGCCAACTAGAAAATTGATGAGAATCCTTGATGTAGATATATATAACAGATCGATTCTAGCATGTAAGTGTGTGGAGTGAAGATATGAAGAAATAAGGTGTGAAGAAAAGCAAGGATAAGTATGAGAATAGCAATTTAAGTTCGGAATGTGACTGAACAACAACTTTGAATAGAGGAAGAATGAAGTGCATCAGATCAGTATATTGTGCCTAACCGAAACTGAACTCTTGCATTTGTAGATGCTTCTCATTAGTTCAAACACTTGATTATCTTCTGTAAGTTTTGTAGATAGTGAGTCTCTTATAGGTAGTGTACCTCTTGTGAGCTATGTGCTCGGGCAGTGAGCCCTAATTGGCAAGTGCCATTTTGTACTCCTTTATTCTTTTAATAGAGAATACAATTTTGGGTTAGTCACCCCATGGTTTTTCCCTTAACAGGGTTTCCACGTAAAAATCCTTGTGTTATGTGTGTTGATTTTATTCTTGTTCTTATGATTACATATGCTTTCATGTTTTGATGCAACATTGAATATTAAGATAACAAAAGGAAAAGAAAGTTAAGGAAATTTTGAGATAACTGATTCACCCCCCTTCTCAGTTATCTACCTTGTTTCCAACAACCTCCATAGTTAAATCTTGCATGGTATAGAGAATTCTATACCAACTCTTACATGGTATGAGAACTTGTGGTATTGATTTATTTTAGTCTTTTGAAAGATCTAGGATGAAAATCTTGGTTGATCTTGAAAAGTTGAGTATGGTCTTCTCTTGCATCAAATTATGATCTAGAGAATTAGAATTTAAACTTGATAGAAATACCAGATTTGGAAGGGTTTATTCTTTGTGGCTTTGAATTGCAAGTTGATTTAAGAGATTCTTGGAGTAAATTTGAGCTCATCATTGAGTTCAATGTGTCCAAGAAAGTTATTTTTACCTTTTGATTTATCCAAATTAGACATTGGAGGCTAGAGCTATAAGGGTTTGAAGTTAGGAGGTACATACCAAATTTGGTGGGTACTTGATCTTTTAGATAATTTTGGATCAAATCAAACCCTCTTATTCTTTCTCTACCTACATCTACTTCTATAGTGATAGATTCTATAGATATTCATGAGTCTACATTTATGAATTAGTCATCATTTCATGTTGGCACCCTCTGAAAAAGTATCAATTTCTCATTGGTCAAGTTGTCTTACCTATGGTGAGCACCATACATCCATGGTTATTGTACCTAAATATTTTATGGTACCTAATTCATCATATCAACATTTATTAGAGTTTGGCATTAGTTTGGATATCCTTGAGTAACATTTGGAGGACTCATCTTCATCATCTTTGGATCTTGTTCTACATCTATTTCTACTAGGTTCTAGATTGTTACACTCTTTAGTTTGGCCCAAGACTCTTGATTTGATTGTGGCACCTTTTAGCACTAACATGGCAGCATTTGAGTAACTTCTAAAGACATCATACATAAATCTTTCTTCCCTCATATTCCCATATATATATATATATATATATATATATATATATATATATATATATATATATATATATATATATATATATATATATATATATATCTTTAGTTTTGTTTCTTCCCAAGGGGAGGAACATGGTTCAACAATCATGGACCATCTTCAACATCTAGTGTTAGGAATCTACCATTAGTGCATGAGGCTACTTGAGGGGGGCTACATGGTCTCTCTTCTTCTCGCTCTTTTGGGAGGGAGTTTTTCCTCGCATGGGGTTTATCCTTTTGACGTTTTTTTTTTTTTTTTGGGGGGGGGGGGGGGGGAGGGGGGTGGTCAACTAGATCTTCTCTCTTCTTCCCTCTAATGGGGGATCCATTGATTGCATATTTATTATAGAATTAGTCCTTAGTGGTTGTGTTGAGTCCTCCTTCCTTCTTTCACTTGTGCATGTTTTCTCTCTTTTGGGTTTTTCTCCTTTACTATATTTGTGAGAGATCTTTTGTACATAGGTACCTCATTAGGCCTTGTTTTTAGGACCCACCATTGAATCTTTGTCTTTTATTTTTCCTCCTTAATTTACACTTAAGGGAGGGTGTTGGTGTGAATAGAGTATATTACCTAACTAGTTTCACATTAGGTCTTATTCACACTTGTCGAGTTATGTTTACTTAGGGAGCACTTAGGATAGTTATCTTTTTGTGTCTTATATAATATTCTTATGACATTTGTAATATTATTTTCTCTTGTCTCACCTTGGCATATATAACCAAGGGTTTCTCATTGTATATACATGTGCATAATATATGAATATTATATTTTTGGATCCTCTAACAACATAGAATTATTCTTTTATGTTGGGTCTCTGTTGTGCTCTCATTAAAGCTCCTAGATCTTGGTTGGCTACATCCAAAGCCAAATATTGTATGGTATAGAGCATTCTATACCAACTCTTACATTGTTAAGCTCATATTTTATATACCACTTTGGTTGTTTGTGTGAAAGCTTGGCCTATAAAAAAAAGCACACAGGTAATGGTATCTATAAGAAATTAGATCATAGGAAGGTTGCATATGTGGTGACAAGGAATATGGAGTGGGATGTGTGTCTACATGATTCTTACTATCTTAACCACACGGAGGAGTGTATTTCTAAGTTGTTTATTGATGCTATAATCTTGGATTGAGAATCTCTATGAATGTATTGTAATCTTATTATTGATATAATATATTGAATTATATGGTGCTTTGAAGGTTTGAGTTTTCCCAAAAGGATTTTTTCAAGGTAGACCTAGTGTCATCTTATAGTATGATTTGTTTTTCTTTTATATTATGGATTTTGCACATACTATTTTAGCATAGTTTCTCTCAATTTTTTTTTAGGAATTAACCTTTATGGATTGAAATTCTTAACTTTTGGTATTAGAGATTGGATTTAATTTGAACAAGGTGATTCTCTCCTTGTTAATTTAACCTTTTGTTTGAGTGGAATCTATGCATGTAGGTGAATCTAAGGTTTTGTATAAAAAATTACAAGCATTTCAAAGATGGGAAGCATCAAATGAATGCTCAAGTGGTGCAAACTTATGTTATTCTGTATTAGATCTAAGTGTGTTTTTAGATTTGTGGGTAAGTGCATGGAAATGGGGGACAAAAAAGTGGCCAAATTTTTTTTAGTCAAAATAAGTAATAATGCAATCACATTACTGTGGGAGAGAAAACCCACTCTCATTTGTTGGCCTTCAACCCTCCATGGTCTGTTGAAGGACATGTTTTACTTTCATGATGACAACCCTAGCCTTGAAAGTGAATCTCTATCCTATGAAGTGGGGCAACAATTTTGGGGCCCAATAGAATAGCACCATTGCCTAGGATGAGTTAAAATTCAAAGAATTTGAAGGCTTTGGTTTTAATAAGTTTGTTGTTTGCATTTTGTTCAGGGATAACTTTAAGGAACCCCCCTAAAAAAACCTATTAAATCTTGGTGAATCCTAGCTAAGTGTTATAATTTTCTTGGTGAATCTTTCCTTTTTTTTGAAAAATTATTAATTTTTCCAGTGAATCTATGCACATTATTAGAATTTTTTATAAAATCCTGGCAAATTGTAGCGAATGATAGACAAAATAATCAATTACAATGGTGAATCCTTCTGTTAAAATTTTGCATAGTGAGTCAGCACAATCACCCCATATATTCTTTTATTTTTTATAATTCTAAATCAGGGACTTGGGGGTGGCATCCACCAACAGGGTCAAGGGGTAGTGCCCCTTGTGGGGGTCGAGGGGGAAAAGCCCCTTCACAGGGTCTGGGGACAACATCACAAATCTATTATTGAGAAGGCATTGGAACACATAAAAATTAAATATTCTTAAAAATCACACTTTAAAAACAAAAATAAATGAAATACTAAATCTGTACCTTTTATTTACTACTAATCGAACAACTATAATTAATTTTTGCATGTCCTTTAAGCATATGCCTTTTTAAAGGCATAGTGAGCCCATAATTGCTTTTGGGCCATGGGATTAGGATCTAATCCCATGACCCAAAAGTAATTCTAGGCTCCTTTAAGCATGTACCTTTTTAAAGGCATGCTGAGCCTAGAATTTCTTTTGGGCCATGGGATTAGGATCCTAATCCCACTGCCCAAAAGCAATTCCAGGCTCAGCATGCCTTTTTCCTAATCCCATGGCCCAAAAGAAATTCTAGGCTCAGCATGCCTTTAAGAAGGCACATGCTTAAAGGACCCATGAAATTTAATTACAACCATTAGATTAAAATGGAAATCAATGGATATAAATAAAATACAAACACCTATTCCATAATATAAGCAAGAATTTAATACATTAATGGTGAAATTGGTCCTCATACATGGTGAACCATTTAATGCTATTGGGGAATATGTGGCTGAATTAAAACATGCCTCCAAAATTCTAGGTGGATCACCATTAGAACCGCATACTATACTGTGGTGAAAATACTAATTATAAATGTCTCATAAATAAATTAGTGGTGAATTGAAATGCATTTGATCAAAAATATAAAAAAATCTAGGTGAATTGGCCCCCCTTTCAATTGCAATGTATTCACCAAATCGCAATTGGAAGATATAAACTATTCTCCAATTGGCGAAGATTCTCTAATTGGTGAAGATTTGCCACTAAAAAAATCCTTGATTTTGTTGTGTGTTGAAGTTGGCAACCTATCAACTTATGTTGATAGAATAGCATCGTTGTTGGGGACTAAAATCTTGTTGGTGTAATTCAATGGGTTGTCAATGCAAGTTGTTGCTAAGTTGAAAAGAAATTAAAGACTGTTGGTTGGATGAGCTATACAAGTTTTAGTCTTGGTGGTTCTATTTACTACAAGGAATTCCTATTTGGAAGAGGTGGTGACTTTGCTATCATAGAAAAAAGAGATTGTTGTTGCAGTTACTCTATTTTTTGTTGGTGATTTGAATGCCCGTCCAAGTGTGCAACGACTAGTGAAATTAAGGTACATGGTTTTTGGTGTAGTCACGGTTAGGAGGGTCCACAAAGTGAACTATCTAGGCCATGCAGCTAGAGTAAACACAATGAAAATAACTCAAAGATATAAAGAAAATGTAGATTTGGTCATTCACTATATCATAGAATCCAAATACAAATTGGCCGAAAACATGTGGGCTTACAATTAGGGCTCACAGGCCTGATTACATAATTACAAAATATGCAAAAGATATGACTTTGAAGCTCCTTCAGAAAGAATTCAAACTATCAAACTTTTATATTATGCTAACTATCAATCACTACTTTCCTAGTCATCTATTACATCAATTTATATAATCTCTAGAACATCCGCGTCGGCCAAGGAAGATCACAAACTCCAATGAAGAGTTGTAACATGTGTACATGGATAGGTTTGACCTAATTGAATAGAACTCCTTCATGAATGAATAGAATTGTGTGTGGATCTCAGGGAAGGTCGGCCACAAACCAAACAACATTGAATGATGTGTAATTTAGCTCCATGAGTTGTGAATTGCTCTGTAGGTCTTCTCCTTTAGTTGATTATCTAAGATTGTCAAGGTGCTCTGTTATGAGAAAACAATTAATCTTCTGATAGCGATATCTTACTGGTGCCTTATCCAAATGCCTTGAGATTCAGATATGATGTGCATGAATGAATCTAGATGCTAAGTCCAGCTCCACAAGGTCTGAAATACAACTGCGATAGAATGCAGACCAAAATATAGAAACTATTACCAATTGAACTACCTGGACTAAACTAGAAAATGAAAAGAAACAATCTGAAATGCAAATGTTTTTGGTTGATGCAAGATTTCTCTTGAACCAAGGATGCTCCTGCATCAGTTTTATTCCTAACCTTTTGGAGTTTGAGTTCCTTTCTTGGTTAAGGAACATAATTTGTGAAACCTCAACTTTCTGGCTAGCATTATAGAATGTTTTAGTCATGGCTAATTGGTATAGATATGATTATCCTATGGGTGTTCCTTCATATATGTCTTATGTTTCAGACCATAGAAATTATATTATTGATTCTCTCATGACTATTCTACTAATGTATGTTCCAGTCATGGCTCTGCAACTTATACAAACCCAAATCTATATGCACCCATGCAAAACCAAAATTAATTAGTAATGTAACAATATGAAATTGATAAAAACAATCATTTTCTAGCATCCAATGTGTACCAAGAAGAAGAAATTGAAAAATGTATTAAGCTACTAGAGTCTGGGGTACAGTCCAATGCTTTCTCTGCTACCCCTAAAAATCAAATTTCTCAGTCTCCAGTTATTCTCTGAGATCTAGTTTATCAATAGCTAGACCTCTCTTGGGTTGATTACAAAACACAAAACATGCCAACCAAGGTCTATAACCAATTTGCCAAGTTTGATGGGTGTGATATTTGGGAAGGGGACACACATGTTGATGATTTTTCAAATTTTATGGAAGACCATCAGTTTGAAGATGAATAAATGTACATGAGATTCTTTGTTAGGTCCTTATGTGGAAAGTTAAAAGAATGGATTTAGAGTTTTCTGAAGAAATGTTTTACTTCTTGGAATGAACTTGTTGTTGCATTTGAAGATGAATTTGCTAAAGGTGTTGACCTTGTTGATCTTGTCACAGAACTCGAAAAATTAGAAGGCAAGAGGGGGAGTCTAGCATGGATTTCAGTCACAAGTTTGCCATTGCCCTTTCTAATATTCCAAATAATTTCAAACCTAACACTCCCACCTGCATTGATATGTTTTTGAAGCATATGAGGTTGGATTGAGTTTTGTACAAGAAGATTTCAAAACAATGAGCATACAACAGACATATTTATGCTTAGACTCCATGGAAAAGGTAAGCGATTACTACATAGTGAGTTTGTTATCCACAAATGCAAGTACTACTAGTAATGAACATGCTAATATGAACAACAACATTATGGATGCAAAGAATCAGATGAATACATCAACTATTGATGATTGTGTAGTCAGAAGGGTAGAAGATGAAGGTAGTGCATCATATGATAGTGATGTAGATGATGAGAACAACATATGCACTAACCTTTGCCTGGACAAGTCATTAGTTGATGATGAAAATGATAGCATCCAGGTTCCTGCAAGAAGTTGGGTCCACATATAGGGGAAGTCGCGGGTAAAAAAATCTTGACAGAAATGGGTACCCATTTTAAAAGAAATGGGTGCTCAAGCCTAAATGGGTACCTGCTTAGGAATGGGTGCCTGAGCCTAAATGGGTACCTTCTTAGGAATGGGTACCAATTTAGAAATGGGTGCCCGAGCCTAAACAGGTACCTGTTTAGGAATGGGTACCCGTGAACTATATAGGTGTTTGAATTTGTAAAAAAACCTTGCGCATTTTTTTCCCACACAAAAGGAATACCCGTTCCTAAAAGCTTAGGCTTGGGAAAGGCATGGTAACCCAACCTCTTGCCTTGGACCTGCAAGTACAAGTCCATGTTCAAATCAAGAGAAAAGACCAACTTTACCAATATGGCTGACGATATTTTTTTTCTGAATTTTTGTACAAAATTAAAACCCATTACAGATGATGATGTGTAATTTTCAAATATGTAATTTTTTTATTTGACTTATTTTTCTATTTATTAATTAATTTATGAGCAAATTGGTCCAAAAACTTGAAATGACATGTGTTTGTATTTTTTTAATAATTTTTAATTTTTAAAGTTTTTCAAAAAAATTACATGTCATCAATCTAGATATCATTCTCTACATTCATTTTATGATTAATTTTGCACAAATTATGTTGGTCGTACACGAGGGGTTTTCAAAAACAACAATTAGGGCCAATAAAAAATTAAATAAAAAAATATATATTTAGAAAAAAAATTATAAAAAATATCCTCATCAAACTTCACTGTACTACACATCTTTCCCCAAAAGGATTCAGAAAAATACCTTTATTTAGGTCAAGTTATGTTGGTCATACACGTGCATGGTATGGTAAAAAAAAGTGACTTTTAAACAGTGGTTTTTAGACATGCCTATTGAAAATCAATTTGTATCATCTGGGTATTAAAATAAATTACATATTTGGAAACTAGACTCTGAGTATTGCATTTCATATTACTAACTTTTTAAAGATTCAATCTTTAAGTGCTTCAAATTTTTAGGTCAAATGTGACAAATTCTAAAAATCAGGGAAAACACTTCCACATTTTGGCCAAGAAGTGGATCCAACTTCTTGCACTGACCCATCCATGATGACTTCCGGCTTGATAATGAGGTATGTGTCTTGTTGAACAAAGAGGAAGACATGTGCATGAGTGAGCAGTCAAGTGAATCAGCATGTGAGGCTGATCATATTGTGTGTGTACATGCAAATGATGTTAAGGTGAGAAAGAAATTAGTTTCTTGTTTGATATGCTTCCCTTCTTTGTTTCATTGGATGAAGCTACTCCTAATTGTTTGCATGAGGATGACAAAGATGTGGCTGCACTTAATAATAACCAATCAGAGATAAGTGTTAGTGCAGTCATGAATTTTTAGTTTGATGAGTTTGCTCTTGATGATTGTGAAGATGGTAATCATGTGGACACATATGAGAGCCTTTTTCTTTGGTGCAAGGTTTGTTGTCTTTCCCATACTAACTATGCTTCATATAGGCCACATGGAAATGATATAAAAATGAATGAGGAAGAAGTGTGTCACTAGTCTTGTTGCAGAAGTATATGTGACACAACAGATTACCAAGATGAGCTCCAAATAGGGATATAATTGGAAAAACTTGGCTCTTTATATGATGTGTCTCATAATATTGATTTGTGTGCTTGTGATTTCAATTTTGAATTGAATCATGTTCATGATTCACATATTGGTGATTGTATCAGTACAAATGGAAGTTGTGTATGATGGTCACCCATTATCCAAGAGTTTGACACTTGTGATTGTTGGCAATAACAGTGTTGGAGAGATTGTTAGCAAGTAGAAGATAAGGCAAAGCATGATGTTATGTAGTATTGTCATTGATGGCAACAATAGTTTTAAGGTGCATAATAGTTTGGATGGGAATTTTGCAAGAGGGTTTGATCCTCTTCAATACATGATTCATCTACTCTTTCTTAGAAGATAATTGTGCTAAGAGATTTGGTTCCGTAAGGCAATGTTGAGAAATTTGGCTAAGTGTCAGTATAACTGCTTTCAGTGTATAGAGTTCCAGTTTTCTAGTTCGCATTGTTCCACCATTGAAGATTATGTTTTGTAGTTTTGACATAGTGTTATTGATCATTAAATACATCTATTTCCAAAATTTTGTCCACTGATAACCTCCAGTGTGAAAGTTGTGATTAACATAAGTTTGCATGATAGAGTTCAGTCATATCCGGTATAGAGCATATGAATATTTTGGTTCGCATTCCTCTGGTATAGAACATTATGCTATGTGATTGCAAGGTGTTGTAAACACATGTCCAAAGATTGTAAATCCAAAGTTTCAAGTTCTGAAGTCCTCTAGATTGATAGATAGAATTATCTGAGTATCACACTCTAACTCTAGGGATAGTGCTTTGACAATGACGGTGACGATTTTAGTTACTCCACATTTCTCCACAGGTGAAAGGTTTTATTTGTGGATTGGAGGATAAGATTATGGATGTTTGTAGTATGCATTTTCAAAGTTTCAAGCACTCTAGAGGTCTGCATACAAGTTTCTAAAATGATAGATAGGTTCCAATGTTGTTGTCTTTCTAGTGTGGCTGACTTGTTTGTACTAATGTTATGAGAAGGGTAAATATGTTTTGCGGAGGTAAGTGGGAGCTATTTTAGGTCCACCCCAACCTATTTGAAGTTGTTTCATGTTTTGAACCTTGGTACGGAGTGTGTGCATGAAGATTTGGGGCCGACTGCTTGCAAGTTTGATATTTTGACTATTACACTCAATTAGGCTGACCTAATTGGTGTTTTGGATGTTGTGGATACATATATAGAGGAATGTTTTTGGTATCTTGATGAAGAGCTGATATGTGTGTGATCCAAATGATGCAACAAGTGCCTACAGATGCAAATTAAGGAAATAGAGAGCAGGACAGTGAGTTATTTTAGATCAGTGAGGGAAGTTTTATTTCTATAACTTGAGCTCCATTGGAACTGTAATCCATGCATATGTAGATGCAATTATAACAATTCAAATCCTGGTAGTGAGCCACTCTTTTTCTCTCTTTCTTTCTTAGTGAGCAGTGAGTCCACTTGGACAGTGAGTCCACCTGTAGTGAGCATTCTTTTGGGCAGTGAGCCTTTTGTAATTCAGTATTGTTACTACTTCATAATATATTGTGAGCTAATCCTCACCATGGTTTTTCCCTTTTTGAGTTTTCCACGTAAAAATCCTAGTGTTCTTATGTTATGGATTGTGGTTGTATGTTCTATGTTTAATCTGCGTTACTATTATTGAATGTGAAAAGGATTGAATACTTAATGTGTGACTGGTTTAAAAGAATATTAATTCACCCCCCCAGTATTTTGGGTGTTCAATAATTGGTATTAGAGCCAAGTCCTTTGGAAGAAGCCTAACTTCTTAAGGAAGATCTTGGAGGTTGAACACATGGTAGCTAAAAAATTTCCTAGTCCTCCGGAAGAGATTCCTATTGTTGAATTTTTAGAAGATGAATGCTTGTCAGTCAATAGTGAAGAACTTGATGTTGCTCTTGAAGACCTAGAAAGGATTGAAGAAGAAGTCAAAGACCTAAAAGAGAATGTCAAAGAAGTAGATGGATGTATCAGAAAATTGAGAGAGCAAGTCAAGAAGTTCAAAGGAAAACAAAAGGAGGTTAGTGAAGAATTGAGGCTAGAAAATGAATCTATGGATGGTCTAAAAGTGCAAGTTGAAGAAAAGGCAAGAATTGAGGAATATATGAATTTAATGGTGAAAGGAAAATATGAAGAATGTATAAAGCTTGAACAAGAAGTTGTGAAACTGAAATCAGATCTAGAGAAAGCAAAAAGTTATGAAGAAAAATTCAAGTTAAGTTCTACAAGGCTTGATGAGATGATTGCAAGTCAGAAAGATCCCAATGACAAAGAAGGCTTAGGGTTTGAAAAAGGTGAAAGTTCAAAATCAGGTCAAGCATCAAAAACTGAAAAGAAGAAGAACAATGCCAATTAAGCAGATTTGGAATCAAAAGAAAGGAGCTAGAAGACCATCGGTCAAGCAACCTAATGCTCAAAGGTACCCATCTTTCAATGGTTATTGTTATTCTTGCAATAAATTAGATATAAGGCTACACAATGTAGGAACAGAATGAATCAAAATGTTCCATCCTTCTCTGTTCAATATTTTACATGCAAGAAAATTAGTCATAAAGCTAATGAGTGCAGAAGTCAAAGGATGAATGGCTATAACAATGGTAGAATGACTCAATCTTTCGGTGGCTATTGTTATACATGCAATAGATTTGGGCACAAAGCTAACCATTGCAAATCCAGAATGAATGGAAGGAATACTTGTCAGAAGAATGTTGTATGCTATAATTGCAATAAGCCTAGACACATTTCAAAGTTCTGCAGAAGCATAAGCATGAAGAAGAATTATCTAATATAGAAGAACAAACCAATACAAAAGGTTGATCTGGTAGAGACTAAGAAGGAGATGAGTAATGTTTGAATAAAGAAGGAAGTAACAGAGGTTAATGGTGAGCCTATACCAGCATCTGGTACAAATGTTTCCTTAGAAACTAAGAAAAGAGCTTTGGCTCAAGAGGAGATTTAATGGAAATCTTTCTCCCTCTACCAAAAGAATGGTGTTGATACCTCAACATGAAGATATAAGGTAAATACCAATGTGCTTGATCTTTGAAGAAGATTCCGGTGAAAAATATCCTATTGCAGAAGATTGCAGAGCAATTCAAATCAACTATGTCATCAAAAGAAGTCTTAATAGCATTATTAAATAGGGCATTTATGGCAAATTAGGTCATAAAGAAAAAAGGGGTTATAAGCTATCATACTTGATCAAAATTCATATTACAAACAATCTTTCAAGTGAAGGAGAGCTGAGCAATGTGGCAAAGAAGAGTTCATAGTATCTTGAGATTCAGTGCTTACAAACCCTAACTAGAAGCGATTGAAAAGGTATTTACATTTTCCTATCTTTCCCTAGAAAGTTATCTATTGAGCATTGAAAATGTCTATTCCAAAAGTAATAGATGTTGTAGATAGCCCTCACCCTAAATACAAGAAACACCCTTTCAAGTCAATGGAAACTGATCCGGGTGGTGCATTTTTAAATGTACCTATGACGTGTTGCATACTAAGGATAAAAGGATCTACATTCATGCAAATTTGGAAGAATATAATCATGCCAAGTTAGGGAAATTATGGATGGATGAATTGATTGATGATAACTTTGATTTGAAGATGGAGTACAGTGCCCTAGCGGAAATGAAATTGGATGTTTGGAACAACTTTCCTATTATGTGTTATGAAGATGCTTGGGTTAGATATGTTTTGAGTAGAATTCATGATAAATTCATGTGGTTGGACATTTCACGAAATTGTTTATGCAGTCCCTAGTTGATGAAGCTCCACTTCAAAATTGTCCATGACATTCTAAAAAGCCTTCAAATGGTCTTCACCTGATACAACATTATTTCCTAAAAATTTTGGCACCTGTGGCCTCACATGTTTGTCAATGGGATTGGGGTAACCAGGAATTCCATCAAAAACTAACTGTCTGAATCTGTCCAGCTGCATAGGTCATCTACCAAACTGGTTAATATTGACATTTCTATCAATATTTTGATTTCTCACATTATTTAATGGTAATCTAGCATTGTTTGCATTCTATCTTTGATCATTATGCTGATGATGGGTGTCATCTATGTGCTGGTTTCTCCAGACACTTACATTATCAAGGGTAGGGATTGTATCTTGTTGGGCAATTTTCAGAGCTTGTACCTTTTGTCTCATATCATCTCTAATTTTCATAGCCTGCAGATACTCAAATTCAACCCTCATGCTCTTGATCTCTTCAGCTAATTGTTCACCTTTGGGCATGGAAGAAGATGGTCCCTTTTCATATTCGTCATCATCATCATCATCCCTTGGAGATTTAGCCTCTTCAAATCTATCACTGGGATCTAAGAAAGGGCATTCTTGAAACACTTCTGACCTCATTCTTAGACTACCACCTTGTTGTCTTTCATACATGTCTTGAATCTCAGCCTCTGCATTTGAAAAATAGGATGGCTGCTACCCTAAAGACCTAGGATTATCTTGGACATTATCATTATTCCTAGGAGAACACTCATGACTGACTGGGACAGTCCCCTTTTTCCTGTACATCATCTTTCTGGGTAATTCTTCAAATAGAGGATTACGCAGGGATCTTCTCCCTTGCATACAATTTTTTTACTTTACCGATTAGGAGATTGTTCGGAGTCACCACCTACAACTAGGAATTTTTTTTTTCTAGGGTTCTTAAACAAAGTTCCCCAATGGAGTCACCAAATTTGTTGGTTTTTATCCCAGATTGGATGCTTGCTCCCAGTTATCCCTACAAGGTAGCCATCATTGATAAACAGGATTCCTAGGCTAGGGGCCAATAGTGTAGGAGATAGGCTCTGTAGATATCTCCTCTTCTTCTTCAGGCTCTGCAAAACCTAGGGGGGTATTCCCTATTCAGCATCCATAAGATATGCTTGTGAACTGGGGGATGTTGACACAAAGTAGATAAATCCTCCTTTATGTAGACCAAAATTGTGAGATAAGTGCAAAGGGGCTAGCTTTGGGCCTATGTTCAGTTGTGAGACAGAGGATTTTGATCCTAAAACTACTTCTATGGTCCTAATGATTTGGTTTTGAAGTTTTAAGTTTGATTTTGTATTTGGATGTAAGACTGGGACCTTGGGTTATGACCTCAACACAAAACCAGACTGGTGCCTATCCAGGGCTTGGAGTCAATAGACATATATATGTGAATGTTTATCATAGGCTTGAAACAATACTCAAATTTCAAGGGGGTTTTGTAGTTTCTGCCTTATAGAGACTTCCCAAGATCAAGTATTTAATTATCTCTACTTACAACATCCTCACTGCAATGTATTATTCCCAACACTCAATCCAAAACATTCAATCTACTCCTTGACCAAAAGTAAAGAATCAAGCATTCAATATGGCAAGCCTACACTCTAGAATCTTAAACACCCCTTAGCTATTTAAAATCATAACAAGAACACATTCAATTTGGAGACAGATAACAGAACACATGCAATGAAGCATTACTCATCTATATCAACATGAAATGGATACATTCTATGCATAAAACATTCAGTCATACAACTCATAAACTCACAAGATACCAAAATAGAGCCACCAACAGGATTGTATCTTCACACAGCACCAAAAGTTTTTCCAGTTTCCAACCCCTTTAAATGAGTGACAAATTCTACTTATATAGCATGAACTTGTACTCAACCATTAATTAAACGACAATCTCCAAGATTTCACTAGATATAATGCATCACCAGGATGGCGCTGAAAACATTTAATGCAGTCACGTAGAGAATTAGGGAGGACAGGCAGGTTTGGGAGGAGAGCCATTGACTGAAGATTTTCACCTTGAAAAATGGCAATTGACCTGTCCTCTCGACCCATGCTTCTGTAAACTTTGCCATTAATGCTTACCTTCCTGCCTTGGGACGCAATAGTAGTTCATGTGCCCCTGAAGTTTCTTTCCACCAAGATAGCAGTCAGAGATACAAAGAAATCCTTCCCTTTGAAAATTTAAATCAGGACCGTCAATCTCCATCTTTCCCGCTGAGATTTACGATGTTGACTATGTTGAAAAATTGTCAGCCAATGATATCGTGCCACATCAGCACCCTATACGTCCATCACTGACTCTTCAAATTATGTGATAACTGATTATCCCACATTCACCCCGCAGTGATCTCCTCAACACTTTATAAACTAGGCCGTGAGCACATATGATAGTCGATGATTTTGCTTCCGACAATGCCACTTTAAACCTCATCATGATAGCTCCTGGCTTTCGGATCAACACTCCTCACCTGATATTGAACATCACCCTGATATTACTTGCCACACTGATTATCCTCATGTTCAATATCCCGTCAGCCAGACCCCCTACATCAACAAACTTCATGCTGCATCACCCGATATGAAATATCACCCCGATATTTCACATCACCCCGATGGGAAATGTCACCCCCATCGAAAATGTCACCCCGCGGGAAAAATCACCCGATGACCACCCTCATCGGAGCATCCTAATGCATTGGAGGAGGATCCTCCTACTATGCCGATATCATGCATCTTACCGATAATCCTCCTCATCATATTCATACCAAATACTTCACCGATGACCATCCTGTACTTGTTCATGTCCTCATCAACTTCATATCCTCATCAGTGATCGGGGGTATCCTCATCATAGTTGCTGATAATATCATGCTGAAGACCACATGATGCATCCCACCGGATCCTGATGACATCACCATCTTATTGCAATATCAGGGGGGTCTTCGTAAGATGACCAATATTAGAAATATGACCCCCTCCTCTGGAATATCAAGTCGGACTAAAAATTACAACTATGACTCCATCGAACTTAGATGACATCATCGTCATGCTAGCATCGGGCTAATATTTGGCGGCAAGGGTGATATTCATAAGATCACCTGATATTTGAAATATCACCCCCCGGGCAAATGATGAAGCCATTAGACAGGGGCTTCGTGGATCAAGTGATGATGAGGTGATAGAGAAACAAAGGGATGATATTAACTAAGATCACCTGATATTTGAAACACGACCCCCTCGCAAGATTATGAGGCCTGATAGAAACTTGGCCTTAACAAGACTTCATACTTGAAACCCTAATTCCATGTGGGCACCACCAAAGACCAAGATCTTCAATCATTCTCCCCCTTTCTTTTGTACATTTTACTTTCTCCACCAAACATTGTTTCTCCCCCTTAGATATACGTGTCTTTCCTTTTTCACATGTCTCTCTCCCAGTTTGACATCAATGGCAAAGGATGTACAAAATGGATTCTTTACCGGATCTCCCTTTGTCAAATATGCATGAGTATATACAAACTGTATTGACTCCCCCTGAGTAAATGAATTCTATATACACCAAAATATCAAAATTGTATTCTGACCTTTCGCACACACACACACACACATATAAGGAATCAAAACTTACTAAGTTTTTGGGAAGATGTCTTTGTAGATGTTCTTGAGTTGTACCACATATGAATCCCATTGCGCTTTAGCATAGCTCAGTATCTGTATGTGTCCATTGATTTGTAATAGAAATTCCTCTGCCTTATCCATAGTAGCAGGAGCATCAGACATTCTTCCAGCATTTTCATCTTCTTTTATCAAACCAGTCATAGAATCCATCTTGAAGCTAACAATCTCTCTTAGCTAGCTCATTTGGTCTTTTATGGACTCCTTATGATTTTGTAGTTTCTTTATGTTTGCATGAGCCTTTTTCTATTTGAGCTCTTAGGTTTCCATTTAGATCTTTCAAAGGATCATAAGTTCTAGAAATCTTTACAAATTGATCCTCAAGGCCCTCTATCTTATCTTTTATGTCTTTTGTCATTATGGGCCAAGATAAGCAAAATCGATACAATGCATTTGCATCATTCATAGCCATCTCAATACATCTTATACCATTTTCTAGCAAAGTGTGTGCCTTAGAGCACCTATCAGTCAGTTCTAATAGTCTCTTACTATCAAACTCCTCTCTCACCTTTTTCTCTGCTGCTAACTCAAAAGATTCAAACTGACTGTTAACTTTGCTCATTAGATCCTTCATTTGCAATACTGGAGTCAAAGTAACATCGTTATTTATATTAGGCACCAACTTCTCAAAAATCTTCATGGATGTTTCCATTAACACTTTTCCTTCTGCATGAGATTGCAGAATCTCCTCTTGTGCAGATGTCTGAAAGATTGTCCCAAGCTAAAGTTTCTGCAAAGGAGAAATGGTAGACAAATTAATCTGATCATCTGAAGCTTGTACTTGTAAAAGCTATGGGGCAGATAAAACTTGTGATTCCCTTTGCTTTGCCAAAAACTCCCTGATAGAATCCAGTGGAGATACTCAGGAGGACTCACCAACCTTGTCTTCTTTGTTTTCTTCAAAATCTAGAGGAGGATTTTCATTAGGTACTTCTCTTTCCTTAGCATTATTTGGAATAGAATTAGTATCCAAAATGCTTGCATTCTGATCCAAAATTGCCTCATTCTATTCTTCTTTATCTTCCTTTGTCTTTTCTCCTGCAGGCTCCCTCTGATCATCAATTGTTTCTGTATTCACCAGAGGGCTAGTTGTATTGACTTCACCTGAAGGTGAAGGCAAATTTTGCTCAGTCACCAAGGGCGGTTCAACACTTTGCTCTACATTAGCCTCAGTCTGGTTATCATTCTTTTCCTCTTTATCAAAATGATATTCTTCAACAGTAGCAATCTGAAGTTCTTTCAAAACATTTATAGTTATATTCAAAGTTTCTTTTTATAGCCTCTTTATGTCCTTTTCATCATTTCACATCAAAGTGTCTACTCTTTTTTTTTTGAATTCTTTGCTTAATCTCTGCATGGCTCTCTTCTTGTCTAGTCTACAAATAGTAGGACATACTTTCTCAAGAGTTCTTCTCTTCATTTCATTATCTCTACTAATTACTTCATCTCTCTTCTTTGTCAGAACATCAGCTAAACTATTAGGTAGTTGATCTGTTATTTCAATCAAAGCAACATTAAAAACATCTAGATACCTGATTACTACAGTTTCAATGATTGCCTTTTGTGATTGCATTAATTGTAGCATCTAACTGTAGAGGGGGAAGAAATTCTTTATCTTATTTCTTCTATTTTCCTTTCCCTTTGTCCTCAATTCCACTATTCTTTCTTTTCTTACCTTTTCCTTTCCCTTTCCTGGAAAACTCTCCTTCTTCACCTAATATGACTTCTCTTCTCTTGAAGATAAATCCTTCTTTCTCTTTCTCACTAACTTCTTCCTCTTCTTCTTCCTCACTTATATCATGACTGGCATATACTTGTTTGGAGACTTTTTCCTAGTCTTAGAACGTCATCAAGGACCTCTTCCTTCCCTACTGCTGCAAGTTTTGAGAAACAATCTAAACCTTTTAATAAAAGAAGAGTGAAACTCTTTTAGCTTTGGCATGTTGTATTTGTTCCTTTGAAATGCCTATGATTTTAGCAAGTTCCTCAACTATCTTATGTACTTTCTTTTGACCTTTGGGCATGTTCTGCTCTAGATGAATTTTTAGAGACTTCTCTTCAAAAGTACCAAATCTTTATTCAGAAGGATCTTTGGTTTGCTCAACATTAGGTCTACAAGACCTACAAGAACATCTTTTGCAACCTCATATCCCATTTTAGGGATCCATACTGTTCTTGTTTTGACTGCTTCCATCAAGCACACATCCTTGGTGACCATGAAAAGAATGTCATTCTTGTATTTTTCTACAACTTTTCTAGGGATTCTTTCCATAGCTTGCATCTTATCTTGAAAGACTTTGAAGTAACCCCACAAATTATCATTTTGAGCATCTTTATCACCAATTCTTTGCAAGTGGTCTCTTATCTAGGTGGCTACAGGAATATGCATGATCCATACAACATTCTGTACATCTAGCAACTCCTTGAGAAAATAGAATAACAAGAAAATGATTAGGGTACCAGATTTGAACAAGTAATTTGACTCTTTTGTCTTCAAATTCTCCAACAATTTTTGCCTTAGCAACTCACATAGATCATAAACAACATTTTGTTTCACCATCTCATAAGCTATGTTTATAGCAGTGGCCGAGACTAAATTTTCTTTGTTTGTGAAATAAATTTTGTAGCCTATCATCATTGAAGCATACTTCACAGTTGGATCATCTATGTCATTCACTGGAAATGCTCTCTTGTCAAACTTAGCTCCTGTAAGCTTCATAAAAACATCATTTTTCACAAATTTTAATGCCAAAATAGCTCTAGTGGAGCATAACCTTATCATGAAATTGTTTATGCAGTCCCTAGTTGATGAAGCTAGGGAGTGCTATAAAAGTCTGCCTGATAGGAGTATTTCATCATGGGATGATTTTAGAAGGATCTTTAAAGAATAGTATGTTGACAAGACTGACCCAAGATTTTTTGTAAATGAATTCACTAGTATCACTAAGGGGTCCAATGAGCAGGTTGTAGATTTCAATGCTAGATTCACTAAGGTGTTGAACAAATTGCCACATCACATGAGGCCTAATGAACCAATGTGCATAGTTCTCTATATAAATACTTTTGATGCCAAAACAACATATGGATTAAGAGATAAGGGTCCAAATAGCCTCAGGGATGCTTTCAGGGTTGCAACAAATATTAAAAATAATAGGAAAGCATCTGGTAAGACAAACAGAAGGGATGATATGAAGATTTTGCAAAATCCAAATAAATCTCAAAGTACTCAAGGTAATGCATCTACGTCTGAGCATAAATTAGATAAATTAACAACTGTTGTTAAGGACCTAAGTTATAGACTTGCAAAAAATGAAAAGGGAATGAGTCCTGACAGACAAGTTTACCAGAGATAAGAAAAGAGACCATCATTGCATGATATGCCATATCACACAAATTGGCATAATGGTAAACCAGTTCTTCCAAATAGCAACCCTAATCAAAGGGCTCAAAATGTTAAGGAAACTCCTGATCCTTTGAAGAAGGCTGTCAATATTGTTGATGACACCCCATGGTGCATAATATGTCAGATGCCTCACTCACAGTCGCAGTGTATGATTGCTCAGTCTTTATATGATAATGCTGTTGCATGTGATGAATGCAATGAGCCACAGTGTGTGGAGGATGATAATGTAAATATGTTGTCCACAAAAGGGGAGTTTTCCTCCTATGATGCAGATGAAAGTACAAGTTATGGGATTTAGGTCTGCCAGCAGGTTTCCTGTGACGAAGATAATGAAGATAACTATGCATATGCTCAGGACTCACGTATATTTCTAAATAACCTGAGGTGACCTTCTAATGAAGAAATTAGAGCTCTCATAGCCGCAGCAGTAGCTCAAGTCAAAAGCAATTATAACCTCAGAGGTAGAGCTTAGATGAGCGATCCACATCAACCTGAATCAGCGCATAATCATAAGAAGGCCGAACCACAAAAGGCACAATGGAACAATAATTAAAAAAACTACAAGAAAAAGGTGGGTCATGATTTTCAAAGATCAAAAAATGAATCCCCTCAAGATGAGGATCAAAGCAAGGATCCTTAGGTCATAGATAACAGTTAGCATGCCGCTAAGGTTAAAGCTGGATCAGCTCAGGCTTCAACTGTCATACAAAATTATGCTCCTTTTGATATAACTCAAGTCTTGTCCTAGGTAAAGGTCTCTGTTCTGTTGATGGAACTCATGAAGGTTGAAGAAGTCAGGAATAAGGTAGTGTCCTTGATCTCAGGGGTAGCTTTTCTAGTTGACTAGAATGTTGAAACTCAAGGTAAGAAACAAGCCCTATGTGTTGAAGAGAATGAGGTCCCTGAAGTTTATTTGGGAGTGACCATGACAAAATGCCCTTCACAGGTTGAGCCATTTTATGTTTCCCTTTGTATTAATGGAAAAACAATCAAAAATTGTATGCTTGATTCAAGAGCATCAACAAATATCATGCCTCTGGCTATCATGCAACAAGCTGGATTAAAAATAGACAAGGCATGTGGAAAATACTATGCCATGGATGCTAGAGAAGTTCCAATTATTGGAATCATGAAGGATGTGGATTTCAGGTTAGCAGCATATCTAGAAAAAACATATAGAATGAACATAACAGTGGTTGATATAAAGCCACAATATGGTATGCTGTTATCAAGAAGATGGGCAGCACTGATTGGTTGAAGTATGCAATTAGATCTATCATATGCCATGATCCCAATGAATGGCAAAGATGTCAAATTGGTAAGAGAAGAAAGATCACTAGAAACAATTGAGGATCAAGATTCAGAAGAGCATGTGTGTTTTGTTGATACTGACTGTGATAATTTCAAAGTTGTCTCTGATGATCAAGGAAATAAAGAAAAGAATCTTTGCATTCAAGAGCTTGACCGACAGGGTCTTTGGACTATGTACTTTGATGGAGCTTGTTCAAAGGAGGGATCTGGTGCTAGAGTTGTGTTTTTGTCTCCAGCAGGTAAGCTCCTAAAGTTCTCTTTCTTGTTGAAGTTTGCCTGCACAAATAATATTGCAGAATATAAAGCTTTGTTGCTAGGATTGAATGTTGCTCTCAAGCATGGGATTAAGATGTTAATAGTGTTTGGAGACTTAGAGTTAATTGTTTCCCAGGTTAGAGATAACTATGCTTCAAAAAATAAGAGATTAAAACAATATAAGCATGCTGTGTGGGATACAATTGAATTGTTTGATGCATTTTCAATAAACTGGATAGAGAGATCAAAGAATGTCATGGCAGATTTTCTAGCTAATGTGGCCATTAGGCCAGATGATAGAACTCTGTCTGATGTTACAAATGTTGAGGTTAAACTTAGACCTGCAATACCAGATAATGTATGCAGTTGGCAGGTGTTTGATGATGATAAAGATTTCTTAATATTTTTACACTGCATAGATGAGTATGAGAACCAAGAAATTAACTTTTTGAATTTTGTAAAGGTTGTAGATGGAAAATAAACTCTTTTGGGGAAAGAGGTAATCCAACTCAAAACAAATAAAATCCCCAAAGGGTTAGTTGCTTTAGAAAGAGCTTTTGAAAATAGAGATCAATTTGTTAAGAAGGCATCTCCTACCAACAAGGATGACTTGGAGGAGATAAACTTGGGGACAAGTCATGCCCCCAAAAAGGTATATATTGGCAAACAACTCAAACCACACATTAGGAACATGCTGATTACATTCTTGAAGAAGTATAAGCATGTCTTTGCCTGGTCATATGAGGACCTAAAGGCTTATAGAGAAGACCTATTCCAACATGAAATCCCATTGAAGCCTGGAGCTAAGCCATTTAGACAAAAACAAAGACCTATTAATCCTACTCTAGATCCAAAAATGCAGGCAGAACTCAAGAAGCTTAGGGAGGCTGGGATAATTGTGCCTATCAGACATTCAACTTGGGTGTCTAATCTTGTCCCAGTTAGAAAAAAGAATGGTGATATAAGACTTTGAGTTGACTTTAGAAATCTGAATGTATCTTCCTTGAAGGATAATTATCCACTGCCCAACATGGAGGCTATCTGCAAAAGGTAACTGGCTGTGAACTTTTTTCCATGATGGATGGATTTTAAGGGTACAATCAGGTGAAGGTAAAAGAATCAGAACAACTCAAGACTGCCTTCACTACTCCATGGGGAACCTATGTATATGTAAGAATGCCATTTGGACTAACAAATACAGGTGCTACATTTCAAAGAGCTATGGATGTTGCTTTTGCAAGATTGATTGACTCAATTTTGGCTGTTTATCAAGATGATTTAACTGCCTATTCAAAGAAGGAGGAGCAGCACTGTATGCGCTTAGAACATATTTTTATTAGAGCATTAGAATATGGAATTTCTCTTAATCCAAAGAAATGTGCTTTTGGGGTAGTTGAAGGAAAACTCTTAGGGCACATTGTTTCCAAGGATGGAGTTAGGATTGATCCTGAAAGGATTGCTGCAATTGACAGGATTCAAGTTCCCAAAATAGTAAAAGGTATTCAGTCCTTCTTTGGACAAATTAATTGTTAGAAGATTTGTTCCTAACTTTGCAGAGACTACAAAGGATATTTCTAAAATGTTGAAGAGAGGTGCAACTGTCAATTGGGAAAGTGAAGCAACTGAGTTATTTCAGAACATCAAAGAGGCTATAAAGATGGCTCCTGTATTGAAATCTCTTGATTTTTTTAAGCCATTTTAGTTGTTTTCATTTGCTTCTTTTCACACTGTTGCTGCATGTCTATTACAGAAAAATGAAGAGGGTTTTGAGCAACCTATTGCTTTCTTTAGCATGTCACTACAGGCAACTGAGTTAAAATATGATATCATGGAAAAGCAGGCATATGCATTGGTTAGAGCAGTCAAAAGCTTTAGGCCATATCTAGTAGGATCTCAAACAATTGCATATGTGCCCCATGAAGCAGTCAAGGATATTTTTACTCAGCAGGAGGTAACAGGAAGAAAATGCAGGTGGATAAACAAATTACAAGAATTCAACATAGAGATACAGATCACAAAACTGGTAAGAGGACAAGGTTTGGCTAAAATAATGATAGTCAAATCTGGAAGCATGCCAAGTGAATGTAGTTCAAAATGAAATTGTTAATGTGTCAAATTCTGAATGGTATAAGGACATTGTGTACTACTTGTAGAATTTGAATTGTCCTTCCCATCTCAGTGATAGTTAGAAAAGGACCTTGAAGCTACATGCAATCAGGTACATCATTATTTGAGGAGAGTTGTATTGGAAGAATCCTGACGGTGTACTACTTAGATGTGTGGATGAAAATGAGGCTAAGAATGTATTGAATGACATGCACAAAGGAGTGTGTGGTGGACACTATACTACTCAGACAACAACTCACAAAATTTTTAGGGCAGGATAGTGGTGGCCAACTCTTTTCTCAGATGCACAAAAGTTGGTAAGGAGATGTGATTCCTGCCAAAGCTTCTTAGGAAGGTTAAAGTATGAAGGTGCATTGCCCCTTAGAACTGTAACTGTGGAGTCTCCATTTCAACAATGGGGACTTGATTTCATAGGGGAAATTTCAGAAAGGTCAAGTGGAGGACATAGTTGGATTTTGGTTGCTACTGATTATTTTACCAAATGGACTGAAGCCATTCCAACTAAAAAAGCTACAAGCAGCGTGGTGATGGATTTTATTCTGGAAAACATTATTATCAGGTTTGGAGTACCATTCAAAGTGATCACAGATAATGCCATGTGTTTCATATCTGGTGAGTTTGTTGATTTTTGCAACAAATATGGAATTAATTTGTCATATGCATCACCATATCATCCACAGGGAAATGGTCAAGTAGAATCAAGTAACAAAAGCCTCATGAAAATCATCAAAAGGATGGTAGACAAGAACAAAAGAGCATGGGATTCAAAGATAAAGATGGCACTATGGGCTGATAGAGTAACTGTAAAGAAAGCATTTGGGAGGTCACCTTTTGAGCTAGTATATGGCACAATAGCTAGGTTGCCTGTGAACAATCTCTTGCCAATCTATAAATTCATACAAGAAAATGATGAAGAGATTGAAGATCCAATGACAGAGAGGATAAATAAGCTGGTTGCATTAGATGAAGTTAGAAGAGAGGCTCATAGGACAAACATCAGGCAACAACAAAAAGTGAAATATCTGTTTGATAAAACTGTAGCAAGAAAGTTTCAGATCAATGACCTAGTCCTTGTTTGGAATGTAAAAGGTCAGGATAAGGGAAAGCATGGTAAGTTTGAGCCCTTATGGATGGGCCCATATCAGGTTAGCAATACTCATGGGGAAGATTCTTATTTTCTCCAGGCCCTAAATGGTGAAATACTGGAATTGCCTATGCACGGTCAATTTCTCAAAGCTTATTTTTCATAAGTATCTTCTTCTGTGCACATTTGTAAATTATTTGTAAATTGCTCTGTATAGTCGATGTTGTGCATTTTTTGTGTTTTGCCTGGTCTACCCGGAGGTGATCTGGTTCTCGCTGCGACCTTGTGCCTACACGTCCCTAGTCAGAGCCAATGGTGGTGCCCACATGGAATCAGAGTTTCAAGTATGAAGTCTTGTTAAGGCCAAGTTTCTATCAAGCCTCATATTCTTGCAGGGGGGTCATGTTTCAAATATCGGGTGATCTTAGTTAATATCACCCCTTTGTTTCTCTATCACCTCATCATCACTTGATCTGCGAAGCCCCTATCTAATGGCTTCATTATTTTCCCGAGGGGTGATATTTCAAATATTAGGTGATCTTACGATTATCAGCCTGATGCCAGCATGACAATGACGACATCTAAGTCCGATGGGGTCATAGTTGTAATTTTTAGTCCAGCCTGATATTCTAGAGGAGGGGGTCATATTTTGAATATCGGTCATCTTACAAAGATCCCCCTGATATTGCAATATGATGGTGACATCATCAAGATTTGGTAGGATGCATCATGTGGTCTTTGGCATGATATTATCAGCAACTATGATGAGGATCCCCCCGATCACTGATGAGGATATGAAGATGATGAGGACATGAACAAGTACAGGATGGTCATCGGTGAAGTATTTGGTATGAATATGATGAGGAGGATTATCGGTAAGACGCATGATATCGGCATAGCAGAAGGATCCTCCTCCGATGCATTAGGATGCGCCGATGAGGGTGTTCATTGGGTGATTTTTCCCATGGGGTGACATTTTCAATGGGGATGACATTTCCCATCAAGGTGATGTGAAATATCAGGGTGATATTTCATATCGAGCAATGCAACAAGAAGTTTGCTGGTGTAGGGGGTCTGGTTGATAGGATATTGAATATGAGGATCATCAGTGTGGCAAGTAATATTAGGGTGATGTTCAATATCAGGTGAGGAATGTTTATTCGATAGCCAGAGCTATCATGATGAGGTTTAAACTGGCGTCGTCGAAAGCAAAATCACAGACTATCATATGTGCTCACGACCTAGTTTATAAAGTGTTGAGGAGATCGTTGCGGGGTGAATGTGGGATAATCAGTTATCACATAATTTGAAGAGTCAGCGATGGATGCATAGGATGCTGACGTGGTAGATATCATTGGCTGGCAATTTTTCAGCATAGTCAATGCCATAAATCTTGGCAGGAAAGATGGAGATTGACGGTCCTGATTTAAATTTTCAAAGGGAAGGATTTCTTCGTATCTGTGACTGCGATCTTCGTAGAAAGAAACTTTAGGGGCACGCAAACTATTTTTGCATCCCAAGGTAGGAAGGTAAGCATTAATGGCAAAGTTTACAGAAGCATGGGTCAAGAGGACAGGTCGATTGCCATTTTTCAAGGTGAAAATCTTTAGTCAGTGGCTCTCCTCCCAAACCTGTCCTCCCTACTTCTCTGCATGGCTGCATTAAATGTTTTCGGCACCATCCTAGCGATGCATTGTATCAGGTCAAATCTTGGAGATTGCCCTGTAATTAATGGTTGAGTACAAGTTCATGCTATATAAGTAGAATTTGTCACTCATTTAAAGGGGTTGGAAACTAGAAAAACTTTTGGTGCTGTGTGAAGATACAATCCGGCTGGTGGCTCTGTTCTAGTATCTTGTGAGTTTATGAGTTGTATGACTGAATGTTTTATGCATAGCATGTATCAGTTTCATGTTGATATAGATGAGTAATGCTTCTTTGCATGTGTTCTGTTATCTATATCCAAATTGAATGTGTTCTTCTTATGATTTTAAACAGCTAAGGGGTGTTTAAGATTCTAGAGTGTAGGCTTGCCATACTGAATGCTTGATTCTTTACTTTTGCTAAAGAAGTAGATTGAATGTTTTGGATTAAGTGTTGGGAAGAATACATTGCAGTGAGGATGTTGTAAGTAGCGATAACTGAATACTTGATCTTGGGAAGTCTCTGTAAGGTAGAAACTACAAAACCCCCTTGAAATCTGAGTATTGTTTCAAGCCTATGATAAACATTCACATATATATGTCTATTGACTCCAAGCCCTGGATAGGCACCAGTCTGGTTTTGTGTTGAGGTCATAACCCAAGGTCCTAGTCTTACACCCAAATACAAAATCAAACTTAAAACTTCAAAACCAAACCATTAGGACCATAGAAGTAGTTTTAGGATCAAAATCCTTTGTCTCACAACTGAACATAGGCCCAAAGCTAGCCCCTTTGCACTTATCTCACAATTTTGGTCTACATAAAGGAGGATTTATCTTCTTTGTGTCAACATCCTGCAGTTCACAAGCATATATTATGGATGTTGAATAGGGAATACCCCCTAGGTTTTGCAGAGCCTAAAGAAGAAGAGGAGATATCTACAGAGCCTATCTCCTACACTGTTGGCCCTTGGCCTAGGAATCCTGTTGATCAATGATGGCTACCTTGTAGGGATAACTGGGAGCAAGCATCTAGTCTGGGATAAAAACCAACAGTCTTGATGGTTTTTCACATCATGTGTTGCCATCAATGCCAAAGGGGGAGATTGTTGGCAACAATAGTGTTGGAGAGATTGTTAGCATGCAGAAGATAAGGCAGAGCATGCTATTATGCAATGTTGTCATTGATGGAAACAACATTTGTAAGGTGCAGAGTAGTTTAGATGGAAATTTTGCAAGAGGGTTTGATCCTCTTCAATACAGGATTCATCTACTCTTTCTTAGAAGATAATTGTGCTAAGAGATTTGGTCTGATAAGGTAATGTTGAGAAATTTGGCTAAGTGTCAATATAACTGCTTTCAGTGTATAGAGTTCTAGTTTTTTGGTCCGCATTGTTCTGCCATTGAAGATTATGTACTGTGGTTCTGACATAGTGTTATTGATCATTAAATATATCTATTTCCAAAATTTTGTCCATTGATAACCTCCAGTGTGAAAGTTGTGATTAGCAGAAGTTTGCATGACAGAGTTCAATCATATTTGGTACAGAGCATATGAATATTTTGCTCTGCATTCCTCTGGTATAGAACATTATTCTATGTGGTTGTAAGGTGTTGTAAACACATGTCCAAAGATTGTAAATCCAAAGTTTCAAGTTCTGAAGTCCTCCTGACTAATAGAATTATCTGAGTATCACACTCTAACTAGATAGTGCTTTGACAGTGACAGTGATGATTTCAGTTACTCCACATTTCTCCATAGGTGAATGGTTTTCTTTGCGGATTGGAGGATACAACTATGGATGTATTTAGTAGCATATTCAAACTTTCAAGCATTCTAGAGGTCTGCATACAAGTTTGTGAAATGATAGATAGGTTCTAGTGTTGTTGTCTTGCTAGTGTGGCCAATTTGATTGTACTAATGTTATGCAGAGAGTAAATATGGTTTGCAGAGGTAAGTGGGAGCTATTTTAGGTCCAACCCAACCTATTTGAAGTTGTTTCATGTTTTGAACCTTGTCACAGAGTGTGTACATGAATATTTGGGGCTTTCTTGCAAGTTTGATATTTTGACTGTTGTACACTCAATTAGGCTGACCTAATTGGTGTTGTGGATGATGCAGATATATATATATATATATAGAGAGAGAGGAATGTTTTCAGTATCTTGATGAGGAGGTGATATGTGTATGATCTGAATGATGTGACAAGTTCCTATAGATGCGAATTAAGGAAATACAAAGCAAGACAGTGAGTTATTTCAAATCAGTGAGAGAAGTTTTGTTTCTGTAAGTTGAGCTGCATTGGAACTATAATCCATGCATATGTAAATGCAATTGTAACAGTTCAAATCATAGTAGTGAGCCACTCTTTTTCTCTCTTTCTTTCTCAGCAGGCAGTGAGTCCACCTGCAGTGAGAATTCTTTTGGGTAGTGAGCCTTTTGTAATTCGATATTGTTACTATTTCATAATATATTGTGAGCTAATCCTCACCGTGGTTTTTCCCTTTTTGGGTTTTCCATGTAAAAATTTTGGTGTTCTTATGTTATGGATTGTGGTTGTATGTTTTATGTTTAATCTTCTTTACTATTATTGAATGTGAAAAGGATTGAATACTTAATGTGTGAATGGTTTAAAAGAATATTGATTCACCCCCCCCTCTTAGTATTTCAGGTGTTCAACAGTGATTACAAAATTTTCCTTTGTGATGAAGGTCAAGTTTCTATTGCTATGGATGATAGTAGTGTGCCTAAATTGGAGTCATCTGTATGGGCCCAACATGTAGATGAGGTTGAGAAGCAACATGAATGCCAAGTTGAAGATCAACATATTGTAGTTCAGTGTGAAGATATGCTAGAGATGGATTTTTCTATTTTGACTTGCATGAAGACAAGTCTTCCTTTGTAGATCAGCAGTGCAGTAAGGCACAATTTCCTTTTCCGTGTGAACTAGAGGTATTTTCTTTTTCCCTTAGTTTGCATGATGAGGTTAGCACATATGAAAATTTGTAATTGGTGTTGGATGTTTGTCTACATCCATATGTTTTCACATTGACCTAGGTTATAGTTTTTCACCCTCTATTGCTCTGAAAAAGCATGACATAGAATGGAATAGGTCAAACACCTATTATTTATGGTTGCCTTGTAGTAGTGTTGTTTATGCTAGAACTGGCCTTTGCTCCACAGATAGTGGTTGTAGTTTGGTGCATGCATGTGGAAACTATCATTTGTTGCAACTGGTGACAAAAGTGATTTGGGTGTGTGGGAGATTAGCTCTTTCATCCATCTTGTTTTTAATAGAGGCAAGTAACCCCATCCTCCTTTGCAGGGTTGGCCTACATTGTATTAAAATTTTATTTATAATCATTATTCCTTTTGTGCCTTCATGCCTATGATTGTAAGTTGTCTTGTTGGATATATGCCCTTGTTGTAAATATGTGTTTGGTTTTTCCCTTGTTTGTTTTTTCTTTTTGGTCTAGCCCAGAGATAGCTAGTTCTCGCTATGCCAAATTTGATACATCCCCAACTAGAGCCACTATTGGGACCCATATTTTATAGCTCCTAAACCTACATAAATTGTGCCTAAAAGTCCATCAAAAGATCCCTGAGTTGTGCTCCTATGTTCTTCCCTATCACATGTCTTCAAAATTCTAGAAAAAATTCAAAATTTGGCTAAGTGCAGAGATTTCAGCAAGTTCCTGGTCACCCAAAACTCACCAACAAAGAAGAGAAGGAAAGACAAAGCAAGTTTCAGTGAGTTTTGGTGACCAGGAACTCACAAAAAAAGTTCATGTTGGGCTTGTAAGTGCCAAAAAAGTGTAGAGTTAAATTTTAAAGATGTTTTAAAATCTAAAAATGTGTTTTCATGTGTTCTTATGTTGAAACACATCTCTATACCTCTCAAAGGCACCATTAATTCCCTATATATGTGGATCAAAGGTGGATGGAATTAAATATAGGGTTGGTGTTATGTCCTTTGCAACACACCCCCATTTTGCTTCAAATAGGGACCCCCCTTTTCTGCTTGCCTCAGGTGTGCTGAATTTGTTATTATTTGGATGAGGTTTCACTCAATATCTTCATATACTCCAATTTTTGGGCCTATTTGACTTGGTTTCTTAATGATTTCATACTTGTCGGGGTTTCAGACTTTGTCATTCTAACATGCCAAAAGAGGTGGGCCCAAACCTCGTGCCTTACCTTTGTTTTCTATTGACCTTATCATGATTTTAAATGACTATTCCTTATTATAGGGATATAAGGGTTTGTCATGCTAGCATGATAGTAGAAGCACCCCTGGTACTCTGACTCTTGGCTTGTTACCTTACTTGTGTGGATATTATTTCGTCAGCGTTAGTCATCTTGGCATGCCTGTAGAGCATCCCTCAGCATCCCATCTCTGAGGACACTAGTGTGGGGATGGTAGATCACCTGCTCTACTTTAGAGGTTGGCCTTTCAGCTTGCTTGATAGGAAAACTTTATGGTGCGGGATTTGATTTCCCTCCACCTAACCTCAATGGTGCATTAACAACAATTCTCCCACATATGTAACCAACCCCTTTTAAAGATTTTGAGCCTAATTATTTCTCATTTTTAATTTTTCATTGTCTTGTTTACTCTTCCTGCACCCCCATTGCATTCTCTTGAGCTTTGTAAATACTCCCCATTTTTGCTATACAAATTACATCTAGATTGAAGGTAGTGGCAGTTGGCAAGTATGTGTGCTATTGGTGTGAACAAGGTTATCACCTAACTGGTTTACCCTTGTGTGGATAATTCATATTATTTAACTATTTATTAGTTAAATAATATTCACACATCACACATAATTCACACATGTTAAGTTGACTTAGTCAGTCAACTAGATGTCTAGTTGAGTCTAGTTGTGTGTTGAGTTGTTGATAGTTGGAGTGAGTTGTCTTATCTTCCACATGTGCAATTAGTTATCATCCTCTAATTGTCACATGTTAGGAATATCTCCACTTTCCACTCCACCTTTCTAGCTCTCACCTTGCCTTTATAAGCATGGCTCTCTTCATGTATTTTGTAATCCACAATCTCTTGTAATCTTGTAATCTTTTGCTCTCAATGACAGAATGACATTATTCTCTCATCTGATCTCTCTTGTGCTTTCATGAAGTCCTAGATCCTAGGTGGCTCCAACCATAGCCAACTCTAACATGGTATCAGAGCACATCAATCAGCTCTAACTTGGTACTAGAGCTTTAGGAAGAATCACTTTGTGTTAGTCATTTTTTTGAGAGATCTTGAGTGCAATTCATGGCAGATCTTGATAGTTGAGTATGCTCTTCTCTTGCATTGAATGATGAATTGGAGAATCAGAAAAACTTGATGGAAATACCATATTTGTGAGGGTTTCTCCTTTGTAGCCTTGTATTGCAAGTTTAAATCAGAGCATGTTGTTGTAAATCTGAGCACACCATTGTGTTCAGGAGGTCTGAGATAGTCAAGATCAGTTTTTGTTTCATCCAAATCAGACATCGGAGGCCAAATCTATAGCATTTTCAATCCAGGGGATGGATACTTGATATGGGAGGCATCTACAATTCCAGAGCAATTTGGGCAAAATTAGGCCCTGCCATCGTGCTCAGGACACTTGAAAACCTATAAATCGACTGTAAATTCATCCAAATCAGACAAAGTTGGAGCAAAAGGCAAAAAAAATTTAGCCCTCGGCCGTACGGATCTGTCATAGGGAATATTCCCTATCACAGGCAGAATCTTGGCTTATGCAGTAATTGCGTTTCTGAATCTTGGCGTCCAGGCAAAAAACCTCCCGGTAAAAATTTAATTCTTTGGTTTAAATCTTTATCTACATTTTTTTTTGGTTTTCTGTGGACAAAAAAAATTGCAGTGAAGTACCCTATTGTCACATGGTACCTGACTGCAGGTAACAAGTACTACCGCCACACTCTTCTTCATTGACCAGTTAATACACCTCTTACCCAACATTCTTTGCTGCGGCTAGCAGCATACTAAATCCTTTCTAGTGGTCTGCAACGCTAAAACTGCCACCAACAAACTATCTCTAGTAGCCTCTTCAAACGAAAATGCCTGGCGGTTAAGTTCAAATCCCAGTCGGCAGCATCTAACAACTCCAATAGCAGTTGGCATACATGGATGGCGTTTAAACTTTAATAAGTGGTCTACAACAAATATCTCCCTGGCGGCATACACTTAGCGGTTCACAAACCACAGGCGGTCATTCATTTGGTCGTGGCCTTTAAACCAACTGACAACTCCACAAATTGGCATCTAAAATCATTTTCAGTATCCAAAATCACCAAAAATCTACGGGTAATTTAAACTCTGGGGCATTATCTCTGGCATTGGTGGCCTTGGCAGCAGGTCTAACACCCTACGTCCAAGATTTTGCCTAAAATCCCAAAACCCAGCAACATTAATTATTCCAAACTTGTTGGTTATTACTATCGGCTAATTCTAGCATTGGCAAATCAAACTACAACAACTATTCATGCCATAAAATTTTTCAAAGCTCATCGGTTGTTCCTCCCGGCACATTCCTTCTCTTAGGTAGTTTAATAAGTCTTTGGTAGTGTTTAAAACTTCTGACAGTTAATCTTCACGGAGGCAGGAATCTAATCACCAGTGGCTAACATTTTTCAAAACTTAGTCAGTATTTCCTATCCATGTATTACTTGACCCTTGAAGACATCACTGAGGTGGTTTCACAAATCTGACAAGCAGTTTCACATCCAATAGGTAGTTTTTGCCTAAAAATGCAGTTTTCACATGGTGGTTTGAAGAATCTGAAAGCGGTTTCGTGTGATAGAGGGCAGTTTTTTTTACTTTTCCAGGGGGAGGAAATTTTTTCTAGAAAAAAGGAATATTCCAAGCATATTCTGCTGATATCAGCACTGTGTTAGCGTCAGCGGCCATTTTTGCCCCCCAAAGCCCTAAATCTGGGTTTTTTTCTTTTTTGCATAACTTTTGCCCACGAAGGCCAAATCAAGCAAACAAGATATCCTTAGAAAGTTGACAGAGAGCACTTCGTAGTGGTGTCAGTGGTTTTCTAATATTTTGTAGTAGGTGACTGATACAATAGTTTGAAGTCAGATCTTCACTTTTTTCTTCTAAGCTCACAACTTTCAGCCATGATCTTTGATTTTCGTGATTCTTGCGGCATCAGAAAAGTATTTATGAGCTATTCAAATCCATCTATGCACTTTTCTTAGATTCTGCTCCAGGTTCATTTTATTTCATTTGTCAATTTTTTGTCTTTTGGGTGATAACTTGGGCATTTTGACACTTGAGGAAGTGAAACTTGTTTTGAACGGATTTGTTTTCTCTGATAAATCAATGTGAGAAATTGTAATCTACGCTTGAATCTTAGTTTTAAAAGATTTTGATGCTTTCCTTTTTTTGGTCCCTTGTGGACAATTATAAATCACACTAAGTATAAAGTGCCACAATCATTCTTTTTTAGGGGGGTGATCTCTTTGATTGAGTAATAGGGGGGTGTACTCGTGTTCTTTTTTGTACTCTTGCATCATGGATCTAAACAAACTTCCTCTACTCACACCATATAACTATCATGAGTGGAAAACTAAAATGAAGATTCATTTAAGAAGTTTGAAAATTCATAGAGTAACAACGGGTACAGAAATTGAACCTACAACAGCTGCAAAAAAGAGAAAGTGGTACAATAGATGTGATCAAGCCTATGGAACACTATGCTTGTCTATCTCTCCTGATCTTCTTTTTCATATTGAATCTTGTACTACACCTAATCAAGTGTGAACTACCTTAGAGAATCCCTTTGGTAAGCAAGATACTATGAGAGGTTTCAAATTGGAGAATAAACTAATTGGTTTGAATCCAACCAACTTTGCAAGCATCCAAGAATTCTTCACAAAACTAAAATCACTTAGATTATAGCTCAAACAATGTGGAATTGAGAAAGAGGACACTCAATTGATTCTTTCAATCCTTTCTAAAATTGGTCTTGTCTATTTAGTTTTTGTTTCTACCTTTTATGCTACTATGGATACACTTGGGAAAGCTTTCACAATGCCTTCACTTGATGAGTTTGTTGCATCACTCACAAGGGAGAAAGCTAAATTAGTACACATGGGCACATTGAAGTCTCCTAGACCTCAAGCACTACTTGCTAATCAAGGTACAAAGGATCAAAAGGCTTCACCTAGCAAAGGCAAGAAATAGAAAAATAAGGATCTCAAGAATAATGAGAAAGAAAAGGAATCAACCAAATCATCTAAGTCCTCATCCTCTCCCAAGGAGGAATCATCTAAGAAGGAGAGACCAAAGTGTGCATATTTTAAGAAACTAGGACATGATGATCATAAGTGTTATGAGAAGAAAATTGATGAGTTGACTCACATTATTCAAAAGCACAATATCCAAATTCCATCATCATCACCTAGTACATCCTCTTCTTCGACACCATCATCATCTACACAGACAGAGATAGTAGGCATCGCCAATGGGACAATCAAAGGAAAAGGACAAGCACTCTTTGCTTCAACAAGTCTATAGTCAGAGAGATGGCTTCTTGATTTAGGAGCTTCTCATCATATGGCATCTTCACAAGGGATGTTCTCTTCATTTGAGTCATGTACTTCGACACTATCTTGATGGGTAACAATACATACATACATACATGCAACTGATAAAGGGACTATTGATATTGGAGAGAATACATTCAACAATGTGTTGTGTGTACCTTCCTTGTCAACCAATCTCCTTTCCATCTACCAGATTACTCATTGTGGTGTAGGAAAGACAGTTGAGTTTACTCCTGATTCAATGATCATAAGAGACTTGGAGAGTAGAGATATCATTATTGTTGGGATGGTTGATCATGCATCTCACTTGTATACATTCTCCCATTTTGTTTCTTCTAATGATGTAGATCCATTGATCGATATTCACACTCATGTATCAAGTGTGAATCATGTTTCTGAGGAGAAGTTTAGTCACTTGAACCATGGTGTTCTTTCACTCACTTTGGTTCATGAGACTAGTGTTGAGCTTCCATCACCTCAACCTCCTACTTCTTTAGAGATCGACATCGACATGGTTGCTTCTACTTCAGTTGAGCAAGTTCATTCCAGTCTTTTAGACATAGCTTTGTGGGATACTCTCTTGGCAGGTATATCAGACTTGTTTTGTGAGTCTCATATAGCAAATTTGGAGGACACACTTGACAGGATATCTCTCCTCTTTGATGACAGTTACAAAACAACTGTTATCCCATCTACTTTGTCTTTGAAGGTTATTCTTCATGAGTCTACCCAGGATTTTGGATTAGTCACACCTCATTGCATTGTGCCATTCTTTGATTTTAACATGTGGACACTTGAGTAGTCTTCAGAGGCATCCATCATGAGACTTCTTCCCTCATATTTCTTCCTGGAGATGGAGTTTCTTCGACATCAGCCTTTGTATTGGTTTCTTCCTAAGGGGAGAAATGTTGTTTGTAGGTGCAAGACACTTTCCAACGTTTTTCTATAGGCATTCACCATCAGCATAGGACCTACTTCATTGTGGGGGGAAACTATAGTCTCACACTTTCTCTCCTCTGTGGGGTATTTAATTGTACATATGTGATAGAAGTTATCCTTGGGGGGTCATGTTGAGTCCTCCTACTATCACTTCTTTCACTTTCATTGTTTCATGCATTCTCATTTTTGGAGAAGAGTTTTGTCGCATGAGGTTTTCTCCTTTTCTCTACTTGAGATTTATTGTACATGGGTACCTAAAATGGCCTAGTAGCCATGACCCATCCATCATTCCATCTTGCTTTAGTCAACTACTCCCTAAGTTACACTTAAGGGGGGGGGGTGTTGGTGTGAACAGGGTTATCACCTAATCGGTTTACCCTTGTGTGGATAATTTATATTATTTAACCATTTATTAGTTAAATAATATTCACACATCACACATAATTCACACATGTTAAGTTGACTTAGTCAGTCTACTAGATGTCTAGTTGAGTCTAGTTGTGTGTTGAGTTGTTGATAGTTGGAGTGAGTTGTCTTATCCTCCACATGTGCAATTAGTTATCATCCTGTAATTGTCACATGTAGGAATATCTCCACTTTCCACTCCACCTTTCTAGTTCTCACCTTGCCTTTATAAGCAAGGCTCTCTTCATGTATTATGTAATCCACAATCTCTTATAATCTTTTGTATTCAATGATAAAATAACATTATTCTCTCATCTGATCTCTCTTGCGCTTTCATGAAGTCCTAGAACCTAGGTGGCTCCAATCATAGCCAACTCTAACATGTGCTTTGTTTTTAAACCTCTTCACCAAAATTTGCATCTATTCCAGGTTGGTCTCAAGATTTTTTTCTCTAATTTCGTATGCATGATTTAATAGTTTCTATTAGAGATCCATAGCCGGTCCCAATTTGTGATTTTGAATCAAACCCAGATTTTTGTTGTCATGTTTACTATAAATTGTGCTTCGAGGCTAGGGTTTCATTATTCTTCTTTCTTGAGTCGTCAAATCCCTTTGTTTGCTTGGTGTGCTTTTCACGGTTGCTTTAATGACTTAAGGTTTCCTGTTCATGAAGTAAATTCTTTTGATCAAAGTTGTGGAGCATCAGAGATCAGACTTCTAATCTTTCACCTTCCTTTTGAGAGGCTTAAGGTTTCACTGTTTGATCTCATTAGTTCCTTGATAGTACTCATGATTTCTTAGGGTTCGGGCATTAGGCTTTCTAGGTTTCCTCTTCCAATTATCATTGAACAAAGGTCACTCACACCCTTCATTCCTCGACTACCTAACAAGGTGTCAGGGTTCAGGCATCAAGCCTTCTAGGTTTCATCTTCTGATTAACATTGAACAAAGGTCTCTCTCGTCCTCAGGTTGCCAACTACCTAACATAATGTTAGGGTTTGGGCATTGGGCTTCCTAGGTTTTCCCTTTCATTTTGTTTACCTTGAGCTGGAGTCAGCCCCTCTTTCTAACTCCCCATCACATAGGTAATGTTGGGGTTCAGAGGTCTAATCTTCTGCGTTAACTTTTACAATGGAAAGAGTATAATGGCAAAGTTTTGTTGTCAAGCCTTCCACTTTGGCTCTTCTCATTTTTGTTAACATAAAAAAGGGGTGAGGCCCGAACTCCGATCTCTAAAAACACCTAAAAATTGCATAATTAGTGTTATTGATACATATATGATGGTTCTTATGCTTTCATGATAGCCCTATGTAATGATTTAATTATGACTAATACTATAAGGAAAATGCAACACTATTGATGAAATGCATGTGTGTGTGCAGGAAAATGGCAGAAGTCCCGCAAGTAGGTGATAAGAAACAAGAATTCAAAGGGTATCTACCTACTTCAAAGGTGACAAATCCATACCGTAAGATCAGAGATACAAATATTGGGCACCTAGACCCTAAGAGTTACTTACAATAACTGCAGGGAGAGGCCAAAAGGTCTTTCCAAACTCAATGCATGGAGAACGCTAGATTGCTTCAAGCCACAACTTTCCCAGTTTCAGTGCAAGCTCCTAAATTGGTCCTTGCATGTGCTCAAAGGTACAAGGCTGGAATCAAGAGGATAATTGGGTTAGTAGGACATGTGGTCCTAGACTTCTCATCTGACATGGTGGACAAGGTCTCTAGCCTGCCTATCTATGCCAATTATGGCAATATTATAGAGAACACTGCCCTTAGTTTCTCTAGCACAAGACTAGGAACAACAATAAGCTACATGAACCAACACCTCTTGGCCACCCAGAGGAATCACCCCTTAAAAATGGCACCCATCCAACCAAGAAATGATTTTAAATAGGATGGAAGGAGGTTCATAATCCTCCTTAGCAGAGTGTTTGGGTTGCCAACAACAGATAAATGGCACCCCTAGATGTGCCAATTTAGTATGAGGTGGCGGATGGAAAGAGGATAGATTGGGGCTCTTTCATTAGAGACTTGTTGAATGAGTAGTTGTCAGAGGTTATGGAGACAAAGGAGTTCTACATGACTTCCTACCTAGTCTACCTCTTGGCATATCAGACAAGTTTTCCAATATTATTATAGGTGGGCTCTCTTTAACAAGGAGAAGTCCTAGTATATGAGCATTTCCCTCAGCTAGAAATCATGACAAGTATGAAGAACTTTTACATTGTGGATGAGGCTTTTGTGTATGTAATCATAAGAGGATTGGAGAATGACTATTCTCAGAGTTTATCTGTAGAAGTTGTAGAGGAGCTAGCCAATTAGGGTAGCTAGTACATTCAATTACAAACTTTCACCTACATTCAGGTTATGGGATTTGACAAAGAACCATACAAATTGCCCAAGTACCTAGCTGATAAGATCATTCTGCTAGAGATTTACAAGAAGGTTGCTGAGGCGTATAAACTGATATCTACCAAACACAAATCTAGCTTCAAATTCCCCATTAAGGTGGGTGAATACTCATGCCAGAACATTATCAATGCAAGGCATGCAGAAACTGATTTGGCCACCCTATCTTTGAGGGGATTTGATAACAAAAGGAGTAGGTTTGACCCTATTGGATGGTTCAGCCCCTTGATTGGTAGTTGGTACATCCATGAACATGCCTTAGAAGATCATTGGGAGAACTACGTGGATGACCATGAGGTGAGGAAAAGGGACTATTTTAGATTAAGTCTCCACTTGGTGAGAGGATTGGACCTCCAGGGGCTTCCCAAAGTTCCCAAAGGAATGAAGGAGGATGGTGCTCTACTTGACCCCTACTATGAGGAAAAGAAGGTATATAACCTTCCCTTGGACCCTATTAGGTGGGATCAGCTAGAGGATGCTTCAGTTGAAAATAGAGCTAAAAAAATAATTAGGGGAACCAAGGTCTGGATTAAGAAGCCATATCCAATGATCAATCCATATCCCAACAAAGAGGCTGAAGGCTCAAAGGGTGCCAAGAAGAAGGGCAATAATGTAGAGAAGAGAACACCCTTTGCAACACCAATAGCTGAAGAAGCTAACCTAGGCACCACCAAAGTAAAACAAAAATCAGCAATAGTGAATGTTGAGTTAGAGGAGTAAGAGGAGGATATTGTACCATTGTCTTGGAAGCTCCAAGGAAGTGACCCTGCTCTCAATTCTGAAGGGGTAATAGTGGTCTCTACACCTAGCCCTCCCATTACCTCCACCTATCCACCTATGTTCATATCCATTGCATCCACAACTGAAGTAAACTTTTCCCCTTCATCCACTTCCCCTCCATCACCTAGACAAGAAACATCTTTCCCATCACTCCCACCTTCTCCATCTTCACTACCTGATCAAACTCCATCCTCTACATGACTCCCAACTCCTCCTTCTCCTATTACACCTAGCACTGAAACTCTTCTTGTACAAAGCCAAATGGTGGAGAAGCAACTTGAGAAGTATGTCATTCCATCAGCTGAGGACCATGGCAAGGAAGAGATATCTGAAGAAGCTCCGAAGGGCAAAAAAGAAGACGTACCTAATTAGAGATGTAAAGGACAAAGAAGAAGAGGTCAATGATGAGGCTTTGAGAGATCAGGGGCCATCACAGGAAGAACATATTGAGGATGTTGCCTCAAGTAAACAAGAAGAGTTGGGTAGGGAGTCTGAGAATTCAAGGAAAACTGTAGTGTTGACTCCTTCACCTACAAGGTCTCTATCCCCTATACCTGCACCTTCTCCTCCAAAAGACACTACATAGGAGAAAGGCCTTCCAATCTAGCTTAACAAAGCTATGAAGAAGAGGAAAAGAACATATGTAGAAGAGGAAGATTTGGACATGGTTGCATAGGTGTTGGGAGCTCCTCCCAAAGGAAAAAGGGTCAAAACCCTCTCTCATGTCTCTACCAATGAGCAAGGAATTAGAATTGATCAAATAGCCCCCCCATTGGTAAATAAAGAGGAGGAAGCCATGACCTCCTAGGATTACAATATTTAACAAGTGGTCATTGGATCTAGGACCAAGGAGGAAGATAAAAATGCCTTGACTGATGTAATTTCTTCCATTCTGGATAGGATGAAGAAGGATGAGGTCACCAAGGAGGAATTAAAGAAGTAGGTAACATAGTTGTCTACTTATGTTACACACTTGGTAGGGCCTATTGATTCCAGTACCCCTACTCCAACCCTATTGGAAGCTATAACCAAAGAAATCCAAATCTCATATCCATTAGGCATCCTCCCTATAGCAACAACCTAGAGGGGTTCACTGGAAACCTTTGGGAAAGGAATCATCAGGGAAGCCTTGAAGATATAACACTCCATTGAAAGGGAGTTGGAGGTGGCAGATAGCCTTAGAGGCAACATTGAGGATGATTTGTTGGTCCGGGAGGAATACCTCCCTACTTTGCGGAAGATGGAAGCCATGCTTTAGAATACACTCTTGTAGTCAGAGGCTTTGGACAAATCTAACCCAAGAGTAATTACAGAATGGATAAAGGTGGGGGGCTTAGGGCTAATCTACTATAGAATTGTAAAGCCAAATTGTAAACAAAGGTTGATGTAACCACACAAGGATCAGAAAAGGTAGAAGGACTTATAAACTCAATCCCTTGCAAGTTTTAGTATGATTCATCAGTAGTTCTCTCTGCTTTGAGGGTCATAAAGGAATTCTCTACCATCCTCCAACAGTAGCTCTCAAAGAAAGGTATAGATGATTTGATGGGGTTGAAAGCCTTGTTTATGGAGTTTCAGTAGAAGTTGGTTGTTTCGGCCAATGTCCAAGATAAACTTAAGCATTCAACATATTCATAGAAGATCAATATCAAGTATCATAATGGACCAAATATGAATGACATTCAAGAGACCAAAACCAACTTCCAAAGCCAATTTGATGAAGGATCATAATATCCTTGTTCTTCACTCAAATTTTTTGATTCTTTCCTTTATTTTTGATGAGGCCAACCTCACTTATGTATAACATCACTATTCAGGCTAATTGGGGCCAAATTGTATAATGTAAACTGGTGCAGGAACACCTATCCTACAGTGGCCTACATGAGGCATTTAGTTGTTTTATGCTTAGTTTTATGTTTTCAATAAGGTCCTAATTGGACATTCAATGTAATAAGGTCTATTTGACCAAGGTATGCTATTTTTAGATCAGTTGGTTAGAGTTAGTTAGAATCTGTTGAACAACTGTAGTTCCCAGCCACTTGGAAAGATTTCCCAGCTGCTTGGAGGCAAGTCTGTACTACCAGTGGTAACTAGATAAATACCCTGGGATTTGATGGATGAAGGCATCTAGGTTTTGTAGTAGCTGAAATCAATCAGTTGAATTGTGCTATTGGAAAACAGAGTACTGTAATCGCATCTTTTGAAAGTTAATAAGATCCTGTTGCATTTCAATTCACTGTGTAATTGATTTCCTATATTGGGGCCAGATGGATTTGATTATCCATTCCCCCTGTTGATTCTGCAAATCGAAGGAATGGTCATGTATAGTAGTTTAGGTTTTAGTTGTGTGTTTTCTATTTCTGTTCGCATGCATGTTTGCAGGATCGCAGGCCAGAGATGTTGAAGAACCCTAGCATGGGTATGTGCTAGGATATGTAGGGTAAATTAGGTCAGAGAAACCCCCTGGAAGCAAATCTGTGTCAAGATTGCTAAGTAAGTGGATCGGGTCGAGCTCAGAGTTTTCGGTGCAAATTTGTGAAGGCATCGGCGTGAGAAGAACCATCAAGTTGAGAAAGTTGCATTGAGTCGACAGGGGGCACTTTCACCGATCAAGGTGACAATTGCAAAGTGTCACCGATGAAGAGTATATCGGCATAAGTCAGGGTATCAGCTGAGTGAAGTTGAAATTCGCCGATGTGAAAAGTCCTACCGATGGCGAGTTGATGGTAGGCACATCGGCATGAGATATGATATCGGCAGAAGAGGTGAATGTTTTTCTGAAGGGAGGAGTCTTGGAGATAAGGAGTTTGGTGTTGGTGAGACGGCATGTGTCAGAGAGACATTCTGCGGAGAGGCCAATGAACTAAGTGTTGCCGATAGGCAATTCAACTGATCAAAGGGTATCGGTGGGAGTTAGGCGATCAGGGAAGAAGAAAACTTGTCAGCCAATGGGAGATATCTCACTGATGGGTGATTTAAGCATCAGAATGAAAGTGTTTTGCTAAGTTGATAGGTATAGGTCATAGTGATATGGTGTCGGGGACACATCGATATGAAATGGGATGTCGGTGCGAAAGGAATTAATTTGGCCGATGGTATTAAGTTTTGTCGATAGACAAATAATTAGAAAATAGAGAGTGTATGCATATTTGATAATGCATAGACATACATTTGAATTTGTATGTTAGGGTCTGAATGGCAGATGCCTCTGCATCATAGTGGTATCAGAGCTCAGCAAAAGGTCTGGGTTGTTTGTGTGTTGATTCTGTCCCTGAGAAGACAGAGGTAGAGGAGTGAGAGGTTGACAAGATGCCTCCTAAAGGTAATGGTACTGCAAGACAGTTGCAGGAGATGAAGGAAAAACATGCTAGGGAGATCAAGAAGATGAAGGAGCTTGCTGAAGCACTTCAAGCTAGGCTTGTAGCCTTGGAGAAGAACAAAAAGAGGGAAGTGGAAGACAGTGAATCAGAAGAAGAGGAAGATGATGCTGAAGAGTATGAAGAGGTAGCTGAAGATCTGAATGCTGAAGATCAGAGATTTGCAAAACTGTTAAAGGTAGTGCAGAGTGAGAAACCTAAGGTAAAGGTTGATGTTCCAAAGTATAATGGAAGTTTCGATGAGGATGAGTTACTGGATTGGATTGCTGCATTGGATAATCACTTTGAATGTGAAGATGTTACTGAGGATCAAAAGGTAAAGATTGCAAAGACCAAGTTGGGAGGTCATGCTTTGGTATGGTGGGACTATGTAGAATCTGAGAGAAGGAAACAAGGAAAGTCAAAGATCACTTCATGGGATAAAATGGTAGCAAGGATCAAAGGTAAATTCTTGCCCAAGGATTATGAAATTCAGATGTTTAAGAAGCTACAATTTTTAAGGCAAAAGGAAATGGATGTGAAGGCATACACTGAGATGTTTTACAAGTTGAGTATGAGATTTGGTCATCATGAGAATGAGATAGAAAAGGTGGCTAGATACTTGGCTGGTTTGAGATTAAACATCCAAGATGAGTTAGTTTTGGCTAACCCTAGGAATGTGGAAGATTGTTATCAAATGGCAATCAGGATTGAGGAGAAGATGAATAGAAGATAGGATAAGCCCATGAGAGGAAGAGGCAGCAATATGAGGGGAAGAGGATTAGCCCCTACAATGAGGCAAACCAATGAGGATCAAGAAGACACTGGTAAAGGACAAGAGCAGTCTGATTTTAGAGGTGGATGGAAAGGTACCAGAGGCAGATTTGGAGGTGGTAGAGGTTCTACTACATTTTCTGGTAAGTGTTACACTTGTGGTGAATATGGGCATCCATTTTTCAAATGTCCAACAAAAGCAACAAGTTTAGGAGGAGAAAAGAGGGCAAATCTGATCCAAGAAGCTGATAAACAAAGTGCAAGCAGCTCAAACACTCAGCAAAGTGTGAAGGAGACTCCTGATAATTATGGGTATTCGAAGGAGGGAGAAGCATTGATGTTAAGAAGGACAATCTTGAAGACATCAAAGGATATGATGCAAAGAAGAGCTCTATTCAGGACACATTGCAAAAGCAAAGACAAAGTGTGTAAGGTTGTAATTGATTCTAGCTCAACAGATAATATGGTATCTCAAGAAATGGTGGATAAACTAAATTTAGAAAGGATTCCACATCAAAACCTTACAAAGCATCTTGGGTGAGTGATAGCCAATCACTCTTGGTATATGAACATGCATGTGTGGATTTTTAGATTAGGGATTATCATGATAGAGTTTTGTGTGACATATTGCCCATGGAATGTTGTCACCTACTGTTGGGTAGGCCATGGCAATTTGATAAGAGAGAATTGTATGATGGGTATGCAAATACCTACACCATCAAGAAAGATGGGAAAACTATTGTGTTGATACCATTACAGGAAGAAGCTGCAGCACAGAAGGCAGCAAAAATCATTTTAGTGGGAAAGAAGGAGCTTGTGAAGATGCCGACAGCAACAGGCATAAAGGCAGTTGAGGATACTGTAGGGAGAGAAGTTGTTCAGGACAATAGTTTGAAGAAAGGTTCAGTTTTGACTAACAGAGGTCAGCCACAGACCAAACAACAGGCTTATGAGCAGCCACAAATTGATTGGCAAGACAAGGATGTGATTGTAGTTGGGACTATTGTTTGTCCTATAAAAGTTGAAAGGAAGACAGATTTGAACATTGCAGAAGTTCCAGAAGCAATTCTTAAGGTTATTCAATCAGGTATTCAGACAGAGGTGCTGGTAAGACAAACTGGCAAACACAGGCTATGTATGAACATAACCTACATTGACAGGCATGAGGGTTTACTTGCCAGACAAAGAGTTACAGTTCTAAACACTTGGAGTAGCCAAGAGATAGCAGAGTATAAAGCTGGAACAGGTCAGAACACTGATTTGGCAAAGAGTAAAGGTGGAATTCTTCCACAACCTAACTCATGGGACATGAGTTCTTTTTCTATTGGGGAGTATGGTGCAGGAGCACCTATCCTACAGTGGCCTACATGAGGCATTTAGTTGTTTTATGATTAGTTTTATGTTTTCAATAAGGTCCTAATTGGACATTCAATGTAATAAGGTCTATTTGACCAAGGTATGCTATTTTTAGATCAGTTGGTTAGAGTTAGTTAGAGTCTGTTGAACAGTTGTAGTTCGTCTGTACTACCAGTGGTAACTAGATAAATACCCTGGGATTTGATGGATGAAGGCATCTAGGTTTTGTAGTAGCTGAAATCAATCAGTTGAATTGTGCTGTTGGAAAACAGAGTACTGTAATCGCATCTTTTGAAAGTTAATAAGATCCTGTTGCATTTGAATTCACTGTGTAATTGATTTCCTGTATTGGGGCTGGATGGATTTGATTATCCATTCCCCTGGTTGATTCTGTGAATCAAAGGAATGGTCATGTACAGTAGTTTAGGTTTTAGTTGTGTGTTTTCTAATTTTGTTCACATGCATGTTTGCAGGATCGCAGGCCAGAGATGTTGAAGAACCCTAGCATGGGTATGTGCTAGGATGTGCAGGGTAAATCAGGTCAGAGAAACCCCCTGGAAGCAAATCTGTATCGAGATTGCTAAGTAAGCGGATTGGGTCGAGCTCAGAGTTTTCAGTGCAAATTTGTGAAGGCATCAGTGTGAGAAGAACCATCGAGTTGAGAAAGTTGCATTGAGTCGACAGGGGGCACTTTCACCGATCGATGTGACAATTGCAAAGTGTTGCCGATGAAGAGTATATCAGTGTAGGTCGAGGTATCAGCTGAGCAAAGTTGAAATTCGCTGATGTGAAAAGTCCTACCGATGGCAAGTTGATGGTAGGCACATCGGCATGAGATATGATATCGGTAGAAGAGGCAAATGTTTTTCCGAAGGGAGGAGTCTTGGCAATAAGGAGTTTGGTGTCGGTGAGACAGCGTGTGTTAGAGAGACATTCTGCGGAGAGGCCGATGAACTAAGTGTTGTCGATAGGCAATTTAATCGATCAAAGGGTATCGGTGGGAGTTAGGCGATCGGGGAAGAAGAAAACTAGTCGGCCGATGGGAGATATCTCGCCAATGGGTGATTTAAGCATCAGAATGAAAGTGTTTTTCTAAGCTGATAGGTATAGGTCATAGCAATATGGTGTTGGGGACACATCGATATGAAATCGGATGTCGGTGCGAAATGAATTAATTTGGCTGATGGTATTATGTTTTGCCGATAGACAAATAATTAGAAAATAGAGAGTGTATACATATTTGATAATGCATAGACATACATTTGAATTTGTATGTTAGGGTCTAAATGGCAGATGCCTCTGCATCATAAACAGAAGAAACCTCATATATAAAGAGGATTTTGAGCATTTTGTAAAGAAGGGGATACATAAAGGACTTGTGCAAGCACAATGTATTCCTATACTTTGATGACATGCAAGTGGCATATATGATATGCATATAGGGTGTGGGAATCCTACTCTTTTGTAATCTACCAACATTTTTCTAGTTAATGAGAAGACATTTTTGGAACTATTCCTGTGTTTCTTCCCTATGGTGGTAATGTACTTGTGTTTCTTTTTCTTGCATATAGAATATTTTGATGAATCTTATGCCTAATTGATAAATCATTAATTCAGTGGTTGAATAGGATTTGAAATCTATGCATGTAATATGGTGTTTTCATATCCCTGTTCTTCTACTTATTCTCCTTAGAATCTTGCACTTGTAATGTACATGATTGTGTGGAATACTGGTCATCCATTGCTTATTTAATTTGATCTCATTGATATTGTTATATGAAGTGAAAAATTTAGGTGCAGAGGTTGTCTAACTATTTTAAATTTTCTTTTCTTCTAAACCTAAACCCTTTTTTTTCCTTTTTACATAGAATAGTAGTAGGTTTAGTATCTTGTACTCAAAAGAATATCTACCTATCAAAGGTTACTAAGCAATCCAGTTTGATATTACCATAACAGTCCCCTTGAACAAGCAATCACATTGTCCACTCAGCTGCTCCAACATTGTTATGACCCAACATAACATGGATCTTGGGGTAAATGTATTCAAATTCAATAGGGAGGATGACCTTTGTCCCATATACTAATCCATAGGGTGTAAACCCTATTGTTTTCCATGTTGTTTTGTATGCCCAAACTCCTTCTAGTAATCTGGCTACCTAATCTTTTCAGTGTAATGCAATTGTCTTTTTCAATATTATTGGCAACATGTGTTGTCATTGATGTCAACATAGTATACATTGATGCCAACATAAAAAGATGGAAATGTATAGACAGGATTGTATAAAAAAGAGATAGTATGGTCAAGGCAAACTAGTCTGGGAGAAGAGAAAATAGTTTAAGTATGGGGAGATGATTAGTTTTTGGGTTGAGCATGATGTAGAGGTGAACACTCATATCCTTGCATGATTCTTCCATTCACACATACATTAGTTGGGAGTACCGTACTCAAGGATAAGAAGTAGAAAATTGACTAAGGCATTCATAGGGCACATCATAAGGCATAGTCAACTTGAATTGGTTTTACATTTTTCTACAAAGAAAGTCTTGGTCTTGTGATTCTAAGGATAGATTTTGGTATGCTTTGACTTGATATATCCAAGCTTTTAGCTCCTCACATCTTCGGTATGAGAAGTTACAAGGGACAATGTATCAACCATCATCTAAACAGAGTAGAGTAGTAATGAGGAGATAGTGGAATGCTCTGCATTCCTCCTAAAGAGATATGTTTGTCATTCAGTTCTAAAGAATGACTAAGATATACATGAGATAGGTTATAATGAAGCTTCAAATGGTCTGGTGGTTTGCAAAGACAACACTTAAGCAACAAAAGAAATATAGTCTGCTTCAGAGCCTGATTACATAAGTTGAGTTCTGCAAAAGCTGAAATCTGTATAGATATATCACCAGAGCATATGCGGAGGTAGTATATGGTCCAAGGTATATCTTGTATGATTTGCATGCAGATAAGTCTAATTTTCTGGTACTGCTTCAAAGTATCATGGCTCCAAGTAAAGTTTTTAAGTATAACTATCTTCTGGAACCCTGGTTATCCAAGTTATCTTTTGAATTCCTTCAGAAACATCAGATAAAAGTGTGTGGATCTGATAAGTATCATACATTGATGTCCAAGTTCATTCTCAAAAGGTTTCAAGTCTTACATCTCATTGCAACATCATATTTTGAGATGAGAAGTATCATACAAGCTCTAGAATACTTTGTCTTCTATAGAGAGGCATGTTTCTTATCCTGCGGATGTAGAATTTGATGTGATACTGCTTCAGTAAAGCATATGGACATTATTGAGCTCATACATGAATGAATCCTTGGTCTGCATTTAGTTTTTAGCTTCTCCCCAGCTGCATGAAGATGGTTAGTTAGTAGTATAGAACAGGTTGAGCCAACAGGATAAGTATCTGATAAGTGCGGAGGATCATGATTAGTTCCCTCAACTTTGGAAGGTGTGGAAAGATATGTTTAGATCTCCCTTATGAAAGTCAAAGGTCCACAACAAGTTTTTCCTATCATATTGCATGTTTTGAGTCTGACTTGTGAAGAGGTACATGTTTCATCTAAGTGGTGTTTTGATGACAACCTAAGCAATGTTTAGAAGTGATGCGAAGGATATTTATAGAAGATAAATTTCATTTGTAAGAGATGAAGGTGAATATGAAGAAGTAGAGCAGAATGTAAGAAATGAAGTGTGCATAATCAGTTTGAAGATATGTATTGAACAAAAAAGAAGACTGCATTACCAACATAAATCAAATGTGTTCCTTGTAGTAGTCCAAGTACACCTTACTTGTGTAAATCTGATTGCAGTGAGAAAAGCACTTAGGGAGTAGTAGCTTCCTTAGGTTGTAGCCCTAAACCAAAGTTGTAATTGTGGTGAGCATTGAATCAGGGAGTAGTAGTTGCCTCAGGTTGTAGCTCTAAAACAATGTTGTAACACTTTTTTCTGTGAGCATAATTTATTGTGAGCTAATCCTCACCATGGTTTTTCCCTACTTTAGTGTTTTCCACATAAAAACACGGGTGTTATATGTTGACCCTTGAATTAAATGTTTTTCTTTCTATTCTCTAAGTTATATAGCTTTATCTGCAAATGTTTGTTTAAAGTTTTTAAGTGTGTTGATTCAGCCCCCCCTCTCAGCACCCCATTGTGTTCAACAATTGGTATTAGAGCCAAGTACCTTTGAGAAACTTAACCACTAAGGTAGATCCTGTTGGTGCCTGAATTCACTGTCAGTTTTTAAGCATTTTTCATGCAGGCACCTTCCCTAAAATTCAAAAAAAATTTAAGTATTGGGGCCCCTCAGCGTTCTTCAGCATCTGCATCATAGTTCTTGAGGTGGTGGTCTTCATGTTTTCTCCATCGGAATGAGTTTGTATATGTCTTGGCGATCATGATTGGTACCAATGGTGTGTTTTCTTCTATCGCTGTGACATGGGCCATCGAATGGATGGAGGAGTGTTTGCCCGATGGTGTTGGTCTTACCGACGAGGGTTTTGAAGGTTATCGGAGTGATCGGCGTCATCGGCATAGGTTTGAGGTGTTGCTCTGACGGTGTAAGTCACATCGACGGAGGTGGGAAACCGATGTGTTATCGGCATAATGTTTGTCATCGGTAGAGGATGTTTCTACTTGGCCGACGGTTGAGGGTCTCGCTGGCAGAGGATGTGTGTATCGGGGTGATCGGTTGTGTCGGCAGGAGGATTTTCAGTTGAGCCGACAGTGGGAGGTTTGGCCGATGAGGTGTCATCGGCGTGTGTCTCTCCGAAGGTGGTGTGCCATTGGGAGGATTCATGGCATCGGCGAGGGAATTTCATGTTGCTCCGACGATGTGTGTCTGGCCAATGGGAGCGAGGAGTTTGGCCATTGGGTTGACTTCGTGCTTGGTCTCGCCGAGGGAAGTGCTATCGCCATGACTTTGGCTATCGGGCGAGCCGGCGTGGGGTTCACCAATGGAGTGGTGTCTAGCCGATGGTGTCATTGGCTTGGTGTTTGGTATTAGGTGGACTGTGTTTGGTTTTTCCGATGAGATGTTCATCAGCGTATGTGGAATGGCCATCGACAAGATTATTGAGGTCGGTGGGAGCTTTCATTGGTGTGCCGATGGTCTATGTCTTGGCGACAAGGGATTATGAAGTGGTCTTCGGCATGATCTGTGTTGTCGGCAGGAGAATTAGTTGTTGAGCCTATAGTGGAGGTTTCACCGACAAGGGTGTTTTGGTGGCCATTGGGGAGAGTTGGTCTATCGGCCAAGGAAGCTTTTTGGGCTGGCCGATAGACTATGTCTAGCCGACAGAGGCTTCCGGAGGTGTCATCGGTGAGACAATTGAGGTCGGCTAGAGGATTTTTGGATGCTTTGATGGAGGGAGTCACGGCGACGGAAGGTGTGTTTTGTTTGCCATCGGCGAGACCGTTGGGATCGGAAAGAGTTTTTTGGAGCGGGCCGATGGTATAGGTTTGGCCGATGGGCTTTGGGCGAAGGAGCGTGTGTCGAGCACGGCAAAACGCTTGACACTTAGTACGCATTTGACTATGTTTTTAAAGTGATAGAGGGCTCTCTGCGCTGTGCATGTGGGACTAATTCTCCTACATAATTTGAACCTTCAGAAAGCACATTTTGGCGGGAACTCCCCATTTGAACGCAGCGATGGTTTTCTTGGTGGTTGTGGGTGGTTGAGCCATCAATGGCGACAGTGCAAAGATGTGAGCAAATGGTCAAGCAGTCAGGTACCCATTTTATGGCATAGCGATTTCTCCAATGGTGGCACTAGGCTCAAGATCCCCCCTGTCTATCGCATTTAATCTGTGAAGGCCATTTTCAAATGGAAGGAATGTATCTGGCAAATTTTTGACTTCTAGCCATGTAATTAATTGCTGAATGTACACGGTTCTGTATAAATGGTCTGGCTGTGTTACATTTTAGAGGTTGGAGGTTTTTTGGGCTTTCGGCTCTGACTCTGAACATAAGGTGTTCACATTTTGAAAGGCATTTTTTGCTACAGACTCGGTCCTTAGTCTGGTGTACTAATCTATCTTGGATTGTAAATGATGATTTTCTCTGTGATGACCTTCTATGCAGATTGATTTTAAATGAAAAACACCTATGTGTGTATTGTTTCTGATTGTCTCCTGTATGTCATTTGTTTTCCTTTCAAACAAGGTTGTCAAGGACTTCCAAGTTTTTCAGTGTATGCATACTGTGTGTCTGATTTATTGCGTCTGCTCAAGGAGTGGTTAAATAGGCTTTTGATCAGATATAAAGGGAAATAGATTGCATCATAGGATCTGTTAAGCATGATCATTAATGATACTCTTTCTTGGACATGTTGCTGTCAGGCAGTAGCATTATTCTTAGGTCCTCTGGATATGAATTTATGTTGTCATGGGGAGACATTTACAGTCTTAGATATGACTCTACTGCCCAGATAAGGCACTGGTTTGGGAATTTGTCTATTCAATGGGTCTAGGAAAGTCCCATCACTCCAAACACCATTTCAACCCATCTCATCACTTCTACCTGTTAGTTGTAGGATTAGGATTAGGAACCTCTGCATGCTCTCATACCTAACCAGACATTATGTCCAAGAATGTTGCCAACCTTGTGATTTGTTACACAAATCTTGGTCCATACATGAGAGTATTCTGCCTGTTGCCATCAAGTTAAATCCTTCTGTCATTGAGCTAGTCAAGGTTATACTTTTATCAAATAGGGACACTCCCCTTGGTGCGGCAGAACCAGAAGTGAATGGGAGGAGCTCACGCAACCTCCTATATTTAGTTGGCTGAATCTGCCTGTGCATTAGAACTGGCAAACCCTAATGCTGATTCAGAAGCAAAAACCAACAAAATGGCGACTCTGCTGGGGATGTTGATGTAAAGTGATATCCTGCAGTCTCTGGTGAAGTTTTTCTCTGCTGGTGGAATGATCTCAGAAACATATTTGATGAGCTTTCAGCTGCTGTAAATTTTGTCCTCTTTGGAGAGGTCGCAACTCTGCAAAAAATTCAAGTGCACATGAAAAGTTGATGTGTGTGTTGTGATAGAAAATGTGCTATTCAGACTTCAGCATCTGTATAAGAAAGGTACCTTGTTCCTTCCCCTTTATATTTGATATTTTGCTGCATAGGTTAGATGCCAGGGGAGGTTACAGGTCTTAGGAATGCAAGGGATGTCTGAAAATAGAAATTTCATGAATCCAAGTATGAATTATCCCATACTCAGCAGTGAAATGTTGGATAAAAGAATAGAAGAGATAAGAAATAGGTTGATATTCTTAGAGGCTGAGCAGGCCCAGTTAAAAAGTAGTAACCCTGTTGTGTCTGCCAGTCAGAAGGCTAAACCTCTTCTCAGCCCTTTTGATCCTTTGTATGACCAACTGGATTTGTCATGGGTGGATTATAAAGTAGAAACTATGCCTGCTAGGATATACTGTCAGATGCCTAGATTTAGTGGTCACAGTGTATGTGATGGGAATGCACATATCCAAAATTTTCACAATTTTATGGGAAAACATTCATTTAGAGATGAGGATATGCAGATGAGGTTTTTTGTTAGGTCCTTTGATGCAAAAGCAAAAGACTGGTATTTGAGCTTTTCAAAAAGATCCTTTGCCTGTTGGGATGAGCTTATTGACTTTTTCAAAAAAGAATTTGCAAAAGAACCTGCTGATCTTGTTGCAGAATTGATGAGAATCAAAAAACAAGATGAAGAGCCATGTGTTGATTTCAGTCATAGATTTGTAGTAGCCCTTTCATAGATCCCAGAAGTCTTCAGACCTGATATTTCAGCCTGTGTAGACATATTCTTTGAGGCTTTTGAGGAGGGCTCTAGTGCATTACTGAGGGATTTCAAGGTGACAAGTATGCAGATGGCATACAAGTTCGTAGAAAAAATAGAAAAAATTAGAAATGTGCACCTGCTGAAATCCCTGTCCCCTGGCCTTGGTGTGAAAAATAGTTGTGAAGCTGCAAATGACCAAATAATCAAAGCATCATGTACCGATAAAAATGAAAATGAAAGCATAGAGGTTGAGACTATTGTATCTAAACATAATGCTAACAATACAGTTCAACTGGATTGTTCACCAATTGAGGATGCCAATGAAGGAACTAATGAAGACTCCCATTGCAATGATGAGGCAGCTGGCCATGAAAACAACAACGAGGTTGTGGACAGTAATGAACAACTTTTGGAATGGACCTGTGGAGACAATTGTGAGTATTGTACTCAAGACAAAGAAGGTATAAGCAAACAGAAAAATAGTCCCATGTGTGACCCATTGCCTACCTTTCAAACACATGGAGATCATGAAGAGTAGTCAGAAATTGAAATAAGTGCTAGTGCAGAGCATGATTGTTTTTCATTCGATGGCTGTTTTGCTTATGACACACAGGCTGATACTCCTCCACAGAGTGAATCCATTGGTGATGAAAATGCGTGCTCTGCTGCCCATGAACCAATGGCATACTACGATGAAACTAATGCACCTGGGTCACCCATTTATGACACATGTGATGATGAGGATATGTTTGAGTATGGTGAGGATCTAGACATTGTTTTTGACTTGGATTCTATTTTTCATCCTGATGAAAGAGGAAACAACATACATTAGGTTAGTGACTATAAAAATGTGCTTGATTTGAAAAAGATGCCAGAGCCTGATCTTTTCCAGTTTGGTGCTGCTATTGGTTGTGTACATGATGTGCACAATTGTGAATTTGAAAGCTTTTCTTTTGAGAAGCCAGCATATGAAATGAGCTCTGATCTTCCTAGCTGCATGGTGGACTTTGAGTGTTTTCAGTTTTTAGTCCAGCTAGGAGATCATTTTGCAATGCATAATGTTGATACAGATGATAACATGTGTTATATTCCATTTGAGTATGCATTGCTTGATACATTCTGCATCCATTTGTTGCCTGATGCTGAGGGTTGTTTGCATAAGGTTGACAGTGACAAAATAAATCAGAAGGTTGAATGTGCAGATGACCAGGTTTGTTTATGGTTAGATCATGGCAGTACTCTCAGGCTTGACCCAGTGTATGCAGATGAGAACAAGGTGTTTGACAAGGGGAAGTATTGGTTTTCCCTTTCTTGGTGGCCTTAGGCCATCAAGAGTGTTTGGTGATGCAGATCATTGTAACTTCATGACTTTGTGCCCAATGGATAGGGGACTGGTCTGCATCCCAGAGTTTTGTGGTACTTACCATGCCTGCAAGAGGCATGCATCCTCAGATAGAGCCACTGTTGATGCCTGAATTCACTGTCATTTTTTAAGCATTTTTCATGCAGGCACCTTCCCTAAAATCCAAAAAAAAATTAAGTATTGGGGCCCCTCAGCATTCTTCAGCATCTGCATCATAGTTCTTGAGGTGGTGGTCTTCATGTTTTCTCCATCGGAATGAGTTTGTATATGTCTTGGCGATCATGATTGGTACCAATGGTGTGTTTTCTTCTATCGCTATGACATGGGCCATCGAATGGACGGAGGAGTGTTTGCCCGATGGTGTTGGTCTTACCGACGAGGGTTTTGAAGGTTATCGGAGTGATCGGCGTCATCGGCATAGGTTTAAGGTGTTGCTCCAACGGTGTAAGTCACACCGACGGAGGTGGGAAACCGATGTGTTATAGGCGTAATGTTTGTCATCGACAGAGGATGTTTTTGCTTGGCTGACAGTTGAGGGTCTCGCTGGCAGAGGATGTGTGTATTGGGGTGATCGGTTGTGTCGGCAGGAGGATTTTCGGTTGAGCTGACAGTGGGAGGTTTGGCCGATGAGGTGTCATTGGTGTGTGTCTCGCTGAAGGTGGTGTGCCATCGGGAGGATTCATGGCATCGGCGAGGGAATTTCATGTTGCTCCGATGATGGGAGCGAGGAGTTTGGCCATTGGGTTGACTTCGTGCTTGGTCTCACCGAGGGAAGTGCTATCGCCATGACTTTGGCTATTAGGCGAGCCGGCGTGGGGTTCACCGATGGAGTGGTGTCTGGCCGATGGTGTCATTGGCTTGGTGTTTGGTATCGGGTGGATTGTGTTTGGTTTTGCCGATGAGATGTTCATCGGCGTATGTGGAATGGCCATCGGCGAGATTATTGAGGTCGGTGGGAGCTTTCATTGGTGTGCCGATGGTCTATGTCTTGGTGACAAGGGATTATGAAGTGGTCTTCGGCATGATCTGTGTTGTCAGCAGGAGAATTAGTTGTTGAGCCGATAGTGGAGGTTTTGCCGACGAGGGTGTTTTGGTGGCCATTGGGGAGAGTTGGTCTATCGGCCAAGGAAGCTTTTGGGCTGGCCGATAGACTATGTCTGGCCGACAGAGGCTTGCGGAGGTGTCATCGGTGAGACGATTGAGGTCGGCAGAGGATTTTTGGATGCTCCGATGGAGGGAGTCACGGCGACGGAAGGTGTGTTTTGTTTGCCATCGGCGAGACCATTGGGATCGGAAGGAGTTTTTTGGAGTGGGCCGATGGTATAGGTTTGGCCGATGGGCTCTAGGCGAAGGAGCGTGTGTCGAGCGCGGCAAAACGCTCGACACTTAGTACGCATGTGACTGTTTTTAAAGTGATAGAGGGCTCTCTGCGCTGTGCATGTGGGACTAATTCTCCTACATAATTTGAACTTGCAGAAAGCGCATTTTGGTGAGAACTCCCCATTTGAATGCAGCGATGGTTTTCTTGGTGGTTGTGGGTGGTTGAGCCATCAATGGCGACAGTGCAGAGATGTGAGCAAACGGTCAAGCAGTCAGGTACCCATTTTATGGCATAGCGATTTCTCCTATGGTGGCACTGGGCTCGAGATCCCCCCTGTCTGTCGCATTTAATCTGTGAAGGCCATTTTCAAATGGAAGGAATGTTTAATCATGAAATCAGTGGGTTCATGCCAAAAACAAACAAAAGGAGATACATAAACTCACAGGTAAGCTGTACAGAGCAACCAGATCAGCTTGTTATGCATTACAGAGCCAAAATCATCAACTTTCAACAACCCTTCAAACGAGCAACACAACCTGCTTATAACAGCCAGGTAGGTGCTCAGCAATTAATTACAATGTTGACCAAAATTTTGCCAGATACACAGTATCATGAAAATGGCGCTCAAACACAACCAGATTGGCGCCCAAACTTGAATGCAGCAGGTAGGGGAGGAGACAGGAAGATTTCTCGAGCCCTGCGCTCCTGCCCGCTGATTGACACCTCCAGTCGGGTACAAGATCGACCCACGCCATCGCCCACACCTCTACAACAATCGCCATTAATGGCGCACCAACCCGCGGCCTAGGGAAAATCATCATACAGACCATCGCAAGCTTTTCCCGCCGAGACTCATCATCATGATATTTGAAAATGCAGGATAACAATATCCCACATGCACCCCGTGATGACCTCAATAACACCTTATATACTAGGTCATGAGCATATATCATGTCGGTGCTTTTGCTCCTGACGACACTAGTATAGACTTCATCATCATCATCTTCCAGCAGCATGATATCCTGTTGTTCGAAAAATCACCCTGACGTCATCATGATAGTTGAAATATAACCTTCATGATAATCGGCACAACCTGATCCTTCGGAGGAACATCCTCCTGCTGAGCTTATAACAAAAGTCTGGCCGATGAACATCCTGATGACGTCATCATCATATCCTGCTGACGTCATCATCATATCCGCCTACTGCGCACCTCCTCACATCCGGATGACGTCATCATCATGTTTGCAAATATCAGGAGGTCTCTTCAAGATGATCAGTTGTTAGAAATATGACCCCCGCGGACCTTGATGACGTCATCATCATATTAACATCATCATGATATTCGGAAGACAACCGGATATTTGGAAATATCCTCCTGACGTTCGAACATCAGGTTGCACTGTAGCTCCTCTGTAAGATCGGGGCGAAAACTGAACATGATGATGCTGCTTGAAAAGATCACCCTCAATAGATAACATGCGAAACCAGCAGGCGGATATCTCCTTGATATCAACATCATCATGATGTTCGAACAAACATATATCCGGGTGATATGAAAATATCACCCCCTCCTTCGCGAATATCATGATGCAGATAGGCAGAAAGAAAAATATCACCCTGATATACGGATGACGTCAGCATCATCAGGATGAGAAACAAAGAACAAGAAGTGATACAACATCATCAGGATGATATTGACTAAGATCATCCTGACGTTCCAAAATATGATGACCCTAGTGAATATCGGGTCGCAATTACAACTCTTCAACAACATCATCAGGATGATGTTAACCAAGATCACCCGATGATAAAAATATCACCCCGGCGAAATATCATGAAGGCAGAAAATATGATGACCTCCGCAAGCAGCAGGATGATAACTGGAAATATGATGATGATGAACACGACCCTTAGGAAAAAACAAGTTAGGTCGAGCAATTCAAAGAATAAGCAACATCATCATCATGCTCGCGCAAGGTGATAAATGGAAGATCACCGGAGACTTTGAAACATCACCCTCGCAAGCAGATGAGGGCGCACTGTAGCTCGGCAGCATCATCATGATAAAAACCAAACATCACCCGATGACTGAATATGATGATGATGACGATGAAAAACCCAGTCGACGAAGAACATGATGATGCAGACCATCGAAGACAAGATGATGATGATGACCTCCTCCTCAGGAAAATATGATGCTGCAGTTGAAAAATGCTGAGGAGGTCCAACACTTAGAAAAAATGGGCAAGAAGATAAAGGCTTCAAATGAAGAAACCTCCTGATCATGACAAATCAACCCCTGGTCAAAATGAGTGTCAACAGGCTGAATCTGCCTGTGCATTAGAACTGGCAAACCCTAATGCTGATTCAGAAGCAAAAACCAACAGATCCCACACTTGATCACATGGAATATGAGGTGATAGACAATGATATATTTGTACTTGAACCAGATCTATAAGGAATGGAATCTAAAGGTTGGGACTTTGAATCTAATGAAAGTGAAGTAGACCTTGAAGGATAACTCAAATCAGCTCTTAATAATCTGGAGGAAGCAAAAGAATTAAACTTGGAATATGAAGATATGTTTGAAAAGGCAAAAGAAATAACTGACAAATTAAAGGCAAAGGCCAAAGAATCAAAGGAAGAAATGAGCAAACTAAAAACTCTAATAGAAGGAGATAAAGGAGATGATAAGCTCAAAGAGGAAAAAAAAATGATCTCAAACTTGAAGGTCATGGTTGAAGAAGAATAGAGGATTAAAGATTTTTTAAACATCAAACTCAATGAGGAATCAACTAAATGTTCAAAACTTGAGGAAGAAATTGTCACTCTAAGGAAAGAACTGGAAAAGGCAAAAGAGTAGATTGACAAAGGACTAAAACTAGAAGGAGGAACTACGATCCTTGATGAAATAATAAGTTCTCAAAAGCCAACAAAAGAAAAAATAGGTCTTGGTTTTCAAAATGGAAAAAGTCCTATGATTCGTGTCTCTGCAAACTTATATGATAACTTTCATTCAAGAGGAAAGTTTGAAACTAAGAAGGAAGACACCTACACTAAAGATCCTAGGAGAAAAACTTATAGAGTAACAATAGAAGATGACTTCATTCCTGTCCAAAGACAAAGGAATAATGAGAAGAAGAATTTCAAAAATCCTAAAAGGCAACCAGCTCACATCAGGCATTTTCAAGGTTTTAATGACAATTGTTTTACTTGCAATAAGTTTGGTCACAAAGCTACAAATTATAGAAGTAAGAACTCTATTAGGTGTTATGTATGCAATAAAGTGGGACATAGGGCTAGTGAGTGCAGAAGTAAAATGCAAAGGTATAACAGGGATAATGCTCAATCCTTTTATGGATATTGTTATACTTGTAATAAGTTTGGCCACAAAGTAGCTAACTGCAGATCAAAGGCAAGAAGAAATGGAAATGCTCAACAAACAAAGTGCACCTATCATGAATGCAATCAAACAAGGCACACTAGAAAGAATGTGAGGCATGTTTCCCAAAAGAAAGTTAACATTGCTCAACAAAGGATGGAAATGAACAAAGTATGGAAGAAGAAGGAAATATGTGATATTTCTAGACCTCTGCCTAGTGCAGGTGGATCCTCCAATAATTAAAAAGAAAAGTACTAGGTCAGGGTGAGTTACAATAGTAAAATTTTCAAACCCCTAAACATGCAAGATGTTGAGTTCTCAACACATTGATTATTGTTGACATGAGAATGATAAGATAAGGAATTAAAGGAGTTTGATGAAAATTTTGGACAAAAATCTTTAAATGTGGTAGTTTGCAAAAGACTTTTAGGGTTTACTATGATATGGGATTCTGCCAAGAGGTTATATGAACTTAGGAAGAATTGTTTCTGTAAACTCTCCATCTCCCCTCCTTGATGTTAAAAGCATCCAACATATAGATGGACTTGACAAAAATATTGGAGCAGTTAATTGATTTGTGGAGGATTGCTAAAGGATTATAAGGTTCTGCATATGAAAAAGGTAAATTAGGTTAATACAGAGGATGCAATTAATGTGGAGTAGAATTGTTTGGTGAAATTCCTATATAGGCAATGCCTAATCATTTTTTATCACATTTGATCGAAGAAAAAGATTTAAATAGCTAAAGGAGAACTAAAGGCACTTAGCAAAACAATTAAGCAACCCAGTTACTACATATCCAAGTATTTTTTTAATTTCTCTGGTTAAAACCCTATCTCCTGAAGATATTTCAATGGAAACACTGGTTGTGATAGATATAGTTGAAAGGCCAAGGCTGAAATTCAAGAAACATCCTTTAAATCAATTATAACTGATGAAGCCAGGGCATTCTCACATGTTCCTATAAATGTTTTGCATATGAAGGACGTTCAAATCTATATTCACTCACCGATTAATTAGTTTGATCATCTCAAACTTGAACAATTCAAAAATAAACATTTGTTGGGAGATAATTTTTAGTTAAAACTAGAATTTGAAAACATCACTACCAAAAACCTAGACATCTGGAAGGATTTTCCAAACTTCTGGTATGAAGATGCTTGGGTAAGAGTTTCCCTAAGTTGAATTCATGAAGACATCTTCTACTTAGACCACCCTCATATAATCACTAAGGATGCAATAAAGGTGGTGATTGGTTTATGCTCCGCTGGACCAATGCCTATTCTGAAGTCTATAAAGAATGAAGTAGTGAGGCTCATCGGAGCTAAATTTTATAAGAGAACTTTGATAGTAGATGATATTGAAGACTTGGGGGTCCAATATGTAACCATTGGCATTGCATATAAAATTTACTTTACAAACAAGGATAACTCTGCCTCTGTAGCATCAATCCACATAGCATATCAGATGGTTAAAGAGGGAAAAGATTTTGATCTCTGTGAGCTCCTGTGATAACAGCTAGTAGACAATCTAAAAAGGACAAGAGAAACCAAATACAGGTCTGATATGGCTCCTTAATCATATGTCTTATGTTTTACTTTTTGAATGAATTGTCTTTCAATGAAAGGAGTGGTTTGGAATTCAAATACCCCTGTTGCCCATCAAATTAAGAATTACATGAGAGGTTTTGTTGATAATAAACATTGTGATACCTTATTTTGGGGGTTTTTCAAGACTTTCTAGAGTGATATGCAATCCAGAGATAGGATACCTGCCAAAGTTGTAGAGAAATATAAAAATGATATCACCTTCATGGTAGATAAAGACAATTTTTATATGGAGGCTATTGAGCGAAGGGCATTTTGGATCACAACTTTACCCTATGAGGTTTTAGAGTTTGATTTGGTAGGGTATGCTAACATACTTCTCAGCAAGCCAAAAGTTCTCTCTACTAAAAGATTTGGCACATATGATGAGATCATGCACAAAAATCTCAAAAAGGATGTAAAGGAAATAGAAGAGACAAAATCGAAAGCTGAGCAAATGAAAACAAACTTAGAGGAGATACTTAGGTCTCCTAAAGTTTCCTTAGGAGGAGCACAAACACGTCCTTCCACACAACTGCCAAAAAGAACAAGCAGATCAACATCTGTTGCAGCCACTTCCTCTATTACCTCTGGATCATCACTACCTGCCAAAAGAAATGGTTCTAAGATCCTAGCACAAACTGCTGAAAAGAAGAAGCCTAGGCAAAAGAGTAAGGGAAAAAGAGAAAAAGTCAAAGATGTTGAAGAAGAGGAAGAAGTTAAAGTTGAAGAAAAGATAAATCTAGTAAATGTTGAAAATGATGAAGAAGATGAAGAGGAAATGAAGAAAGCATCTTTATTGAAGAAAAGAACAAGAAAAGAAGGTGAGATCTCAAAAGAGAAGGACAAAGGAAAAGAAAAAAGAGTTAAGAAACCTAATTATATTCTCCTACAATTGGAAGCAACTATAAATACAATTATAGAGGGTGCCCTAAAAGAGGTTGCAAGAATGTATGATGAAAGACCTGTCGATGATAAATTCACTCTTGAAGAAGTAGTAGTTAGATACATGGGAGCCCACAATCTAGCATTAATTGAAATTATAGACCAACTCCCCAAAAGCCTAGCTGATATCCTTACCAAAAGAAGGGATGATACATTAAGTAAAGAAGCTAAAATAAAAAGGAGTGCAATTGAAAGAACTTGTCCTATCTCCAAGGAATATAAAGTAAGGGTTTCTAAAATCCTAAAAAAATAATTTCGAACTAAAAGAAGACTAAACACTTTGATGTCAAGGAATGAGGAGGAGATAATGAAATTAGAAAAGGAAACATTGAAGAAAACTATTGAAGTTCTCAAGGAGATGAAGATTGAGATGGGAATTATTGAAGAAATGTATGAGGAAAGTGAGGAAGGCATTGATATGCCTAAAAAGAATAAGGAAATTGCCACTCCTGAGGATAAGGGAACATCAACTACAAAAGGCCAAGGAAAGACAAGTCTACCTCCTCTAGATACACCTACAGAGAAAAGTCTTATTCCTTCAGAAACTATGGAGGCACAAAACATTGAGGGTCAAAACAGTGTTGTATCTCCTTCGAACAATACATGAAGTGTGGAAATAAGAAGAGAAGTTACCCCTAAGGAGAGTCAAGAAGAGAAAGATAAGAATGTTGAGGAAAACAAGAATGAAGAGAATAAAGAAAAAGATGGAGAGGAGGAGCAATTAGAAGGGATAGATGACATAGGTCAAAGTGCATCTAAGATAGATTCCCTTCATGACCTACTAAATCTACAAATACAATTTCAACCAGTCATCACTCGTCAACTACTGCAGGTTCCAACTAATGAGGGACAGATAGATCTGACAAGTATCTCTCCTCTACACAAAATTTAACTTGGTGAATTACTACATGCCTCTGTAAGAAAAGATTTTTCACAAGAAAACTTGAAGAAATCTAGTGCTATAGAGGATCCACTAAAAATGATACAAGAAGGTTATCGGAGGTAACCATTGACCCAACTCTGCCTGCTGAGCAAAATCTCAAGTTAGTAGTGGACTCTTTCAAAGATCACTCTTCCCACCTAAAACAAAAAGAAGAACAAGAGGCTAAAAGAAGAATAACTGACAAGAAAATGGTTGAAATGATGGAAAAAGGTGCCAATGTACATAATAAGCTTAAAGAGAATTTGAAGAAATTCAAAATCTAAATTGATGAAGCCACAACCTTATATCTATTTTGTCTAAAATGGCCTACTTCAACAAAGAATATCAAGGCACATATTAACTCTATTGAGTCATAAATCTCTAAGATAGCTGAAGTATATGATTTGTCTAAGGACAAGCTGGGTGCAACAAGGGCACAAGTGGAAAACCTACATACATAGTTGTCTCAACTACAGGACCAAAGAGAAAACTTAAAGAAGCAATTTGATCAGTTGAGAGATGTAGTAAATTTGAGACTTGATTCAATGTCTAGTCTATTAGGGGAAGCAAAAAAATTAGATCAAAAGATGAAGACCCCAAGCAGCTTAGAAGAAGATAAAGAAATGTGCATGGAGTGTGAATGCCAAAACTACATGCTTAACTTTGAATGTACCATATGGACCACAACTATTCAACAAATCAAGGTAATCTACAAAGCCATCATACCATCCAAATGTGTTTTTAGGTAAAAATAATTTTGATGTATATAGTATTGCTAAGGTATTGAGTAGATTGGCAGTACCATTTTGGTTTTCAAGGGTACAATTTTATAACTAAATAACACAGTCAGGGGGAGTACAACTTAGATACCTTTTTGTAAGGGGGAGTACAGATAGTTTTTGGATTGATACAAAGGTTATCAATCCCTTTTTCCTTGATGTCAAAGGGGGAGAGAAACATATGTCTAAGGGGGAGTATATGTTGCCATCAATGACAAAGGGGGGTATTGTTGGCAACATGTATTGTCATTGATGTCAACATAGTATACGTTGATGTCAACATAACAAGATGGAAATGTATAGATAGGCTTGTACAAAGAAAGAGATAGTATGGTCAAGGAAAACTAGTCTGGGAGAAGAGAAAATAGTCTAAGTATGGGGAGATGATTAGTTTTGGGGTTGAGCATGATGCAAAGGTGAACATTTTGAATGTCAGGAACACTAAGAGGGGGAGTGAACCAGTGTTCCATAAAACCATTTATACACTTTCACTTTTAACTATTTTCCAGATTTAATTAAACAAAAGCACAATATGCAAATGAATGGAAACCACAAAGACATAACATGTGAACACCAGGATTTTTACGTGGAAAACCCCAATGTGGGGAAAAACTACGGAGGGTGTTAGCTCTCAAGAAAATTTTTATCATAGTAATACTAAAATACAAAAGGCTCACTGCCCAAAGCTCACTGCTCAATACATAGGCTCACTTCCTTGTGAAAGAGAGAATAAAAGAAGAGGGTGGCTCACTTCTAGGATGACTGTGTAGATTGTGTCTCTCCATGCATGATTATAGTCTCATTGAAGCACAAAATTTTGATTCAAAGCTCTTGATTACTGATTGCCCTGTTTCATTGCTGACTTCTTATTTCAAGGATGCGATCTCTCTTCTTCTACTTTTGATCACCTTATCTTCACATATTTCACATACACATCCATCAGGTCATACTTCAGTATTAGCCCAAAACTGAAATCCATCCATTATATATATCCACCATGAGATTTTTCACTTACTTGGGTCAGCAAGACAAACTAAAAATGTGAGGGCAAGATGTTATCCTTTGTCAGCCTGATCATGTGTACTAATTTCAATGCGGGCTCAAGTGATCATGTACATAACTTCATATAGGTCGGATCTAACCATGCAATCACTTAATAGATCATTCAAACACTATTTCTTCTCTGCACAAAGATTTACCATACCAGTCAACTTGTTCCTTAAGAGCATGCTTAACAGGTTCATCTGTTGCTTCAAAACTTGCATTATGAACCAATAGGACCTCACAAATCATAGCCAATGCTTGTTACTAACCTCCTAGCATACCTTCTAAACTGTGGAGCAAAATACTTATACATGTCAAAGTGCAGATCATGAAACTGCTGCTTTGTCACAAAGAAATACTGTTGAACTGTAACCCGATATTGGACAGCTTGTAGAATGTGATGTACTAAACTTTGGAGGTTGTAATTCTAGATTTAGGTATTTATGATGTATCCCTTTCTTGCCTCAGAACCATAGAGAAAATTATGTATTTGCATAGGAATGTGAAGTATTATACTGTGCCTTGTTCACTGTCTCTGACATACCTCTATTTGTCCAGACTTAGTCATTTTCTCCCCATGACTTCCGCAGGAAGTCATGACTTGATCACTGGTCTAAATCATCATAATATGGTCATAAGTCATTGTACATAATCTTCTTTTGAGGGTCTTTTACTGCAGAGGCATACTGGTTCATTTTTTGTCCCTTACTCTGTATACTATCCATACTTAGCCATTTTTGCCTTCCAGACTTGTGCCTTGTTCCCAATCACAAATGAACTTCTAAAGATATGCCTTCCTATCATGTTGATGTGTTCTCCTTATCTTGTTGCCATCAATGACAACACTTATCTTGTCTTCATAGCAGTGTCTCTTGCCAACAATCTCCCCCTTTGGCATTGATGGCAACACTTAGTGAAAAATGCTTTATTATCAAAACTGCTCCCCCTTACTATATACACTTCTATATTTATTCTCCCCTTGAGATGTTTATCCATTTTTCACTGATCTTCTTCTCCCCCTTTGACATCAATGGAAAAGGGTGTGTTCTAGAACCAAAAACTTGTCAAGACTTCAAAAATTTTATGTACTCTACTACATATTTATAAGTACAGTCTTCTACTTTATTTTGCATATGTTGAAGAATGTCACTAAATATGTTCTTCATTTGAGCTATCTCAACATCCCAGCTCTTTTTAGCACCATCCAAACTTTGTATATGTCCGTTGAGTAGAAAAACTAGAGTTTCTACCTTTTGCAGATTTGATGGTGTGGCAGTTTATGCAGCAAGCTGTGCTTTAGCTACAAGCTTAGTCATTGAATCTAGTTTGGGACTGATCAATCTTCTCAATTGTCCCATTCTACTCTTTATTTGATACCTTTGATTTATTAGACCATTCAATTCATTGTGAATATTGATGACTTGATCTTCTTTGTTACTGATTGATTCATTTACCGGATCAAAAGATTTAGAGATGTTCAACAGTTTTTCTTCCAAGACCTTCATTTTTTCTTCTATCTTCTTTGTAACTTCCGGCCGTGATAGATAAAATTTGTATATATCACCGGCTTCTACAATAGTACTTTGAATACTCTGTATCCTATTATCGAACTGAACCTTATCATGAGAAATCAACTTTGTTAACTCATCTAACCTTTTCTCATTAAACTCTTGTCTAACTTTTGTTTAAGTAGATATTTTAAGGGATTTGAAGTGTGTACTTATAGAGTGTTTGAGTCCCTTGAGTTGACATGAAGTAGACAGAGAGGTATCTTTCCGGTATGTTGGTACTAGCTTCTCCAAAATGTTGGATGCTTTGTTGATGAGTTCATTGTCCTTAATGTGGGACTTCAATATCTCTTTTCTTGCTTTGGGTTGAGAAACTGAAGCCAATTTGAGCATCTAAATAGGAGAGATTGTATCTAGGTTTATTGGATGTTGGATTGACTCAGGCTCTTCTAGAACTAGTTCCTCATTTTCCAAGAATTCTTTTACTGTAATTGCAGTGTCTCTTGCTGCACCTGAGACCTCATTTTTCTGTTCCTGCTTCAGAGGATCAATGTCCATGGCCTTGTTCATGTCCTCCTTCTGTTCATCCTCTGTCAAATCCTTTTCAATCTGAAGTGCTGGAGAGGAACTGGTTTGTGCAGTTGGTATTTCTTCTTTTGCAATCTTCTTTCCAATAGTATTGTCCATTGTTTGATGTTCCAGAGAGGCAAGAGTTTCCTTTTCTTTAGCTATTTGGTCAACTTTATCTATCTCCTTTTCAATGTTGACTTCCAGAATAGATGTATCAACACCAACATTATTGTCTTCATTGTCATATGTGGTGGGAAGACTGTATTTATTTAGAGCTTCCAAAACAATTTCCTCTATTTCTTTTACCACTTTGTCAATCTCACCCATCTTTAATGAATTCATCCTCATTTTGGTTCTAAACTTTTCTTTGGTTTCCTTAGAAATCAAGTCTTCTTCTTTTGAAGTAATTTCCAGACATAATCTTTTTAGTACATGTTGCCTTAGCTCAATATCTTTTGCCCTGGTAGTCTCTTTTCTGATAGTCAAAATGCTGGCTAGACTTTCAGGGAGATCAGAGATGATCTCAATAAGGACTCTATTGTATATGTTTAGGTATTCCACTATGGCATCTTTAAGGACTCTCTTATCAACATCATTGTATTCATCATAAAATTCAATCATGGGCTTCAGATTCCCTCCTATAGTGGCTAATTTCAATATATCGTTAATTTAAATTGAGCCTTTTCAATGTAAGGCTCCTCTACCTTTTGTCTTTTGCTAGCTTTCTCACTTTTGGAGGGCTTTTCTCTGGTGCTTTCGGAGGCCTTGATGCCCTCTTCCTTCATCCTTTTCACCTCTTCTTCAGACTCAATTTCTTCATCATTTACTCCCACACTAACATACAATCTTCTTCCCTTCATCTTCTTCCTCTTTGCTTCTTTATCAGTGGATTTTCTTGGTGGTTGTTCCACACTTATTGATTCTGTGGGTCCAGAGGAAGTTGCAGTGCTTCTTTTGGTTTTCTGAGTTCTTTTGGGTTTTTCTTGTTTCTTTTAGGACTCTTCTAGATCCTTAACTTGTTCCTTTCCTTGTTTTTCCTTCTCTGCTACTTTTCTCCTTGATTCTTTCAATTGTTCTCTAGTGATGCCATACTTTGCAACAATCTCTTCCACTTCTTTTCTAACTTTTCTAGTTATTTTAGGTTTTTTGAATTCAACATGCAATTTTACAGTTATCTCTTCAAATGTCCCAAATCTTTCTTCCTTAGGGTCTCGGGGTTTGCTAAGTAGATGTTGAGCATAATTTTTTAATATTAAGCCATCTACTTCATAGCCCATAGGCATTACCCATACAGTTCTAGGCTCCATAGCTTCCATCAAACATTGATCCTTGGTGACCATAAAGCAAATGGTATCTTTGTATTTTTCTACAATTTTATTTGGGATTCTCTCCCTTGAATGCATCCTACTCTGGAAGTTTTTTAAAATACCCCCATAGTGTTTCCTTTTTCTCATCAGAACTTCCAATTCTATTCAAGTGATTTCTAATTTGGGCAACAACTGGTCTACTACTTGACCAGAATAGGTTGTTCATGTTGGGCAATTCATTCAAGAAATAGAAGAATAAACAGATGATCAACGTACCATACACGAATGGATAGATCTTGATTTCCTTTATCTTCTTCAAATTCTCCATCAATTGAATCCGTAGTAGTTCACACAGGTCATAATCAACATTCTCTTTAATCATCTGATAGGCGGTGTAAATTGTAGTGTCGAAGACAGAGTTCTCCTGATTTGTGAAATAGACCTTGTAACCTATCACCATGGAAGTGAACCTTACCACATGATCTATGATATCATTGATTGTCAGTAACCTTTTGTCAAATTGTGCTCTAGTGACCTCTGTAACTATTTGGGTCTTCACTGCTTTTAACATGGGCATGCTTCCGGTATCATTTAACCCTGTTACCACCCTAATTGCTTCTTTTGTAATTTTGAAGGGTTGTCCCAACCACATGAATTCATCATGGATTCAGCTTAGTACATACCTTACCCATTCATCCTCTGCAAACATAGGGAAATCCACATATTGAATGAATTTCTTTTCCTTTAGGGCTTTGTAATCTTCCTTGAGATCATACTGGTCGTCACTTAGATGCTGGAGATACAAATTTGACAAAAAAATGTTGTTGTGCTCATCTAGGGAAACATGAATATATTCCCTAACATCCTCAACATATAGAACTCCATGAGGAATGTCAGAAAACGCACCCATCAGATCCACTTCTGTTGCTTTAAATGGGTGTTTCTTAAATTTAGGCCAAGGACACTTAGAAATATCAACCACTTGCGGAGTTGCCATTTCAGAATTTTAACCAGATTCTCTAATGGGGTTTTAATGAAAATACCTTGTTCCATTGAGTCAGGGTTTCCTTTCTCCTTAATACTTCGAACGCTTCAAATCTTGGTTGTTGTTGCTTAAATTTTGCTTCAATCTCTCTGAATACCTAATAGCTTCGAGTGAAAAGTGATTTTGAGACTAAACTAGTTCCCTTTTATCCTCCACATGACTTAACCTAATCGCCATTAATGCTTGTTCCAAAAAGTTGTTTGTCCCCCTTTTGATAGATACAGTCAATTGAAATTGCTCCGCAATGTTCCGCATTAGCTTATTCTCTTCCAATTTTTCTTTCACAGGATTTGTCTTGTCGGATTCCACCATATATCTCCATGCTGGATTCCAGCACCAACTTTCTAGCTGGGGGATTTAGATTTTTAACACTGCTCCCCCTGAGCTAGAGCTCTCAATTTACTTCCCAGAGGAAGTATATGCACCAGAGACTGGTGTGGATCCATTCCTGACTTCATTAGTATCTTTCCTGATCCAAATCTTGCTCATCTCATTCTTGGTTTCTATCGGATCAACCTTTTTCTTGCCCTTGACATCTCTCTGCTCTATTTTCCCCTTCTCTATAGGACATTCTCTTGTTACATTTATGCTTCTGCAGAATTTGGCAAAGTATCCGGGCTTGTTGCAATTGAAACAAACAACATTTCTATGACTTTGATTTCTTCTGTAATTGGGAGTTGGTCTTGATTTGCACTGATTATCCATATGCCCAAATCTATTGCATGCAAAACACTTTCCATTGAAGAATTGGATGTTCCTTGGATTACTTGGATTATTTCTTGACACACTTCTACACTCATTTACTTTATGACCAACTTTGTTGTAATTGAAACATTTACCAGAGAAAGATGGAACATTTTGATTTATTCTACTTCTATGCTGAGTAGCCCTATGACCATACTTATTACATTTGAAACAATAACAATTGAAAGATGGGTACCTTTGTGCATTTGGTTGTCTAACCAGAGGTCCTTTAGGTCTTCTTCTTTGATTCCTTACCAAATGGTCTCTACCTCTTCCTTCTTTAGATCTGACTTGCCCTAAATTTGAACTTTCTCCCTTTTCAAATCCCAAGCCTTGTTATTATCTGGATACTTTTGACTGGCCAGCAACTCATCAAGTTTTGCAGAGATTATTTTGAATTTTTCTATGTAGCTATTTGCTGCTTCTAGATCAAATTTCAAGAGCAGAACTTCTTTCCCTAGTTTTTCACATTCCTCTGACTTGTGCTTTACAACTTGATTCAAATATTCCTCATTCTTGGTTTTTTCTTCAATCATCCTGAGAAGACTCTCTGTGGATTCACTTGCTTGTTTAGTTTCTCACATAATTCTTTACTTCTTTCCTGAGATTTACTGATCTGCTCTTTTAATTTCAGAATGCAATCATCAGCTTCTTTGATACTCTCCTCTAAACCCTTTGATATCAGCCTTGGAGTTGTCAAGATCTTCTAGAGCTACTTCAAATTGTTCATTATTGACATATATTTGATTGCCAATCTAATGCTGCCAAGAGGATCTACTTCAGGATAAGTGAGATACCTTTGTGCTGCCATGGGTGAACCTTCCCAGACCTTCCTCAAGTTGTTAGGCTTCTTCCAAGGAATCTTTCTCTAATACCAATTGTTGAATGTTAGGAACACTGAGAGGGGGGGTGAATCCGTGTTCCATAAAACCATTTATACACTTTCACTTTTAATCATTTTCCAAATTTAATTAAACAAAAGCATTATATGCAAATGAATGGAAACCACAAAGACGTAATATATGGACACCAGGATTTTTACATGGAAAACCCCAAGGTGGGGAAAAACCACAGAGAGTGTTAGCTCTCAGGAAATTTTTATTATAGCAATACCAAAATACAAAAGGCTCATTGCCCAGAGCTCACTGCTCAATACATAGGCTCATTGTCTTGTGAAAGAGAGAAGAAAAGAAGTGGGTGACTCACTGCCAGGATGACTATGTAGATTGCATCTCTCCATGCATGATTATAGTCTCATTGAAGAGCAGAATTTTGATTCAAAGCTCTTGATTATTGATTGCCCTATTTAGTTGTTGACTTCTTGCTTCAAGGATAAAATCTCTCTTCTTCTAATTTTGATTACCTTATCTTCACATATTTTGCATACACATCCATCAGGTCATACTTCACTATTACCTCAAAACTGAAATCCATCCATTATATATATCCTCCATGATATTTTTCACTTGGGTCGGCAAGACAAACTGAAAATGTGAAGGTAAGATGTTATGCTTTGTCGGCCTGATCATGTGTACTAATTTCAATACGGGCTCAAGTGATCATGTACATAACTTCATATAGGTTGGCTCTAACCATGCAATCATTTAAATAGATCATTGAAACAGTATTTCTTCTTCGCACAGAGATTTACTATGCTAGTCGACCTGTTCCTTAAGAGCATGCTTAACAAGTTCCTTTGTTGCTTCACAACTCATAGGAAATCAAATAGGACCTCACAAATCATATCCAATGCTTGTTACTAACCTCTTAGCATACCTTCTAAACCACAGAGAAAAATACTTCTGTATGTCAAAGTGTGGATCATGAAACTACTGCTCTGTCATAGAGAAATACTATTGAAATGTACCCTGATATTGGACAGCTTGTAGAATGTGATGTACTAAACTTCAGAGGTTGTAATTCTAGATTTAGGTAGTTATGATGTATCCCTTTCCTGCCTCAGAACCATAGAGAAAATTATGCATTTACGAAGGAATGCAGGGTATTATACAGTGCCCTATTCACTGTCTCTGACATATCTCTATTTGTCCGAACTTAGTCAGTTTCTCCCCATGACTTCCAGAGGAAGTCATGACTTGATCACTAGTCTGAATCATCATAATATGGTCATAAGTCATTGTACCTAATCCACTTTTGAGGGTCTTTTACTACGGAGGCATATTGGTTCATTTTCTATCCCTTACTTTGTATACTATCCATACTTAGCCATTTTTGCCTTCCAGACTTGTGCCCTGTTCCCAATCACAAATGAACTTCCGAAGATATGCCTTCCTATCATGTTGATGTGTTCTCCTTATCTTGTTGCCATCAATGACAAAACTTAGCTTGTCTTCATAGTAGTATCTATTTCTAATAGAACACTCATATCCTTTTATGATTCCTACATTCACACATACATACCTCATCAGGTGGGAATACCACACTCAAGGATAAGAAGTAGAAAATTGACTAAAGCACTCATAGTGGACATCCTAAGGTAGAGTCAACTTGAATTGGTTTGCATTTCTCTGTAAAGAAAGTCTTGGTTTTGTGGTTCTAAAGATAGCTTCTAGTATGCTTTGACTTGATATATTCAATCTTTTAGCTCCTCCCATCTTCGGTATGAGAAGTTACAAGGGATAATGTATCGGCCATCATCTAAATAGAGCAGAGTAGTAATGAGGAGATAGTGGAATGCTTCGCATTCCTTTGGAAGAGATCTGTTTGTCATGCGGTTATAAATAATGACTAATATCTACATGGCAGGTTATAATGAAACTTCAAATGGTCTGGTGGTCCGCAAAGACAACACTTAAGCAACAGAAGCAATACAGTCTGCTTCGGAGCTTGAATACACAAGTTGAGTTCTACAAAAGCTGAAATATGTATATATATATCACCAGAGCATATGCAGAGGTATATGGTCCAAGGTACATTAGGTATTATCTGCATGTAAATAATTTGCATTTTTCAATACCGCATCAAAATATCATGGCTGCAAGTAAAGTTTTAAGTATAATTGTCCTCTGGAACCTTGGTTATCCAAGTTATCTTATGAATTCCTCTAGAAACATCAGATAAAAGTGTGTGGATATGATAAGTAGCATATATTGATGTCCAAGTTCATTCTCAAAAGGTTTCAAGTCTTGCATCTCACCACAACATCATATTTTGAGATGAGAAGTATCATACAAGGTCCAGAATACTCTATCTTCCATAAAGAGGCATGTTTCATATCCTGTGGATGCATAATTTGGTGTGATACTCCTTAAGTAAAGCATATGGATATTTTTGAGCTCATACATGAATGAATCCTTGGTCCATAGTAAATTTTTAGCTTCTTCCCAGCTGCAGGAAGATGGACAGTTAGTAGTAGGGAACAGATTGAGCCAACCGGATAAGTATTTGATATTTGTGGAGGATCTTGATTAGTTCCCTTAACTCTGGAAGGTGTGGAAAGATATGTTTAGATCTCCCTTATGAAATTCTAAGGTCCGTAACAAGTTTTTCCTGTCATATTGCATGTTTTGAGGCTGACTTGTGAAGAGGTACACATTTCATCTATGTTTTGATGCCGACCTAATCAGTGTTTTGAAGTGATGTGGAGGATATTTATAGAAGATAAATTTCATTTGTACGAGATGAAGGTGAATATGAAGAAGTAGAGTAGAATACAAGAAATGAAGTGTGCAGAATTAGTTTGAAGATATGTATTGAATAGAAACACAAGCTACATTACTAGAATAAATCAAATGTGTTCCTTGTAGCAGTCCAAGTACACCTTACTTGTGTATATCCCATTATAATGAGTAGAGCACTTAGGGAGTAGTAGCATCCTTGGGTTGTATCCCTATACCAAAGTTGTAATTGTTGTGAGCATAATTTATTGTGAGCTAATCCTCACTGTGATTTTTCCTTGCTTTAGGTTTTTCCATGTAAAAATACTAGTGTTATGTGTTGAACCTTGAATTACATGTTTTCCTTTCTGTTCTCTAAGTTATATAGCTTTATTTGCAAATGTTTGTTTAAATTTTTTAAGTGTGTTGATTCACCCCCCTCTTAGCACCCCATTGTGTTCAACAAATATTGCCTCAATATCTCTGGTTGTGGCCTCAACCTGGTCGTTTGATTGTGGATGATAGGGAGTGGATTTCTTATTCCTTATTTCATATTCCTAAATCAAATGAGCAATCAGGTTTGATGTGGATTGTGGCTCCTGGTCAGTGACTATTTCCCTTGGTACTCCATATCTTGTAAATATATCTTTATACAAAAAGGTGGCTACCTTACCATATCTTGCAAACTTTAGAGCTTTAACTTCCACCCATTTGGTCAGGTGATCAGTACATACCAATATGTATTCTTTTTTATTAGAAGGAGAATCTATGGGCCCAATAAAATCAATAACCCATTTGTCAAAGGGTGCCATCACCAATTGTGGTTGTAGGAGCATCTCATCACTTCTTGTAGGTATGCCCATTCTCTGAAAGTAGTCATATCTTCTTGTGTACTGAACTGTATCCTTGTGTAGTGTTGGCCAATAGTATCCAGTATTTAAGATCTTGAGTATTGTCCTTTTGGCTACAAAGTGGCCCCCAAAGGATTCATCATGGCATGCTTTAAGAATCTCATAAAATTCATCTTCTTTGATGCATCTGTGCATGACACGATCAAGTCCTATGTAAAAGAGGTAGCCAGCTACCCATGAATAAGGGAAGTTGCATTCAACCAGATGGCACCTTTCTCTTGGTGAAAGTTGTGGAGGTGTCTTCCCTAAAACCAAATAATTGGCTATATTTGCATACCAAGGAGTTTGAACTATTAATGAAAATAAGTGTTCATCAGGAAAAGAGTCACCCACAACTGGATCTTCATCATTAATAGTGAGTCTAGAGAGGAAATCAACAACCACATTTGCCTTGCCAGGCTTATCCACAATAGTGATATCAAACTCATGTAACAAAAACAATCATCTAACAAGGTGTCCACTAACCACTGGTTTGTTTATTAGATGTCTAATTGATGCATGATCAATATGAACAAAGAATGGATAGCTAGTGATATAGTATCTGAATTTATTGATTGCATAGATAACAACTAACATTTCTTTTCCTATAATAGTGTAATTAAGTTCAACACCCTATAGATTTTTTCTGATATAGTAAATAGTATATCCCAAATTACCTCTCATTTATCCTAACATAACACCTATGACAAAATTAGAAGCATCAGTATGAATGTGAAAAGGGATTTTTTAAATCAGTCCTCTGAGTACAAGTGTCTTTGTCAAGGAATTCTTAATATTTTCAAAGGCTTCTTGACAAGCAAGTGTCTAGTTAAATTCAATATCTTTAGAAAGTAGGACAAATAGAGGTGTTGTTATTTTACTGAAATCTTTGATAAAACTCCTATAATACCATACATGGTCAAGAAAGCTCCTTACATATTTTTGTTTTTGAGGAATAGGCAGTGTTGAATTTACTTCAATTCTATTGGGGTCTACCTAAATTCTACTCTTGGACACAAAATGTCCAAGGACTACTCCTTCCATCATCATGAAAAAAAATTCATGACTAAGAGACATATTGTGATCCTGATATCTCTGTAACACCTTCTCAAGATTTTATAATGCTTCTTCATAAGAATCTCCATAGGTGGTGAAATCATCCATGTATACTTCCATGCAGTCATGAGAAAAATCAGAAAAGATGCTCAAAATAGCTCTTTGAAATGTTGTAGGGGCATTACATAGTCCAAATGGAAGGACTGAATACGATAGGTCCCCCAAGGACATGTGAATGTTGTCTTGTCCTAATCCTTTGGAGCTATTTAATTTGATTATATCCACTAAATCCATCTAGGAAAGAAAAATAGTTCTTTCTAGCCAAGGAATCTAAGACCTGATCGAGGAAAGGAAGAGGAAGATGATCTTTCCTAATGGTTGTATTCAATTTTTTATAATCAACACAAACCTGCCACTTCTCCCTTTCTTAGGTACTATGACAAATGGGGATACCCATTTGTCTGATATAGGGTATTTGAATCCTGCATCCAAGAGTTTCTGTAATTCATTTTTCACTATGTCTCTTACATCAGGGTTCATTCTTCATTGAGGTTGCCTAAGCAGAGGTTAGGGTCTATGCCCTTCATGTCATGGTAGTCCCAAGAAAATGTTGTTTTATGAGTTTGTAACATGGTTATCAGTTTAGACTATTGTACTATTGTCAATTGGTTATTGATATTAAGTGTTCTACCCAGTATTATGTCAATTGGTGTTGCAGATGTCATGACAAAAGAAACATCTAACCCCAATAAATTAAGACTACATCTATGTGGGAGTAAATGATGGAACATGCAGGTAGTGGAAGCATAAGCTTGTATATTCATTGTTGGGCAAAATATTATGCAATGTCTAGGTCAAGCATACTACACATGGGTCTTGCTGTGGGTCCATCCCATAATTGTTTTATATAACATTAGAGATAAATTCATCTTCAACCTGAATATTTATCAATGGGCTATGTTCAATGGTCATGAGTGTCTGGAGAGAATATTGGTCATTATCCTCTAGTTTTGGCTAAATAGGTAGTTCCATATCAACAAAAGGTTGTGCTAGTGGATAAAGGACCAATTTCTTGGTTACATTTCCATTAAGAATGATCACATTACCAAAATTGCATCCTATGAAGGCATATGTTGTTGCCAACCAGGGCCATCCTAGAATGAGTAGATACCCCCCTAGGCTAGCCTTGGGTTGCAAGACCATGAAGTTTATAGGGTATTCCCATGAATCAAGTGTAATGACTATATCTTCAATGATTCCTTCAGGTTTGATAGTTGACCTATCTGCTATTTGTAAAACTATTGGTGTAGGCCTTAAGTCTACTAATTGAAGATTTTTCATTGTTTCTCTAGTCATAATGTTTATGGCTGCACCTAAGTCAATTAGAGTGTTCTTGATAAGGGTGTTGTTAATATGCACATGATCTACCATGAGAATGTGAGGATCTACATATTTTGGGACAACTAAGCTGCCCAACATAATATCAACAAGTTGGCCTATAACATGGACATGTTGAAGGGTCATCCCACAATAATGGGTTACACTTTTTGGCCAAACTTGACATTGAAATCAACATTTTGAACTAAATCTTCACTTTCTGACACCTATAGCCGCTAAATCATTAGGAATTTGAAGATGATGTGAACTAGTGATTTGTGAGATTTTGTTTGTAGGTTCTAAATATATATTTTTTAAAATATGGAGTTAAATTGTAAAATTTTTTGCACCTCGTTTCTTAACTAGTTTTTAATAGTAAACATCAGTTTTTTAAAGTGATGTGTATTCTGTAGTAACTAATTATTTTTCTAAAAAGGATAAAATTTCAATTCTTTTGAATTTAGATTGGTAACACTGATATATAGGGCATGCATTTGGTTTTATAATGTTTTGTTGAATAATTTTTTTGAATTAAGTTTTGAAGTCAAACCAATTATAATTTAGACATAGGTGCATTCCATAAAACATAATTTTTTCTGTATGTATCGAAATTCAATTTTTCTTTTTTTTTTGAAACAATGACATCAATACCAAGGGCATAGATTTTTTTAGAATTTTTTTTCACTAATTTACTAATTTTCCATGTGTGTAGAACAGAGAACTTGATGTTCAGTGAAAAACCTACACTCACAAGAAATAAAAAATAAATATATTAATCAAATTAAAAATATTTAAAATTATACTTTTTGGGAAGCTTATAATAAGGACTACATAATTACAAAACATAAAGTTTAAATGAATTCATTTGATCTCCCAAAAGGTAAATCAAAAGTGGTTTTTTATCAGTATTTTGATAGGTGTAGAGGAGACTCCATTATAGGTATGGTTTAAAACTAGTGGGGTTCTATCCAAGGGGGTTTGAATCTAAGGGGCTTTGATCAAACCCTCTTCAATTAAAATCCTTTAAATGGAACATTTCAAGGCTTAAATCATTATATTTTCTAAAAATATGTGATTTCAGCAAAAATTAGGATGTCCCAGAAACTGTAACCCATTATTGTGGCAACACTCTGAAATGAACTAGACAACTGAGAGGGGGGGGCAAATCAGTTGTCTCAAATCTTTAATTAATTTTGAACCTTAAAACATTAAACACTTGTCCACTGTTTGTTATGATTAAATCATGAAAGCATAAACTCATAAACATAAATGCAATTGCAAGATCATACACAAGTGACACCAGATTTTTATGTGGAAAACCCTGTTAAGGGAAAAACCATAGTGGATGTTAGTCCACAAGATATAAGTTATAATAGTACCAAAAATTAGAGGCTCTTGCCTACAAGGCTCATTGCCCAAATTGCTCACTGCAAAGAAAGGCTCATTGCCGAAGGGTGGCTCATTGCCAAGAGAAGTCTCACTGCCAAAAGGTTAAACTAAGATAACATCATCTACTCTATGCCAAGGTTCAGTTCCATTGAAGCACAAAATACTTTTTCTCTACTCTACTATCTTACTTCACTTTATCTTCACATATTTACTCAAGGACTCATTTTCACGACTCAATTACAAGTATGTATACACTACATCAACCTTGGAATGATCATCAAGGTCGGCATTACAATCATCAATTGTTGGAACAATCTCTAAGGTCGGCATTACAAACATGCATAAAATGGGTCTTGACCTAATACAAAATTATACTAAGAAAATGTAGTAAAGATGTATACGGATCACGCCATTCCTTGGTTGGGACTTAAACACAATCTTTCATTCCACAACATGCTTCTACAATCTTTAAGAGATCTCCTCAATCACTAGAATTAACCAAGTCGGCTAAGACTGGTTAGACGCTACGTTATCTGGGAATAATCTTCAAACACGATCTAAATTTCTTAACACAAACAAATGTAAAGGCAGGAACACAATCAGGAGACATCCACAAGCACATTGTAATCACCGGGAACATTTGCACAACATCCAACCACTCGAACCATGAGATTTCTTCAACCGGAGCATAAGAACTCAACTATTATCAACTGTCATTAAAGAAAGATCGATTACGGACCGCCGAATCATGAACCATTGCAATTGTAGGTGCATATCATCATCCCAGACATTACTCTAGAACTGCAAACTAAAATACATAACTGCAGAGGAATGCAGCTCACAAAATACTTTCTCCCAGACACTAGTGAATGAATATAAAAAGCAGGTTTTACTCTAGTGAACATAACTTCCTCAATTCTTCATACTGGAGGCTCAAACTTGGAATGTAACATCTTCAGACATGCCTCTAAATATCTTCCAATCTACAAACCCAGATATTCAATCAACAAGAAATGCGAACAATCTTCTGCACCATTCTTTTATCATCAACACACTGTCTTCTCTACAAATTATTGCAACTCATTGAACATTTCTTTTGGAGGGGCAAATTTTCTCAATGTCCTCAACATATAAGGCTTCTAATCAATCAAAAGATAAGAATATAGTTGACACCAATGACAACACTGATATGTTGACATCAATGACAACACCGATTGGGCACATACTTGCAACAATCTCCCCCTTTGTCATTGATGGCAACATATGATGTGAAAAATTGTAACTACCATCAAGACAAGATTCTCCCCCTTTCTCTTTACACATCTACACTCTTCCTCTCTGATTTTTTCACATGATTTCTCTCCCCCTTTGACATCAATGGCAAAGGGCACATACTTGCATTTTACTTCTATGATAGAACCAAACTTTTTCTCTGACCTTACTTTTCTTTATTACTCCCCCTAAATGTTGCAATACTTACTGATCTCATTATCTACTCCCCCTGAGATGTAGCTACCAAATCATCAATCCAGTTTAAAGAATGAAATTGTAAGCACCACCAGATTGATGCACTTCTATGTGCCTTAGTTTAGAGCAAGAGAGGTGATGACCCCTAACTTTTCTCTGAGATACTCAAAAGTATCATTAGGCAAGGGCTTAGTGAAAATGTCAACAATCTGATCTTTTGTAGATACATACTCCAACTTGAGTTCATTCTCTGCCACCTTTTCTCTCAAAAAGTGATATCTTATGGATATATGTTTTGTCCTTGAATGCATCACCAGATTCTTGGATATGTTTATGGCACTTGTATTGTCACAGAGGATTGCAACTGGATCTTTATACACAACTCTGATGTCTCTTAATGTCTGTTTCATCCATAACACTTGAGTGCAACTACATGCTACTGCAATGTACTTTGCTTCTGCAAGGGACAAGGATATTGAGTCTTGCTTCTTGCTCAACCATGAAACCAATCTTCTTCCCAAGAAGAATGCACCTCCACTAGTACTTTTCCTGTCATCCATGTCTCCAGCCCGATCAACATATGTATATGCTCTGAGGGTGAAATCATTATCCTTTGAATACCACAAGCCATGCTCTGATGCGCCCTTCAAATATCTCAATATCCTCTTGACTACCATCACATGTGACTCTTTAGGCTCTGATTGAAATCTTGCCACAAGACAAACTGCATGCATTATGTCAGGTCTAGTTTGAGTCAAATAAAGCAATCCTCCAATCATGGATTTGTACCTTTTTTGATATGTCGTAGGTGAATCATCATTTTTTCTTAGTTTGCAACTAGTCACCATAGGAGTGCTCACTAGTTTGGATTCCTCCATCCCAAACTTCTTCAACAACTCTTTCAAATACGTAGACTAAGAAATGAAGATTCCTTTATCTAATTGATTGATTTGCAGACCCAAGAAGAAGTTCATTTCACCAAACATGGACATTTCAAATTCATTTTTCATCTCACTAGCAGACCTTTTGTAGATACTTTCATTTCCTCCAAAGATAATGTCATCAACAAAGACTTCAACAATTAAGATCTGATCATTATTGATTTTGAAGTACAAATTGTTGTCTGCAGTACCTTTACTAAATCCAAATTGTAATAAATACATGTCTAACCTTGCATACCAAGCTCTAGGAGCTTGTTTGAGTCCATATAAAGCTTTCTTCAGCCTGCATACCATATCTCCTTGATTTGAAAATTGGAATTCATCTGGTTACTCAATGTATTTACTTCCTCTTCTAGTTCACCGTTCAGGAAGGCATATTTCACATCCATCTGATATACCATAAAATCTTTGTGAGATACAAATTCTAGAAACATTCTGATTACTTTAATTTGATCTATTGGGGCAAAGGTTTCTTCAAAATCTATCCCCTCAATTTGAGAATATCCTTTACATACAAGTCTTGCTTTATTCCTTACAACTTCTCCATTTTCATTCAGCTTGTTCATGAAGACCCATTTAGTTCCATTAACATTTTTATCAGCAAGTCTGGGAACTAATTCCCAAGTTTTATTCTTCTCTATCTACAACAGTTCTTCCTTCATTGCCTTTACCCAATTTTCATCATTGCATGCTTCATTCACATTTTTTGGTTCAATCTTTGAAAGCAAATAGTAATTAACTTGTTCTTCTATAGCTCTTCTTCTTGTTAGCACACCTTTGTTCTTGTCACCTATAATCTGATCTTCAGAATGATTGATCCTTAATACTTGGGAGTCTTGACAATACTTTCTAGAGCCTCTTCTTCATCCTGACTGTCTACTTGCTCATCTTTTTCTTTAATTTCTATAGTCACAGGTTCATCTAGTTCATAACAACTTAGGTCTGATATTCTTCCTTTGCCTTCATCTACCTTCACATTTGCACTCTCAACAATCCTTTTGAGCCTCTTTTTGTAGCACTGATAAGCCTTACTCTTTGTAGAATATCCAAGAAATATTCCTTCATCACATCTTGCATCAAACTTTCCTAGATCTTCATCTCTCCTGATGTAACATTTGCTTCCAAAAACTTTGAATTATTTTACTATGGGAATTCTTCCATACCACAATTCATAGGGAGTTTTAGTACCATTACCTTTCACTTGAACTCTATTTTGAATGTAGACAACAGTGTGAATAGCTTCTTTCCAAAAGACTTTCAGTAGACCTTCTTCCTTCATCATTGTCCTAGCAGCCTCATGAACTATCCTGTTCTTCCTTTCCACAACTCCATTCTGCTGAGGAGTCCTAGGTATAGACAGTTGTCTCTTTATCCCATGCTCTTCATAGAAAATGTTGAATTCATTTGATGTGAACTCACCTCCTCTATCAGATCTTAAGCATTTGATCTTCAAATCTATTTCATTCTCAACCATTGCATTGAAAGATTTAAATTTCTCTAGGGCTTCTGATTTATCTCTTAGAAAAGTAACCCAAGTCATTCTAGAATAATCATCAATAAGCAACATGAAATACCTATCACCTTGTAGACTTCTCACCCTTCTAGGACCACAGAGATCTGTATGCACTAGATCCAACAAACTGGTAGAAAATTGTTCTTTGCTCTTGAAGCTTGTCCTTATCTGCTTTCCCAACTGATATTCCTTACAAATTTAATTGGAGGGTTTCACAAGTTTTGGTAAATCTCTCACATCCTGACTTGAGCTTATTTTTACCAGACTATCAAAGTTTATATGACACATCCTTCTATGCCATAGGCAACTTTCATCTGCCTGACACAATAAACAATAATCATCCATTCCTTTCAATTGATAGATGTTACCTTTTGTCTTCTTACTAGTAGCAATCATAGTTCTGGAGCTTTCCATGATCTTGCACCCATTGTCTTTGAATCTTAGATTATATCCTTTATCACACATCTGACCAAAACTCAAAAGATTATGCTTCAAACCCTTCACATATAGAACATTGTTAGTATTATGCTTTCCATCAAATCAAATAGATCCTTTTCCACAAATCTTACCAACTACATTATCCCCAAACCTAACCAGTCCACCAACAAACTTTTCCAAACTTATAAACTTACTTTTGTCACTGATCATGTGATGAAAGCATCAACTATCAATAATCTATTCATCCTTATATTTCTCAACCTAAACAGCCAAAGCACTTTCTTCTACTAGTTTTTCATCCTTCACACAGTTAGCAGAATTAGTAGTCACATGATCTTCTTTAATAGCAATAAATAGGCATTCATTTGCACTAGTACTAGCATCATCAGATTCATCATCAGTCACTCCTTCATCATTAAAATATCTGACATAGTAACACTTATTTGGAACTCTAGGCTTGCTCTCATATATCTTCTTATTCCTTTCAATTCTTTAGGGCATCTAGAAGCATAATGACCTACTTTACCACAAGAGAAACATTTGAAAGGTAATTTGCCTTTGAACTTACCGGAGCCTCTTTGAAGTTTGTTGACAAAGTTGGCTTCAAGTTCTTCAAATTCATCATCCACTCTGTATTTCTCAGCTTTGGAGGTATCTGCTGAAGTACTGGATTTAAAAATTGATTCAACTTTAGGCAAGGCATCACCAAATTCTCTCATCTCAAATGATGTAAGCTTACCAAGCAACTGATCTTTGTTAATAGTTTTTACAGTCCTAAATTCTTCAATTGCAGCTACCTTGTGACTGTAAGACTTTGGTAGTGATCTGAGAATTTTCATCACAACTTCCTTATCACCAAGAGTTCCTCCCATACCCTTTATCCCAGTGACAAGTTCATCAACTCTTTGCATAAAGGTTGTTATGTTTTCATCTTCATTCATCTTCAAACCCTCATATTTCACTTTCAGACTTTGGAGCTTGACTTCCTTCTCAGAATCATCTCCTTCATACATATTTTTCATCTTTTCCCATACCTCATTTGCAGTTTCAAGATCTACAACTTTTGTTAGCACTGAGTGACTTAAGGAACTTAACAAAGCATCCTTTGCTTTGACATCCACCTCATATTCTTTGATTTCATCTTCAGTCATCAAACCATTTGGAGGCATGGTATATTTTGCTTTTGCAACTTTCCATACTTTATAACCAAGATAAAGAAGATGGCTTCTCATTCGTACCTTCCAAAGAGCATAATTTGTCCCATCAAAATGTAGAGCTTCCTTCTTATAAGACATTATGGATCTCCTCAAGCTGTTAGACTTTCTTTAGAGGAACCTTTCTCTGATACCAATTGTTGAAATGAACCAGACAACTAAGAGGGGGGTGAATCAGTTGTCTCAAATCTTTAATTAATTCTGCACCATAAAACATTAAACACTTGTCCACTGTTTGTTATGATTAAATCAACTCTGAAACATAAACACAATTGCAAGATCATACAAAAGTGACCAGATTTTTACGTGGAAAACCCTATTAAGGGCAAAACCACGATGGATGTTAGTCCACAAGATATATAAGTTATAACAGTACCAAGAATCAGAGGCTCACTGCCCTTGGGGTTCACTGCCCAAATTTCTCACTGCAAAGAAAGGCTCACTGCCGAAGGGTGGCTCACTACCAAAAGGTTGAATTGAGATAACAGCATCTACTCCATGCCAAGGTTCAATTCCATTGAAGCACAAAACACTTCTGCTCTACTCTACTACCTTACTTCACTTTATCTTCACATCTTTGCTCAATAACTCATTTTCATGACTCAATTACAAGTATTTATACACTACATCAACCTTGGAATGATCATCAAGGTCGACATTACAATCATCAACTATTGGAACAATCTCCAAGGTTGACATTACAAACATACATAAAATGGGTCTTGACCTAATACAAAAGTATGCTAAGAAAATGTAGTAAAGATGTATACGGATCACGCCATGCCTTGGCTAGGACTTAAACATGATCTTTCATGCCACAACATGCTTCTACAATCTTCAAGAGATCTCCACAATCACTGGAATTAACCAAGTCAGCTAAGACTAGTTACATGCCACATTATCTAGGAATAATCTTCAAACATGATCTCAATTCCTTAATGCAGACCAATGTAAAGGTTGGAACACGATCAGGAGACATCCATAAGCACGTTGTAATCACTAGGAACATTCACACAACATCTAACCACTTGAATTAGGAGATTTCTTCAACCAGAGCATAAGAACTCAACTATCATCAACTGTTATTAAAGAGAGATCACTTGCGGATGTTAGGAATTAAGGTGTCTCAACCTTGGTAATTCTCTGCATTTGTAATCTTTGTATTTATTATTCATTGCCTATGTTGTAAATAATTAGAAATTCCACTTTGTCATATTGTGGGATGTGGCACTGTGATGTGTCAATCCTACATGGATTATGACAACTTGGTATTTTGTCCTCACATGAGGAGATAGGCGTCCCACTTAGTGGTAGGAATATTCTACCATGTGTTAGCATCTTCTATGTTGTGTAAGGAATGTTTGATCGAAACGGTTATGATAGATTCCTATGACGGATCTATGACATGTAAGAGTCGAGAATAGAAGTTTGTAAGATAGGTAATGACATGTGTCATGAAGCATCTTTGAATGAGGCATATTTGGGTGCCCCAAGGTGGAATATGATGTGTTGTAATAGAATATGCTATTTATAGCATGTGTATGACAGATTCTCTTACAGCTGTAAGTTGTAACTGCTATGACAGATTTTGTGATGGTCATAAGTGTCGTAAGAGCATCTGTCATAGCCCATTTTGGAAATAGGTGACCTCTTTGGGATGGGAGCTATGGACAAGTGTTAGATACATTCTACAATGTTGACCAATTGTCCCTAGGCATGGGTTTTGGTCCAAGATGCCATATTGGATGCCCATTCCAAGAAAAGTCCAAAATTGCCTTATATGTTCTATTTAAATAGGTGCTTGGAGATGGAGTTTGTATCACAGGTTTACAGGTATTGTTATGCTGCCAGATTGACTCCAGACATGACTGTCAAAGACCATTGAAGCTTGCATTGCAAGTGTGTTGTAAACATTCTTTCAGATTTATTAATACATTTTGCAGGTTTCTGAGTGTGGGGTTTTTCACCTGATAAGGGTTTTCCCCACCGTAAATCTCTGTCTCTCTTCTTCTGTCTTCTTTCTGGCTCTTGTGTTTTGTTGCAATATCTCATGTTAATGGTTTAACATTTCTGTAGTAGTTAGGATAAATTTGAATTTGTATAGCCCTCTCCTCAATAGATTAGTGTAGGAAGCGTTTCTGCACACCTAGCTTCCTTTCAGTTGGTATCAGAGCTTGATCACCTTTGGTCCTAGTTGTTGGGTAGGGGTTTTTTGAGCTAATCTTAGGTTGAGTGGGAGTTTGTACAGAGCATTCTGTATCTTATTCCAGCAAGGAGATGACAAGCACATCAGGAAGGTTTGAAGTAGAGAAGTTCAACGGTAGTAATTTCAAGCTGTGGAAGCTCAAGATGGAAGACATGTTAGTTGACCGAGACCTTTGGGAAAGTGTGAATGGAACTAAACTAGCTACAATGACTCAAGATGAGTGGGATCTCAAGGATCAAAAGGCTAAGGGTCTCATAAGACTTAGTCTTGCCAATTCTGTGTTGTTAAATGTCCATGAGGAGGCTACTGCAAAACTCCTTTGGAAGAAGTTGGGGGATGTGTATCAAGCAAAATCCCTTGTCAATAAACTTTTTCCTGAGAAAGAAGTTGTATTCTCTTCGAATGGAGGATGGAGGATCCATGGTTGAGCATATGAATGCCTTTAACATGCTGGTTGTACAATTGACATCTATCGGTGTAAAGATGGAGGAGGAGGATCAGTGTATGACCCTGCTTTGTTCTCTGCCGAACTCATGGGATCATCTTGTCATGGCAATCGGAAGGACCACATCCACATTCAAAATGGAAGAGGTGGTTTCTTCACTGTTATCTGAAGAGATGCGGAGAAAGTCTTCTGAGGCAGCCAAAGAAGCCCTTGTAGTTTGTGGAAGACCCAAGGAGAAAGGGAAGAAGGATAAGAAAGCTGAGAAGGGTAGATCCAAATCCCGTGGGAGATCCAAATCTCCTGGAAAGTCCAAGGCTCTTTGTTGGAACTATGGCAAGACCGGGCATTTTTGAAAGGAATGCAAAGAGGAGAAGAAGAAAAAGAAGAAAGCTCCTGATTCAGATTCTGACAAATCACAAGATGATGGTGATGCCTTCATCACAGCCCTAGCAACCCATGCATCTGATGATGTGTGGCTAATTGACTTTGGTGCATCATTCCACATGACCTTGCATCGAGACTGGTTCACTAAGTATGAGGAGTTCGATGGTGGAAAGGTGTATCTGGGTGACGAATTTCATCTCAAGATCGTTGGTCATGGAAGAGTCTCTATCCGATTCCCTGATGGTCAAGTGAAGGGGATCTCTGGGGTTATGCACATCCCAGGCTTAGCACGGAACCTGCTTTCTGTAAGTAGTTTGAATGATGTAGGTGTGCAGGTTGTCTTTTCGAAAGAAGGATGCAAGATGACTAGAGGATCTATGGTGCTTGCTAAGGGTACTCAGAGAGGTACTCTGTTTTAGCTAGAAGCATGCATTGCACAATGCAATAGTTCTTCTAACTCAAGGAAGAGGGCAACAGTCACTTCATCCCCACCATCTGAACGAGCAGTGAAGAAATCTATTGTTTCTAGTCTTGATGGTTGTAATCGTGCATTGGAAGTTAAACTTCCTGCAGAAAAGACAATGTTATGGCATAAGAGATTTGGCCACATTGGTGAGAAGGGTCTGCGTACCCTAAAAAATAAGAACCTCGTTGAGGGGTTAGATGATTGTAATCTTGAGTTCAACTTTTACAAACATTGCATTTATGGAAAACAAAACCGTGTTCAGTTTTACTAGAGTTCTCATAAGTCTTCTGGTGTGTTGGACCTCATTCATTCTGATGTGTTTGGTCCTGTTAATGTTCATTCATTATCAAAATCTATATACTTTGTATCTTTTGTAGATGATTATAGTAGAAGGACATGGATTTATTTTCTTAGAAGCAAATCTGAAGTCTATAGCAAGTTTAAGGAGTTTAAAGCCTTTGCTGAAAATTAGACTGGTAAAAAGATTAAATGTCTGAGAACTGACAACGGTGGTGAGTTCTGCTCTACATAATTTGATAAGTATTGCAAGGAACTTGGGATTGAAAGACATAAGACAACTCCATACACACTGCAGTAAAATGGAGTTGCAGAGAGGATGAACAGGACACTGATGGAGAAGGCTAGGAGTATGCTTAGTGGAGCTGGTCTAGAACAAAAGTTTTGGGCTGAAGCTGTTGCCACTGCTTGCTATCTGATGAATAGATCTCCTTCATCATCTCTTCTTGGAAAGACACCCATGGAGGTGTGGTCTAGTAGAAAGCCTTCAGTAAGGCATCTTCATGTTTTTGGTTGTGAGGCATATGCACATGTGCCTAAGGAGAAGTGGTCAAAGTTGGAGAACAACGTTGTTAAGTGTATCTTCATCAGCTATTCTATTGGTGTGAAAGGATACAAGCTTTGGGACCCCGTGGCTGAAAAAGTGTTGTATAGAAGAAGTGTCATCTTCAGAGAGCTTACACTTTCTTCCACTATTTTGCAGCCAGAAGAAAAAGAAAAGAAAGAGGATGTTGTTCAGTTTCCTCTCACCCCTGAGAAGACTGAACAAAAAGACAATGTTGGACCTGATGATGAGGAGAGGTCTAGCAGCTCTGAAAGCTCAGAAGAAGAAGCTGAACCTCAACCTTAGCTCTTGAGGAGGTCTACACGGATAAGGAAGCAACCTGAAAGGTTTGGTTTTACATTGCTTGATTCTAGTTTTGCTTATGCTTTGCTCACTAACAGTGATGAACCTAGAACTATATAAGAGGCTTTGGATATGAAGGATGCAGGTTCCTGGAAGGAGGCCATGGAGGAAGAAATGGCTTCTTTGGCAAAGAATCAAACTTGGGACTTGGTGCCTTTGCCTCCTAGACAGAAACCTGTTGGATGCAAATGGGTGTTCAAGAAGAAGATTAATGTAGATGGCAGTATTGAAAAGTATAAGGCTAGATTGGTTACGAAGGGGTATTCACAAGTGGAGGGTATAGATTATGGTGAGATCTTCTCTCCTGTTGCAAAGATGACATCCATTCGATTCTTGTTGTCTCTCGCAGTAGCTTATGACTTGGAGGTAGAACAGATGGATGTGAAGACAGTTTTCCTTCACAGTGACTTGGAGGAGGAAATCTACATGTCACAGCCAAAGCATTACATGATAAAAGGTAAAGAAAATTTGGTTTGCAAACTTAAGAAGTCTTTGTATGGTTTGAAGCAATCCCCTAGGAGATGGTACTTGAAGTTTGATGCCTTTGTGTTGTCAATTAGATTTGTGAGATCAAAATCGGACCACTATGTTTATTATAAGTTTGATGGTGATCGTATTCTCATTGTTGCACTGTATGTTGATGATATGTTGCTCATTGTGAAGGGTAAGAATATGATTTCTGATTTTAAATCTTAGTTGTCAGCTTAGTTTGAAATGAAATATTTAGGGTAGCTAGGTACATTCTAGGAATGGAAATCAGAAGAGATAGAACCAACAGAAAACTTTGGTTAAGTCAGAGTAGGTATGTTAAGACCATGTTGGACAAATTCAGCATGGGAGATTGTAGACCATTGTGTGTTCCCATTTCCTTGGGGACAAAGTTGTCTGTTGAGGATTGTCCAAAATCTCCTAGTGAGGTGGAGGACATGAGCAGAGTACCTTATGCTAGTGTTGTTGGCAGTTTGATGTATGCTATGGTCTGCACAAGACCAGACATTGCCCAAGCAGTGGGAGTCCTTAGTCGATTTGTGGCTAATCCTGGACGGGTTCATTGAGATGCAGTTAAGTGAGTGTTCAGATATTTGAGGGGTACTTCTGAGTATTCCATTTGCTATCATGGTAATGTTTCAGGACCTCCGCATTCTATTGATATTTGTGGATTTGTGGATTTAGATTGGGCAGGTGACATTGACAGCAGGAGATCCACCAGTGCTTATGTTTTTACACTATTTGGTGGTGCTATTAGTTGAATGAGTAAGAGACAACCTGTTGTTGCTTTGTCCATGACAGAAGCTGAGTATATGGCAGCAACTCATGCTTGTAAGGAAGCCATTTGGCTTAAGAGATTGTGTTCTGATATTGGTGTTGATGCAGTCAGATCACAATCAGTTGTGACAGTCAGAGTGCAATTTGTCTTGCAAAGAATCCAACTTTCCATGCTAGAACCAAGCACATTGATGTTCAATTTCACTTCGTGAGGGACATGGTTGAGGATGGAAAGGTAAATTTGGAGAAGGTAGATACTTTGAAGAATGTTGCAGATGCGTTGACGAAACCAGTGGGCACAGAGAAGTTCAGATGGTGTTCAGAGTCTATGGGCCTCTCGACCTATAGCAGTTAAATCCTATTTTTCTATTGGCTCTTACAAGGTGTTTGACAAGTGGGAGAATGTTGGGAATTAAGGTGTCTCAACCTTGGTGATTCTCTGCATTTGTAATGTTTGTATTTATTATTCATTGCCTATGTTGTAAATAAGTGGAAATTCCACTTTGTCATATTGTGGGATGTGGCACGGTGATGTGTCAATCCTACATGGATTATGACAACTTGGTATTTTGTCCTCACATGAGGAGATAGGTGTCCCACTTAGTGGTAGGAATATTTTGCCATGTGTCGGCATCTTCTATGTTGTGTAAGGAATGTTTGACCGAAACGGTTATGACGGATTCCTATGATGGATCTATGACATGTAAGAGTCAAGAATAGAAGTTTGTAAGACAGGTAATGACATGTGTCATGAAGCATCTTTGAATGAGGCATAGTTGGGTTCCCCAAGGTGGAATATGATGTGTTGTAAGAGAATATGTTATTTATAGCATGTGTATGACAGATTCTCTTACAGCTGTAAGTTGTAATCGCTATGATAGATTCTATGATAGTCGTAAGTGTCGTAAGAGCATTTGTCATAGCCCATTTTAGAAATAGGTGACCTCTTTGGGATGGGAGCTATGGACAAGTGTCATATACATTCTACAATGTTGACCAAGTGTCCCTAGGCATTGGTTTTGGTCCAAGATGCCATATTGGACGCCCATTCCAAGAAATATCCAAAATTGCCTTGTATGTTCTATTTAAACAGATGCTTGGAGATGGAGTTTGTATCACAGGTTTACAGGTACTGTTATGCTACCGGATTGACTCCAGACATGAGTGTCAAAGACCATTGAAGCTTGCATTGCAAGTGTGTTGTAAATATTCTTTCAAATTTGTTAATACATTGTGTAAGTTTCTGAGTGTGGGGTTTTTCACCTGATAAGGGTTTTCCCCACCGTAAATCTTTGTCTCTCTTCTTTTGTCTTCTTTCTAGATCTTGTGTTTTGCTGCAATATCTTATGTTAATGGTTTAACATTTCTATAATAGTTAGGATAAATTTGAATTTGCATAGCCCTCTCCTCAATATTAGTGTAGGAAGCGTTTCTGCACACCTAACTTCCTTTCAGCGGACTACCAAATCATGAACCATTGCAATTGTAGGTGCATATCATCATCCCAGACATCACTCTAGAACCATAGACTGAAATACATAACTGCGGAGGAATGTGGAGCAAAATACTTTCTCTCGGACACCAGTGAATGAACAGAAAAAGTAGGTTTTACTCTGGTGAACACAACTTTCTCAATTCTTCATACTAGAGGCTCAAACTCAAAATGTAGCATCTTCATATATGCCTCTAAATATCTTCCAATCCACAAACCCTGGTATTCAATCAACAAGAAATGAGGAGCAATCTTTTCCACTATTCTTTTATCATCAACACATTGTCTTCTCTACAATTTACTGCAACTCACTATTTCTTCCGAAGGGACAAATTTTCTCAATGTCCTCAACATATAAGGCTTCTAATCAATCAAAAGATAAGAATACAGTTGACACCAATGACAACACTAATATGTTGACATCAATGACAACACCGATTAGGCACATACTTGCAACAGGATAGTCTTGGGGTCCTTTCTTTCCCTCCCTGGTTTCTTAAGACACAACTCCTTACAATTTTAGTAAAGATAGGCACATCCTTAATGGCTTGGATCAAGGGAATTTTGACACAGACATTCTTTAATTAACCAAGGAAGTCAAATTGAGGTTCAGGTTGAGATTTTTGCATGTTTAATGTTTCTGGAAATAGATGGTCTCTTGCGGTGATTTTGATATGTGGTGAGGTTTGGTGATGTGTGTGGTAGACTCCTGAGGTGTGTTGCTCAGAAGTATGATTACTCTATTAGTGTTTGTTCTCTCACATTCTACTATAGATTGTTATTTTGGCTTCCACTTTGGAATATAATTAAATATAGTCAAAATGTATGTTATACTCAAGTTTCAGAAGATTTGAATTAAAGAGGAGAAATCTAGAAGTGATAGGATGACATTTGCATTCATTAGTCATCGAGACAATTGTTCTAATGGTTGCGGAAGACAAAGGCAATGTGTGCAAGCAAGAGGGAGTGTGTGAAGGTAGTATGGGACTAGGAGAGATCATGGTTTGAAGTGCATAACATGAAATCAAACCTATGTTACCGCATATGATTTGGGATCAAGAAAAATATACGTTACATGTCTTAACCGACATAAGTTGTTTCAGAGAATTGTGTTAAGAGGTTATAATATGACATTGTTATGTTAGTATGATTATATGGATATACATATGTTACCAATTTTATTTTTTGATTGTAGAGAAATAGTGTGACAATACACGGAAGTTGTGAGAAGTATATTTGTGTGGAGAATATGCAAAGAGCTATGAGCAAAATATGATCCAGAATTCACATAGTGTGTATCCTAAGCTGCATGTGCATAATGATTTATTCTAAAGTGCAAAAAAGAAGAATTGAGAAGAGTATGATGTATTTGTGAGCATGTGCGAAATAAATTTGATCCTGTTTGAAGTTGGTGCTTCATCATGTAAGTTGGTGCTCAGTTTTTGTAAAGAGAATTAAATTCTCCTATAGGTTGGTTCCTACAAGTTTGAAAGGGGGATTGGTGTCTCCTATAGGTTGGTGCCTACAAATTTGAAAGGGGGATTGGTGTCTCCTATAGGCTGATGCCTACAAATTTGTAAAGGGGTTTGGAGTTCTCTTGTAGTTTGGTGTCTACTGAATGATTGTAAATTCTATATTATTTTGTGAGGTTGGATTTTGACAGTAAATCCAAGTAGCTTTTCTCATAGTGGTTTTTCCCTTATGGGTTTCCATGTAAATCATGAGTTTTCTTATGTGGATGTGTGGATGTGTTTATTTCTCACAATGTTATTTGATGATTATTGTTGATGCGATAAAGCTTTTAATGTTGTGGTAGGTTTTTGAAGTTAAATTTGGTATATATTGATTCACCCCCATCTCAATATATCAAGTGTTCTAATAGACCTACCTTAAAAGATGGTTGACTAAATTAAATAATCTAACCCTTTCATGATGTAAGTTTCCATAGATATAGATATAATTTAAAGGAAATCTATTGAATTAACTATCCCTCTTAATTAAATCATAGAACAATGCAAAAAAGGTAGTGGCTTCCAAAATAGTAGGAAACATAATCATATCTATAAATTGGAGCTATTTTTCTATAATCAAAACAAAATATAGTATCATTTCCTAACTAACTCAAAATTTAAATGTTATCATTCAATAACAAGAAATTAATAGAAAGAACATACTACTACTAAACATTTTCATTTATGAATATCAGTGAGAAGGATCAATGTATATCATGTGATGGTTCTAACATGGTACCTCAATATGAAGGAAAGCAAGATGTGACTCATTCCTGACATACTAAGGGTATGTGGGCAACATAGAAGGCTTACCTTGATTCTCTCTTTTATCCAACGTTGAACATAAATCCCTTCACAACACCCATCACTTGTTTAAATGTTAGTCAAAAACAACTTTTGAAAACGAAAGTAACTATTCATATGCATTCAAAAATGAAAACAATACTTCATAAAAAATTTAAAGACTTTTGATCAAATAGAGTCAAATTTTCCCATTCTAAGACAAAATATAGCATGGTTATTAAAACATCTACAATTATTCAAACTACACTATCGGTATACCATCTATAAGGACCCACCTAGTACCTAGACCAAAAGATTAGCTTAAAGCAAAAGAGAACATTTATTTTTATTTCTAATTAACATTAATGGTTTAAATTTATTAAATATTACTTTATAATAACATGGTAGTCTATAATACTCACATAATCCTAGTACCTACATATTAGGAACATCCTTCATTTCCTAGACTACCTACATATCCTGGGATCAAGGTACATGAGGATTCGATTCATTATGAGTGATATGTAGTTCTGGTTGTTCTGTGTTTATGTAACTGTACAAGTGGGTACGCAACCCTTTCTAGGGTCCAATTTCCCCAAACAGTTCTTCGTCGGCTACCACCCACTTAGGTGAAAATGGATGGAAACAACCACCCGCTCAGGTGAAACATGGATGGAAATAATAAGATAAAAAAGAAAACACCTATAAGGGTTGGTTGACATTTAATTTACCTATCGTACACATGTTTGAGGAAGATTTCAAGTTCACTCAAGCTTAAATAGTTTGGTTTTGGAAAGCATGCTTATTATTTTCTAATCGCCAAGATCCTTGAAGGTGAAGTGAGAGCATACGACAAGAAGTGTTCTTGGATAAAAAGAAAATTGACCTTCTTGGTCCAAAACCATTTATTCAGTCAAGTTACTTGACATACACTATATTATCAATTGATGATTCATGTAAAACTAAGGTATCTAATAATGATCTCTTCCAAACAATGTGTAAGACAAGTCCACATCTAATCATCATCCACTAATCCAACAATGAAATAAGACAAGTCTCAAATTCGATGTCTATCAACATTCAATGATCCTATAATGATTCTCTCAAACAATGTAAGTCTCAAAAAAAGGATTACATAAAAATGTTATCAAAAATCCCCATATCTGTTAACTAAACTTAAATTACCTTTGTATATGAGCATACCAATTTGGAGTACCACTCCCTCAAGGCATAACAATTCAAGACAAAGATTCCAAATCAATTACTAACCCAAGTTCTTAGCTCCATTAAACATGTTCTAAATGTAATTTATTCATGCTAAAACCTTGAACAACACAAAAAACCATACAAATGGGTTTAAAGTATTAACACCAATCATCGTGATAGTTTAAAGAAAATCAATCACTTATTTACCCCAAAAGAATCACTAAAAGAACCCAGCCTTATATGGATGACAATACCTTATTCAATAACAATAAACAAGATATAATTCAAATTTAATATCAAACCTTCATGAACCACACCTAATGAACCACACCTAATGGACAAGAAACCCCAAAGATTTATTAACAAATCAATTAAAGTAGAGAAATAGAAGGCTACAAGAGAGGACAAGGTATAGTCTCTATCAAATCCTATTTATGTCTCTACTAACATTTTCCATCTTGGAATATGTCAAGCAAATTATTATCAACTAATTGATTAAGAGATGACTATGAGTCTTACAAACTTTATAAGAGCCATTATTTTCAAAAAGGAGGTCTTATTATGGCACGAAAAGAAATATATCACATTATACTATATCAAGATACATTAAATATAATCAATATTCCCTTTGGTAGTTTAAATTAAATTTACTAAATCTTGCTAATTATCATTCAAATAGCACAACTTTAAATCATAACAATATGTTTAATTAGTATATATTAGGCATTTATATCTAGTTCCACTCTTTAGAGACACATAAATAGTTAAGTCTCCAAAAGAACATTCAAACTAAACATAAATACAAACATAAGTTATTATACCATTCAAAATATACATGGTTGTCAAGCAAATTTTTTGTGATGATTATCTATTTGAAGTTGCTTTTCAGTTATTAAAGCCTATCTATTTTAAGAAAATATATATATATATAGAATAATTACATAGAAAATTTGACAATTTACTTAAAATCTTGCCTTTCAAGTGATACAGTCTTCCTAAAATTTTAATTGTATTTTAGGGCTAAAATCACTAAATACTGCCATACTACCACTACCATTAAATTTAAGCCCTGGTTTACACAATAAAAACTACCAAAGAAATGTTTACTTGGTTCAAGATGATAGACCATATTACTTTAATTAAGAACAACCTTTTTTCTAAAAACAATTAATAACTAAGTGTTTTAAAATGATTATATATTCCTAAACCCATTACTTTTATATATATATACCAAAATGGTATCCACACTTATACTATACACTTTGGTAACAAAATATCCTCAAGTCTTTGTAATTAACCATTCTCACTAGGGAAGTTTCGTCCTAAACAGTTGATTCCCCAAAATAATCGCTTCAAAAATGGAAGGTTTCTAAAACTGAATGAAATGAAACCGTTTAGCATCTTACCACACAAGATAGGTAGAAGGAGAGTTTGGTTCAGAAACAGTAACTGCCTAACCATCTAACAATTCTATTGGAGCATATTTTCGTAGAAAATCTGAAAGAAATGGATAAGATAAGGATCCCTATGGTTTGTATTTACAACTTGTATGAGATTATGGATCAAGATCTGCAACAAATTAGGAGGGATGGTTTATATCTATTGCATTCACTATAAAATTAGGAAGAAAATACATCTAACACTGATGAATGTCACACTATCAATAACGAGAGAAAATGTGCACTGAAACTTACCACTGAGGAAATCACAATGGTTTTCCCAACTCCCCAACCATTTATACCAGCATGAACATTTATAGAATTTACGCAGAATGCTGCATGCATTGATTCTATAAGCACACATGCATAAATCAATGCAAGAGATACATACGAAACAACAACAGAAACGACTTGTAATTAGTGTTTATGAAGGCAAAATCTTACTCAATAAATAGCTAGATATTCATTTCTATTTGATGAAACTACTGATATAGATGCAACAAATCTTTTCATATCGGGTACAAATAAATTATTAAATAATAGAAAATGATAGTTGGATCGGCCATAACCAAGGAATGATGCCACAACAGGGCTCGTGAATTATTAACATATTGTCTTAAGAGAGAAACTATCTAAAAACTATGCATAAATCAAATTAAGTACAAAATGGATAAGAGTATTAATGCATATGATATGGGAAAATGTAATACCTATGTAATATATGCCTAGCTTGCACGGTTAGAGGAAGGAAAACAACAGTATAGAGAGTCGAGTTTTGTAGAAATTCTCTATGATTGACAACTACCTTCTCATAACTTCTTCAGAACAACTCAAGTGTTTATCCACGCATTTTAATGCAGCGAAGGAGAGATTCTTTCTGGTTCTCCATTATTCCCATAGACCTCCATTAATGTTTGAAATCCTTCCAAAGTTTTGTGACAAAAATCTTCCAATCTTTTCAATCAAAAGTTTCAAGGTGGATGCTATTGTTTTCAAAACGAATACTCTATATCGAGTAGGGAGCCCCCGCTCCAAGAAATCTTCTATGTTTTTTTTATAAACTCTAATTTCCTTCTATAATCTTCCTTAAAAGGAAAAAATCTCATTTCTAAAATAGAAAAAATAATAAATACACCTAAATCCCCCTCCTCCACTCATTTTTTTTCTACATTCAATCTCACAAAAATAAATTAGAAACTAGAAAATTATATAACTCCCAAAATTCCTTTATTAAAAAGTAGTAACTGCCACTTCTAAAGAAAAAATCAAATTGCCACTTAAAAATTAGAAATATATTTCAAAATAAGATGTTTCTAAAATAAATAAAATTAATATTTATTCTACTTTCAAGAAAATGATTATTCTATCTACACAAGGAAATACAATATTCATGTACAACATTTAATTGCTCTAAGGAATAAATAAATTAATAACTCACTACTAGAATATAATATTTGAAGTAACTAATAAATTGAATAATTTAATCAAGTCAAATAATATGACTAATTTTGAAGTTGGGGTTATGACATACTTCCTTCCTAAAACTTTACATTGTCCTGATACAAAATTACACACAAAGGATTGTGTAAATGTGAGATTCTCATACCTATTTAAACACCTCCTTACATCTTTCTCATTGGACCGAGATGTCGAGTACTCAAATGCATTGTCAAGTATTTCTAGTCACATTAAGAGTTTACTCCAACCCATGTTAAAATAAAGAAGAAAAGATACACTACTCTAGGCTTTAAAAATGATATTATTTTAGTCAATCTGAATACTTAGGAATTAGCCAATATATGCTATTTGTCCAATTTGGGACAGCCAATTCAAGCTCTTCTACCCTATGGGCTTTCTTGTCCATATGGGACACCTTTTACCTGTAAGCAAACAACTCTTCCAACCTCACAGGATACAGATCATATTTATCCATACGGGCTCAAGGATAGGCAATACAAAAGGGTGCTCTGTCCAGAGACTTTAATTTTGACCCTTTTGGGACCAATACAGGTCCAAGAGTCACTTCCTATAGACCACAATTTACCCAAAATAAAATATTATGCTGAGAATGTCAAACAGGGAGTAAATATCCAAGACTTGTACATCTCAATTTCAGATAATGGCTAGTACAAGTAATCCACCCTGGGGATTCTTTTGAGTATCAGTGACTTTCATTATTAAATTTATCATTGTCTAAGTCATTCCATAAAATACAACTATCATATAACCATTGCACTTAGATGATTACATGCTAAAGCACACATATATTGACACTCATATAAAAGATAACAATTATATCCATCACCCATGCCTACTTATATGAGACACATGAGCAATTGTCATTCTATGATGAAAAACAAGCATCCCATACTGCTTGTTATTATCATTGGCAAGAATACACCAACACTAACAAAAGGAAAGTTTTCAACATTAAATTCAAGAACTTCAACATCAAACCATAAAAGATCCTTGTTATTAGGATAAAGGTGATCAATATAATAAGGTGAGTGGATCAAAACACTGAATACTTGTAGATCAAAAATTAAGTATAAGAAGATTGACCAAGATCATCAATAAGAATAATAATATTTCAATACCAACTCACTAAAGGCCATCAACAAAGAATTAAGTCATCAAAGATTTCCAACAAGGAATAAGAAGTTCAATTATTGCAACATTAAATCCCACATATCAACATCCAAATAAAAGAATCTCAACACTAATAATTGAAGGCCTACATTAAAGATAAGGTGACTTCAACACTAAATCATCACAAAACATTAGAGATAAAAGAAAATCCTACTTACAACTAATGGCATAAAAAAAGGTCAAGAAGCCTTCCATCAAAATTGATAAGTCAGAACTTTCAATTTTGTCAACATGACATGCACAGAACTGAAGGGTAGACCATTTTACAAGGTAACAAGTTGAATACAAAGGTTATAGGGTACTCCAATTATACCAGGCAAGGAATCTTACAAGGCACCAATTAGATTGCTAAAATAGACTTATAGCATTCTAAGTAAGCGTAATGTAGATGTAAATATAAATCCATAACACACGGTTCTATTGTTACTATATCATACATGTCATATGCTATTTAACCAAAATGAGCCATCATACTAAAGAGACACATATAATCTAAGTACAAAGATTCCAATAAATACGTTGTTGCGTATTATTGTCATTGATGTCAACGTATGATGATTTCAAGGTTTGATTTCAAGAGTTTCAAGATGGATTTTGTTATAAAGGAAGATTGTTTCATAACAAAATTAGTTGTTTCTAAGTGTTTACTACATTTGCAGAGGTTTGGTAATATGTGCGGTAGATTTCTGAGGTTTGTTTCTCAAATGTAGTGTTAAACTATCATTGTTGTTCATGCCGCATTCTACCACAAATGGTTAGCTTTGGCTCAAATGTTGGTACAAGAACTACAAAGCGATTATGCATGCCATAATTGTTTATTCCGAAAAGTGTTACCATGTTTGTGGAGGTTTGGTAATGTATGCGGTAGACTCCTAAGGTGTGTTGCTCAGAAGTATGATTACTCTATCAATGTTTGTGCTATCACATTCTACTGCAGATTATTTTTTTGGCTTGCACTTTGGAATATAAGTAAATATAGTCAAAATGTATGCTATACTCAAGTTTCAAAGGATTTGAATTAAAGAGGAGAAATCTAGAAGTGACAGGATAAAGTTTGTGTCTGCTGGTCACGAGGACAATTGTTCTAATGGTTGCAGAAGACAAAGGCAATGTGCAACAAAAAGAGGGAGTGTGTAAAGGTAGCATGGGACCAGAAGAGGTCATGGTTTGAAGCGCATAACATGAAATCAAACCTATGTTACCGCTTATGATTTGTGATCGAGCAAAATACATGCTACATGTCTTAACTGACATAAGTTACTTTGGAGAAGTGTGTTAAGAGGTTATAAGCTAGCATTGTTATGTTAGTATGATGATAAGGATATACATATGTTACCATTTTTTTGTTGTAGAGAAATAGTGTGACAATACATGAAAGTTGTGAGAAGCATATTTGTGTGGATAATATGCGAAGAGCTATGCGTAGAATATGATCTAGAATTTGCATAGTGTGTATCCTAAGTTACATGAGCAAAATGATTTATTCTGAAGTGTAGAACAGAAGAATCGAGGATAGTATGATGTTGTATTTGTGAGCTTGTGTAGAATAAATTTGATCGTGTTTGAAGTTGATGCTTCATCATGTGAGTCAGTGCTTAGTTTTTGTAAAGAGAATTGAAATCTCATGTAGGTTGGTTCCTACAAATTTAAAAGGGGGATTGGTGTCTCTTGTAGGTTGGTGCCTGCAAATTTGAAAGGGGGATTGGTGTCTCTTGTAGGTTGGTGCCTGTAAATTTGTAAAGGGGGTTGGTGTTCTCTCATAGGTTAGTGCCTACTGAATGATTGTAAATTCTATATTCTATATTATCTACTCCGAATAGATGAAGTTGTGAATGCAATTAGAGGTCTTGGTGAAGAGGTAAAGGATTCAGTGATTATTAAGAAAGTATTGAGATAACTCCCTCAAAGATATGGTTCAAAGGTCTCTGCTATTGAAGAAGCTAGAGATTTGAATAAACTCACAATGGATGAACTATTTGGTTCCCTCATTGCCTATGAGATGAGAAATGCAAGCAAAGACACATCTAAAAATGAATCTTCCTTCAAAGCTACTAAGAAAGAAGAAGTATCTAATCCAAGCATTGGATTTGAGGAAGAAGTGGCAAGATTTGTAAGGAAGTTAAAGAAGGGTTTAGATAAGTACAAAGGTAAGATACCTTTTAAGTGTTTCAATTGTGGTAAATTTGGTCATTATGCATCTAAATGTCCTTTTGGAGGAACTGAAGATAGAAACAAGGGTTTCAAAAGGTATGACTTCAACAAGAATAAGAAAAGCCCTTACTCTAAGGATGACTATAGTTCAACAGAAGAAGTAGACCATTGCTCATCAAAAGATGAAAGGTAAGAAGCCATATTCATGGTTGTGGAAGTTCTTAATAGTACAGAAAGAGATAAAGAAGACATGATAGTCTTTGATGAAGAAGAATGTGAAGTTGATCTTGAAGGTGAACTTATCTCTACTCTTGAAGACCTAAGATTAGCAAGGGAAGAGAACAAGGAACAAAAGGCCAAGCTTGAAGAGTCAAAAGAAACCATTGTTAACTTGAAGATTCAAATTGAAGAAGGTAAAAGAGCTACAAATATCCTAATTACTGAACTCAACACCAAATCAAAAGAATGCTCAAGACATGAAGAAGAGATTGTCTCTCTAAGGAAAGAATTGGAAAAGGTACATACTAATTTGGGTAAAAGTATCAAGAGCTCTGAGATTCTTGATGGTATAATCAATAATCAAAGACCTCTATTCATAAAGTGAGGTTTGGGTTATGATGAATAAGTCACACAATCTTCTACTCCCGCAAAGAAGACTGACTTAAAGAAGACAATACCAAATGAAAAAATCCCAATGAAGAAAAAGGGTAATAAAATTGAAGAATTTGATTTCATCCTTGTCATCTCTCAAAGAAGAAGATTCATAAGATCAATCCCTACAAGACAGACATTCATGAACAAGTTCAATTATGCCTTCTCTAGTTATTGTTGTAGTTGCAATCAGTATGGTCACAAATCCATTGAATGTAGATCTATAATGAGAAGTAATTATGTAAGTATAAATTATTTGCTCCTTTGGTTGATTTTAAAATAATATGTCATATTTGCAACAATTTTGAGCACATAGCAAAATATTGCAGAAGTGGACTGGTAAAATCAAGAACTTAGTTGATTGACATCAGCAAGGAAGATGACACTCCTGAAAATCAGAATACGGATCTGAAGAAGGAATGGAAAATCAAGAAGAATGATCATGAAGGTGGAAACTCAATGATTGTCCAAGATGCATTTCATGCACAATGACAAGAAAATCCTTGGGTTATTTACAGTGGATGCTCAAGTCACATGACAAGAGATAAGAGAAAGTTTATTAGCCTTGTTAAATGGAATGGTGGATCAGTCAAGTTTGGAGACAACACCACTGCAAGAATATTTGGCAAAGGCACAGTAAGTATTGATGGAAAGAATAGGACAGAAGATTTCCTATATGTAGAAGGTCTCAAGCACAATCTTCTTAGTGTAACTCAGATGTGCAACAAAGGATATAACCTCATCTTCCATGCACAAGGATGTGAAATTAGAAGAGCAAGAACTTGTAAACTTGTGGTAGAAGCAAGTAGGACATAGAATAACTTGTATAATATTAGTGAGTCAAAGAAAGGAACTATCTTCTAGGACACACAGATGAATGTTAGTTGTGGCATAAGAGAATGGGACACATCAACTTTGACAACCTTGTGAAGATCAGATCTAAACATGTAGTTAGAGATATGCCAAATATTGTTAGGCCTACAAGCACCTTTTGTAAAGAATGTAAAATTGGGAAGCAGACAAGGACTAGATTCAAGACCAAGGAGTACTATTCTACTGACTCATTGGAACTGATTCATACAGACTTATGTGGTCCTACCAAAACAAGAAGTCTCTTTAAGGTGAAAGGTATTTCATGTTGCTCATTGATGATTTGCTTAAGATCATCAAATGAATGAAATGAATGTTAGAATCAAGTGCTTAAGATCAAATAGAGGTGGTGAGTTCACATCAAATGAATTTGAATAATTCTGTGAAAAACATGGAATAAGGAGACAATACTCTGCTTCAAGGACTCCTCAAAAAAATGGAGTCGTTGAAAGGAAGAACAGAATAGTTCAGGAGATGGCAAGAACAACGTTGAATGAAGCTAAGTTGCCTGATGTGTATTGGAAAGAAGTATTCCATACTATTGTTTATATTTTCAATAGAGGAAAGCTAAGAGTGAACAACACTAAGACACCATATGAGCTATGTAAAGGTAGACCTACATCTTTCAAGTGGTATTTTAGAATATTTGGAAGTAGATGTTATATTAGAAGAGATGAAGACAACTTGAGTAGGTTTGACTCAAGATCTTATGAAGGAATTTTTCTTTGCTACTCAACAAGAACAAATGATTATAGATGCTACAATAAGAGACTTCAGAAGATATTTGAAAGTGCAAATGATAGGATTGATGAAGACCTACATCATTCAACCTATGATCAAGAAGATTGATGTTCAGATGAATCAACCTACATAGAAGAAGAAGATGATGAAGTTGAAGAATAAGAAACACCCAAGGTGACTACCAAGGCACCTATAAAGTATGTTCATAAGAATCACTCTGAAGATAATATCATTGGAAACAAGAATGAATGAGTTATGACTAAGAGAAAATTGAGAGAACAGATAAAATTCTCTTTGCTATCCAAAGTAGAGCCTAAGAATTTCATTGAAGCTAGTAAAAATGAGAATTAGATCAATGGTATGCAAGAAGAGCTAAATTAGATCGAGAAGAATGAAACTTGGGAACTTGTTCCAAGACCTAAAGATAAGAATATGATTGGTACCAAGTGGGTATTCAGAAATAAGTTGAACGAAGATGGAGAAGTGGTTAGGAACAAAGCAAGGTTGGTCTACAAGGGCTATTCTCAAGTGAAAGGCATTGATTTTGAGGAGACATTTGCCCTTGTGGCAAGATTGGAAGTAATCAGGATGTTTCTTGCATTCATAGTTCACAAAGACTTCAAGGTGTATCAAATGGATGTCAAATCCAATTTCTTGAATGGTGATCTAGAAGAAGAAGTTTATATAGAGCAACCTAAAGGATTCTAGCTATCAAAAGATTAGAATATAATATGCAGACTTAGAAAGCCTTTATATGGTCTCAAACAAGCCCCTAGGGCATGGTATGCAAGGATGGATAAGTACTTACATCAACAAGGCTTCAAGAAAGGTATTACAGACAATAATCTCTATATCAAGGCAAAAGGTGAGCACATGTTGATAGTAGTTGTATATGTTGATGATATTATCTTTGGTGGCAATGATAGGATGTTGAAGAAGTTTGTAAAAGAGATGTAGAATGAGTTTGAGATGTCTATAATAGGTGAACTTTCATTCTTTCTTGGACTTCAAATTGTTCAATTAGACAAGGGTATCTTTATTTCATAAAAATTTTGGTATGGATAACTACAAACTAGTTGGTATGGATAACTACAAACTAGTAAGTACACCTATGGTAACAAGTTGTCATCTTAGCAAGGATGATGAGTCACCTCAAGCTGATCAGACTCTTTATAGGTCCATGATTGGAAGCTTATTATACTTGACTATGTATCAAGGTTGGATATTATGCAAGCAGTCTATATGGTGGCTAGGCTTCAAGAAAATCTAAAAGAGACTCACGTAAAGGTTGTTAATTTACAATTTTCAGATATTTGAAGAGCACATTGGACTATGGATTATGGTATGGGAAGGGAAAAGATTTATCTCTAACCGCATATATAGATGTATATTGGGCTAGCAGCACTGATGATAGGAAAAACACAAGTTGTAGAGCTTTCTTTCTAGGTGATAGATTGGTTTCATGGTTAAGCAAGAAGAAAGATCCAGTCTCTCTGTCAATGATAGAAGTAGAATACATAGCCGTAGTTTCTTGTTGTACTCAGATTTTGTGGATGAAGCAGATATTGAAGGATATCAAGGTAATATATGATAAGTTGATTCCTATTTTGTGTGATAATACAAATGTAATCAACATATCAAGGAATCTAGTGATGCACTCTAGAACCAAGCATATATCCATTACATATCACTTCTTGAGAGAAAAGGTTACAGATAAAGAGGTAAAGTTGGGATATGTGGCTACAAAGAATCAGATTGTAGATGTGTTTACAAAACCCCTTACCAAAGGGATATTTGATTATTTAAGATAGAATTTGGTAGTGATATCACTCTCATCAAATTATTAAAATTTTATGATGAAGCATCTATCCAGGAGGAGTAGCTCAAGGCATATCCTTTATCCCTATTTAGACAGTGGCTACCTCTTAGGGGGAGCAAGTAGATAGAAAATAGTATAGTTAATCAAGCTTAATGTAGCAAAGGGGAGAGATATAGTAAAGGGGAGCATTATAGTCAAGGGGAGCTATTGTCAAAAGGAAAAATTATACAAAAGGGGTAGCTTCAAAAAAGAGGAAGAATCATACAAGTATGATACATCCCTTTTGCCATTAATGTCAAAGAGGGATAGTTAGCAAAAGAGGAAGAGCTAAGTAAAGGAGAGTTGAGAAAGGGGGAGAACTAGAGAAAAAGTACATTATATTGACATCAAAGGAAAGTGTTGCCATCAATGACAAAGGAGGAGATTGTTGCATATTGTTGTCATTGATGTCAAGGTATGATGATTTCAAGGTTTGATGTCAAGAGCTTCAAGATGGAGTTTGTTGCAAAGTAAGATTATTGCATAATGGAATCAGTTGTTTCTGAGTGTTTACTACATTTGCAGAGGTTTAGTAATATGTGTAGTAGATTTTTAAGGTTTGTTTCTCAAATGGAGTGTTAAACTATCATTGTTGTTGGTGTCACATTCTACAGCAAATGGTTAGTTTTAGCTCAAATATTGGTACAATAACTACAAAGTGATTATGCATGCCATAATTGTCTATTCCTAAAAGTTTTACCATATTTGTGGAGGTTTGGTGATGTGTGTGGTAGACTCTTGAGGTGCGTTTCTTAGAAGTATGATTACTCTATTAGTGTTTGTGCTACCGTATTCTACCGCAGATTGTTGTTTTGGCTTGCACTTTGGAATATAAGTAAATATAGTCAAAATGTATGATATACTCAATTTTTAGAAGATTTGAATTAAAGAGGAGAAATATAGAAGTAACAAGATGAAGTTTGCATTCACTGGTCATTAGGACAATTGTTCTAATGGTTGCAAAAGACAAAGGCAACATGTGCCAACAAGAGGGAGTGTGTGAAGGTAGCATGGGACTAGGAGAGGTCATGGTTTGAAGTGCATAACATGAAATCAAACCTATGTTACCACATATGATTTTGGATTGAGAAAAATACATGTTACATGTCTTAACCAACATAAGTTGTTTTGGAGAAGTGTGTTAAGAAGTTATAAGTTGGCATTGCTATGTTAGTATGATGATATGGATATACATATGTTACCAATTTTGTTTTTTGATTGTAGAGAAACAGTTTGATGATACACAGAAGTTGTGAGAAGTATATTTGTGTGGATAATATATGAAGAGCTATGAGCAAAATAGGATCTAGAATTTGTATAATGTGTATCCTAAGTTGCATGAGCATAATGATTTATTCTAAAGTGTAGAATAGAAGAATCAAGAAGAGTATGATGTTGCATTTGTGACCATGTGTGGAATAAATTTGATCTTGTTTGAAGTTGGTGCTTCATGTTGTTGAAGTTGGTGCTTCATCATGTGGGTTGGTGCTCAATTTTTGTAAAGAGAATTGAAATCTCCTATAGGTTGGTTCCTGCAAATTTGAAAGGGGTATTGGTGTCTTCTATAGGTTGGTGCCTACAAATTTGAAAGGGGGGTTGGTGTCTCCTATAGGTGCCTACAAATTTGTAAAGGGGATTGGTGTTCTCTTGTAGGTTGGTTCCTACTGAATGATTGTAAATTCTATATTCTTTTGTGAGGATGGATTTGGATAGTAGATCCAAGCAGCTTTTCTCGCCATGGGTTTTCCCTTCTAGGTTTCCACGTAAATCTTGAGTTCTCTTTTGTGGTTGTGTGGATGTGTTTATCTCTCAAAATGCTCTTTTGATGATTATTGTTGATGCGTTAAAGTTTTTAATGTTGTGGTAGGGTTTTGAAGTTAAATTTGGTTCACCCCCCCTTAGTATATCAGAGTGTTCTAACACATACCTTAAAAGATGATTGACTAAATTAAATAATCTAACCCTTTCATGATGCATGTTATAGATATATATAATTTAAATGCAATCTATTTAATTAACTATCCCTCTCAATTAAATCATAGAAAAACAAAAAAAAGGTAGTGACTTCCAAAATAGTAGGAAACGTAATTATATCTCTAAATTGGAACTATTTTTCTATAATCAAAACAAAACATAGCATATTTCCTAACTAACTCAAAATTTAAATGCTATCATTCAATAACAAGAAATTAATAGAAAGAACATACTATTGCTAAACATTTTCATATTTATGAATATCAGTGAAAAGGATCAATGTATATCATGTGATGGTTCTAATATGGTACTTGAAGGAAAGCAAGATGCAACTCATTCCTGACATACTAAGCGTACATGGGCAATAGAGCAAGCTTACCTTGATTCTCTCTTTTATCCAATAGAAAATAAATCTCTTCACAACACCCATCACTTGTTTATATGTTAGTCAAAACAACTTTTATTCATATGCATTAAGAAATGAAAATAATACTTCAGAGAGAATTTAAATATTTTTTATCAAATAGAGTCAAATTCTCCCATTCTAAGACAAAACATTGAAAGATTATTAAAACAACTACAATTATTCAAATTGTGCTATCAGTAGTAGACCTTCAAGTCTAGTGTCCAAACCTCACGCTCTGATACCATCTATAAGGACCTACCTAGTACCTATCCCAAAATATCAGCTTAAAGTAGAAGAGAACATTTATTTTTATTTCCAATTAACATCAGTGGTTTAAATTTATTAAATACTACTTTATAATAACATGTGTCTTTAATACTCACATAATCCTCGTACCTACATACTGGGAACATCCTTTGTTTCCCAAACTACCTACATACCCTATATACATGGGATCAAGGTACATGAGGATTCGATTCATTATAAGTGATATGTAGTTTTGGTTGTTCTATGTTTATGTAACTGTACGAGTGGGTATGCAACCCTTTCTAGGGTCCACTTTCCCCAGATAGTTCTTCGTTAGCTACCACCCACTTAGGTGAAATGATGTAGGAGCATCTGGGTTCACGAGCAATCCTCATCAACCAAAAATATTTTTCTTGCTTTCTTGTTTGTTTGTTTCTGCCTTGTGTTTTGCTGCAAGAGGAGTTGATGATCAATTTCCAGAGAATTTCCTAAAGATTTTGGCCAAGGGATGAATTGATCTTGAAGAAGTTCCAAATGGGTATCTACATTTCAAATTTGGAGAGAATCTGGTGAAAACTGAGCAAGTTATGCCTCGACAAAGTTTTGGATTGTCACTACATATTGCGCTAAAATCATCCTTCACCAGATTTGTGCTAAATTAGGCTTCACCAGATGTTGCGCTAAAATTTCTCTTCACTGGATTTGCGCTAAAATTGGGCTCTACCAGACATGTCCATTGAACCCTGAATCCTCCACATATCCTATGAACTTCATTTCACCCGGTACGTTATTTTGGTTCGCTTTGCACTAATTTCATGTGATGTCGAACATCTAGTGAAGTATATTTCCCCGCTTTCCCACAATGTCCTACGATGACACTTTTCCCTACTTTGCCTTTTGCTCTGTTGAAAGGACCTTTGCGTGAATTTCTGTTGACACCAGATATATTTAGTGAACCCTCAAACCCCCGCCTATCCTGTCAGGTCACTTTTTCCTGCTTTGTTGCATTGAAGTGCCTTGCGCTAAAATACCCACACACCAGACATATCCGGTGAGGGTTGAAAACCTTTCTTTATCTTTTCATGACCCAAAAGCCTACTTCCTTTGCAACCTGATGCCCGGTCAACCTGCAAATATCCCAAAAATGCACAAAAAGTGACAAATTTTTAATCACGTGTACGACTAGTCCAAGCACAAATGGAGGTTTGACACATGTCATATGCCCATGATGATGGTCAGTGGCTACCTCAAATGCCTTTAAATAGGGGAAATTTGTACTATGAAGAGGATATTCTCCTTGGTCGACAATTGGTAGTACATTTTTGGAGTTTCCAGAAGATTTCTCCAGATAGCAAGATTTGTTTGATTTGAATCTTGAAATGTTGTAAGGCTGAGGCCAATACATGTGTAACACCAATTGTACTCCTATTGTAATCCTTCTATTTCATATGAATATAGAATCATTTGTTTTTTTCTCTTGTGTTAATCATTCTTGTTGCTTGATCTAGTAGCTTGACAAAGCCCCTAGATCTTGAGCTCCATTAAGTGGTATTAGAGCCATGTTTTGCATTCCTTGAGGCCATGGGATTACTGCATAAGGGATCCTAAGGAAATTGTTGTAGGTTGAGTGAAGAAGAAACCTGCAACTGCAGAGGATCTATAGACATGACACACCAAGCAAGAGGAAGAAGAGGAGTGGCTCCAAGGGCTGGAGATGTAGCATTGGTAGAGATGCTAAGAGGCATCACAACTAGGCTAGATGCAATGGAGAGAACACAGCGTAGAGGAGTACTCGTAGCAAATGTGAGTGATAATGAGGAAGAGGTCAGTGAAGAGGAAATAGAATAAGGAGAAGATGGATATGAGAGGAGGTTTCTGAGTGCAATGACAAAGATTTCTAGTAAACCCCGTGTTGAGTTACCCAATTTTAATGGTAGTCTAAAACCAGATGAGTTGATAGACCAGATTTTAGAGATGGAAAAGTATTTTGAGTTTGAATCCATTGAAGACCCTAAGAGGGTAACACTTGCAGCTTCAAAGTTGAAAGGAAATGCATCTTTGTGGTGGGATCATGTGCAAGTTGAGAGACAAAGAAAAGGAAAGGAAAATATTAAGACCTAGGAGAGGATGTTAACCAAGTTGAAGGCAAAATTTTTGCCTACCGATCATCAGATCATCATGTTCAAGATGTTACAGAACCTCAAGAAGAGGGAGAAAAGTGTACAAGACTATACTGAAGAGTTTTATAGATTAAACATCAGGGCTAGTAACATTGAAGATGATGTTGAGAAGATATCCAGGTATGTAAATGGGTTGTATTATTCGATCCAAGCTGAAATTAGCATGGTCAGAATTACCAGCATAGAGGAAGCCTATCAATTTGCATTGAAGGTAGAAGAAAAAATCTCTAGAATGCAAAATAGATCTAAAGGAAGAGATAAACCCTCCAAAGTAAGAGGGCAGTCAAATCCTAGACGTGGATCTCAAGATAAGCAAGGAGAAACAAGTTCTTCTCATGCCAATACCCAAGGAGGTAGTGGAAGGGGTAATTACCCTCGAGGTAGAGGAAATTTTGGAAGAGGAAGAGGGTTCAGTGGAACATGTTTCTAGTGTGGACAAGCTGGACATAGGGCATTTGAATGTCCTCAAGTACAATAGAGCAATGGCAAGGGAAAAGAGACTAGAGTCCATCTAGCACAAGTTGAGGAGGGGAGTGTGGCTAGTGCAGCCTCAACAAAGTTTAGAGAAGAAGCCGAGGATGGAGAATCCTTGATGATGAGGAAAGTTCTTCTAACACCAGATAAGGTACGAGAGGAACCAGAATAGTGAAGAAGTCTATTTAGAACTAGATGTAAGTCTAGAGGGAAATGTTACGAGGTCATTGTGGATAGTGGTAGTACTGACAATTTAGTGTTAGAAGAAATGGTGGAGAAGTTAAATCTAAAATGGTTGAAACACCCCACTCCTTACAAAGTCTCTTGGTTGTAAAAGGGACATCAGTTATTGATAAGTGAACAATACCTTGTCAAATTTTATATTAGAAATTACAAAGATGAGATAATGTGTGATGTTATGCCAATAGATGCATGCCACCTTTTGTTGGGCAGACCTTGGCAATATGACAAGTAGGCCATTCATGTTGGCAAGAGTAATTGCATTATAATCAAGAAGGATGGGGTTGAGTATGTGTTGAATCCTTTGAAGGATAAGGATGAGGATGTTGAGAGAAGAAATAGGGTTTGTCTAGTGAGTGGAAAATAGTTCCTAAGGGAAATCAGAAGGAGAAGGTTTGTTATGCCTTCCTACCTCAAGTTGTAGAAATTATGATAGCTGAGAGAGAGGCAGAAGTTTCCATAGAGGTCTAAGATGAGTGAGTTCGATGACATACTAATGAAGGACTTACCTGATGGATTACCTCCAATGAGAAGCATAATTCACTGCATGGATTTGACACCGGGAGCAAGCCTACCAAACAAATAACCATATAGGATGACACCTATGGAAAATGAAGAGGTGAATAGACAAGTGCAAAGTTGTTGGATAAGGAATTGATTAGGAAAAGCCTTAGTTCATGTGTTGTACCTACAGTACTAGCACTTAAGAAAGATGGGAAATGGTGGATGTGCACTAATTCAAGGGCTATAAACAAGATAACCATTAAGTACAGGTTTCCATTACCTCGTAAAGATGAATTGATGGATTGCTTGAGTGGAGCAAAGTACTTCAACAAGATTGATTTGAAGAGTGGATACCACCAAATCAGAATTAGAGAAGGGGATGAATTAAGGACAACATTCAAAACCAAGGATGGACTGTATGAGTGGTTATTGATGCCATTTGGGTTGACCAATGCACCTAGCACCTTTATGAGATTGATGAATGAGGTAATGAAGTCGTTCCTTGGAAAATTTGGCATAGTTTATTTGGATGATATTTTGATTTTTAGTAAAACAAAGGAGGAGAATCTACTGCATCTTAGGGCAATCTTGCAGAGGTTAAAAGAAGAGAAGTTGTTGGTGAACATGGATAAGTATAGTTTTATGCAGAAGGAACTAGTATATTTGGGCATTGTAGTGTCTGAAGAGGGGTTAAAGATGGACCCTAAGAAGGTTAAGGCAATACTAGATTGGCCTTCACCTAGAGACATGTTTGAGGCCAGAAGTTTTCATGGCTTGGCAAGCTTCTATAGGAAGTTCATTACAAATTTTAGTGGAATATGTGCACCAATCACCGAAACAATGAAGGGTGTTAAGAAAGAGTTCCAATGGATAGCTACAACAGAAAAGAGTTTTCAATTGTTAAAGAAGAAGGTGACAGAATAGCCAGTGTTGGCATTGCTAGGCTTTGGCAATTTTTTTCAAGTAGATTGTGATGCTAGTGGAAGTGCAATTGGGGGAGTGTTAAGTCAAGAAGGTAGACCCATTGCCTACTTCAGTGAGAAACTTAATGAAGCCAAGAGAAAATACTCAGTTTATGACCAAGAATTCTATGATATAGTGCAGGCCTTAAAGAAGTGGAGACATTATTTGTTGTCAAATGAGTTTGTGTTATATACTGATCATCATGCCTTGCAGTACATCAACAATCAAGGTAAGTTAAACTAGAGACATATGAAATGGGTGGAGTTCTTGCAAAATTATTCTTTTGTCTTGAAACATTAGAGTGGTAAGTCAAACCAGGCAGCAGGTGCACTTAGCAGAAGATGTTTATTAATGAATGAGTTAAGGGTCAATGTTATTGGCTTCGATGCAGTGAAGAATTTGTATCCCGATAATCCTGTTTTAAGGAAGCATGGGCAATTAGTAAATGTCCAATGGAGGGAGATAGAATGCCTTTGTTGGAATATTTTATCCAAGATGGATTGTTGTTCAAAGGATAGAAATTGTGTATACCTAAAGGTTTAATGAGAGAGAACCTAATCAAAGAAAAGCATAGTGGAGGCTTGAGTGAACATTTTGGGGTAGATAAGATAATGGCACAGCTGAATGAAATTTATTTTTGGCCTAGGATGAGTGCAGATGTGAAGAGACTGGTAGAAGGCTATAGGATTTGCCAACATGTTAAAGGAGCATGACAAAATATAAGACTGTATCAACCATTGCCTATACCTGATAGACCATGGGAGCATATAAGTATGGATTTTGTTTTGGGATTGCCTCAGACACAGAGAGGTCATGATTCCATTTTTATTGTTGTGGATAGATTTTTGAATATGGTTCATTTTATACCATGTCATAAGACTAGTGATGCATCCCACATAGCTACATTATTTTTCAAAGAGGTAGTTAGGCTACATGGACTGCCTAAGAGCATAGTTTCTGACATGGACACAGAGTTTGTTGTCCATTTTTGGTGTACATTATGGAAAAGAATGGGCACAAAATTAGAAATCAATTCAGCTAATCATCCACAGACTGATGGACAAATTGAGGTTGTGAACAAAAGTTTGGGAAACTTATTGAGGTGTTTGGTGGGAGACAAACCACATCAATGGGATCTTATCTTGGCACAAGTAGAATTTGCTTAAAATAATTCAGTGAACAGAAGTATAGGAAGGAGCCCCTTCCAAATAGTTTATAGGTATAGCCCAAGAGGTGTTGATGAGCTCCGGGATAGTGCAAATTTAAATAGGAAGACTACTATAGCAGAAGATTTTGCAGAATAACTTCATGAGGTTCACAAGGAGGTGAAGGGACAGTTGGAGAAGAGTACTAGAAAGTACAAGGAGTATGTTTATGTGCATAGGAGGGAATAAGAATTCTAGGTAGGAGACTTAGTCTTGGCACATTTGAGGAAAGAAAGGTTTCCACAAGGAACATATAATAAGTTGAAATTCAAGAAGATAGGTTCATGCAAGGTGTTGAGGAAATTCTCATCCAATCCCTATGAGGTTGAGTTACCAGCAGGAATAGACATATCACCTATTTTCAATGTTGTTGATCTGTATAAGTTCCATGAAGGAGAGCCAAGTTTACAAGGGGGTACACATTCACATTCACCTGATGCACAAGGGTGGATAGATGAGTTGCTCGAAAAGATAATGGAAGAAATGGATAAGGTGATTAACTCCTAAGTGGCTAAGAAGAATAAAGGAAAGGACTACATGGAGTATCTGGTCCAATGGAAGAACACAGTTGCAGATGAAGCTTCTTAGCTGAGTGCTACAAAACTAGTCAAGTTTTAGATTCCGGTTCCAGACTTGCCAAAATGTTCATGAGTTTTCAACTCATGGAACATTTCAATTACCTAGTGTGTCTGATGCAAGAGCATCCAAGTTCACGAGAAATCCTCATCAACCAAAAAGATTTTTCTTGATTTCTTGTTTGTTTGTTTTTGCCTTGTGTTTTGTTGCAGGAGGCGTTGATGATCAATTTCCAGAGAATTTCCTAAAGATTTTGGCTAAGTGATGAATTGATCTTGAAGAAGATCCAAATGGGTGTCTACATTTCAAATTTGGAGAGAATCTGGTGAAAACTGAGCAAGTTATGCCTCGACAGAGTTTTGGATTATCACTAGATATTGCGCTAAAATCATCCTTCACTAGATTTGCGCTAAAATTGGGCTTGACCAGATGTTGCACTAAAATTGCTCTTCACTGAATTTGCGCTAAAATCAGGTTCTACCAGACATGTCCGCCAAACCCTGAATCCTCTGCATATCCTGTGAACTTCATTTCGCTTGCTAAGTTGTTTTGGTCCACTTTGCGCTGATTTCATGTGATGTCGAACATCTAGTGAAGTGCATTTTCCCCAGTTTCCCACAATGTTCTGCAATGACACTTTTCCCCACTTTGCCTTTTTCTCTACGAGAAGGACCTTTTGCGTGAATTTCTCTCAACACCAGATATATCTAGTGAACCCTCAAACCCCCGCCTATTCGGTCAGGTCACTTTTGCCCGCTTTGCTGCATTGAAGTGCCTTGTGCTAAAAATACCCGCACACCAGACATATCCGATGAGGGTCATAAACCTTGCTTTCTCCTATCATGACCCAAAAGCCTTCTTCCTTTGCAACCTAATGTCTGGTTAACCTGCAAATATTCGCAAAATGCATAGAAAGTGACAAAGTTAGTTTTAATCACGTGTATGGCTAGTCCAAGCACAAGTGGAGGTTTGACACATGTCATAGGCCCATGATGATGGTTGGTGGCTGCCTCAAATACCTTTAAATAGGGGAAATTTGTACTATGAAGAGGAGATTTTACTTGGTCGACAATCGGTAGTACGTATTTGGAGTTTCTAGAAGATTTCTCTAGATAGCAAGATTTGTTTGATCTGAATCTTGAAATTTTATAAGGTTGAGGCCAATACATGTGTAAAACCAATTGTACTCCTGTTGTAATCCTTCTATTGCATATGAATAAAGAATGATTTGTTTTGTTGTCTTGTGTTAATCATTCTCGTTGCTTGATCTGGTAGCTTGACAAAGCCCTTGGATCCTAAACTGCATTGGAGATAATGAAACCCTAAGGATTTGGGCACTACTTTTGGGTGGTTTTAGCTCATGGTTTTGTAATTACCATTTGATGATTTCATGTATTATATCTCCTATATATATTAGGTTCTTGAAATGGAGGTTGTGTGTGAGTCTTATAGATGTTTAGTTGCCTCCAAATCTATGGTTGGTGATACTCCTATGAAAGCTTTCTATGCAAGTATATTGTAATCTTGTTGAGATTTCTAAATAATATATTGGGCTACTTTTGGAGTGTGGGGTTTTTCTCCTGAAAGGGTTTTCCCCACATAAATCACTGTGTTATGGTATGATTGATATTTATATTTATTTCTATATAATTTTTGTAACAGTTGTAAAGATCTATTTTTTTTTTCATAACCCTTCTCTCAAGATTAGTGTAAGAAGTTGTTCCACTACCTTAGACTCCTTACAATTTTATCCATGACAGAGGTAGAGTACATGATAGCATCCGCATCCCTATATGGAGGTCATTTGGCTTCTAATACTATGTTCAAATGTGGGATTGATTCAAATAGTAATTAGAGTTCACTATGACAATCAGAGTGCTATCTATTTGGTAAAATAATTGACCTTTCATGTATGAATAAAGCATATTTATGTCTAGTACCATTTTTTTAAGACATGATAGAGGTAGAAGGCTAATCCTAGATAAATTTGACACTTTGAAGAATTTTCTAGATTCATTGACAAAGCTAGTGAGCACAAAGAATTTCAAGTGGTGTTGTAAGACTATGGGCCTCTTGGCACCTAGCAGTTAGTTGATAGTGTTTGTAGCGCCCACCCATGTGTTAACTCTTGCCTTGTCTTAATGTTTCTATGATTGGATTAAAGGTTATATTAAGTTGATTATGATATGATATAATTGTAGGCTAGATATTGTTGGGTGAATATTTTGTTATCAACAAACTAATAACAAAATGGTTATATCAACCACAGTATGATGAGATTATATATCTCCTTTTAGAAAGGGGAGGCTCCCTTCTTATTGCTAACTATGATCAACAAGTCATTAACTTTTCTTATATACACTACAACTATCACATGGGTGTTTCCATATCATCCAATTCTCTTTTTTCAGAATTGATGTTCACTTACAAACTTGTAACAAAGACCCTTTTGATGATTACTATAGACACCTAAAAATGTCTTCACCACTTAACCGACATCTGATATCACCAATATCACCAAATATCCTTCCAATTGATTAAATAAACTTTTATTTAATTAATTATTTGTCCCAACACCTGATCACTCATCATTTCCCCCTTTAAATTGAATTAATTTAATTAATTCAATAGTTCCCCCTTTACTAACATTAGCCCAATTAATTAAATAAATGTGCAAATGTTTATTTGATTAATTCACCCCTTCCATTAAACCTAATCAATTGAATAAACCATGTTTATTTAATTAATTCAACCTACTAATCAACCTATCCCTACCCTAGTTGATTAAATACCTATTATTTAATTAGTTGGTCTAACCTACATGACCTTAGACCTAGGATTAATTAAATTAAACATTATTTAATTAATCCTAACCCCTAATTAACCCATCCACTAATTTACTACAGCCATATTAATTAGGCTAATCACCTCAATTAAAATGGTCAAACCTTGTTTAACACTCCTCCCCACATCCCACAAATAAAAAATTGATATTTATGTCACATAAATCAATTTTTTATACACACTTGTCATAAATCTCATTTATAACCTCTTACACCCCGTACACGTCATAACTCATTAATTGGAGCTCTTCCCAAAATGCATTTTTAATTCATTTTTAATCCTCCTTTCTTCCCCATTTGAATTTTTAATTCACATCTAATCCATCTCACCCAACCTCATTAAATTCACTTCTCTTCCCAAGATGAATTAAAAATTTATCTTTATTCTCATCCCTCCATTTTTTATGATTGAATCTAAGCCCTCCACCTCACATTCATCCTCATCCCTTGATCTCCCAAATGAATCTCAACCCTTGGATCAAATCCCCCTCCAAAAAGCCTATAAATATACCCTCATCCAAGCCATTTGAACATCTACAATTTGAGTATTGTTATCATGCCAAAATCTTCATCCATTCCATCTTATTGAGCTAGGTTTTTGTAGTGATTTTGCATTTGAGTAAAGCATTTCACATTGCAAGAATCCATGGGTAAAGCAAGAGTCTAAGGGTGCAAGGATCTCCACCTTAGCTAGGAGTTTGGATTTCATCTTAAAGGTATAACTAGTGGTTTTGTGCATCTATTTAGTGCTTTTGTCTTCATCTTGATTTCCTTAACCTCATTTGGCATGCCCGGTGGGAACCACAAGGTCCAAGCTAATATTTTGTGTGAGTTTTTGGTGTTTGAAGGCATATTTTGTAGGTTTCGGCACTAAGTACCCTCTATTTGGCACCATTTCCTCTCGCAATGGTGCCATTTCTGACTGTTCTGGCACCTTTTCCGCATGACACCTTGACTAACACTTGTTTCATAGTTTAGCTTTTAGTGGCTTTTTTGAATGTTTTAAGGGCTTTTCAAATAACTTGCTCTCTGTTTTGACATAAAAGACAATGAAGGAGGGGGAGATAATGCCAAAAATTTTAACATAACTTTTGTGTTTTTTTCCTCACTCATTTGATTTGGCTAACGCTTTTTGGGTTTTTTAATCTAACTTGGGGGTGTTTAAAAGAGATGATAAGCCTTTGTATGACATCTTGAATCCCAATTCGCTATTAACCATTCCTTTTTGTAGCCTCTTTTGAAGCACTGCGTCATTTTGGTGATATATGTGCCCAGATCGACACCATCGAGTCCAACAAAATAGACAAACGGAGATAAAACAACAGTTTGGCACCATTTCTCGCTTCTATAGTGCCTTTTTGTCCTATAGCACCATTTGTCCCTTTTGTGACATCTTATGTCTGTAATAATCAGTAGTAGTTATCTATCGATCTGTGTGGCACCATTTCTAAATTCTGTAGCGTATTTTGTTATTGTAGCACCATTTGTGTATTCTGTAGCACCATATTCTGTAATAGTTAGAAAATAGTTATTCATCTATCTGTAGCGCTATTGCTAGTTTTTGCGGCGCACCATTTTTCTATTCTATGGCACCTTCTCATACTGTTTTGGCACTATTTTCTATGCTAACATTAGAATCTGTCTAGGGTATTGACAGTGTTCTGCAGGTTAAAAAACATTTGTCCAAGACCTAAAAATCATACTACTAACATCTTTTGTAGGGTTTTGTTGAACTTAGAAAAACTTCATTTCGGTGCACTAAAAAGAACCTTGCTTGCTTAGCCTAGAAAACATTTGGATTTGGTGCATTAAAATTAACCTTGTTTGTAAATAATCATAGGCACATTTCATTTGGATCTTAAAAAGAACATAGTTTTTGTGTGACGTATCTTGTGCACTTGCACATTTGTGTTACTCAAGGGATAGAATCAAAGTATCCTCTCCCCTTGCCTTCAAAAGGATCCTGGGTGAAGAGAAATGGTTCTACTCTCTTTTTCTTTTTAGGAGGGGCCTGCCCTTGAGACACATCTGCAAGGAGAACTCATTGGCGACCTCAAGTGGTACTTTCATTCGGTCCACTATATAAAATAGGATAAGACGAAAACTAAGTCCAAATTAGTATTAGCTCTTACTATCTGGTGCTAGCTCAAAAGGAATTCATACGTTGTGTATATGAAACTCCTAGTAGAGCTAGTTAAAACCTTAAGTGGTTTACTGGATGCTCGTAACGTGTCAATCCCCCGAATGTTCCCCCACTAAACACCTTTCTTTTAGAAGCCAAAATCCTTCTATTTGTTGGTGCAGGAGGTCAGACCTCTGAAGTGTTGAGATAAGGTGCCATTAACCTTGTAAATACCAATATTGTATTTATTCCATTTATTATATGTAATTTGTAATTATCCATGAGGAGATGTACTAGTTTCACTAGTAGGGGTAATTTTGGAGTAATCGGAGGTAATTACAGAGTGACTTTTACTATTGGAAAATGTAAAAACTCAAAGTAAATGAGGGTAGGCATGCTCCCTTGAGGAATATACTATTTTTGGCATGTATGACAACTATCATAATGTTTGGTAAGTGAATATATGACAACTGCAAGGTGTCATAAGATTCTAAGATTCTATGATGCATATGACGGATATGTTAGTTGTATATTTTCTATTTTTAGCCCAAGGTTTCTATCTTGGAAAGATACTCTTTTGTGGAATCTATGATGGTTATGACGTGTCATAAGATGTTGTAAGAGGCTAGATTTAGTCTTGGGCCCCCAACCTTTGCATGGTTGTTTTTGGACAAGTGTAAGATGGTAATTAATGTTTATAGGTTGGAGAATCTTAGGAAAGAGAAGGTGAATGCCTAGGATGAGTTGGAAAACATTTCTATAATTATTTTTCATGTATTTGTTACTACAATACAAATTTTATGTACTTAGGTGCTGCCGGATTGGACTTGTGGAGAGAGTTGTGTAATTGATGTATTGTACAATCTTGTTGAGATTAATACAAACTTGTGCCTCTTTCTTGGTGGAGTTTTTACTCGCAAGGGTTTTCTCCATGTAAACATTGTGTCATTGTGTTGATTTCTTCATGTTTGACATCTTTTCTATAGTGGGTTTTATGTTTTGTTACAATCTACATTATTAAAGCACACTTAAAGATTGCTGAAATTTATTCGAGTCATATTTCCATTAAAGTAGTGTTGCTTTCATTTCTAACATTTGGTATTAGAGTCTGGCCAGTTTTGACTCTTGGGTGGTAGTGTGGAAGCTGTAGCTGCAGTGGGAGATTTGGTTGCATTTATTTTGCAGATCTTGTGTTGATATTATGGCTGCATCCACCGTTGCATCAACCTCTCGATAGGAAATTGAGAAGTTCAATGGAACGAGGTTTTAGAAGTTGAAAATGGAAGATTTGTTGGAAGAAAGAAACCAATGGTTGGTTGTTCAAAAAGAAAAGAAACTTGACGATGTCTCTCAAGATGAGTGGGATAGACTGGATAAGAAGGCACGGGGAACCATATGGTTGTGTCTTTCATACTCTATCCTGTTGAATGTCGTAAAGGAGGAGACCGCACACAAGTTGTGGAATTAGTTGGGTGAGGTCTATCAATCCAAGAGTATGGTAAATAACTTTTATTTAAAAAGAAAATTGTTTTCCATGAAAATGTGAGAAGGTGAATCAGATGCAGAGCATTTAAATTCTTTTAATTTGTTATTGAGTCAGCTTGATTCAGTAGATGTTGAGGTTGGTGAGGAAGATAAATGTATCTTACTTCTTTGTTCTTTACCTAAGTCTTGGGAGAATTTTATCCTTTCTATCACTACTAACCTTGTGGATCCGAAGTTGGATGCTCTTGTTTCAATGCTACTGTCACAGGAATTGAGGAAGAAGAGTTTGGATAGTTCAGGTGATGCTCTTAGTATTAGGGGAAGGTCTAAGGAAAGGGGACCTAAAGGAGATCAGAAAGGGGCTAAGGACAAGTCAAAGGGACAGTCTAAGACTCCTGGTAAAAAGAATAGAATTAAGTGTTGGAACTGTGGTAAAATGGGACATGTAAAGGAGTGTAGAAATCCCAAGAAACATTGGGAGAGTGCTTCGGATGAGTCCTCGAATGCAGGTGAAGAAGTTTTACTTTCTACATGTAATATTGTTTCTAATGATCACTGGTTGGTTGATTCAGGATGCTCATTTCATATGACCCCGCATAAGGAAGGGTTCTCCACATATGAAGAATATGATGGAGGTAATATCTACCTTGGTGACAACTCTTCATATCCGATTGTCGAGAAAGGGAAGGTATTGTTGTGTTTCAATGATGGGAGGATTAAAACCCTCCCTGGTGTTTTGCATGTTCCTGGATTAGCTAGAAATCTAATTTTAGTTTCAAAGTTGAATGATTTAGGAATGCATGTGACATTTGACAAGCATGGTTGCAGATTGGTGAGAGGGAACTTGGTGGTATTGAAAGGGAAGAGATTCAGGAACTTGTTTAAGCTTGAAGCTACTACAATTTGTAATGCCTCCTATGTATCTGAGGCCACTACTTAAAATACATGTATGTTGTGGCACCATAGATTAGGCCACACAAGCAATAATGTATTAAAAACTATTAAGAATAAAGAATTGTTGGATGGTTTCTCTTATTCTGATGAGCACTTGGATTTCTATGAGCATTATGTGTTTGGTAAATAAAACAGAAAATCATTTCCTTCAGGAAGTAATAGAGCAAAAAAGAAGTTAGAAATTATTCATACGGATGTGTTTGGACCTGTGGATAATGAATCTATTGGAAAATCTCGTTATTTTGTAACCTTCATTGATGATGTATCCAGATTTACATGGATTTATTTTTTGAAGCATAAATCTAAAGTTTTCACTAAGTTTAAGGAATTCAAAGTCTTAGTAGAGAACTAATCAGGTTTAAAGATAAAAATATTAAGATATGACAATGGAGAGGAATATTGCTCTAAGGAATTTGATGAGTTTTGCAAGCATGCAAGTATAATTAGATAAAAGACAACTCCATATACACCTCAGCAGAATGGTGTTGTAGAAAGGATGAACTAAACAATTATGGAAAGAGCCAAAAGTATACTTAGTGATGCACAGTTGGATAAATGCTTTTGGGCAGAGGTTGTGTGTACTACTTGCTACTTGATAAACAAATCTCCTTGTAAGGCTCTTGATTCGACACCTTATGAAGTGTGGACAGGTAAGAAACCTTTTGTTTCACATTTAAGCGTTTTTGGCTATGAGGCTTTTGTTCATGTGCTTCAGGAAAAGTGATCTAAGTTGGATCCAAAGGCTAAAAAGTGTACATTCATTAGATATGGTGATAATGTCAAAGGTTATAAGCTTTGGAATCCACTAACCCATAGGATTATCTTTTCTAGAGATGTTATTTTCAGGGAACTTAGAGCTATTTCTGAACCTAAGCAACTAAAAGAAAAAGAAGAAAAGGTAAAGAAGGTGCACTTTGATTTAGAGAAGCAAGATGCACCTCAGGAAGAACAGAATGATGGATTGGGGGGTAAAGAAGAAGAAGAAGATTCGAGTAGTTCTGATGAAGATGAGTCTGTTGTTACAGAAGAAGTTGTTGCAGATGATCATGCAAAAGAACGAGTAGAGTCTCTTACTCCACCCTTGAGGAGATCGACAAGACAACAAAATCCAATTGACAAGTATAGCCCACCAGATTTATGTTGTGTATATGCTTTATTGAGTACTAACGATGAACCTAGATCCTACAAGGAAGCTATTTTTGCATATGATAGTGAGTCTTGGTGACTAGCCATGCAGGAGGAGATGATGGCTTTAGACTCTTGTAACACATGGGATCTTGTTCATTTTCCCAAAGGAAGAAAGGCCATAGGTTGTAAGTGGGTCTTCAAGAAGAAGTTTGGAGCAGACAAGTCATTAGAAAAGTACAAGGCTAGACTGGTAGCCAAGGGCTACTCCCAGAGAGAGGAAGTTGATTTTGGTGAGATATTCTCTCCTGTTGCTAAATTGACTTCTATTAGATTTCTCTTATCCATTGTTATATCTTATGATTGGGAGATTGAGCAAATGGATGTTAAGACTGTGTTCTTGCATGGAGATCTTAAAGAAGAAATTTATATGCAACAGCCTACAGGTTTTGAGGTAAAAGGAAAAGAACATTGGGTTTGCAGGTTAAAGAGGTCTCTTTATGGTCTGAAACAGTCCCCCAGAATGTGGTATCAAAAGTTTGACTCATTTTTTTTGAAATTGGGTTTTGTTAGAAGTGAGGAGGATCATTGTGTGTACATTCATTGTATTGATGATTCTATACTAGTTATTGCTTTGTATGTTGATGACATGTTATTTTTTAGCAATACTAAGGGTATGATCAGTGAGCTTAAAGCCCAACTTTTAGGTGTATTTGAGATGAAGGATCTTGGTACTACAAGGTATATTTTGGGAATGGAGATCAGGAGGGATAGAGTTAATAGAAATCTTTGGTTGTCACAAAGTAAGTATGTGAGTACTATTTTGTAGAGGTTTAGTTTGTAGGACTGTAACCCAGTTAGAGTTCCTTTACCCATTGGTACTAAACTTTCATTAGATATGTGTTTAAAGACTAAGGATAATCTTGAGGATATGTCTAATGTGCCATATGCTAGTGTTGTAGGGAGTTTGATGTATGTAATGGTTTGCACTAGACCAGATATTGCCCAAGTAGTGGGAGTTTTGAGCAAATTTATGTCTAACCTTGGTAGACAACATTGGAACTATGCAAAGAGTGTGTTTAAATATCTTGTAGGTACTTCTGATTATTGTTTGGTTTATTCTGGTACAGATAGTGCTGACAAATCTTTGGACATATAGGGTTTTGTTGATGCAGATTGGGCAAGTGACTTAGACAGTCGAAGGTCCACTAGTGGCTATGTGTTTACTCTATTTGGAGGAGCAGTGAGTTGGATGAGTAAGAGGCAGCCCATAGTTGCTTTGTCCACCACAAAATCAGAGTATATGACTGCTACTCATGTCTCTAAGGAGGCAGTTTGGTTGAGGAGACTGTGTACAGGTATTGGTTTTGATTGCAGGATCATTTAGATTGGTTGTGATAGCTAGAGTGCTATTTGTTTGGCCAAGAATCCCATGTATCATGCTCGGACTAAGCATGTTGATGTTCAGTATGACTTTGTTTGAGAGTTGGTTGCAAATGGAGAGATTGAGTTGAAGAAGATAGACACTCAGGAGAATGTTGTAGATTCATTGACCAAGTCTGTGAGCATAGAGAAGTTCGTGTGGTGTAGAGAGGCCATGGGCCTTGTTTCTAGTGCCTGATTATTTTGTATTTCCTATGGGTTGATTTACAATGTATAATGTCAAGTGGGAGAATGTTGGGATAAGGTACCATTAACCTTGTAAATCCCAATATTGCATTTATTCCATTTATTATATGTAATTTATAATTATCCATGAGGAGATGTGCAAGTTTCACTGGCAGGGGTAATTTTGGAGTAACCGGAGGTAATTACAGAGTGACTTTTACTATTGGCAAATGTTAAAACTCAAAGTAAATGAGGGTAGGCATGCTCCCTTGAGGAATATACTATTTTAGGCATGTATGACAACTGTCATAATGTTTGGTAAGTGAATCTATGACAGTTGCAAGTTGTCATAAGATTCTGAGATTCTATGATGCATATGATGGATATGTTAGTTGTATATTTGCTATTTTAGCCCAAGGTTCCTATCTTGAAAAGATATTCTTTTATGGAATCTATTATGGTTATGATGCATCATAAGATGTTGTAAGAGGCCAGATTTAGTCTTGGGCCTCCAAACTTTGCATGGCTATTTTTGGACAAGTGTAAGATGCTTGTAAGATGGTAATTAATGTTTACAGGTTGGAGAATCTTAGGAGAGAGAAGGTGAACACCTAGGATGAGTTGGAAAATATTTTTATAAGTAATTTCCATGTATTTGTTGCTACAATATAGATTTTAGGTACTCAGGTGCTACCGGAATGCTGTCGAATTGAAGACTTGTGGAGAGAGTTGTGTAGTTGATGTATTATACAATCTTGTTGAGATTAATACAAACTTGTGCCTCTTTCCTGGTGGAGTTTTTACCCACAAGGGTTTTCTCCATGTAAACACTATGTCATTGTGTTGAGTTCTTCATGTTTGACATCTTTTATGTAGTGGGTTTTATGTTTTGTTACAATCTCCATTGTTAAAGTACACTTAAAGATTGCTGAAATTTATTTGAATCAGATTTCCATTAAAGTAGTGTTGCTTTCATTTCTAACATGAAGTTGTCCCACGTTCTCATGATTCAAAGTTGAGATAGAAAATTCCTTGAGATCTTCAAGTCTTTAGGAATTCAAAATTTGGTGTTCCCGAGAAGTGTGTGTCGTGTAAGGGGCAGCCAGTGCCACCAAACTTGTAAGCTATCTTCTCTAAATAAGTGCAGTTAGAACAATCCAAGTGCAAATCTAACAAATATTGTCCTTTCCTCGCCTTAGGTTGTATAAGTGTTTGATAATTTTCCACATTTTCACAATAAAACCTTTGGCCATTGTGTTCTCTTGTTTGAAGTGTTTGTATTACTTTCCAAGAAAATATCATTGAAACACTCAACATTTCCCAAAAAATCCATCATTTGACCTTCAAAAACTTGACATCAAAATCTACCAAAACCATATCCCTTCTTTGACCATCACCCAAAGCCATTTGACCTAAATTCCCATGTGGACCTCAGAGAATAATCACTTTCATTATTGGACCCTTCATTATCAATCAAACATCAACCATCAACCTCCACACATAATCCCATATAGCCTTACATTTTTATTTTCATCTTTGGACCTCCACTTTATTCCATCTTACACCCAACATTTATCATCCTCATCTTAACACTTTCCAAAGTTTCAAAATTCAAACATCCAACCAAAAAATCAAAACCATCTAAATATCCAAAATCAACATCTCAATCAAATCATCAATCCCATTCTAAATCAACCTTTGAGCAAAAAATTAAATTTAGATCTTGTCATCCTTTGTTATCCTATTTTGCCTGTCAGTCATTAGTCTACCTTCAAGTGAAATAATCATCTTCTTTTTGCCTAAAGTCATTAGTCTACTTTAGGTAAGAAGAAACATCCATCATTACAAAATTCCAAAGTCTAGATCCATTCAAGCTTACTTTTGATTTGAAATAAGCCTCCCAACATCATCAAAATTTCATCCAACATCCAATATTACCTCAACATCCAAATCATTGAAGGTTCCCTTGGTTGATTATTGCCCAAAATCATTTACCCCATTATCCTTAATCACATCCTCTAAATCTTCTCTTGCCCAAAATCTCTTTTGCCTACATCTCAAATCCCTCTCTCTCTCTCGTAATCATTTTGGTCCAAACTTTTTGAAAATCAATTCACCCAGTTCCTTTAAGGTCTTAAACTTTAAAGGTAGTTCCCATCCTCACTTCCTTTCGACATTTTACATTCCGTAGGTTACCACTTTTGGGGATTTAGTCTTTAAAATGTTAAAACCTATACCCACATCACACTATTAGATTTAGATTTTGAGGACATTGTTCTCTTAACCCTAAATATTTGATCCCATCCATCCTTAATTCCCATCATCACATAGCTTTGGGTCCAATACACCAAATTCATTCTCTAAGGTCTTTCTCTTCATCCACCCCAATCAAACCCACACTCAAAATCATTGCATGCCCATAATGAGATCCCAAGCCAAGAAGAATCAAGAAATGGCCAACCTTAGAAATAACCTTGGCCTAGGAATGCCATCAACTGACCAAAATAACCAACCTGTAGTCCAACAAATACCATCATATGATGCTAGCGCTATGATAAATCCCTTCCCCTTCCCATCACAACCGCAACTAGCTAACACCAATCAAGTGGATCAAGAGGTCTCAGATTTCACCCAAGACGCCGACTCTATGAATATACTTGATAGAGTCCTAAAATCAAACCCTAATAGATATCTTGAGTTCCTCCTCCAAAATGGTGCTAGTGTACCCCATAATGCATCCACCTCAAACAATATCATGACATCATCATAACCATCTACATCATATGCCAATCCCAACACCTCCCAAGCCTCAAATGTCACCACATCAACAATTCCCACAAATGTATCCACTACATCAAATGCATCAACCATAACAAACCCTACTATCATCAACCCCATGGCTACATCAAACGTAACCACATCCACCCCACAGATCACTCTTGATATCTCTAACAACCTTGTGCACACAAGTGCTTCCACGAATGTGCCTCCACTTAACCCCAACACCATAGCCATCATGAACCAACTATTCTCTCAACAACCCTCTAATACCTCCAATATTCCTGTCAACAATCCATCGTACAACTTCACGTATGTGAATCCATCAATCTCCCAAACATCCATTACCTCTTCCATCCAAACATCACAAACAAACCCTAATCAAAACCAACAAATACCACCCCACTTCATACAACAACTTCATGCTTATCACCAATACCTTACTCAGCTAAACCAAAGTCAAAACCCCATCCCACAAAATCAAAACATAATCCCACAAAACCAAATTTCACCTCACCTCCAACAACTCATCCAAAACCAACAAACATACATCCCCCAACCAGCCCCCACACAAGACTTAACAAGTGTGGTGCAAGCACTAATCCAAAAGGTAGATGATATGCAACATGGAAACAAACAAAAGCAATATTCTTTCAAGGATATTTGCCCTTACCCATTTGATAAGACACTGTACATGCCTCCTTTTCCCAAAAATTTTGAAACACCCAAATTTGACAAGTACAAAGGAAAAGGAGACCCTAGGGAGCACCTTAGGGAGTTTTATATGACTTGCCCCAAAGTCTCATATGACAACACCTATTTAATGAGACTCTTCCCTAGAAGCCTTGGTGGTCAAGCCACCGAATGGTTTGCTCACCTTCCTCTGGATATCAAAATGTTCCATGAACTCACGGAGAAGTTTGTAAACCATTTCTCCTATAATTTCAAACATGAAATATCAATGACTGATATTTGCAATACCAAACAAAAGAACGGAGAATCATTTGCCACCTTTTTGCAAAGATGGAGAGGCTTCGAAAGCAAACTCCCTTGGCCCATCCCCGAAAAACAACTAGTCACCATGTTCGTGGATAATCTTACTTAAGAAATGGGTTTTCATTTGCAAATTTAGTGCGCATACACCTTCAAAGAGGTCATCAACAAATGCATCACTATCAAGAGAGCCCCTATTTCTAAGGGCTCAATAAAGCTCTATGCAACAAAACCAACAACAACACGCAATCAAATGATAAACCTCACTTTTGGGGTGAAAACAAGAACACTTTGAATGATGGCATCCCTGATGTAAAGGCCATCCAACATGTACAAAACCCTCCACCACCAAGTACATCCATCACGAATAACGTCAATATCCCCAAAGGTCCACCAAAACAAAACAACAACCCTAAGAGGAAGTTCACACCTCTAGGGGAACTTATCAAAAATGTGTTGAATAATCTTCTAAAAGAAGACCTAATTACACTACCCCCTGTTAGACCTTACAGTGAAGATCAATTCAATCCTGCTTGGTTTGATGAAAATCTCTTTTGTGAGTATCATCACGTGAAGGGACACAAAACGTCAAACTCCATGAATCTAAAGCGCTGTATACAAGATCTTATCGATAGAGGGGACATAACCATTGATGAACCCCCTAAACAATCACCAAACACAAATCTTGGAGCATACAAGGATCCACTCCCAGATCACGGCAAGGGAGAAGCATCCTCATCAAACCAAGCCTAGAATGTTGTACCACTACCTGCTTCTTTTGATTCCGTCATGGGATGAATAGAAGAATCTTTTAATCATGTCAATACCATCACCATCCAAGAAAAAGTACCCGATCGTGCTGTCACAACTTGTCACGGTTGTGTTTCCATACGTGAAGCCCTAGCTGCTAATCAACCATCTTCTTCTGCATCCACTAACCAACCATTTTCTCACAAATACAATCTCCTAGATCACCTCAGTAAAACCTAGGCACAAATTTCCATCCTTGAGTTGCTTCGCACATCTCCCACCCACAAGGAAGTCCTTGAAAAAGCCTTGATAGAAACGCAAGTCCCTACCAATTTGAATGTTGGCTGATTCCAAGCTATGGTACGCCACATCGCTTCACCCCATCAGCTCACATTTTATGAAAAGGATCTTCCTTCACCTAATGCCACCCATAATGAAGCCTTACATATCAAGGTTTTGATCCATAAGCACATTATAAAATGAGTCTTAATATTTGGTGGCTCCAGCCTAAACCTGTGCACTTTAAAATTACTAAAACATTTGGGATACTCTGATGTGGTCATGGATGCTAGTGAATGCATAACAATCAAAGGATATGATGACATTGAAAGACTATCTAAGGGTACTATCAAGCTCCCCATCCAAGTAGGCAAGAATATTCTCAAAACAAAATGTCAAGTCCTTGATCTTGACCTCCCTTATAACATTCTTCTTCGCCAACCATGGATCCATGCCATGCAGTCCATCCCATCCACATTCCATCAGTGCCTAAAATTTCCCCACAACGGCACAGAGGTTACCATATATGCCAATACCTGACCAATCTAATATTGTAGTTTTTTGGAAGGACATGATCGCACCTTTTGTCCCTACAATAGTGCCACCAAAACACACACTTCCCTTGCAAAACCCACATCATCCACTTCTTATATCAATCCTTCCAATATTTCTACCACTTCACAAACCTTAACACCATCAGAGGTCAAGATCAAGGTAAGCGACATGGGGTGTGGCGAATATGACCTACATGGTACCTTTTGTGTAGGATCATTGTCCACCCCTAAGACATTTGGCATACCAAAAGAAGGAGTCTCTACGGTGGTTATCAAATGTAAACCCTCACCTACCTTTGAAAAGAAGCATCTTTTAGAGAAAGATGTGATTGAAGATATATCCTCTTGATTGTACAAAGAAGAAGAGGTAGAACAAGAATCCCCTACCATCCCAACAAAGATCTATGGAATGGGCCTAGAGATCGTTAAGTACATGGGCTATAGAGGACAAGGCGGTATAGGCCGTCATGAGCAAGGGATTGTAGAACCAATCCAAGCAACAAGAAACCCACGTTTTCATGGATTAGTGTATGGGAAACAAGAGTCCATCCTTACTAATGGTGAATGTATCTTAAGTGAGGTTGCTAAGGTCTCCCTTGTAGTCAATAACATTAACAAAGTAGACCATCAAGATTCCTTTAGTGATTTCGTTGAGTTCTTTGAAACCTCTGTATACACCATTTATACCCTAACCACCACTCCATCCAACTTCCCTAACCCGCCTCTTGTATACCCCCAGCTTATAGACTGGGACCAATAAGGACCTCCTATCCTTGATGTCATGCACAATGATGAGGCAATAGCATAAATGGGGTCAGAGATCATTTCCCCCTTGGAGATCACAAAACTGAATACATCATGGAACTCAACATGTCTTCTTACTTCAGAGAAACCACCAATGCTCTTAGTCACAAAAACATAAAGATAAAAACAACACCCCCTGGTGAAAACCACTCCGTGGCACTTTTGGGTGAAGAAAAAATCAAAATAAAGGATGTATCACCTAGTGAAAACCTCTATGAGGCGTTAAGAGATGAGAGCATGGGTCTTCCTGAAGTAGACCAAGTATATCTAGATAGATCACCCATCCTAGTGGAAGCATTGCAGGAAATGAACCTTGGAATAGAAGAAGCACCAAAAATCACGTTCAGAGTAGAATCCCTTACAACAGCAGTGTAGGAGAACTTCCTAGCCTTCTTTAAGCAAAGAAGTTGTAATTTCACATGGACCTATGTTGATATGCCGGGACTAGATCCCGCTTTGGTTGTTCATCACCTTGCAGTAAGTCTTGATGTGAAACTGGTAAAACAAAAGCTAAGGAAGATGAATCCTCAAATTGCACTCCTAGTCAAAGTAGAACTTAAGAAACTCCTAGATGTGGGGTTTATCTGACTGACAGATTACCCTGAATGGGTGTCTAATATTGTACCCGTAGCCAAAGTCACTAGGGGCATCCGGTGCTACACATATTTTATAGATCTTAATAAATCTTTCCCTAAAGATGACTTTCCACTACCCAACATCGACATCATAGTGGATCTCACAACAGGTCATGAGATGTTATCTCTGATGGATAGTTTCTTAGGGTACAATCAAATCAGGATCGTAGAAGAAGACCAACATAAAACATCTTTCATATGTTTGTGGGGGATATACTGTTGGGTAGTAATGCCTTTTGGCCTAAAGAATGTAGGTGCAACATATCAACAGGCAATGACAGTTATCTTCCATGATCTCTTTCACAATATAATGGAAGACTATGTAGATGATCTATTGGGAAAATCTAAGATGAGAGAAGAACATCTAAATGTGTTGGCTAAGATCTTTGATGGGCTAGAACAGTACAATGTGTGACTAAATCCAAAGAAATGTGTCTTCGGGGTCACTTCTCGAAAGCTTCTAGGATACATAGTATCGAGAAGAGGAATTGAAGTAGACCTCGCTAGAGTCAAAGCTATAATGGAGATGCATCCCCCAAAGACACTTAAACAACTGAGAAGTCTACAAGGAAAGATTCAATCTATCTGATGGTTTATAGCACAACTTGTAGATAAATACCAGTCATTTCAACATCTCCTCCATAAGAATACAGCCTTCGTGTGGGATGATCAGTGCCAAAATTATTTTTAGTGGCTAAAAGAACACCTTGCTAACCCACCTGTCCTTGTTCCACCAAAACAAGGAGAACCCCTCTTGTATATTTTGACAACATAAATAGCTATAGGGGCCTTGTTGACACATCACAATGAACAAGGGAAAGAGAGAGCCATATATTATATCATCCATACATTATTGTCCTATGAGATAAATTATACTCCAATTGAATGAGCATGCTTAGTTGTCATCTTCACTTCATAGAAGTTGAGACACTACATGCTTAATCACAAGACTAAGCTCATTGCCAAAATTGATCCGCTAAAATATCTGCTAACTAGATCCACCCTTACAAGAAGAATGGTAAATGGGTAATGATCCTGAGTGAGTTTGATATTGAATACACAAAAAGGAAAGCCATTAAAGGATAGGTAATTGTTGATCAACTAACTGAGGCACCAATCCCAATAGAGCAACCAACACTTGCAGAGTTTTCGGATGAGTCTATATTGACAGTAACACCAACAACAAAATCATGGAAGATGTATTTTAATGGATTTTATATGCATCGAGGCTCAGGGGAAGGCATTTTGTTGTGACCCCTCAAGGAGACACCATCCCCAAATCATACAAAATCACATTTCCATGTACAAACAATGTAGCAAAATATGAGGCTCTTATTATAGGACTTCGCATGGCGATTCAGTGGAAGATTGAGAAGCTGGTAGTCTATGGAGATTCCCAATTGGTCATTTGACAGGTGAACAATGAATACAAGACTAAAGATGACAAGATCTTGCCTTATAAAAGGATGGTTCTAGAGGGTGCTGCCACAATAATGGGTTACACTTTCTGGGACATCTTGATTTTTGCTGAAATCACATATTTTTAGAAAATATAATGATTTAAGCCTTCAAAGGTTCCATTTAAAGGATTTTAATTGAAGAGGGTTTGATCAAACCCCCTTAGATTCAAACCCCCTTGGATAGAACCCCGCTAGTTTTAAACCAAACCTATAATAGAGTCTCCTCTACACCTATCAAAATGCTGATAAAAAATCACTTTTGATTTACCTTTTGAGGGATCAAATGAATTCATTTAAAATTTATGTTTTGTAAGTATGTAGTCCTTATTATAGGCTTCCCAAAAAGTATAATTTTAAATATATTTAAATTGATTATTATACTTATTTTTTTTTTGGTGAATGTAGGTTTTTTACTGAACATCAAGTTCTTTGTTCTACACACATGGAAAATTAGTAAATTAGTGAAAAAAAAAATGAAAAATATCTATGCCCTAGGTATTTATGTCCTTGTTTCAACAAAAAAAAAAGAAAAATTGAATTTCGATACATATAGAAAAAGTTATGTTTTACGGAATACGCCTATGTCTAAATTATAATTGGTTTGACTTCAAAACTTAATTGAAAAAAATATTCAACAAAACATTATGAAACCAAATGCATGCCCTATATATCAGTGTTACCAATCTAAATTCAAAAGAATCAGAATTTTATCCTTTGTAGAAAAAAAAAGTTATGTGCTACAGAATACACATCACTTTAAAAAAATATTGTTTACTATTAAGAACTAGTTATCAAAGGAGACATAAAAAAAAATTACAATTTAACTCCAAATTTTTTTAAAAAAATATATTTAGAATCTACAAACAAAATCTCACAAATCACTAGTTTGCATCATCTTCAAATTCCTAACGGTTTAGTGGCTATAGGTGTCAGAAAGTAAAGATTTAGTTCAAAATGTTGATTTCAATGTCAAGTTTGGCCAAAAAGTGTAACCCATTATTGTGGTATGACCCTAGATGACTTCAAATATTACTTCAACAATATCCATTTTGAAAAGATTTCAAGGTTGAATAACAAAGCAGTGGATGCCATGGCCATGATAGGATCTTTGGTGGACATGAAGAAATATAACAAGAAATGTGAGTTCCTGATCGAAGAACTCCCTATACATGCTTATTATATTCCACAATCAGAACTGGTTTGTGACATTGTTGGTCCCCTATCTCCCTGGTATCAAGAAACGTACATGTATCTTCATGACAACATCATCCCGCCCAACCTATTATCCTCACAATGCAGAAGCTTCATCCACCGAGCCTCCCGCTTCACCCTTATAGGCGACACTCTTTATAAAAGAAGTCTTGATGGTACACTTTTACGATGTCTTGACTCTAGGGAGGCTGAGGTAGCCTTACAAGAGATACACGAAGGCATTTGTGGGGCACATTCTACTGGACATACCCTAGCTAAGAAGATCTTGAGAATAGGATACTACTGGCCGACCATGGAGCAAGACGCTTATAGGTTCGTGAAGAAATGCTAGTCGTGTCAGCAACATGGAGACCTTATCCATGCACCATCACAAGAGTTATATCCAATAACAACTCCATGGCCCTTTTCACAATGGGGACTCAACCTTACAGGTAAGATTCATCCCCCATCATCCAATGGTCATAAGTTCATTATCACCGCCACCGAATACTTTACCAAGTGGGTCGAAGCAACTCCACTCACTTTCACCACAGGTATCTAAATAGTGAAATTCATTCTCCACTACATCATAAGCTACTATGGCATCCCCCATTCTATTATCATAGATAACAGGAAACTATTTAAGAACCAAGAAGTCAACACTTTGTGTGGGAAATTCCAGATCCAACACCATTTATCTACTCCATACTATCCCCAAGGTAACAGCCAAGCTAAAGCTTCTAACAAAACTATTCTCCGCATTCTAAAGAAGACAATTAATGAAGTTGGTCGTGACTAGCACCTCCAACTCAATCCTGCCCTATGGGCCTACCGCATGAGCATCTGCACACCCATAGGAGCCACACCATATTCCCTAGTATTTAGTTCTGAAGCCATCTTACCTATTGAGGTCAAGCTCCCATCACTCAGGGTTTCATTATAGAATGTGATCACTAATGAAGAGTACTGAGTTGCAAGACTGCATGAGTTAGAACTATTAGATGAGAAACACCTAGATGCACTCAACCATCTATAGGCATACCAAAATTGCCTATGAAGAAGCTATAACAAAATTATCAAGAACCACATGTTTGAAGTAGGAGACCTTCTCCTCATGGAAAATCAGAAGAATTTGCAGGAACATGCTAAGAAAGGAAAATTTGAGCCCAAATGGCTAGGACCTTATGTTATCACAACCAGCCATGTATCAGGGGCATATCAACTCGCAACACCTAAGGGGTAGCCTTTGGATGAACCCATGAACATTCTACACATGAAGAAGTTCTACGCATGACTCATCAATTATCCCAAAGCAAAAAGACAAAAAAAATTTTAAAAAAATAGAAAAATTCAAAAAATAGAAAAAATCATGAAAAACCTGAGTGCAATAAAGTTGTCCAATGGTGAAAATCAGTTCATTGACACCTTGGATAGGTACAATGGTAAAAATCACTTTGGTGACACCTTGGATAGGTACCATGGTGAAAACCTGTCTCAGGCACCATGTGTAGTGGCCAATTCTACCATTTAAAAAGTCCTCTTCCCATTACAACATCATACATACTTCCATAGCTTGGAATTTTGAAACATCAAATCCCATTGCCCACCCCCATTTCATCCCACCCAAAGCCCATCCATGAAATGAAGATCCTTGTATGCTCTCTTTGTATAGTCAAAATCCAAAAAATCCAAAAACAATAGAAAATCCAAAAACACCAAAAACATTAGAAAAGTAGAAAAATACAAAAACACTCCCACATCCGTCCCAAAACCATTGGACCACATCATCAAGTTTTACCAGAACTACGTATTCATCTCATCCGCATCTTGAAAGTACCTTGATCCCATGGGCACAGGATATGTAGGCAGTTGGAATATGAAGGAAGTATCTAGTACTTAGGTACATAAGATGCACCCATCCAACCCGCTCGAATGGTCCCTATTTCTTGAGCTTACTAGATTCACTAAGCAATACACATGCTAAGCATACACTAGAAACATCACATCTCATGTAAAAATCATCAATCAACGCACCAACTAAAATCATCACACATGGCCCAACTATCCTTTTTTCCACCTTTCAGAATTTATCCAACAAAATCCAACTAATTCGTGTCCTGGGATATATAGTTCCTACCATGGATAGAATCCATCATCCTATCAACACCTATCTTGGCAAGAGAATAAAAAGGTTGTTTGTGTCATTTTGTTGAGCTTTTGATTATTGATTTTTTTTAATCTCGTTATCTTGTTCTAAGTCACTTTTCAAAACTACCTTGATCCCATTATATCATGGTATGTGGCAGGTAACACCTGGAATAGACATGGTCATTATTTCTGTATGCTGTGCTTGTGGGTTAATTTCATTACTCCAATAATAGTATTCATATCTTGAAGCTAGGGTTGGTTCTAGCATAGTGTGTCCCATTTACATATATAGGTATTCATACCTTCTATGTACTATGAGAACTTATGTTATGAGTCCCCTTCCCTCAGCTAGGAAAGGTTATACTACCTTGGGCATACATGAAATTAAACTATTATTTGTGAGTCCAGTCCATGCAAGCATGGGATAAAAATCATCGCATAGGTCCTCTCATACCTTTTTGAAAAGTATCCTACTTTTCTATAATAAATCTAGAAATGCTCACAATAAGTTTAATGCAAATACTAAATCTAGCTCATATCATCTTTCACTAACCACCCAACCATATTATCTGGGCTTAGAATTTTAATCCCCTCACTAATCTCCACCCACCCATTCTGGCCCCTGCTCTAACTAACATCACCCCCCCTCACTTACCCTATCAATCCCCTTTTCAAACCAACCCAAACCTATTCTAAACCATTCCAATCCTAATTTCCCCTCTAATGACGTGGTGTTCAAAAGACCGAGCATCCCCTCAACCATACTCATAATCCCTCTTTCCCTCAAACCACCTTAAACCTACCATAGCCATTTCCCCCCTAACCTATTCCCCACCACCTAACCCCATAACTCAGGGTTTAACATGCACATAACATGTATCATGACTTGTTCATTGCATTCACCATTGCACTAATTCATTATCATTGCATAGACTCATCATTTCACATTCACCATGGAGATTCCAAAGGGAACACATCGCCTGACAATTTCTATTGCTTGTTCCCTCCCCAACTTTCCCAAAAAGCACTACACATTGGGCAGTGGTTATATTACATGCGTGTGAGATGTCTTCAAGAGTTAACCACAATGACTTCATTGTCATGCAAATCAAACTCTCAAACAAGTGTAATATGAGCATCCACTATATTAACCATTGTTGATGATTGTTTCAACACAGTCATAACAATAGTTAAAATTCACATAAAAGGAACCAAACTGACTTGAAAGATATGAAGAAATTGATTAAGATTTGCTTAATCCCAAGTTTAATATGGTCAGGTCTTGACCTGTTGGGCAAATTTAGTAGGTTGATGTGAAGCTATAATGTTCAAGGGGCCTTATGTGATTTAGGGTTTCTTGATGATTTACTGGACTCAGATTATGCAAAAGATCATAAATATCAGCATGTTGTTCATTCCTTTTGCATAAACTTGTTACTGTGTTACAAAAGCTCTGTGTGATTTATATTATTGCAACCTTTTCTCTTCTTCAATATTATGAAAACTGCCTACTTTCAACTCAGCTATGCATGCTTCTTTTAGATATGAGACAATCTCCTTTAAATTTCTGTGTTTTAAGTTAAGTATTTCAGATGGGTTGGGAAAAGTTAGAAAGATCTAAACTAAACTTCATTCATTCTACCAAAGGATCTAATTGTTCTGTTATGCACTTTATAAGTAATACAGCAAATTGATCAAATCCATAGACAAAAAACCCTAAGTGTAAGTTCTGAGCATTTTCACAAACATACACTTAAGATTGCAAGCTCTAAGAGAAAATGTTCCAAACACAAAGAAGAGCCAGAAAACACTCAGAAGATAGATGTAGAATTCCATATTCACTTGTATTCAAAACAGACAGTCATATATGATTTACAATGTATGAATGACTCTTAGCTTCATTAATCAAATTACAGAAAACTTACAAGCTTTACAGATACACTAAGGAAGCAGGATGTTCCACATGTTCCTTATTGCAGACACAGGCGACCTCCTTCTTCTACTCCTAAATGCTAAGCTAAATTACTAAAATCCCTATGTAAAGTTTTACAATGTAAAGGGGGCAATATATAGCTATGACCATCCCCAATACAACTCCAAAACCCTAGTTAAACAATGGTTCAAACCTCTAGTTACAGCATCAACGGTGGAGAAATCCCACCCAAAATATCATTGATCGGCACGCATTAGATCTAGGCGCAATATTGCCCTTCTGGAAACCCTAGCAGCTCAATAATAACTTCTGCTGTATGCTGCAATGATGTCTTCAGTGGCATTTTGTTTTCATCAATGAAGACCCTTGACTTCCTCGCCCTTCCTTGTGATCTAATCTCCTCCTCTGTGATGTCATCACCATTAAGTTTCCCCTGCTATTTCTTCTCATCACCATTCTTATCTCTTTTTGCTTCCTTTGAGATCTGATTTCCTCTTTCATGATGTCATCGCCATTAAGTTTCACCAGCTATTTCTACAAACCTAGTTAGAAAGTTAGACATGCATTAATCACAGCCATTGACAAAACTACATATATATCATGTTTACATTTCCCCTGTTTTGTTATCGTGTCTGCATTTGGCGGGAATCCACCTACTGCACCTGTGAATTAAATGTTACGGAGCACGGAAAAAAGGGGGGATATTCGGAAAGGGGGGTGATATTTGGGGAGGGGGGGTGATATTTGGAAAGGGGGGTAATATTCGGAAAGGGGGGTGATATTGGGAATGGGGGGTGGTATTCAGAAAAAGGGGTGATATTGGGAACTGGGGGTGATATTCGGAAAAGGGAGGTGATATTCGAAAAGGGGGGGTGATATTGGGAACGAGGGGTGATATTCAAAAAAGGGGGGTGATATTCGGAAAAGGGGGGGATATTTGGAAAGGGGGGTGATATTGGGAACAGGGGGTGATATTCAGAAAAGGGGGGTGATTGATAATTGAAATATGACCCCCCCAACTGAATATCAGGTTTGACTAGAACTTTGACCACACATAACTCTCTTACTTGGCTGAATTTCAGGGTGATGTAAAAGGCAAACTTGCTTAGAATTTTACACTTTCACATGGCAGGCTTCCTGAGGAAAGATTCATACTTTGAAATTTTTGGTCAGACTTCAAGATCACAAATGCACCTGACATGAAGCACCTACATACTGACTAATGCTACGTCTTTTACCATTACCACCAAACAAAACAACAGACACAAGCAAAAAAGTAACAGCCACAGCAGGGGTCCTCATTTTGCTAAGGAGTAAAATGGGGCGTGTTGTGAACATCACAACAACTAGCAACCAAACAAAACAATTAAATTCAAAGCATTAAAGAAAACCAAATGAGATAAATTCATAACTTCCTAACTATCTTTCTTGCAAATCATTATCCAACTTGAGACCTAAGGTATTCAATAAGGGTGCATGAATTTTCATTTCAGTTTAAGTGGATGCATGTGATTAATTATCCTCATCTTGAAGATTAGTTGAACAAACCAGTGATTGATATTAGCCTACGTAGGTGAGTATGTTCCCTCATAGCCAACTGGATAGAGCCTTGCTGCCAGCAGGCGTCCATAGCCCCAACAAGGTTATCGTTACAATTCTCCTAAGTAGAGCCCCACTGCCAGTGAGCGTCTATAGCTCCAGTAGAGTTACTTAGATGGCTTAATCTAGATTTTTAGTAAAATCCATTTTATTATTTTATATTTTTATGTATTTGATAGAGACTTCATAAGATATTGCATTTGTAACTTCATGATGCAAGGAGTGGTCACTTGCTGAAATTAAGCTGAGAATTGTAATGGTAGAAAGGGTGACCTCTAATTTTTCACCTAATATCTACACTGGTAGGTTCAACAAACCCAAAGATTTTAGGTGTGTCATTGTGGGAAACCTTCCTTGAATACTCAACCCATTCTTATTGAATACAAAGTTTAACAAGTAAAACAACTTTCTACATTCATGACAGTCACAATAGGTTATGCATAAATTGCAAATGATTAACCTAAATATTCTAAATTTTATACCATTTTCAATGCTTGTTAGCTTGCTCCTCAATACTCTAAAGAAAAAACAAAGATCCCTACTGAGGAGACAACAAACAACCAAACAAACAAACTGTACAAACAGAAAAATAGAAATAAACAAAAACAAAACTGTACAAACAACTAACCTACAACAGCAAACAACAAAAAAGAAAATAGCAAAAAGAAAAACTGTACACTACTTACACTATATTACATAAAAAAATATGGACTGCCCTTTACCTCAAGCTTGGAAGTAGTGTTTCAAATGTTGGCCATTAACTGGTAATGGCACATCTTCCCCAGTCAAGGTCTTGAGTCTAAATGTGTTGTCTCCTATTATTTCTGAGACTTGGAATGGACCTAACCATAGTTTGTCAAATTTTCCATGGCTCCCCTTCTTTTCATGTGCTTTATCCTAGCACAGCACTAAGTCTGATATCCTAAATGTTTTGACTCTTGCCCTCTTATCAAACCACCTCTTAACTATTGCTTGGTGTTTGGAAAATTTTTTGATGGCTTGACCTCTTCTCTCATCTAGTTGTAACATTTGTACTATCCTGGCTTCCCTATGATTATCAAAGCCTAAATACTCATTGGCAAACTTCCAGATTGGTATTCTCAAATTCATTGGAAGTATGGGATCAGTCCCATAAACTATATGATAAGGTGCACTGCCTAAAGCTGATTTAAACCTGGTCCTATCTACCCATAATGCATACTTTAACAATGTATTAAACTCTCTGGGACTCTTTGTAATTAGCTTCTTGATTATGTCTAATAAAATTTTGTTTGTAGACTCAGCTAACCCATTCCCTTGAGGATAATAATTTGAAGAAAACTTTAAAACTATCCCATATTCAAATGCCCATTTAGAAAATTTCAAAGAAGAAAATGCAGGGCCATTGTCACATACCAATGAATAGGGAGTTCCAAACCTAGTTATGATGTTCTCTTCAAGGAATTTGATAACTCCCTCAGTCGTGGTGAACTTGCAGCATGTGGCTTCAGTCCACCTTGTATAGTAGTCTATCACCGTTAGTATGAACTTGTGTCCTACAGAAGATGGAGGATTGATGACTCCAATGAAATCCAGGCCCCATTGTGCAAATGGTCTAGACTCAATCACTAGCTATAATGGATTGGCCTGATTTCTTCCCTTATACACTGCAGTCTGACAGGTGTGGCAAATCTTAATGTGACTCTCTATATCTTTGAACATCGTGGGCCAGTAGTAGCCTACTCTCAATATTTTGTGTGTTGTAGCTAGATGGGAACCATGGTCAGTTCTGTACTTGTCATGCAATTATGTTAACACCTTATCCACCTTAGCTCTGTTTAGACATCTCAAATAAATTCCATCATGGTTCTCCCTGAACAAAAGACCTCCTTGCACCATATATTTATGTACCTTAATCTTCAAAGCTCTCCTCTGAGAAGCTTTCATCCTACTTGGGTACTTCCCTGATATTAGAAAAATGCTTAAATCATCATACCAGCTTGATGCGTCACTGGAATTCAACACATACTGTTGCTTTATCAAATCTAGGTCTGTGTTCACTATTGTATGTACCAACGCTTGCCCTCTGATCAGCTTCATTGGAATGATTTCCAAATCAAACTCTTGCAGCGTGGTGATCCATTTGGTCCTTTTTTCTCTGGGCTCGTTCTGCATCAGCAACATCTTTACTGCTGCGTCTGGTACTATGGCTTTGATCTAGCTACGCAAGATATAATGTTTGAATTTTTTTATGGCTCTCATCAGTGCAAATGCTTGTCTTTCTGTATCAAGGTATCTCAGTTGTGCATCTTTCAGCGGTGCACTCATAAAAGCTATGGGCTTTTCCTCATTGTCTGTACCCTTCTGCATCAAGGTAGTCGCGACTGAATGGGAGGATGCAAAGGAGTATATATAAAACATCTTTGTGTAGTCTGGACTTGTCAACATAGGAGCATCAGAAATGGCCTCCTTAATATCTTCAAACGCAGCTTTAGCCACTGGCGTCCATTCTATCTTCGCATCCTTCTTTAACATAGCATTCAACGGTTGTACAATTTCTGCAAAACCTGTGATGAACTTCCGAACAAAGTTAATCTTACCAAAAAATGATTTCAATTCTTTCCTACTGTTTGGTATTTGCAAATTTTTTATTGATTCTATTCTATCTGGATCAATCGATATTCCATCTTCAGAAATGACATGCCCTAGTAATTTACCTGCAGTTACTCCAAATGAACATTTCTTAGGGTTAAGGGAAATTCCATACCTCTCACATCGCTTAAGTATTTTCCTAAGATCTTCAGCGTGAGTGGATGCATCCTTGGAATACACAGCCAGATCATCCATATACACAACAATGCACTTACCTGATAACCCACGGAATGCAATGTCCATGGCTCTCTGAAAAGTGGCACCTGCATTGATGAGACCAAAAGGCATTCTTCTATATGCATAATTTCCCCATTTACAAGTGAAAGTGGTCTTTAATCTATCTTCTCTGTTTATTAAGACCTGGTTATATCCTGAGAAATCATCTAAGAAAGACATCATCTTTGCCCCATTCACTGCTTGCAGCACTTCGTCTATTGGAGGTAGGGGATAATTATCCTTTTCAGATGCTTTATTCAAGTTTCTAAAATCTACACATAACCTGATGTCCCCACTTTTCTTTCTCACAGGTACTAGATTAGCTACCCAGGCTAAATGTTTAACTGGGAAAATTATTCTGGTAGAAAATAACTTCTTTACTTCCTCGAAGATCAAAGGCTCTAAAATGGCATTCACAGGCCTTTGTTTCTGCCTAAATGGTTTAACCTCTGGTCTCAAAGGTATCACATGAGTTATGATGGACATGTCATAGGTTTTCAAGTCTTCATACATCCATGCTATTACGTGTTTGTATTCTTTCAGAACATCTATAATTTCTTTTCTTAATTTCTCAGAGCAATCCTTTCCAATCAGCACATTCTGTGGACCTTGCTCTGTTCCTAAGTTGTATGGATCACACTTACCTCCTTCAGTTTTGGGTCAAAGTAAAAAATACGTTCCAACTCAATTACTCCCTTGGGTAAGAAGTTTCTTTTCAAGTTGATTATATCTTCTTCGTCCCATGTTACCTCAGGCCTTTCTTGTTCATCAATGATTTGAGCTTCAAATACCTCATCGCATGTTAGAAAATCTACAATTTACTGATCCCCTCCAAATATCTAAAAATGTGTAACATTATCTGGGATACTGGGAACATTAACTAATTCAACAGCAAATCATTTTAATCCTGATAGTGTCAAGGGCTCTAATGTGCTAGCAGCAATTGCCAGTGCATCTGGTCTATGATTCAATTCTCTAGGGATATGCTCTATGTTGAAAGCATCAAATGAATTAATCAAATCCCATACCCTATGCCTGTAACAAATCATTTTCTTGTAGTTGCATGCATACGATTTTCTTATTTGCCTGACTACTAGTTCAGAGTCTGAAAATACCCTGATCATTTTTACTTCCTTCTTGATAGCCATAACAAGTCCGTAAACCAAAGCCTCATATTCTACAATATTGTTAGTACAAGAAAACTGGACCTATATGTTGCTAGATATGACCTACCCTGAGGATCTATAAGCTCCACACCTGCACCTGCACCTTGTTTTGATTTAGACCCATCACATTTTAGTGTCCACATGCCATCTTTGCTCTTTTGGCCCTTTACTTTGGCATGTTTTGCTTCTTCTATCACATGTGGGGTGCTATCCTGTTTATTCATAGGTAACTCATGCTGATCAACTTGTATATTTATATTTTCAGTTTGTAAATCAGAAAAACAACTGACCTTGTCCCTTGTTCCTTTTTCTAAATCTGGAGTCGATCCATTTATATTGTTCTGATAGTATCTCTCTGGTTGATTAACCTTTCCTTCTTGGATCTCCATCCCTTTTGTGCATTTTATGTACTGGTACTCAATAATGTCCCTGCACATTCCACACTTCACTTCAGAATGTGGCCTATCATGGACCCTACACTTATCTTTGTATAACTTGCATTGAACTGGAATATTTTGTTCCATGCACTTTTCCATTTCCTGCCTAATGACCTGACTAAAATTATTCAGGGCATTATTTTCTTCATCAGAGGAATTTCCATTAGACTCAATGAATAATTTTGTTTCCTTACTGACAGGTTTTTTCTTAAAGCTTAACATCAAGATTTCCTCAATATGCACTCCCTTGTTAGTAATCCTATAAACACCAGGCTCAACAGCAGCATATAATATTTCATTAGTCCTATTATACTCTGTTATCATGTGTTTCATCCTAGGCTCTACCTCTATTCTGATTTGATTTGGGATGCCTCTCCAAGGTAACCACATATGTGAAAAATCAGTGGCCATATATCCATTCAGTGTTTTGAACCAGTCTCTACTTAACAACATTCCATAATTCACGGGTATATCCACTATTTGAATGTCAATGAATTGGCTGACTCTGGGGTTTGAGGCTAACTGCATTTGAATATTCATCAGTTCTCCTATCACACTGACCACAGTTTTATCTAGCTGTGTAACAACTTTGGCAGATTTGGTGGGAGTCATCCCTAAGGTTTTGCTTATTCCTAAGGGAATTACATTGGTTGATGCACCAGAATCTACCATACAATTATGTATGTTCTTTCCACACATTCTAATAGTTAACAAGAAAGGAGGAGCATCCCTCTTATCAGCATACATTACTACATTTGTGTTGGAAGGCTGCTCAACTTTCTTACTTTTTTCTTTAGGCTGTGAATCTTTATTAGGAACATTCATACCAGCAGAAACCTCATCTGTCACAGATGTATCCAAGGATTTTATAAAAGCATTTCTGATCCTTGGAGTTTTCAATAATTCACACAGAGGTATACTGACCTTGATTTTCTTTATCTCTTCTGACAAGTAACCCATCAATCTTATCGTCTCTACTATTTCTGTTTTACTTGTTTGGACCTTTTGTGCTATTGTTCCATTGTTTGCATGCTAATTAGATTTCAGTATGGAAGGATTGTTGCTGGCATTCTGATCTGGGGGTGTATTGAAGTTGTTAGGAGGAATGGAAGTGGTGAAAGGTCCTCCTGGCCTAGTGTTGTTCCTTAAATTGTAGGTGTGGTTTTTATTTGTCTGTTGAAAGGCCTGCACCTCTTCTGTTTCAATCAACACTTCATTTTCAGTTTCAAAGGGAAACTGAAAAGCATTTAACATAAAGGTTGATTCAGGATAAAGATTTTCACAACTATAAGGTTCATCCTCTAACAATTCATCCTCCTTTTCTTCTGCAGTTGCAAAGGTAAAAGTTTCTAAGACTAAATTTGTATCATACCCTGAGGGCACTACCTCATTACTCTTGGGAATGAGAAATTCAGAAGTAGGAGGCTGCACATCTATATTAAAAATGTTGGCTGCTAAATGGAACTGAGGACAATCCAGCTCGGCATGGGCACTAGTGTTATGAAACCTACACCAATTCTTCGGTGTTGTATTGGCCATTTGGATGCCAGCTATTTGTTTTTCATCTTGATTATCTATGTTCTCAAAAGGAGAAGCTAGGGTACCATTGTTTGGTCTAGCGTTCCATGTCTTGGGTGGCCTAGGCTGATTCTAATTTTTGTTATTGTTACCCCATGCCCTATTTTCTACCACTGGCCCTCTATTTTCAATTGGCTACCTTGGGTTATGACCTTGATGTTGATTGTAGTTTTGGCTCTAATTTGAACTTTGACCTTGGTTGTTATTCTGGTTATAGCCCTGATTGTAGTTCTGATTGTAATTCTGATTATAGCCTTGGTTGTGATTTTGATTGTATCCCTGGTTGCTTCTACCATAGAGATTCTCATTTCTTAATTGTGTTACTTCAGTGATCAATCTTTTTAAGTGTGCAGTGATTTCTTTGATTTCCTCTCTTTCTTCCTATGCTTTTGCTACAACTACATCTCTAGGAGGTTGGAAGAAAGATTGACCATTTCCCTGATTATTATGGGTAGTGTTACTAGTATAAGGGGCTATGGCTTGGATTGGGGCAGGACTATACACAGGTGTGTATGTAGGAACTGGATTTAAAAAAGGAGTATTATGTGTAGGGGCTCCATTCCATGACTATGTTTGACTTTGCATCCCAATATTTCCTCCATTAGGAAATGGGTTATAAGTTGTTTGCCTCATCTCTTGATTTATAGAGGCTGCCTCCTTATAGGCCTTGGATATTGTATCTATGTTAGGCTTTCTTGTGACAAACATAGTAGTTAATGGATCTAAGGCAACATAATACATGGCTAGCAATGTATCTGCATTTATTGTATATGGAGCTACTATCCTAGAATAAGCCTTTTGAAATCTATCATTAAAATTATCAATCAACTCTCCTTCACCTCTCTTTATTGTAGCAAATTTGTGATATAAGGTGGAAGGATCTATGGGTCCTCTAAATCTAGACAAAAAAGCCTCTTCCATAAGGTCCCAAGAAAAAATATAACCGTTAGGTAAGTTAACATACTAGTTAGAGGCCTGCTCACTAAAGGTGTAAGGAAACAATCTACACACAACATCTTCATGTTCTAACATGGCCCTAAAACATGCCTCTTTAAATATTCTAATGTGATCTTCAGGATCCTGATGTAATTGATATTTAGGACATATCTTTTCAGGATTTTTGGGCATCTCATGATAATCAGTGAAATGTATGGGAGAATTGGCATTAAAGTAAGCCATTACAAGTACCTGTGCTTGACCTGAACCTTGGGGAATACCTAGATTTTTTGGTGGATTAGGATTTCTTGGAGTACCTAAGTCAAAATTCAAAGATCTAAATGAAAAACTGTCAGGACTCACAATGTTATGGATGCTAAAAGGTGATCCAGGAGGTGTTCCAGATGAACTTCCTGCGTGTGATATTTTAGGATTCCAAATCAAAGGACTCCTACTTCACCTTTTATTAGATAACTCCACCAATATATCTTCTGAACTGAACCTAGACCTAGTCACTCTTTTATTGTTATAAGCCAGCCTTACTTAGAACAAACCCTAACTCTAATCTGGCCCTCGTTCTAGCGCCAGAAAATTGTTGATGATTGTTTCAACACAGTCATAACAATAGTTAAAATTCACATAAAATGAACCAAACTGACTTGAAAGATATGAAGAAATCGATTAAGATTTGCTTAATCCCAAGTTTAATATGGTCAGGTCTTGACTTGTTGGGCAAAGTTAGTAGGTTGATGTGAAACTATAATGTTCAAGGGGCCTTACATGATTTAGGGTTTCTTGATGATTTAATGGACTCAGATTATGCAGAAGATCATAAATATCAGCATGTTGTTCATTCCTTTTGCATAAACTTGTTACTGTGTTACAAAAGCTATATGTGATTTATATTATTGCAAGCTTTTCTCTTCTTCAATATTATGAAAACTGCCTACTTTCAACTCAGCTATGCATGCTTCTTTTAGATATGAGACAATCTCCTTTAAATTTCTACGTTTTAAGTTAAGTATTTCTGATGGGTTGGGAAAAGTTAGAAAGATCTAAACTAAACTTCATTCATTCTACCAAAGGATCTAATTGTTTTATTATGCACTTTATAAGTAATATAGCAAATTGATCAAATCCACAGACAAAAAACCCTAAGTGTAAGTTATGAGCATTTTCACAAACATACACTTAAGATTGCAAGCTCTAAGAGAAAATGTTCCAAACACAAAGAAGAGCCAGAAAACACTCAGAAGATAGATGCAGAATTCCAGATTCACTTGTATTCAAAACAGATAGTCATATATGATTTACAATGTATGAATGACTCTTAGCTTCATTAATCAAATTACAGAAAACTTACAAGCTTTACAGATACACTAAGGAAGCAGGATGTTCCACACGTTCCTTATTGCAGACACAGTAAATTGATCAAATCCACAGACAAAAAACCCTAAGTGTAAGTTCTGAGCATTTTCACAAACATACACTTAAGATTGCAAGCTCTAAGAGAAAATGTTCCAAACACAAAGAAGAGCCAGAAAACACTTAGAAGATAGATGCAGAATTCTAGATTCACTTGTATTCAAAACAAATAGTCGTATATGATTTACAATGTATGAATGACTCTTAGCTTCATTAATCAAATTACAGAAAACTTACAAACTTTACAGATACACTAAGGAAGCAGGATGTTCCACACGTTCCTTATTGCAGACACAGGCGACCTCCTTCTTCTACTCCTAAATGCTAAGCTAAATTACTAAAATCCCTGTGTAAAGTTTTACAATGTAAAGGGGGAAATATATAGCTATGACCATCCCCAATACAGCTCCAAAACCCTAGTTAAACAATGGTTCAAACCTCTAGTTACAACATCAACAGTGGAGAAATCTCGCCCAAAATATCATTGATCGGCACGCATTAGATCTGGGCACAATATTACCCTTCTGGAAACCCTAGCAGCTCAATAATAACTTATGTTATCTGCTGCAATGATGTCTTCAGCGGTATTTTGTTTTCATCAATGAAGATCCTTGACTTCCTTGCCCTTCCTTGTGATCTGATCTCCTCCTCTATGATGTCATCACCATTAAGTTTCACCTGTTATTTCTTCTCATCGCCATTCTTATCTCTTTTTGCTTCCTTTGAGATCTGATTTCCTCTTTCATGATGTCACCGACATTAAGTTTCACCAGCGATTTCTGCAAACCTAGTCAGAAAGTTAGATGTGCATTAATCATAGCCATCGATAAAACTGCATATATATCATGTTTGCATTTCCCCCGTTTTGTTATCGTGTCTGGATTTGGCAAGAATCCACCTCCTGCACCTGCGAATTAAATGTTACAAAGCACGGAAAAAAGGGGGGGTATTCAGAAAGGGGGGTGATATTGGGCAGGGGGGGTGATATTCAGGAAGGGGGGTGATATTCGAAAAGGGGGGTGATATTCAGAAAAGGGGGTGATATTGGGAATGGGGGGTGGTATTTGGAAAAGGGGAGTGATATTCAGAAAGGGGGGTGATATTGGGAATGGGGGGTGATATTCGGAAAAGGGGGTGATATTCAGAAAAGTGGGGGGATATTCGGAAAGGGGGGTGATATTGGGAACGGGGGGTGATATTCAGAAGAGGGGGGTGATCGATAATTGAAATATGACCCCCCCACTGAATATCAGGTTTGACTAGAACTTTGACCGCACATAACTTTCTTACTTGGCTAAATTTTAGGGTGATGTAAGAGGCAAACTTGCTTAGAATTTTACACTCTTTCACATGGCAGGCTTCTTGAGGAAAGATTCATACTTTGAAATTTTGGGTCAGACTTCAGGATCACAAATGCACCTAACATGAAGCACCTACATACTGACTGATGCTGCCTCTTTTACCATTACCACCAAAAAGAACAACAAACACAAGCAAAAAAGCAACAGCCAAAACAAGGGTCCTCATTTTGCTAAGGAGTAAAATGGGGCATGTTGTGAACATCACAACAACCATTTCATTTCATTTTGCATCCACAATATATGTTTATTAAGTTGAGCATATATTTTCATTTTTCATTCATTTTTGCATCCATAATAAATGTTCATTAATTTGAGCATTTATTTTCATTCCACGTCCATTTTAATCCATAGCATAATCCATAATCATAAAACACATCAACATTATCACATCATAACGCATAAACAACATAAGCAAATAATAAAATGTCACATCACAATACATGATCCATCACCATCATAAACATAACATATATATCATCATGATCCATAAACATGACACAAAAACATCCATCAGTATCCATCTCATCCATAGCATAAACATCACACCATCACATAGTACATCATAATGAAACCATAAGTACCACCTGCATAGATCATGATATCATAACAAAACATCCATCCATAGGCCAAAAGAATCATAACAAATATCATAAACATCAGAAAACCCTTACAACCATTAATATCTGAATTACACCACTATGTGGATGACATAAGGGAGCCATCCCGACAAGTACCATCAGTGTAATCATCAATCATTGCATCACATAATGCAACATAAATAAAATCATCCATCACATAAAAACATATATCATAAATTTGCATCGTCATCAATGCATCCATCACATGAGCATATAATACATAAACCATCAAAACAAACATCATAAACATAAACCATCATTTACAAGCCATAAGCATCATCAACATGAATCATCATATATCATCAAATAATCATCATATGTCATCATCATACATTGCCACAAAATAATGTACATCGCTCAAAATCAATACAAGTCATGATACAAAAATTAGCCTCTAAGGGCTCAAAATACATCAATAAATATCAACCCTAGGCTGATGAGCCCCTACCAGACTCTATGGGTGACCACGGTTGTGGTTGCTGGGGTGCTGGTGGTGGGGGTGTCATAGGCTGCTGGACTAACTATGCAAACCTCCTGGATCTATAAGATCTAGACATCCTAGATCCACTACACTGACTATAGCTAGGTATGCGCTGACCCTCTAGCACTACAGAGTAATATGTTCCATAATAGTACTCGGCCCACCTGCTCTGATCCAGAAGTTGGCTCTGTGCCTAGTGAAGTTGTCCTTGTAACTGCGTGATCTGAGCCTACATCTGTGTAAAGATAGGACCCATAGCAGTACCTTCCACCATCCCCTACAAACTCACCACTTGTGCCTCTACCTGTTGGGCCCTAGCCTTTGCAGTTTGTCACAAGGCCAGCTCTGAATCTCTCTCCCCTGTCAGCGCAGCCACCTAAGCCTGTGCCTATGGAAACTGTGCCTATAGCCTACTAATCTGATTGGCTGACCCATCTGCTTTGTTTAGCAATGCAGCTACCCCACGAAGTTGCACAAGCTCTAGTTGCTGTCTCCGCATGGTATCCTCCAAGCTCACCAACTGGCCTCAGAGAGTCTCCACCTCCTCCTCATCATCTGTGTAGGTGTACTTATGTGATGTGTTTCCTCTCAGTAGTGGCTCTGACCCCGCCCCCAAGCTACCCACCTCTACTCTACCAATCCCAGGAAATGTCATAGTAGCCGCTAGAATGTCCTGCTAATACATCTGCTACCTCACCTGGGGCTCACCTATCTACTGTGATGGGGCACCCCTAGGTCCATGCTACTGTAAAGGTGCCTACGGGGGTGGCATCAATCCCCTATCCCCTCCCTATGCCCGCTGAGCAGGTGGTCTCTTTCTAGGACCCTGTTGCCGAGGTGCTCATTGCCCCTGCACCTACCCTATCTGTATCTATATGCTCAAAATTGTGACTCTGATTACCTGGGGTTGTCGAGTTAGATTTTGGCATGCACACAGACCCTTCCCTCCTTGCCACGGGGTGATCCGCCATGTCACTCTCACTCTCATGGAAGTAGCCGGTTAAGAGGAGGCGAGATACGGTGAGGGTTTGGCTCGTTAGAGAGTTCACGGAGAGGGGTCGGCAAGTTCTATGGCCTTTATTTTTGTGTACTAAGTTTAATGTTTTGTTTGATTGTAGTTGTTGTTGAGATAACCCTATGACCCAAAGGGTCACTAGTTTCTCTTCTCCTGTTGGGGTTTCTTCATTCCACCTTTGTGTGGGTAAGTGGTTTCTTGCATTTATGTCCTCTTGTCTTTCTATGCGTTGAATGAGTTCTCATTGTATCTGGAATTGTCTAGTTTCTTCTAACAATAAGAGGACAAATGAGTCTCCTTATGGTAGAACAAATGTTTATTGTTGTTGTCATGGATTGATCTCCTCGATCTCGTCATATATAGCCCTCACCCACTCTCCTCTCACTCCTAGGCACATTCATGAGCCAAGATAGAGGTAAATGTGTGATGACCAACCTTAACTAGACTTAGGGTTTTGACCTAGGGTTTAGTTGACCTAGGGTTTGACTATGCTTTGACCTATTTTTACATTGTGATGTGATCAAGGGTTTGATTGAATCGTTTAATCGTGGTTTACCTCGTGATGGTATTGAGGGTTTGCAAGTTTGTCTTTTCTAAGATTTCTATATGCATGCAAAGCTAAATGATATGCAAACGTTTTATTGTGGTTTTTTAGTATTTTGGAAATGAAAAGTGCTTTTTAATCTATGAAAGGGAAATATGAATACAAGCTAATATGACTTTTCCTAATGCAATCTTAATTTATGTTTTTGGGTTTTCGATTCCTTTGAAGTAATCTAATCTAAAAAGAGAAATTGCTTCTTCAAATAATCTAGATCTAGGAATATGAAAATAATTATTCTAACATGCAAGATCTAACTATCAAGGAAAAAGCAAAGATTTACTGTTCCCAAGAGCAAATTTGGTTTTCTAATTACTATGAATTGAATAAAGAAATGAAGGAACCTGAAAGAAATTAAGATTTGTGTAACTCCACTACCCTCATAAATCCTTGATGTTGGCAACCTCGAGTCCTTTTGTAGCAATGAGAAGACCTCTTGACGACAAAATGACACAAAGAAGCAAAAATAATCTTGTTGAAGCTTGCATGAGCTCAATGAGAGCTTTGGTTGAGCACAATGGCGTTGAATGAAGCAGCATAGCCATGCTTGGTTGAACAATGAATAAAGAAAAATGCACCTTTATCTTGTGAGAGCATTAGAATGCTAATTTGGAGAGCAAAAACTAGCAAGAGCTATGTGCACAATGAATTTGCCTCCCTTTGTGCTTGAGGGAGGGAGTATTTATAGGTTTGAGGAATGGGATTGATTGAGAAACTAACTCATTTGATTGATGAGTTAACAAAGATTGATTGGGGAGTTAACAAGGTTGATTAGGGAGTTAACAAGGTTGATTACCCAGTGAACTCAATTGAGTAGAGAGTGATGAAGTAATGATAGCTTATCACTAAAGAGGAATTAGAGTTGAGAGAATGCATGATATTGATTAAGTTGTTAATTTTAGATCACATGGAGCTAATTATGCATGTGTGGATGCATGAAATAGTCAAATTCGTATTAGGCATCAAAAATCATGCAAACTGGAAGAAAAATGGGCAAAAACGGAGCTAAAACGAGTGAGAAACTCAAGTTTTTCCGCAGCTATAAACATGGTAGGGTCACCCCTTTTACCAATAGGGTCACCCTTGGGCTACCATGGGTTTCCCAGGGGATGACCTTGGGTCACCCATGGGAGATCTGGGCTGGACAAGGTTTTTTGGGAAAAAGTGGAGTTGGAGGGGTTATGCCTCTGAAAACAAGTTAGTCATGTGCAAGAATCCAAATCCCCACTTGCACCTACAGGATCTCCTAGGAGAGATCTAGAAATAATAGGGGGAGATTTGGATTGGTTGAGCAGAACAGAAAACCAAAAGTGGGAGATGGATAGGGGGACCTCTAGAAGGCTTCTAGGGGGTGTAGAGGATGAAAAACATAGGAGAAAGATGAAAAATCACCTACAAGATGCTTACAAGGCTTAGGAGCAAGGTCAAAATCTCAGAAAACATAAATCGACAAGTGTCACAAAAAGTGTCGAAAAGCATTGCAGACGGGGAGAGAAAGAAATCAATAAAGAGGAAACAACACAATACAAGAAAGAAGACATGTCATCAAGAAGTTTGTTGCTTAAAGGAAATTATTTCACACTTACATGTACGTGACAAGGATTAAAATCATCATAGGGGTCCTTGTGGAGGATGTGCGTGATTTTTGTGCTTACAATACCAGCTGTATAGGTATACATTGTTGTTGCTGTGGAGCTCACTGCCTGGGCCTCACTACCTGTTGGCCTCCATGCCCCTGCTGTGCAGGAACTTGTGCTTGGAGAACCTATTCCTGAGGTACCTACTACGGTACCTGTTGTTGTTCCTATTGCTACATCTATGATAGTGGTACCATCCACCATCCACCTCTCCCTCTACCTCACCCTCTAGCTACCATCACCTACTCATAGGTTGTTATGGCCAGCATCCCCATGGGATCATCATCATCCCCCTCTACCTCCTCAACCACTATCTCCTCCTCCACTATATATCCCTCCTCCTTTGCCTCCACAGTCATGTCAGGATCCTCAATTAGATCTATCATACAGGTCAGCTGCCATGTCGCCCACCACTGATCATACGCGAGTTTAGTCCCCGCGTCTGCCACCATGCTCCTCCAATCCCACTGTTGGGGCTTTAATGCTATGAAATCGACTATTGCCACCTACAATGCTATGGCTGGTGGCCATCTCACATCTCGTGGCATCCACGCAAATACTGCCATCCCCTGAGGAATATCCTATCACAAACTAAATTGATGCATAACTCACGAGGGAAGATACATGTCAATGGTGTTAATGGCACCATTTTCCATCTATCTGGTGCCACTTCGTTGCGGCCCCAAAGCTTGCTTTGATTTGGTGCCACATTCTAGGAAGGCACCGATCAACACGATGACGCCACGAAATCTCTATTTTGAGCCAATGCATGTCCCAAACCCTAGGGTGCAATATAGCATCATTCCACTACATTGCACCAAAGATTTTAGCTTTGGTGCCAAACCTCCCTATATTCCTCTATGCAGATGGTACCATTGCAGATAATGGCGCCACTTCGAGCCCATTCTGTGCTAATCAGTCTCCCGATGGTGCTAAACCCTAATACCCAATTCCCAAAAGCAATAAATGAAAAAATGACAACACTAGGATGGTTGGCCTACCTGGTCGCCAGCCTCTACTGATCTCCTATCGGAACAAACTCGCTCAAACAAGTGATCAAAGCGTGAGAAAAAGTGGGTTTGGGTTCACCATCGTCTTCTTCTTCGTCCAAGTGGCTCAATGAGTGCAAATATTGCACTTTAGGGCCCACTTTTTCTATTTATAGAAAGCCATGTCATCCTCCAACACACTTTTTCCTCCCCAGGGTGTAGATCATAACCTTTTGTGCCTATTTTTCTTCCTCTCAACCTATTTTTTCATCCTCTATCCATTTTTCACCTTCGTTTCTTCCTTTCGAGAACTCAACTAAATTTTTATTTTATTTTTTCAACTGACCTCTCCAGGGGGCATCCCTCATCCATTTCATTCCTTCTCAATAGTTGGGGCACTTTTCTTTGAATTGACGCCATTTCCCTGCTAGGTCATGATGCCACATCAAAGAGGGGCAAATGTAGACACCTAAAAATGTCTTCACCACTTAACCAACATCCCCAATTATCCTTCCAATTGATTAATTAAATTTTTATTTAATTAATTATTCATCCCAACACCTGATCACTCATCATTTCCCCCTTTGAATTGAATTAATTTAATTAATTCAATAGTTCCCCCTTTACTAACATTAGCCCAATTAATTAAATAAATGTGCAAATGTTTATTTGATTAATTCACCCCTTCCATTAAACCTAATTAATTGAATAAACTATGTTTATTTAATTAATTCAACCTACTAATCAGCCTATCCCTACTCTAGTTGATTAAATACCTATTATTTAATTAGCTAGTCTAACCTACATGACCTTAGACCTAGGATTAATTAAATTAAACATTATTTAATTAATCCTAACCCCCAATTAACCCATCTAGTAATTTACTACAGCCATATTAACTAGGCTAATCACCTCAATTAAAATGGTCAAACCTTGTTTAACACTCCTCCCCACATCCCACAAATAAAAAATTGATATTTATGCCACATAAATCAATTTTTTATACACTTTTCATAAATCTCATTTATAACCTCTTACACCCCTTACACATGTCATAACTCATTAATTGGAGCTCTTCCCAAAATAAATTTTTAATTCATTTCTAATCCTCCTCTCTTGTCCATGTGAATTTTTAAATCACATCTAATCCATCTCACCCAACCTCATTAAATTCACTTCTCTTCCCAAGATGAATTAAAAATTCATCTTTATTCTCATCCCTCCATTTTTGATGATTGAATCTAAGCCCTCTCCCTCACATTCATCCTCATCCCTTGATCTCCCAAATGAATCTCAACCCTTGGATCAAATCCCCCTCCAAAAAGCCTATAAATACACCCTCATCCAAGCCATTTGAACATCTACAATTTGAGTATTGTTATCATGCCAAAATCTTCATCCATTCCATCTTATTGAGCTAGGTTTTTGTAGTGATTTTGCATTTGAGTAAATCATTTCACATTGCAAGAAGCCATGGGTAAAGCAACAGTCTAAGGGTGCAAGGCTCTCCACCTTAGCTAGGAGTTTGGATTTCATCTTGAAGGTATATCTAGTGGTTTTGTGCATCTATTTAGTGTTTGTCTTCATTTTGATTTCCTTAACCTTAATTACAACATATGATGAACCAGAAAAATACCTATTGGACTAATAATAACTGATATTCAAATTAGCTAAACATAAGAGTAACTGAAATGACACTAGGGTGTGTCAACAACAAGAAACTCACAAAAGCTAAAAGTCTTTTGTTGCTCCTTATGCTAATTGGAAAATGAAAAGGTATGGAATAGAGTGCAGCCCAAAGTCTTCACTGTATGCCAAAAGAAGATTAAACAATCTCAAAGGATAACTTGCAGCCAAAAGTATTTCAAGTCACATCAAATCATGATAAGACACAAATCTAAATATGATATTGCAGCTCAAAGACTTCAAAATTAGATTTAGAACACCTTTCAAATTATTTAGATTTGTTGAAATGCACAAAACAACTGAGAGGGGGAGTGAATTAGTTGTCACCAAAACTTCAAAACTATTAACACATTAACTTCTTAATCACTGTTATTGTATTTAACCATGAAATCATAAAATCAGACACTTAAGCACAATCACACATTCAACACATGAGACACCTTTTTTTGTACGTGGAAAACCCTATAAGGGAAAAACCATGCTGAGTGTTAGCACGCAATATAATACGTAATAACATTACCAAAAATTAGAGGCTCACTACCTTAGGGCTCACTACCTTAGGGCTCACTGTCCAGAATGCTCACTGTGAAAGATAGAGGCTCACTGCCAAAAGTTGGTGAACTAAGATAGTAGCATCTACTCCATGCCAAGGTTCAGTTCCATTGAAGTGCAATAAAACTCCACTGCTCTGCTCTTCTTTTACATTTTGCACTTATCTTCTCATTTTCACCCTTGAATCAATTTTCACAAACTCATTACAAGTATGTATACAACTCATCAACTTGGAATGATCATCAAGGTTGGCATTACAATCATCAACCATTGGAACAATCTCTAAGGTCGACAAACACACATTACATTACAATAGGTCTAGACCTAAACATTTATGAAGAAGAAACAATGAATTTGGACCACATTGCACCTTAGTTGGGACTCAAATATAATCTTCCATGCTACAACATGCTATCAATAACACCGAGGCATAATCGTAAGTAGTGGAAATGACCAAGTTGGCTAAAACTAGTGTTAACACTAAGACCTTTAAGAACACACTTCATGCTCTAGATTACACCTTGCAGACCAATCCAAAGGTAGGAACATGATCTAGGGATATCCACAAGCATGTTATAATCACTAAGAACATCCGCACAACCTCTAACCACTTTATCCATAAGATTCTTCAAATCGAAGCACTTGAATATCACTGTCGGCCACTGTCATAGAGAAAAGATCACTTGCAGACCACCAAATCATGAACCATTTGAATTAAAGGCACATAACATCATCAATAACTTAATTCTAGAACCACAAACCATAAAACTTAATTGCGGAGAAAGGCGGAGCATAATACATTCTCCTTGTCACCACTGAATGCACAGAAAAATAGTTTTTACTTTGGTGATCATAACTCACTCAAATCTTCATACCGGAGGCTCAAGCTTGGAACATAGCATCTATAGATATTCCTTAACTTAAATTCCAAACCACAAACAAAGATATTCAACCTACAGGATATGCAAAGCAAAACACTACACTTTTCTAGTAGATAAAGCAATTCTACACTTGTACTAATTCCTCAAATAACTTCCTTAGATGTTGTCCTTGTTGCAAGTATGTGCCTAACCAATGTTGTCATTGATGTCAACATATCAGTGTTGTCATTGGTGTCAATTGTGCTCTTGTTTTGATGCTTGCTTGTAATGAGTTAGATGCTTTGTTTTTGTCTATGTAAGTGTTGGCAATCCTGATTTTGAGGATATTGAGAAAATTTGCTCCTCTGGTAGAAACAATATGTTGCAGAATATCTTTGTCTACAGAAGAATAGTCCAACAGATTGCTCCACATTTCTTGTAGAATAAATATCTTTATTTGTAGATTGGAATTTATTTAGATGCATGTTTGAAGATGCTAGGTTCCAAGTTTGACCCTCTAGTATGAAGATTTGAGTGAGTTATGTTCACAGAATGGAAACAATTTTTTTGTATATTTGGTGGTGATAGGGAGAATGTATTATGCTCCACATTCCTCCACATTGAAGTATTTTGATCTACGATTCTAGAGTTAAGTCTGAGATGATGTTATGTGCCTTCAACTTTAATGGTTCATGATTTGGTGGTCCGCAAGTGATTTTTTCATAATGACAGTAGATGACAGTGTCATTTATGAGCTCTAGTTTGAAGAATCTTTTTGACAGAGTGGTTAGAGGCTGTGCGGTTGTTCCTGATGATTTCAATGTGCTTGTGGATGTCTCTTGATCGTGTTCCTACCTTTGGATTGGTCTGCAAAGAGAAATTTGGATCATAGATAAAGACTGTTCTTGAAAGTCTTAATGTGAACACCAATCTTGGCCAACTTGGTTGCTTTCACTATTTGTGGAGATGCATTGAAGATTGTAGTAGCGTGTTGTGGCATGGAAGATTGTATTTGAGTCCCATCTAAGGCATAGTATGATCCACATACACCTTTACATATTTCCCTTAGCAAATCTTTGTATTAGGTCTAGACCTATTTCTATGTATGTTTGTAAATGTTGACCTTGGAGTTTGTTCCAATGGTTGATGAATGTAATGTTGACCTTGATGTACATTCCAAGGTTGATGAGTTGTATAAAAATATGTAATGTAGTTGCGAAAAACATTTCTTGCTGCAAAAATGAAAAGATAGGTGCAAAGGTGTAAGAAGAGCAGAGCAGAGATGTTATATTGTGCTTCAATGGAACTAAACTTAGGCATGAAGTAGATGCTATCAAATCAGTTCACCAATCCTTGGTAGTGAGCTACCCCTTGGCAGTGATCCCTAACATTGGCAGTGAGCCCTAACATTTGCAGTGAGCTTTTTGGGTAGTGAGCCCTAAGGCAGTGAGCCTCTGATTTTTGGTATTGCTATAACTTATTTATTTTTGTGGGCTAACACCCACCATGGTTTTTCCCTTATAGGGTTTTCCACGTAAAAATTCTAGTGTCTCATGTGTTATTGTGTTGAGCTTCTTGTTTTATGCTTTCATGGTTAATCTTAATAATAGTGATTAAGAATTGAATGTGTTGATGTTCATAAGTGATTAAAGTTTTGTGACAACTGATTTACCCCCCCTCTCTGTTGTCCTGTGCATTTCAACAATTGGTATTAGAGAAGGTTCCTCGGAAGAAAGCCTAATAGATTGAGGAAGATCTAAGATGTCTTTTAAGAAGGAAGCTCCATAGTTTGATGGGACAAATTATGCTCTATGGAGGGTACAAATGAAAAGCCATCTCCTTTGTCCTGGTTATAAAGTGTAGAAAGCTACAAAGATAAAATATACCATGCCTCAAAATGGTTTGACAACTAAAGATGAAATCAAATAATATGAGTTGAATACAAAAGCTAGAGATGCCCTGTTAAGTGCCTTGACTGACATTGAGTTGATAAAAGTCATGGATCTAGAATCTACAAATGAAGTTTGGGAAAAGTTGAAAAATCTGTATGAAGGGGACATCTGATTCTATAAAAGAAGCCAAGTTGAAAGGCTTGAAGGTGAAATATGAGGGTTTAAAGATGAATGAAGATGAAAACATAAGAACCTTCATGCAAAAGGTTGATGAACTTGTCAATGGAATAAAAGGTATGGGAGGAACTATTGGTGAGAAGGAAGTTGTGATGAAAATTCTTAGGTCACTACCAAAATCTTACAGTCACAAGGTAGCTACAATTGAAGAATTAATGACTATAAAAATTGTTGGCAAGGATCAATTACTTGGAAAGCTTACAGCCTTTGAGATGAGAGAATTTGGTGATGCTCTACCAAAAGTTGAGACTACTTTCAAAGCCAGTACTTCTGAAAAGATCTCTAGAGCTGAAAAATACAAAGTGGAGCCTATTGATGACTTTGATGAAATTGAAGCTAACTTTGTTCACAGATTGCAAAGAGGTTCTGGGAAGTTCAAAGGCAAATTACCTTTCAAATGTTTTTCATGCGGTAAAGTTAGTCATTATGCTTCTAGATGTCCTGAAAGAATTGAAAGGAATGGAAAAAGATTTGAGAATAGGCCTAGAGAGCTCCAAAGAAATTCTACTATGTTAGGGATCTTGATGGTGAAGGTGTGATTGATGATGAATCTAATGATGCTAGTACTAGTGCAAATGAATGCTTGTTTATTTCTATTAAAGAAGAACATGTGTCTACTATACATGCTAGTTGTTTGAAGGAAGAAAAACTAGTGGAAGAAAGTGCGTTGGATGTTCAGGTTGAGAAAGATAAGGATGAATGGATTGTTGATAGTGGATGCTCACATCACATGACTGGTGACAAAAGTAAGTTTGTGAGTTTGGAAAAGTACGATGGAGGATTGATTAGGTTTGGAGACAATGCAGCTGATAAGATTTGTGGAAAAGGATCTATTTCATTTGATGGAAAGCACAATACTAATAATGTCCTATATGTGAAGGGTTTGAAGCATAATATTTTGAGTGTTGGTCAGATGTGTGACAAAGGTTATGATCTCATATTCAAAGATAATGGGTGCAAGATCATGGAAAGCTCTAGAACAGTGATTGCTACTGGTAAGAAGACCATAGGTAGCATTTACCAATTAAGAGGAACTAATGATTATTGTTTATTGGCCCAGACAGATGAGAGTTAGTTGTGGCATAAAAGGATGTGTCATATCAATTTTGACAATTTGGTGAAGATAAGTTCTTCACAGGCTGTAAGAGATCTGCCTAAACTTGTGATGCCAGCCAACACCATTTGCAAGGAGTGTCAATTTAGGAAACAAACAAAACAAGTTTTAAAAGCAAAGAACAATTCTCTATCAAATTGGTGGAGCTAGTACATACAGACTTATGTGGTCCCATAAGAACAAGAAGTATGCAAGGTGACAGGTATTTTATGTTGCCTATTGATGACTATTCTAGAATGACTTGGGTCACTTTTCTAAAAGAAAAGTCTGAAGCTCTAGACAAGTTCAAAGTTTTCAAGGCAATGGTTGAGAATGAGTTAGAGTTGAGAATCAAATGCTTAAGGTCTGATAGAGGAGGTGAGTTCAAGTTGTTGTGGCCATTATGACTCAAGTTTCATATGATTATGCTTAAGACTATCCTATTCTCAAATAAGTAGAGTGTGTGGAGGTAATTCTAGGATGTTTGATGATGCAAAGGATGTCTTGGACCTGATTAAAAGTAAGTGTTGAAGTCCTCAAAGCATGAGTCTTCTGCTAGTGTAATGTGTGACAATGTTTATGTCTTATCTTTTACATGTTTCATATTGTATGTTGTCTGGCTGACTTGTAAATGTATTTTCCATATATTGTCTTTGGCTGACAAGAAATGTAATCAATGTAATATCATGTATAAATAGTGAATCAAATTGAGTGAGGAAAAGTATGATTGCAAGTTGATTGAAAAATGTCACAAGTAGATAAAAAGCAAAATGAATACATTATTGATGTGCGACTGAAGGAGAAAGAGCAAAAGTTCATGATGTTGTCTGGATTCATCTTGAAGACATATATGTATAGTGATCAAGTATAAAGTGTGCCTAGCTAATCAGATCATCAGAAGAAAGTATAAAGAGGCAGAAGTGCAATCATCAAGGGTGTGAATTACAAGGTCAGATTTAGATAGTAGAAGGATTGTCATACAGTAATCTTTTGTGAACTTGTACTAAATTTAGGGAGTAGTAGCTTCCTTGGGACTGACCCTAAATCAAAGTCTTCAGAGATTTGTAGCTTCCTTGGGTGTGACCCTAAATCAAAGCTTTCAAGGAGTAGTAGCTTCTTTGAGTTGTAGCCCTGAAACAAAGTCAACAGGGAGTAGTTGCTTCCTTGGGTTGTAGCCCTAAAACAAAGTTGTTATTTGAGATTCATATATTGTCAGTTAATCCTCACCGTAGTTTTTCCCTTCTAGGGTTTTCCACATATATCTAGTGTTATCTGTTGATGTGCATTGTGTTAATCTTTCATGTTCATGTTAATATTGTGATGCTTAAGGCTTAATCTACTTTGGATATGTTAAATGTGTTTAAATTGGGAAATTGTTTAGAACACTGATTCACCCCCCTCTCAGTATCCTTGAGTGTCTAAAAAAAACATGTTTCAAGGTTTTTACCATAGGGTTTTAATAGTGTTTTCTTAGGATTTAAAATGATGTTTACAAGGTTATGTTGTTTGGAGAATAATCTTCGAATGACATAGTCTTGTAAACATATTCCATGGGAAGTTAAAATACATGACCCTCCTGTGGAATGCTCATTCAACAGGGGTTGACACCAAAAACCTAAAAGACCTAGGGTTTTTAGATGATGCAAAATAAAAACCAAAATGAAAAGAAAATGGGAAAGAAAACAAAAACAAAGAACTTACCTGTGATCAAAAGAAATGGAAGGAAAAACCATAGGTTGAATTTGGCATGGGTAGACGATCACATGGTGAACAGGATGCAAGGAGCTCTGAAAACAATGAAGGTGAACAGTAAAAATGGGAGATTAAAATGAAACTAACACGATAAAATAAATATATAGCCCCCACATTACTTATCATTAATGACCAATCATGTCAGGGAGGGATGCAATTGTGGAGAAATTCTTTACAATTACATATGTAGTTGCAAAGAATTTCTCTGCGATTACATCACTTGTCAAACTCAACAAAAGTGCAATGTCACTGAAAAATAGTGATACTACATATGAAGAAAACTACTAAGTTACAAAAGCCTATTTTTTACAATTTTTAAAAGGTGAAACTAACACAACTCAAAAAGACTTTTTTGAGAGACTTGACTACGCATGAGGCTATTTCAATCTTTCCTCATTTTGCATGCATAGAGGTCATGGGATATGAAACAAACAAGTTTCGTAGGGGTTATCCCAAGAATTGAGACAACAAAATTCAAGGATAACAAATATGTACATTGTTAGATTACATGTCCTCATTGGTCATTAAATGTTTCTTCAGCTATGATCAATGTTGTTAGATTTGATGCTTCACCTTAAGTGTGTAGGATATATATAGGCATTGGACCAATGAATGGATGTGAAGAAGAATGACATGGATTGACTTGACATTCTCACAATACCCAGTCCTTGTGGTAAAGTTAGTGACCTTGTGACTCTTGTGGTATGTTTTCTTGTTTAAGCCATCCTATTTGGTTGCAAATAAAAGGATGTTCCCTATGTTTACCTAGTTCACCACTAATATGATTCATCGGTGATTTTGGATCTTTATGTTGTGGATGAACTAACAAAGTGTGTGTTTATTTAACTTAAGTTTTCTTGTGATTTATTAGGTTTTAATAATTCTTGTTGTGCAGTATTTGAGAAATAATCCTAAACGCTTAGTCAAAAAGTTAGTTGTTTAATATCCATCATGAAAAGGTCTTATGAATTTTAATATTGTGGAAATATTTGCAAAATGATATAAGTTAAAAGAAATTATTTTAATTAAATGCATTAGCTAACTTTAGAAATTACTATGTTAACCATTTTAAGGAAATTCCTATATGTATTAGCTAATTTGGTAAATTACTATGTTAGTAATTAAAAAGGTTTTTTTTTTAACAAAAGGTGACTAGCACCTATACTAAAATTTATTATAATAAAAGAGTTTTGCAAAAAAGTAGGATTGGTAGTTCCCTGCACCATAGAGATACCAAATCCAATCTCCCTATATAATGACATGGCCCTAAGCCAATTGATCAAGAAACAAACTAGGAGAAAAGACACCACACCCATATACGGTAGAGGTGAGAACAAAAAGTTCAAAAAACTGTCTATACGAGATTACATAGTATCATTTAAAACCTAGATTTTATGCATCCATAGTAGTATTCAGATCATGAATCACATAATTGACAGCAACATTGTCATTGTCTTCCACTGGAGGCCCAGGAAGAGGCATAATTTGGGGGTGCAGCTGACACAGAAATAAAAGAGCATGAAATTTTTATTTAGTTTGATTTGCAATAGCTTCCCTACCCTCGTTACGGTGTTTTGAGGAAATCAAAGACAATGAGAAGATAGTCCCTTCAATGAGCCAAAATCATGTTTAACAAGTAGTGCCTGCCAACCCACTGACTCTTAGAGGGACCCAGGCTAAACCTGGTGGGGAAGCAAGGAATGGTTGTAAGAAAAGCCCGCCAGCCCTCCAGTCTTTGGTGGGACCCAGACTGTACCTTGCGAGGAGCGGGAAATACTATAAGCAGTGGTGACATGGATGTCACATGTGTCGGTTGTAGGGACCACTTGGTGATTCAGTGAGACTTGTTCGCTTCGGTGGGAGATGATGTGCAATCCCCCTGACATGACACAGGAACAAAAGAGCATGAAATTTTTCTTCAGTTTGATTTGCAAAAGACCAATGCGAAATGGTAACTCGTACCATCTTTCCATCAACAAGGTAGATATGATCTTATATGAAAGATATGCACATTAATAATTATTTAAAATAAAAATTATCCAAGTACTCCTAATGTAAGCACCTACACTCACACACAAAGGTTAGCAAAAAAAGTTACACTTAAGCCACACTTGATTGTTTTTCCTTCTCCACGAATTCCATGATCTTAGGAAAGCCTCCAAAATTTTCACCAACAAACTTAAGGAAATCCATTTCCAGATCAAATGCCAAATTAGCCAAACTATCTGCCAAAGAATTCCCTTCCCTGAAACAATGAGAAATCTAGAAATTTTCAAAAGGAACCAAAAGATCCCTAGCCTCTTGAAGTAAGTAATCTAGATTCTAGTTCATTACAGACCCCCTTTTCAATCCATTTATTATAATTAGGTAGTCCCTTTCTATATGAAGATTTGAAATGTGAAGACTCCTAGCCATTTTTAAACCTTCCACTAGAGCTAGGATTTCTACCTAATTGTTTGTCATATCAAGAATCCTTTTAGAGAAGGCTTCGATAACTTTTCCCCATTTATTTCTTAACACACCCCCTGCAGAAGAAGGTCCTGGGTTACCCTGAGAGGCACCATTAAAATTGAGTTTTACAAAATCACCTATAGGAGGACTCCACTTTATGAAGCTATGATCAACTTTAACATTTTGATAAGAACCAGAACCTGACAAGGATTTGAGTAATTGCCAATCTCTTAGAATTTGATCATCGCAAGAAGTAAACAATTTGCTTGAAGATCCTTCTCTTAGCAGATTACTCATAACCACCTCTAAAATAGACTTCTCAATCACTCTGAGTACCTTATCTATCTCAAGACATTCTTTTCTAAATAACCTCTTGTTTCTTTCCAACCAAATATTTCAAATTACCAAAGACCTAGAAGCTAGCCACAAAGAGGAAAATGTAGTCTTTATACAGCATAGGCCAACTGCAAAAAAGATCAAGCAAAGATTTTGGAAGTGGAATAGACTAATTTAACTTAGATAAAAGCCATTGCTAGCATTGGACAGAAAAAAGGCAAAGAACAAACAAATGATCTCGAGATTCTTCTACTTGATCACAGAAGATACAATTAAAGGATTCAACAATACCAAGCTTGCTCAATATTTGACTTGTTAAGACTTTATTTTTTAGAGCTAACCAAGTGAAAGCTCTAGCCTTAGGAAGACAATTTTGACTCCAACATAAAACATAAGGCTAGTTTCAAAAAAAGTTCTATGAAGGGTCAAGGATTTATATCTATCTCTTACTAAATATTTACCTAAGTTAGAAAACTTCACCAATTCATCTTCCTTGGGGGAAAAATAAACTTTTCTCTTTGCTAACAATAGAGATAACTTAACCTTTTGATCTTCTAGAATAGGACAAACTAAAAAATCTTTCCAATTGAAGGAAGACATAAAAACTTCATTACCAACCACAAAGTAGTCCTTCACTTTATTACCCCAGTTTAAAGAGAGATTTTTTTTGCTTGTTCTAAACCTTGTGTTTGAGATAGAGGTGGAAAACCATTCCAAGAGTCTTCCCAAAAAGAAGCCTTGTGACCATCATGAACCATCCAAGTAAGACGTGGTTTTTGGCTAACAGATTTGTCCTTATTCTGAAAATGTTTTATTCTGACACTATACCCTTCTTTGAAGAACAAATGAGTTAAGCAACAAATGGGTGAACATTTTAAATTAGTTGCCCTCTGAATTTAGGTACAACTCCCTTTAAGATTTCCAATGAATTTAATCTATTCAACTATCCAAATGCACTTTTAACCAGAAAATGCCTAAGGCAAACTGACATTCATACATAACTATGTTATGAATGCGGTTAATTTATGTAGTAATAGTAAGTAATAGAATGCACAAATTCTATTTTTGATACATTTAAATTCATGAACACATACATATGAATTTGTTCAACCAATAAATAATAGAACACATATGACGAGTTGTCCAATAAAAGAACAATTACCAGATGAAAGGAGATTTCACACAGAAAATCCAATTCCAAACACTCAGACGCACAAATCTAAGTAAGCAGTAATTGTTTCTTCTTCTCATTCACAGATGAAAAATTTCTTAGACAATCATCATATACCGTAAAACCATAAAATAGTTTAGCTAAAATTCCCTTCTTTTTCTTTTCCTATCCTTCTATATCCTTTAAAAGATTTAGAAACCTATATATATGAATGTTTTAATCATGTCATCAAGTAAACCAAACCCAAAGTTAAAGTAACTCTGACCCATACGAGATTTAGTTTATAACAAACTGATTTAAAGATCAAGATTACGGAAATAGCATAACAGAGGAACTAAATAAAAGAAAGTGAACCAATAAGATCATGGCTGGGACAACGGATTTGCATCTCCATATTTGCCATCAACAGTTGGGGAAGCACGTTGGGTCTTCCACTCCTGAAAAGCTGCAACAAACTCCTAAATTCTCGGGAAGTTGGGGATGCCCATGTGTTTCACTCTTGATTTCCAAACTTCTTTATCCCTTTGCATTTTCCCAATCTTTTCTTTATGTTCTGGAAGTGCGTCGATACAGAGGTACAGTAGTGATTCCACCTTAGAGATTTGAGAAAAATCTTCAATTAAAATATTGTCATTTCTTTGACAGAGCTAATTTTATCCTTAAAGGATTGAACCACTATGTCGACATCCTCTTCTGGTTTCCCATCATCTTTTATATACTTAACATTAATGCATTGCAAGTCATGCTGCAGCGATTGAGTGAACTCAGTTATTTCCTTGATTAACTTTATAAGTTCAAAGCGTCCCTGCCATGATATGGAATTCCTCCATTCAATATTTTTCTTACTCACATATAATAGATCTTCATCCAAACCAGTCAGGCTCTTTTCTACCAGAAACTTTGCTACTCCATTGTTCTGAACTTCATCGATTTGATTTATTACATTTACCCATTTACCTTCATCTCTCACCCAAGCAGTAATCTGTGCCTTAAGGTCCTCAATGGTGGCAGTAGTCAGATCATAGATATTCTTGAGTTCATGAATGTATTCAGTTCCCTTCTGCACAATGCGGTCCAACCAACCGTCAAATGTCTTTGCCACCATCTTATTTCTGTGAACCTGATCCAACATCTTCTGGTTAACTGGTGATTTAGGATCGAAAGATAGGGAGAGCTATGAAACTAGCTACAGGTTAGGATTATGGATAGCATCGATGTACTCTGCCATTAAACACAGAGTCTGCTTCAATTCCCTTTTATCCTTTTTGTCCTTCCAACTTTGATTAACTATCCTCTTGGTGGATGCTTCAAGATGATGAACATCTGTAGCTCTTGAAGCAACATCGAGATCCACTCTCTCAATAGTGAAATCCTGCATAGTTGGATCTTGTACTTCTTCCTCAGTCACTGGTTTGGCTATCTCAGCACTCCAGTTCCCAGTATTTGAATCAATGTTTACTCTGGATGTCATCTTTAGCTTCTTAGACTTGGGTGTTTTCTCCATACATTTGCTCACCATGTCTTCTAAGGGGACAACAAAAGGAATTATTTTTCTCTTGTCAAAGATAGAACTCTCTAGCCACTTGGGTGCAGGGGCTAAGGTTTCCTTTTTAGGGTTCAATCCATCAGAGGATACATTTGAAATTGTTAATATCTCAGAGGTCTCTTGAACGACCTCTGATTGTGGCCTAGTATCAACTTCCTCTGTTCTGTGTGGACTTGATTCCTTATCACCCATAGGTTCCCCTGAATCTTCCTCTGAATTCAGATCCACAACTATTGTTTCGGGAACTTGTTCTTTTCTTTTACTTTTGGTCCTCAACCTAGTAGCACAAGGGAGTAGAATAGTTGTGAGGGCTCTTCTGGATTTCTTAGTAGCAGGGCTCCTTCCAGTTGATAATTTGGAAGCACCTGCACCACAGATAGCAATAGGTTGGTTAGAAGAGCTTATCGGAAGTGATGATTCAATCATTGAGGTGAATTGTTGGGCATCTTTATTCTGGATCCTTTCCTATCTCTTTTCCCTTAACCATTTCTCGATTCTCCTTATCACTGGAAGAGTTTTAACTTCAATCCTATCTATTGGCAAGAGACACTATATGGATTCATGATTGTTGTCATTGATGGTAATAAAGTTCATCCCACACATCTGCAGGACATGGTGTGTCTCTACCGGAAGTCAGAGTGAAGAATGTTGTGGTCTGGTAAACAAGAACAGAGCATGTGGCAAGGTCCGACAGACAGGTCCGGATCTCTCAGAGGAAGTATCTTGGTGCAGTGTAGATTTGGAGAAGTCAAGAGGACTACCTTGAGTGGTATATTCCAAGGATTTAGCCTCTGGTGATAGATGAGGAAAAAGATATGAATAGTTGAGTACCAGATTCCTGAGTGACAGTGTGAACAGAGGAAGAACTGACTGACAGAACATCAGACTACTTTCCAGATGTGTTACTGATGGTGTTAAAGGTTATGAAGGCATGAATCATGTTTGGCCGACATGATTAATGATTTCTACAAGCATATACTTCATCTGCATTAGTTGATGTGCTAGGATTTAGCCGACAGATCAGAATTTGTGAGAAGATTGATTTTCCGGGTGCCGACTAGAAAGATAATGAAATCACTTGTGCGGATATATATAGGATGGATTTAGTTGTGAGAAGTGGTGGTGATATGGGATATGCGAATAAAAGCAAAGCAAAGCAAAAATAGTAAAGAAGGTCCGGTATGTGAAAGGAAAGCAGCATAAGAGAAGAGGAAAGATGAAGTGCAGCAGATCAGTGTACTGAGCCTAATCGGAACTGAACTCCAGCATATGTGGATGCTTCCAATCAGTTCAAGTATTGTATAACATTCTTTTGTAGACAATGTGTCTCCTTGTAGACAGTATGCCTGCTTTGTGAGCAGTGTGCTCGGGCAGTGAGCCCTAATTGGCAAGTGCCATTTTGTAATTCCTTATTCTTCTAATAGAGAATAATCTTTGGGTTAATCACCCCATGGTTTTCTCCCTTAATAGGGTTTCCACATCAAAAATACCATGTCATGTGTTTTTCCATTTCATGGTAATGTTTGCTTGTTTGAATTAATGCTACACTGATTAATAAGAAAGTTCAAAAAGAAGAAATAGTTAGGATAACTAATTCACCCCCCCTCTCAGTTATCAACAATTGGTATCAAAGCTAAGTTCCTCCCAATAGAGCCTAACAGCTTGAGGAAGATCTGGGAGTCCAAATGGATGCATATGGTTTAAGGGAGCAACTCAAGACTGCCCTTGAGGATCTTGAACAGTCAAACTCTGAAGTCAATGAACTAAAGGAAAGACTCAAACAGGCTGATGATTTCATGAGAGAACTAAAAGACAAATTAAGTCTCTCCATGAAAAAGAGAAAGGAGCTACTTTAGCAATTGGCAAGACAAGGTGAAGAAAGTAATGCAAATGAAGAGCTAACTGAGAAAACCAAGTTATGTGAAAAGTTATCAAAGAAATCATTTTGGTAAGACATGAAATGGAATCAGGAGTTATAAAGTTTACCCAAGAAGTTGAAGAGAAAAGAAAAATTAAAGATAATCTAAGACAATCTCTCAAGGAGAAATCAGAAGATTGCCACCAGATGGATAGAATTATCAGACATCTTGAATCTGATCTTGAAGATGATAAAGATAATGAAGAAAAACTTGAGGATCAAATTGTCTCTCTCAAAAGGGATCTTCAAATAGCAAATGAATATAAAGAGAAATTCAAGATAAGTTCTGCTCAACTTGAAGTTCTTCTTGAAAGTCAAAAGAAGGTAGATGACAAGTGTGGTTTGGGATTTGAGAAAGGAGAAAGCTCTGGATCTAGTCAGAAGAATTTTGGATTAGAAAATCCAAAGAACAGGCCTAGAAGACCTCCGGTAAGACAGGCCAATGCTCAAAGATATCCATCCTTCAATGGATACTGCCACAGCTGCAATCACTTTGGTCACAAAGCTAATCAATGCAGAAAGAGAATGAATCAGACAAATTCATTCTTCTCCGGACAATGTTTTAACTACAAAAGGTATGGTCACAAATCTCATGAATGCAGAAATATGCAAATGAACAAATCATTCAATGGTAGATGCTTTACATGCAATAGAATAGGTCATATGGCTAATCAATGCAAATCAAGAGGATATTAATCAAATATACAAGGAAATGTTGTTTGCCAAATCTGCAATAGATCTGGTCACATTGTAAAATTCTTTAGAAGCAAGAATCAGGAGAAAAGAGGTCGGGTACATCATAATCAGAATCAAGATAAGGGTAAACAAAAGGTGAATGCGGATGAAGTTAGGAATGAAATGAACAAGATTTGGGTGAAGAAAAGTTTAGAGAATGTAGAGATTGGATCTGCACTAGACTCTGGTGCTGATATTCCTTCCAGAAATTAAAAGGTGAGCTCTGGCTCGGGGGGAGACACAAAGAAAACCTTGTTCCCCCAGCCAGTTAAGTGGTGCCTGAAATTGGCACATGAGAAGCTGTGGATCAAAGGGTTTCTAGAGAAACATGTAAAGAAGGTTAGGTAAAGATCTAAGAGATCTGCAAGAAAATTTAAAAAGTTCAAATTCCTTCAAAATTGGTCTGGTTAAGCAAGTCTTCCGGTAAAACAAGTTTCTCACAAGATTGGCCCGATATGAATCCAAATTGATATAGCTTGATCTGCAGATACATAAGATGATCAAAAGGACAAATGGATATGATGATTCATCACTAACATCGATCACAAGGGAATCATAATGATCCGGATGAGTTTCTTCCTCCTTGAACAAGGAAAACCAGGCAAACTGGAATGAATTAGGTTGCGCATTTAGTACAGGGTGAAAATTAGGGCTTCTTGGAATAAAAGAGTTCATTTGTCTGTCATTTACACACTTGTACACTCACATGCGAAGAAGAAAGAAAAGGATCTCTACAAACAACTTCTCCCAAAAGATCAAGGCAACTCTTCATATAGCTCAATCCGGATTTCATCGTGTGCCCTAAAATGCGTAAAAGGTATTTTTCATTCTTGATTTTCTTCAGTAAGATTCTGTGATGATGGCCACTCTGAATATAGTAAAGATCTCTAATAGACCTCGCCCCACTTTTAAGAAACATCCATACAAATCCTTGGAGGTAGATCCCCTAGGAGCATTTTCCAATGTTCCGCATGGCATCTTGCACACCGAAGATATTAGGGTTTATATACATGCAAACATTGAAGAGTTTGGGGAATTCAAACTAAGAGACATATACCACAAGCAGTTAATAGATGATTCCTTTGAGATCAAACCTCAGTATAAGGGCATCCAGGAAAAGCATTTTGATCATTTCATTCATTTCCCCTGTTTTGAAGAAAATGAATGGGTCTGGTATGTTTTGAGTAGGGTGCATGATAACTTCCTATGGCTGAATAGACCTTGCAAGATCACCAAGGAAGCAATTAGGGCAGTAACTGGTTTACATTCCTCCAGAGGAATTCCTGTCCTCAAATCTATCAAAAACAACTTTGTTACAGAGGCCACTAGATCAAGATTTGATAAGAGGGCAATGACCATTGAAGATATTACTGACCTGGATATCAAGTATGCATCTATGATAATAGGATACAAGATATATCATTCCAGTAGGGAAAATTTAGTATCCAGAACTGCAGTATACATAGCCTATGAGATGTTGAGAAAGAATGCAAATTATGATCTCTGTGAACTCCTCTTGAGCCAATTAATGGAAAACATATAGAAGATCAAGAAGGACAAAAAGAACTCCTTTAAATACGGAGGACTGATACTTTGTTTGTTCTTCTACTTCATGAATGAGCTTCCTAGATCAAATGGATGGGTATGGGAAAATGACAAACTAGTAGCTATCCAGATCAGAGATTACTTGCATGAACTTGGAGATGCAAAGGCAAGAAATATAGCTCTGTGGGGTTACTTCAAGCAATTCCAAAATACAATGCAAATCATAGAAAGGATCCCCAAATCAGTAGTTGAAAAATACAAGGATACAGTGTGCTTCATGGTAGACACTGATCAATGTCTTATGGAGGCAGTAGAACCAAGGATAGTCTGGATCATGCCCATGGGGTATGAAGTGGATGAACAGATTGTGGAGCTACATGTTCATCACATGCTAAGTCAGCCTAAAGATCTAAAGGCAGAAAGGTTTGGAACCTTTGACGAGCTGAGTGTAAAGATCCATGTGGAACTCAGAGAACCAAAGATGAAAAGGAAGGTGAGAAAAGAAGTAGAACATATTGCACAAGGCCTTGGGATCCCAAAGGAGGCACTTGATGCCAACCAGGAAAAGAGACAAAAAACTGATGCAAAGAAGAAAGAGGCAGAAAAAGGAAGCAAGAAAAGTGCTCCGGTAGAAACTTCCACTCGGACCAGATCTTCAAAGAGACCAGCACCTGTCCCTGCTAAAAGCTCAAAACTAGAAGTCCAAGCATCCGGCAAAGGAGAGAAAAGGTCAAAGACAAAAGCCACAAGGACTTATACAAGTCAAAGAGATGAAGAGGAAACTGAATCTGATGAAGAAGTCAGGAAAATGAAGAAAAAGAAGAAAACATCCGGTCAACCCTCTACCGGATAGAAGGAAGAAGAAAAGGCAGAGGAATATGTTGAAAAACCCACTCTTCACATTGAAGACATAATCAAATCAGTCACAGTGGACAGAAATCTTCAGCCAATGGTTGAGTTTTATGATGATTATGGTGAAGCAGATCAGAAGATATTGCAAGATGCCACAGTCAGGTATCTAAATATTTACAACAAAGCATTTATTGAAATTATATCTCTGATCCCTAAAAGCTTGGAGAAGGAACTAGAATCAAGAAAGAACACTACCCAAGCTAAAGACCTAGAAATCTGGGAACAAATAGCAATCCAGCTATATCCTTCAATCGACCCCAAGACAATGAATATGATATTCAAAGATTGTAAGGATGAGTTCAGAAGCAAAGCAAGGATGAATCAACTTATGCTTGGTGAAACTGACAAGGTAGCCAAGGACACAGAAGAGATCCTCTGGAAGGCCTTCAAAAGATTTAATCTCCCTATTATAGAGGACTTGGGTACTGATCCCTCAACCACAAATGTTGTAGAAGAAACTCCTGAGAAAATGACAGAAGAGGTGGGCCCTGAACAAACTAACATTTCTCCTCCGGTTTCCCCTACAATCTCCGGATCTAAAGGAGAAGAAAAATTATAGGAGAAAGAAGCAGAGGTGAAGGAAAAAGAAGATGACAGTGCTAAGGTTGTAGAAAAGACTGCAGAAGAGAAGAAACATCTGTCTCCGGCAAGAGATACTGCACAAACTGTTCAAGAATTCCTAAACAAAGAAACAATGGAGATTGATGAACCAGAGCTTCTACAAGGTCCATTCAATTTTGATTCTCTTTCTCTGGTACAGACAATGAAGATAGCTTCATTTGCAAATGCTAAGGCTAATGAAAAACTCCTAAAGTCTCATATGGAAGACTGTGAGTTGATAGAAGCTGCTTCCAGAGTGCTTGAAAAGATTATGCCATCGGTTCAGAAAGATCCCACAGCCTCCATTTCCGATAATCTCAAAACTCTAGTCAGCAGTGTCAATACACATTTTGATTCACTAGAAAAGTCAGTAGAAGATAAGGTCCGGAAGGAATTTCTTGCAAAAAGATTATCAGAGGTACAAGGTTTGATAAGTAATGATAGGAGAAATATGAGTATAGGGATAAAGAGCTTAGAAAATGCTCTTATAGATGGCGAAAAAATATACAAATTTTGTATTTCATGGTCCAAAGTAACAATAGAGATTGAGAAGAAAATAAAAGAGCAAGAGGATAAACTACTAAGTTTGTCTCAAAGTTTTGATCCTCTCTCTTCCTCCATAGTCAATCAAGAGTGTCAGACTATTGCAATCACAACTGCAATAAAGAATTTTGAGAAGGAAAGGAAGAACATGATCAGCCGGATGGGTGAACTTAGGAGGATCATTGTCCCTAAGTTAGAAGCCATGCATGAGGCCATAAGTGAAGCTCAAATCACAGCCCAGACAAATGATCCAACAGATCTAAAAAGGGTAGATGCGTTTGCATTCCTGTTGAGCGGTCATATCTCAATTTTAGACAGAATAAAGCAAAGTTGGGCTACAAAATTTATTCAATTGAAGACAACTTTTGCAGACATACTTAAGTATATGTAAGTATGCCATATGTATATACTTATGCGGCTAAGTATAGTAAAAATTTTTGAAAATTTTGGTGTGCGGACCCTACCCTTTGCCATTGATGTCAAAGGGGGAGTGAAGAGCAGTGAGAAATGAGGAATCCAACTAAGGGGGAGCTCCGGAAAATATATATAAAGACAGAGCATCAGCCAAGGGGGAGCATAGTGTATACACTTAGTCATTTTTCACTAAGTGTTGCCATCAATGCCAAAGGGGGAGATTGTTGGCAAGAGACACTATATGGATTCATGATTGTTGTCATTGATGGCAACAAAGTTCATCCCACACATCCACAGGACATGGTGTGTCTCTACCAGAAGTTAGAGTGAAGAATGTTGTGGTCTGGTAAACAAGAACAGAGCATGTGGCAAGGTCCGACAGACAGGTCTAGATCTCTCAGAGGAAGTATCTTGGTGTAGTGTGGATTTGGGGAAGTCAAGAGGACTACCTTGAGTGGTATATTCCAAGGATTTAGCCTCCGGTGATAGATGAGGAAAAAGATATGAATAGTTGAGTACCAGATTCCTGAGTGACAGTGTGAACAGAGGAAGAACTGACTGACAGAACATCAGACTACTTTCTGGATGTGTTACTGATGGTGTTAAAGGTTATGAAGGCATGAATCATGTTTGGCCAACATGATTAATGATTTCTACAAGCATATACTTGATCCGCATTACTTGATGTGCTAGGATTCAGCCGACAGATCAGAATTTGTGAGAAGATTGACTGTTCTGGGTGCCGACTAGAAAGATAATGAAATCACTTGTGCAGATATATATAGGATGGATTTAGTTGTGAGAAGTGGTGGTGATATGGGATATGCGAATAAAAGCAGAGCAGAGCAGAAACAGGAAAGAAGGTCCGGTATGTGAAAGGAAAGTAGCATAAGAGAAGAGGAAAGATGAAGTGCAGCAGATCAGTGTACTGAGCCTAACCAGAACTGAACTCCAACATATGTGGATGCTTCCAATCAGTTCAAGTATTGTATAACATTCTTTTGTAGACAATGTGTCTCCTTGTAGGTAGTGTGCCTCCTTTGTGAGCAGTGTGCTCGGGGAGTGAGCCCTAATTGGCAAGTACCATTTTGTAATTCCTTATTCTTCTAACAGAGAATAATCTTTGGGTTAATCACCCCATGGTTTTCTCCCTTAACAGGGTACCCACGTCAAAAATACTGTGTCATGTGTTTTTCCATTTCATGGTAATGTTTGCTTGTTTGAATTAATGCTGCATTGATTAATAAGAAAGTTCAGAAAGAAGAAATAATTAGGATAACTGATTCACCCCCACCCTCTTAGTTATCAACACTATCTTCCTCCTTTTTGCTCCAGTCAACTTTTGGAATAGGTAATTGCTCTACTCATTCAAACTGCGGATCAATCACTTGTTCCCCATCATCAATAACTCCAGAAATATCCATATTTAAATTGAGAGTAACTATCTGCCCTAAAGAGAACCTACACCACAGTCTTCTCCTGACCTCAAACTCATCTGAACAGTCTTCCCAGTAATCCTCTAGCTTAGGAATGTGTGAAAGCCCTGTTCCAGGATCTAAGTTATCCCTGACAAATCCTTTGCTGTCAAATTGAGACCTGGCAGTGAAGAACTGAAAATTGAACTTTTTAAGGTTCACCTCCAAATTCAAAGCATAAGATTTTGACTGGCAGGAGTAATGCCCGAGTTCGATGGGAAAAGAGATACCAAAACCCTTCTTTGTCAAGAATTTCTTATCTACATGTGCTAGCTGGCTACATACCTCTATCAGCACGAAACGGTCGAACACATATCTAGGTAACTTAACAGGTTCACCATCAAATCCTCCAACTCTGATGTAAGTGAACTCAAAAAATTGAATAAAGAAGCTACCATAAATGCTAATCAGCTGCATTGCTTCATTGGACATCCTTTTACCCAGATTACCTGCCAGTTCATAAGTCATTCTTCCAGTGAAAACATTGTTAGCCCTTTTATAATTTTCATAACAATTCTATTTCTACAACTGTGAATAATATTCATAAATCCTACTGTCCTCAGCCAAGGGTGCATGAGGTAGATCAAACCATTCTCTTATAGATGCCACGCAATAAAATAAGTACGAAGACATATAAAAATATCTGTCACCCAGATAATTACTCAAACCCTGATGCAAATAATCGGCCACAATTTCTGCCCAATCTAAATATTGCTCTCCTTGGAGGATAATTTGTATGAAAAAGTACATCCAATCCTCCCAATAATACGCATGTTGGCTACCCTTCAATCTATGTAATAATACCATGATATCCCTCACTTCTTTAATCAGATGATCCCTAGTAAGTGGTCTAGGCAACCTTGAACCACCCTTCTAAAATTTCAGTAGCCAATTCCTTGCTATCACACTTTTATAATTTGATTTCTTCTCTGAGAAATACCCATAGGAAGAGGTAATATCAAGGCTGGAATACGCCTCTTTAGGCGGTATCTTCATTACGGACATGAGGGTTTATCTATTGACATGAAACAATACATCACCGTTTGCATTTCTGATGCATCTGTTTTGGGGTTCATACCTATTTATACATTCCTGAACCAGTTCTAGGCAGTGTACAGCCTTGGGAAAAGCCGCAGCTTCAACTAAACTGCTGTCTATTCTTTTCCTCATCATAGGGGTTTACACAGGGTTTCTAGACCTTTCTCTAAATTCCTCTAAATCATATTGTACCAATGTAGTATCCCCAAATTCAGAGTGAGAATAGGTAAGACTAGGACCATGTTCATTCCCCAAACATGTAGATTTCAAAGCCATACTTGGAGGATTACAATAAAACACACTTCCAATTCTAAAAAAAATGACAGAAACTCAAGAGATTCTTCTTTCCAGCTAAGAAAAAGGAATAGCACATAGGAAGAACATAACTCACCTTCAAGATATCTGAATTCACTGCGAAATTTGAGTAACAAGAACCTTACACTTCCTGCGCTGTTCTCCTCCACGTTGCACAGTATCTTCACTTGCTAAATTTGGCTCATTCTTAATTAATAATGGCACTAACCAGATTGAATAATTATAATTCAGAACAATACATGCCAAAAATATTTGAAAAGACATGAATTCTGACTTCTTCATTAATAGCAAGTATTGTTCACGCACCATCATGATGTGTAATAATTGTCTGTAACCCTCGCCAAATTAGAACTCTCAGTTTCATAATGAGTCTCTGACATATTTTCCTCCAACTTTCCTGCTAAATTTTGACTTAGATTGCTCCGGGAATAAATGAGACCAAAATCACCAAATCTTTGAATTATTGAACCATTGAACCTTTAGGGTGTGGTTCAATGCGGTGGTTCAACCATACCAATTGAATCACATAAATGGGCAAAGGATTCACTTATGGGAATATTGAACCTAAGCTCATGAACCGCTGAACTTATTAGGATATGGTTCAATATGAAGGTTCAAAGACACAAGGACTACATAGACCAACGGACAGTCACATGACTTTTGTAAAAGGACTTCCAACCATAAGACAGTGAACCATTGAACCTTGAACCATTGAACTTCGCTATAGAGTATGAGCGGAAGGTTCAACGATACATTAATTACACAAGATAACTGCATGACATGACTTATTAGAAGGCAATGAGCGTTGAACCTTGGACCGTTGAACCATTGAACTTTTGACAAAAAGGGTTCAAGTTCAACCCAAAAAATCGAAGACGTTTGAAATACATAGAACAATAGCTTGCTGTTTGAGACACTTTAGACATATCGAACCATTCGAACCTAGAACTTTGAAAAGGGTTCAGTTTCAAAGGTTCAAACCTTAAGTACCCTCACCCGCCAAGACGATAAATGGGAAAAAATTGAAGGAACAAGAGTCGATTTAAGAAACAAAGGTATGACCAAAAATACAACATAGCAAACCGGCTCTTGTTCAGGAAATATTATCAATAAATAAATAAGGGCGACTCAAAAGGTAACATTGGCTCTGACTAGGGACTGCATTTTATGGTAAAATGCAGAGAACTCAGAAGCTCTGGTTTCACAAAAAAAGGAAAATAGAGAAGAAAGGAAACAAAACGGGACAAAACAAAAACGGGAAAGGGAAACACAAAACCAAACAAGAGGGAAAACTATGTACAAAACAGGGGACCCTATTTACAGACGATATAACTTGAGATCCTATCCATTATAGGATAGGGGTAAAATAGCTCCATTAGGATATTCCAATTTAAAAGAATTTGGACCCAATACCTAGTGAATTTTGAAAGGTCCTTTCCAAAGCGAGTCAAATTTGCTATGTGCACCTTTTGGTTCTCTTCTTCTATCTCACAGTAATACTTCATCTCCTTCCATAAACTTCCTAGGCCTCATTTTCCTGTCAAAAATTTCTTTAACTCTGGCCTGATGTACAGTAATCCGGTCGACCAACTCATTTCTCTCCTCTTCAATCTTAGTTAAATACATAACCCTCTTCTCCAAGGAATCTTGGAAGTATTGATCCTCGATTACACTTTGTAGCTTAGCTGTAGATAGCTCCAGAGGTAAAGATAATTGGGTACCTATTCCATAAACTAATTCAAAAGGTGCCATCCCGATTGCTCTTTTCGGAGTTATTCTGTCAGCCCAGATGGCTTCATACAGTCTCTTATGCCAATCTCTAGGGTTGTCACTCACCAATTTCTTCATGATAGCAATCAGATTCTTGTTATTGGACTCAGCTTGTCCATTCCCTTGGGCATAGTAATCTGATGAATGGGAGAGAGATATACTATGTTCATAACAAAAAGAAGTCATTTCAACTAAAGAGAAACTGGTAGCATTATCTGCTACAATCTTCTAGGGAACACCAAATCGTACCAAAATGTTTTCTTTAAGAAAATTACAAACCACCTCCGAAGTTGTTCCTTTTACAGGGGCTGCTTCAGCCCATTTTGTGAAATAATCTATTGCTGTTAAGATGTGGGTATGTCCTGCACTTGAGGAGGGTGAGATAGGCCCAATAAAATCCAATCCCCATTGTTTAAAGGTCTCTTCAATAACAACGGGCCTCAAAGGTAGAGCTGCAAGTTGTGGCCTTCCTGAGAACATTTTACATTTTTCACAGTTTGCCACCCATCTATATGCATCCTTAAACATCCCTAGCTAGTAGTAACAATTTTTGAGGATTTTGAAAGCTGTAACTAAAGAAGAAAAATGTCCACCACAAGCTTCATTATGGAAAACTTCCAAGAGCTTATCCTGTTGCTCTTTATCTACACACCTCAGGAAAGTTCCATCTAATCCTTTCTTGTAAAGGACATCCTCCCAAATAACATATTTTGCTACTTTTAGCTTCAGGTTTCTTTTCTCTTTAGAAGATAAGTGACTAGGACAATCCCCATATGTAAGATAGTGTGCTATATCTAGAAACCATGGGTCCTGCAAGCTTACCAATAAGACTGTGGGGAGTCCTTCTCCTTCTTGTTCTTTATTCTCAGTAATTAACTTACATAAGCCTTGACCCCTAATTAGCTTAGTAGGCTTAACTTCCAGATCATATTCCCGGATTTTAGCAACCCACGTTTCTCTATTGTTTAATCCCACTTCTTGTTGAGTCAAGATACTTTTCACAGCTGAATTTGGAACAAATACAACTGAATGAGAATGAAGTATATAATATTCAAATTGTTTAATAGCTTTAACCACGGCAAAGGCTTGTTTTTCAACCAAAGAATATTTTAGCTCATGCTTTTTAAGGGGAACGCTCATGAAAGTTATGGGAACCTCTTCATCCAATTCATTTTTCTGTAACAAAATACCCGACATGGTGTGTTCCGAAGCATAACAGTAAATAATAAAATCTTTTTGAAAATTAGGATTTACCAAAGTGGGAGTGTTTGCAATCGCTTCCTTGATATCTTCAAATGCCTTCTTAGCAACTTCATTCCACTTGAATGGTTGTTTCTCGCTCATCATTCCAACAATGTGTTTTGTAATCTTAGCAAAGTCGGGAATGAACCTTCTGAGAAAATTGATTTGACCAAAGAAGGACTTGACTCCAGTCCTATTTGAAGGGAGACTAAGCTATTGAATCGCCCTGACCCTCTTCGGATCAATTCTGATTCCGTCTTTTGAGACTAGGTGTCCCAACAATTTTCCCTCAATCACATAGAAAACTGACTTCTTGGGATTGAGTGAGATGCCATGGCTTCGGCACCTTTGCAAGATAGTCTCCAGATCTTTCAGGTGATCTCCTCTATTTCTAGAAAAAATAGTCAGATCATCAAGATAAATAACAATAATTCTATCCTTTAGATCTCTAAAAGATGAATCCATTGCCCGCTGAAAAGTTGCTCCCGCATTAATCAAACCAAAGGGCATTCGGTTATAGGAAAAAGTTCCCCAAAGCGTAGTGAAAGCAGTCTTGTGTTGATCATCTGCAGCCACACCTATCTGATTGTAACCTAAGAAACCATCCAGCATAGACATCATTTCAGACCCAGCAACTGTCTGCAAGATGTGGTCCATCACAGGTAATGGATAGTTATCTTTTAGGCTGGCCTGGTTTAAGTTCCTAAAGTCAACACAGATTCTTATTTCTCCATTCTTCTTTCGTACTGGAACAATATTTGCCATCCAAGTGGAGTGATGGATTGGATAAATAATTCTAGCTTTCAACATCTTATCAATCTCCTTAATAATGGCTTCAGCAACTTTCAGATTATAATTCCTCAACTTCTGCCTGAATGGAGCTGCATTTGCTTTCAAAGGAATATGGTGTTGAAATTGTCCATGTCTAAAATTTTTAAGATCATCATAGCACTAGGCAAAAACATCCTTATACTTGATTAATAATTTGATCAATTTCTTTTTCTCTTCTAAAGAGCAGCACCTACCAATGGATATCCATTTAGAATCAGCCTCATCCCCAATGTTTATTTTCTCATAATCTTCTACTTTATCAAGATTATAGGGAGGTTTGCCTTTAATATATTCATCTCTTTGAGAAAACAAATGTTCTAAAGAGACCAGTCCTTTAGGGATTTTATTTCCCTTTAACTGAATCACGTCATCTTTTGGATTAATCCCAAGGTCAGGACTGAATTCTTTACACTCTGTTTCAGAACCTTCAAAATAGGTTCCCAGGAACATTTCAGCATTCTCTAAAAACTTTCTGATCTAATTATCACTCTCAAAAACTTGCCAGCTTTCAGCATTGTCGGGGACATTAGGATGATATACCATTTCTATTCTATAAGAATCTTTTTTGAAATCCGGATGTGGCAAAAGGAGAGAAGCTAATATTGCTAAAGAATCTGCTTGGGAATTCTGATCTCTGGGAATTGTTTCGATAGAGAAGGCATCAAAATATTCGATCTCATCCCATACCCTATTTCTATAATGCTTTAGTCTTTCATTCTTAACAGAAAAAATCCCCCTTACCTGTTTCACAATTAATTTAGCATCACCCTTCACTTTAAGTACCTTCACACCCCTTCCTTTGGCTTCAAATAGCCCAAGCAGTAAAGCTTCATATTCTGCAGTATTGTTGGTGTTTTTGAACTCTAGCTTAAAAGAATAAGAAAAAATTTCACCTTCAGGTGAGATCAACACAACCCCAGCCCCTGAACCAGCAGTAGCACAACTGCCATCAAATTCCATAACCCATAGGTCATCAGAATGTATAGATCTTTGCATTAATTCTTCTTTGGGTTCTACTCCAAAACTCTGTTCAGAGGAGAGAAAATAGTTACCAAATTCACATTCCTCAAACAGAATCTAGGCCTTGGGATCATCAGAGGGGTAGATAGTGAACTTGCACTTGGGCTCAGGTTCCAGCCTCACTTTCTACTTTCCCACTAGGATTGTGGCTTCTGACCAATCCAATTTGATCTGTCCACCCAAGTCCTTGCAAAATGTCCTGCTCAAAAGCATTCCATAACTAGTAGGAATATCTACTACCAAAATAGTCAATTTCACCTTTTTGTCAGGGTAAGCTGCAAGAGCGACTCGTGCATCCTTATTCTGCCCAATCAAGGAAACCTATTTTCCATCCATAGAATAACATCTACCAAATGTTTTTGTGAGTGATAACCCTAGGGCTTTAGCCACAGAGGAGGGCATAATGTTGTCAGAGACTCCTAAATCTATAATACAGTTACTAAGTTTATGACCATTGATAAACAAAGACACATAGAAAGGATTGGGTTTCAAATCAGTATAAGGAGCATTAGTTGATGAATTGGGAGTCGTTTTAGGGGTAGTCAAGGATGACTCAGATGAGGAAGCAAATAGTTGAGCAATGGGGGATTCAGCATCAACCTCTAATTGACTCTCGAATTCAGTTTGTGCAGGACCACCCTTAACATGTTTAACCAGTTTGTCAAGCTCATTAGGTTTCAACTTGAGATACTCAATAGGGAAAATTTTGAATTTTTGCAGACTTATAGAAATCTACAATATCAAAAGAAGCATCTGGATCATTTCTATGCAACAATCTAGTTTCCTGAGCCTTCAAATTAGCATCATAGGTTCTAGTTAAAGGCTCCTTACCTTTGCCAGGTACTTCTTGAGTATTAGAGGATCTCACATTCCTCTGACCTCTGGTGAGCACAGCGCATGAAGGATCTTCAAGGGTAACCAATATTTCACCTCCCCTTTCTGAATCAAACTCATATTCAAGGAAGTGTATTTCAGAGCCGCCAGGTTCCTCAAAGCTCCTTTCTTCTTCGGTGGACTCTCCTAGCATATCTTGAGTAGCAGTCATCTGAGCATACCTGAGCATTTCTGGGCAAGAATTTCCATCATGGTCGGTAGTCAAATGAAAGATACACATATTTCCCCTCCCAGGAGGAGCTTCAATAGCCAGTCTTGGCTGTGCTGATGTAAAGCTCTACCAGTATTTGCTTGTTGATTCAATTTCCTTCTACTTATATCTTGATACGGTTGTTGGAAGTGAGCACCAGTTTTAGGTAGTTGCCTTTTTAAGGCAATCATATCATTCACCAACTTTTGCACTATAGGATCCATAGATGATGAGGGCTGGGCATTTGGCATCTGGACCTCTTTCTTCCATTTACCGGCCATAATGAGATCATCCTCTAATCCGACTGCCAAGGCTTGTGTAGCTGGTAAATCAGCAATTACACCCCTCCTGAGATGGAAGCTAATATCAGGAGGCATAGAATTAATAAAAAAACATTTTAGATTTTTGCCAGTTGGTCTTTTAGCAGCAGGGATTTTGTTCACAATTATGTTAAATTTTACCATGAATTCCCTCATAGGTTCATGAATCTCTTTCTTAAGCTGAGTCAGCTACGCAAGGAGGTAATGCTCATCCTCCGTGCTTTTGAACCTATTTTCAAAAGAAGTTTTCATGTCATTCCAATTTGAAATTAAGGAATTAGTTAGGTGGTAGAACCATTGTGCCGTAGTGTCAGTCAAAGTCTGCACAAAGAGCCTTATGGCAACATCTTGGTGTTGTAACCTAACACACTACATGCTACTGCAAAGGCACACAAATGTTCTTCTGGCGATTGTTTGCCGTTTCCATTGAACCTGGGTAAATTTTCCCTTGCATTTTTAGGTAAAGGATTTAGGTTAGCCCCTAGGTTCAGAGGCCCTATGGCTGCTCCCCAAGGTCGGGCCATGGGTAGAAAATTTATGGCTGAGGGGATAACGGTGCCTGAAAGAGTTAAAGCTTGACAGATAGGGGAAGTAGAAGGTTTAGGGGGGCTTGAGGGCCTACTTCTTGCTTTTGTGATACGAGTAGGGATATAAGGAAAATTAAGGCTTTGTAGTGCTTCAAAGGTAGAATCTTCAACTCCCCCTCTCCTCAAAGACCTGGTATACGGTCTAAAATCCAGCTTGAAATATTGTGGCTGAACAGGCAATTATTAATTTTTGTGTTGTTCTTGATTTCTTTGCGCTTTAAGGATTTGATTTCTTGCTGCGTTTTGTGCCTGCCGTCTTCTCTGCCTGAGTAACAACAATCTCAGGTTATCAGCCAACTCCTCTTCTTGTTCTAATACTCTACTTACTCTTCTGTAAGCTTCACTATTCTGACAAGTACGCCAAGCGAGGGTATTCAACTGGCTAATAATGTCTTCCTGCTTGTCCTGAAATCCAAGATTGGGCTGTAGAACAGGAATTATGTTTTCATGTGGAAGCACCATTGTTGATTCATATTCAGGTGACCAATCTTTTTAATTAATGATTTTGATCCCCAGCAGAGTCGCCAAAAACTATTGGCTAACAGATTTGTCCTTATTCTAAAAATATTTTATTCTGACTCTATACCCTTCTTTGAAGAACAAATGAGTTAAGCAATAAATGGGTGAACTTTTTAAATTAGTTCTCCTCTGAATTTAGGTACAGCTCCCTTTAAGATTTCCAATGAATTTAATCTATTCAACTATCCAAATGCACTTTTAACCAGAAAATGCCTAAGGCAAACTGACATTCATACATAACTATGTTATGAATGCGGTTAATTTATGTAGTAACAGTAAGTAATAGAATACACAAATTCTATTTTTGATACATTTAAATTCATGAACACATACATATGAATTTGCTGAACCAATAAATAATAGAACACATATGATGAGTTGTCCAATAAAAGAACAATTACTAGATGAAAGGAGATTTCACACAAAAAATCTAATTCCAAACACTCAGATGCACAGATCTAAGTAAGCAATAATTGTTTCTTCTTCTCATTAACAAATGAAAAATTTCTCAGACAATCATCATATATTGTAAAACTATAAAATAGTTTAGCTAAAATTCCCTTCTTTTTCATTTCCTATCCTTCAATATCCTTTAAAAGATTTAGAAACCTATATATATGAATGTTTTAATCATGTCATCAAGTAAACCAAACCCAGAGTTAAAGTAACTCTGACCCATATGGGATTTAGTTTATAACAAACTGATTTAAAGATCAAGATTATGGAAATAGCATAACAGAGGAACTGAATAAAAGAAAATGAACCAATAAGATCATGGCTGGGACAACGGATTTGCATCTCCAGATTTGCCATCAGCGGTTGGGGAAGCACGTTGGGTCTTCCACTCCTGAAAAGCTGCAACAAACTCCTAAATTCTCGGGAAGTTGGGGATGCCTATGTGTTTCACTCTTGATTTCCAAACTTCTTTATCCCTTTGCATTTTCCCAATCTTTTCTTTATGTTCTGGAAGTGCGTCGATATAGAGGTACAGTAGTGATTCCACCTTAGAGATTCGAGAAAAATCTTCAATTAAAATATTGTCATTTTCTTTGACAAAGCTAATTTTATCCTTAAAGGATTGAACCACTGTGTCAACATCCTCTTCTGGTTTCCCATCATCTTTTATATACTTAACATCAATGCATTGCAAGTCATGCTGCAGCGATTGAGTGAACTCAGTTATTTCCTTGATTAACTTTGTAAGTTCAAAGCGTCCCTGCCGTGATATGGAATTCCTCCATTCAATATTTTTCTTACTCACATATAATAGATCTTCATCCAAACCAATTAGGCTCTTTTCTGCCAAAAACTTTGCTACTCCATATTTCTGAACTTCATCGATTTGATTTATTACATTTACCCATTTACCTTCATCTCTCACCCAAGTAGTAATCTGTGCCTTAAGGTCCCCAATGATGGCAGTAGTCAGATCATATATATTCTTGAGTTCACAAATGTATTCAGTTCCCTTCTGCACAATGCGGTCCAACCAACCGTCAAATGTCTTTGCCACCATCTTGTTTCTGTGAACCTAATCCAACATCTTCTAGTTAACTAGTGATTTAGGATCAAAAGACAGGGAGAGCTGTGAAACTGGCTGCGGGTTAGGATTATGGATAGCATCGATGTACTCTACCATTGAACATAGAGTCTGCTTCAATTCCCTTTTATCCTTTTCATCCTTCCAACTTTGACTAACTATCCTCTTGGTGGATGCTTCAAGATGATGAACATCTGCAGCTCTTGAAGCAACACCGAGATCCACTCTCTCAACAGTGAAATCCTGCACAGTTGGATCTTGTACTTCTTCCTCAGTCACTGGTTTGGCTATCTCAGCTCTCCAGTTCCCAGTATTTGAATCAATGTTTACTCTGGATGTCATCTTTAGCTTCTTAGACTTGGGTGTTTTCCCCAAACATTTGCTCACCATGTCTTCTAAGGGGACAGCAAAAGGAATTATTTTTCTCTTGTCAGAGATAGAACTCTCCAGCCACTTGGGTGCAGGGGCTAAGGTTTCCTTCTCAGGGTTCAATCCATCAAAGGATACATTTGAAATTGTTAATATCTCAGAGGTCTCTAGAACAACCTCTGATTGTGGCCTAGTATTAACTTCCTCTGTTCTATGTGGACTTGATTCCTTATCACCCATAGGTTCCCCTAAATCTTCCTCTGAATTCAGATCCACAACTATTGTTTCGGGAACTTGTTCTTTTCTTTTACTTTTGGTCCTCAACCTGGTAGCACGAGGGGGTAGAATAGGTGTGAGGGCTCTTCTACATTTCTTAGTAGCAGGGCTCCTTCGAGTTGATTATTTGGAAGCACCTGCACCATAGATAGCAATAGGTTGGTTAGAAGAGCTTATGGGAAGTGATGATTCAATCATTGAGGTGAATTGTTGGGCATCTTTATTCTGGATCCCTTCCTGTCTCTTTTCCCTTAACCATTTCTCGGTTCTCCTTATCACTTGAAGAGTTTTAACTTCAATCCTATCTTCCTCCTTTTTGCTCCAGTCAACTTTTGGAAAAGGTAATTGCTCTACTCGTTCAAACTACGGATCAATCACTTGTTCCCCATCATCAATAACTCCAGAAATATCCATATTTAAATTGAGAGTAACTATCTGCCCTAAAGAGAACCTACACCACAGTCTTCTCCTGACCTCAAACTCATCTGAACAGTCTTCCCAGTAATCCTCTAGCTTAGGAATGTGTGAAAGCCCTACTCCAGGATCTAAGTTATCCCTGACAAATCCTTTGCTGTCAAATTGAGACCTAGCAGTGAAGAACTGAAAATTAAACTTTTTAAGGTTCACCTCCAAATTCAAAGCACCAGATTTTGACTGGCAGGAGTAATGCCCGAGTTCGATGGGAAAAGAGATACCAAAACCCTTCTTTGTCAAGAATTTCTTATCTACATGTGCTAGCTATCTACATACCTCTATCAGCACGAAACGGTCGAACACATATATGGGTAACTTAACAGGTTCACCGTTAAATCCTCCAACTCTGATGTAAGTGAACTCAGAAAATTGAATAAAGAAGCTACCATAAATGCTAATCAGCTGCATTGCTTCATTGGACATCCTTTTACCCAGATTACCTGCCAGTTCATAAGTCATTCTTCCAATGAAAACATTGTTAACCCTTTTATAATTTTCATAACAATTTTGTTTCTGCAACTATGAATAATATTCATAAATCCTACTGTCCTCAGCCAAGGGTGCATGAGGTAGATCAAACCATTCTCTTGTAGATGCCAGGCAATAAAATAAGTACGAAGACATATAAAAATCTCTGTCACTCAGACAATTACTCAAACCCTGATGCAAACAATCGGCCACAATTTCTGCCCAATCTAAATATTGCTCTCCTTGGAGGATAACTTGTATGTAAAAGTACATCCAATCCTCCCAATAATAAGCATGTTAGCTACCCTTCAATCTATGTAATAATACCACGATATCCCTCACTTCTTTAATCACATGATCCCTAGTAAGTGGTCTGGGCAATCTTGAACCACCCTTCTGAAATTTCAGTAGCCAGTTCCTTGCTATCACACTTTTATAATTCAATTTCTTCTTTGAGAAATACCCATAGGAAGAGGTAATATCAAGGCTGGAATACGCCTCTTTAGGCAGTATCTTCATTACGGACATGAGGGTTTGTCTATTGACATGAAACAATACATCACCGTTTGCATTTCTGATGCATCTGTTTTGGGGTTCATACCTATTTATACATTCCTGAACCAGTTTTGGGTAGTGTACAGCCTTGGGAAAATCCGCAGCTTCAACTAAACCACTGTCTATTATTTTCTTCATCATAGGGGTTTGCACAGGGTTTCTAGACCTTTCTCTAAATTCCTCTAAATCATATTGTACCAGTGCAGTATCCCCAAATTCAAAGTGAGAATAGGTAAGACTAGGACCATGTTCATTCCCCAAACATGTAGATTTCAAAGCCATACTTGGAGGATTCCAATAAAACACACTTCCAATTCTGAAAATAATGACGGAAACTCAAGAGATTCTTCTTTCCGGCTAAGAAAAAGGAATAGCACATAGGAAGAATAGAACTCACTTTCAAGATATCTGAATTCACTGCAAAATTTGAGTAACAAGAACCTTACACTTCTTGCGCTGTTCTCCTCCGCGTTGCACAGTATGTTCACTTGCTAAATTTGGCTCGTTCTTAATTAATAATGGCACTAACCAGATTGAATAATTATCATTCGGAACAATACGTGCCAAAAATATTTGAAAAGACATGAATTCTGACTTCTTCATTAATAGCAAGTATTGTTCACGCACCATCATGATGTGTAATAATTGTCCATAACCCTCGCCAAATTAGAACTCTCAGTTTCATAACAAGTCTCTGACATATTTTCCTCCAACTTTCCCACTAAATTTTGACTTAGATTGCTCCGGGAATAAATGAGACCAAAATCACCAAATCTTTGAATTATTGAACCATTGAACCTTTAGGGTGTGGTTCAATGCGGTGGTTCAACCATACCAATTGAATCACATAAATGGGCAAAGGATTCACTTATGGGAATATTGAACCTAAGCTCATGAACCGTTGAACTTATTAGGATATGGTTCAATATGAAGGTTCAAAGACACAAGGACTACATAGACCAATGGATAGTCACGTGACTTTTGTAAAAGGGCTTCCAACCATAAGACAGTGAACCATTGAACCTTGAACCATTGAACTTCATTATAGAGTACGAGTGGAAGGTTCAACAATACATTAATTACACAAGATAACTGCATGACACGACTTATTAGAAGGCAATGAGTGTTGAACCTTGGACCGTTGAACCATTGAACTTTTGACAAAAAGGGTTCAAGTTCAACCCGAAAACTTGAAGACGTTTGAAATACACAGAACAACAGCTTGCTGTTTGAGATACTTTAGACATATCGAACCATTTGAACCTAGAACTTTGAAAAGGGTTCAGTTTCAAAGGTTCAAACCTTAAGTACCCTCACCCGCCAAGACGATAAACGGGCAAAAATTAAAGGAACAAGAGTCGATTTAAGAAACAAAGGTATGACCAAAAATACAACACAGGAAACCAGCTCTTGTTCAGGAAATATTATCAATAAATAAATAAGGGTGACACAAAAGGTAACAGTGGTAAAATAACATCTTTGCACTTTATCAGAAAATTCAACATATTAGAACCTTTGGGAGGATTAGCCACTGTAAAAATTCTATCAGAATTTGAAGAGTCCAGATATTTAGATTGCATTAACCTACACCACTTAGAAAAAGGCTTGGAGTAAAGATTCCAAGCTAATTTGGCTCCCAAGGCTTTCTTTTGATCAACAATATTATGAATACCTGCACCACCATAAAATTTAGGAACACAAACTTTATCCCAAGCAAACAAAGGCAACTTAATCTAATTTTTAGAATTACCCTTCCAAAGAAGCATTCTTAAAGACTTTTGAATATCCTGTATAATACCCTTAGGAATATTTAGCACTAACAAAAAATAAATTGGAATAGCTGATAAAATAGATTTTATCAAGGTAATTCTTCCTGCTAAAGTAAGCCATCTTCCCTTCCAAGATACAATTCTCTTATGAATGGACTGAGTAATTTTACTCCAAAAAATCTTTTTGTGTGCCCCAAAGAAAAGAGGAATACCCAAGTACTGGCTGGGTAGATATTCCCCCTTACACCCTAACAAAGATATAATTCTATTCTGAATTGAAGGCTTAGTATTAAAGAAAAAAGCGTTAAATTTTTCAGGATTCACTACCTGATTGGAAACTTCACAATACCTAGATATCGTACTCTGAATACATTTAGCTTCTTTAATTGAAGGGGAACCAAAGAGCAGGGTGTCATTTGCAAACAAGGTATGAGTGATAGGGAATGAGACTCTAGGAATCTGAATGCCTCTCTAATTTAATGATTTGTTTTTCTCTGAAATTCCTCTACTAAAAGCTTCTACCAAAATAAAGAGGAAAGGAGATATAGGACCTCCTTGTCTTAAACCTTGAGACACCAAAAAGAAATATGAAGGACTACCATTCACTATAACTGCTGACCTGACACCTGAAATACATGACTTAATCCACTTCTTATTAAATCCAAATTTGGTTAAAACTTTTAAAAGAAAGTTCCAAGAAACTTTATCATATGCTTTCATCATATCCAACTTTAAAATCATAGCTGAAAGTTTTAAATCATGAATAGAATGCAAAACTTCATATGCAATTAGGGGTCCATCTGTTGTTTCTCTTCCTGGAACAAAGCCCTCTTGTTCTTCTAAAACTAAAGTAGGAATCAGAGAAGCCAATCTCATTGTAATAGCCTTAGTAAATATTTTATACAAAGTATTGCAGAGAAATCAGTCTATAATGAACCAAAGAAGATGGAGAATTACCCTTTGGAATTAGAGCAATAAATGTCGCATTCAATTCCTTTAACACACTACTATTTCTTCTGGATTCCTCCAAAGCCAACCAAACAACTCTTCCAATAAAATCCCAGCATTTTTGGAAAAAAAAGAGGAGTATAACCATCTGGACCTGGAGCTTTATCTAGATCAAAAGAATTAACCACTCCCTTAACTTCTTCTAAAGTGAACTTTTTCAAGAGCATTGCATTATCTTGTTCAGATACCAAACTACGGGTATTTCTCAGAAGTGAATTAACCATCTCCTTTGAAGGTTGATTGTCTTCCTTTGAAAGAAATTTTGAGAAAAAAGCAACTGCTTCTTTTTTAATAAGTGCTTGATCACTTATCTGAATACCATTAGAATTTTGAATATGATGAATTTTATTAACCTGTCGATTTATTTTCATGGAAGCATACAAAAATTTAGTATTTCCATCACCTGCTTGCAACCAAGTTTCACTCAACTTTTGCCTCCAATACACTTCCTCTCTTGCTAACAATTATTCTAACTCCAATTGTAGATATTTCTGCATTTCAAACATCTAACTATCCATCCCACATTGAATAATTTGAGAATTCAAAAATTGAAGCTTCTCTAAAACAAACTCTTTTTCCTTAAAAATATTCTTGAAATGCATAACATTCCAAAACCTAATCTTTCTTTTAAGCAATTGCAATTTCTTACACAGTTGAAACATTCTAGACCCTTCTATAAAAGGAGAGGATTCCCACCAAAATTTCAACAGAGGTACAAAATCAGGATCTCTAAACCACATACCTTCCACTTTAAAAGATTTCTTACAATTAGGAGTATCACTAAATTTTAATTGAAGAGATATATGAAAATGATCAGATCTTGAAAAAGACAAAATGGAAGAGAAGAAAGAACCTTCAAAAGATAACCAAGGAGTAAGAAGAAACCTATCCAGCCTTTCTGCTATATGAAGAAAATCTTTCCTTCTATTGGACCAAGTAAATTTACCATTAATCAGAGGAGAGTCAATCAACCCATTCTCACTAATAAAATCTAAAAAATCTGACATTATTTTGACTGGTGGAAGAATCCCCCCCCCCCCATTTTTTCATCCAAATTCATTATCGCATTGAAATCCCCACCAATTATCCTCAGACATATTTTGAATGACCATGCTAAGCTAGTCCCAAAGCATCTACTTATCTATTGTAGATGATGGACTATAAACATTCATAACCCAAAATTTTTTATTCCCAAACACAATTATTGCCAATAACCAATTCAAACTCATTGTCAAAACCTCAACATCAACCTTAAACTTATTCCATAAAAGAGCCAATCCTCCAGAAGCCCCTGAAGTAGCTGAGCAAGAAAAACTCCATTTTTTCCATTTTGAAAAGATATTTTCTGCACCTTGTTTTGATAATTTAGTTTCTTGTAGCAAAATTAAATCAGCACCTAATAAAACCAACTGATGTTTTATCAGGCGTCTCTTGTTAGGGGCATTAAGGTATTTTTATAAATGCATTAGATTTAAATGATTAGTGAAACATCAAAAGGAAGAATATTTATTTGCAAAATATCTAATTTTGAAATATCCTCATTTAAATTAGCATGTTAGTGTGAAATGGAAAAAAAGTGAAATGAGGGTTCAAGCATTTTTGTAGTGAAAAAGGGAAAAGGAAGAGTTTTAGCATTCTTTCTTTCTTTTCACTCTAATCTCTCTCCTATTTCCCCATTTTTGTGTGTGGATGCTTGGATTAAGAAAATGAAGATTCGAAACAATTTTCTTTTGGATTAGGAACTTGTATGGATTGGATTTCTTGAAGATGGGAGTGTTATTCATGTGTGCTTGCTTAGGATTGATTTCTACCTCAAGGATCTCCATGGGGAAAACTTGAACAAAAAAGGCATTTTCCTTTTAATAAAACAATGAAAACTCTTTGTGAAACTTCTTTGTTTGTCCATGCTCCCATTTAAATTAGGATAGGCATATGGCTATGTTGAATATGTTTGAATTGGATTTAGAAATATTTCATTTTGTTAAGCATTTTTTATAATTGTAGATTCCAATTCTTGATTTGTAGCTCCATATTATTTTTGAAATTTTCAAAATAACGTCGTAAGGCTAGAAACATTTATCTAAAAATTTATGTGATTGTATATTTGTGGTGTTTAGTGGGTTTAGAACAAAAGGGTGTTGTCATAAAATTGATTGGGTGTTTCTTCTACTTTTCCTGAGAAACATGAAATGGCCTGAAAACCCTTCAAAAATTCCCCAAAAAAATTATGTGATTGAAAAAATGTGACCCCTAGCCTATTTAGTGCAAGAGGGGATAATTTGATTTTGAAACTATGCACTTTTTATTTATGGTAAAAGTTAGTGAATAGTTGAAAGTTTGAAGTTGAACCATTAATGGTGATTGAGCTTTTTGCATGGTTCTTAAAATTGGAAAAATATGAATTTTGGATTTTAGGACTTGTAAAAGCTTTTTATTTTGTGAGATGAAATGTCTCATGTTGAAAATGTGATTTCCTACATTTTGGATATAGGTGTCATGTTTTTTGGCCTTGATTTCCATGCTTTGACTATTTTAAGTCAATGTTGACTTTTTTAAAGGGACTTGTGTTGGATTTATGTGTTTTATGACCTCTTTCATATCAGTTTTATGTGTTTTGACCTTATTTTTCATGCACTGACATTTTATTGTCAAAGTTGACATTTGGGATTAGGATTAGATACCTAGTAGTTCTTTTCATGCATTTCATCAAGTCATTGGTCCCTGATAGGTCCTAGTGACTATTTGTATGAGTGTGATGTTGTGCCAACTCATTGCTTTATATTAGTGGTTATTACCATGTCTTCTTATGTGTTATTGGTTGGATTCCATAACCCCTGTGCATCATTGTTTTATCTTGATTACATTATGTATGATAATCAATGTGATGATTTCATGTCATGTTTTCTACGCTACGATGATTTAGTGTCAGGATGATTTTAGCATTTATTAATGGATGAATTGTAATGTCTTTGGAGTGTTTTTCCTTCTTTCCTCAACTGCATTGAAATTAATGATTAGTGTTGATGAATAATAAAGGACAAGTATTTGGATTAAAAGTATTAATGATACTTGTATTAATCTATTCCTTTCTCTTACTTTTGGTTGGGTCATGAGTATCCATGTGATTATTTATGCATTGGACCCTTGGTGTGTGTGTTTATTCAAGTGTGGTTGTGCATTCAATTACTAATGTATTGTTATCTTTGAAGTATGCATTCAAGCCTTGATGTGTGTGTATTCAAGTGTGGTTATGCATTGAAATCTATTAGATTATTGTTCCCCTAGTTATGTATTGAATGGTGTGTGACACCCATGTGTAACCATAGTATGGATTTTGGTGTCTTGTGTGAGACCTTTGTTTGTGTGTGAGTTTGGTCATGCTAGAAGTGTACCCATGATATTATCTCTATATCTTGGGGCTTTCTTAGAGTGGAATAGGAATCTATTGCACTCAATGATGGTAATATGGTTGGGATGTGAGTAACATTATCCATTGGTCCTCATTTGAAAGATCACTTGGAAGCTTGAAGAGTCCTTGGTTTGGTATATTTTACATCTTATAATATTCCTTGAGTTATGTAAAGGTTGTAATCATGTTATCGTTGTAATTACTCTTGTATTTGATCTTGGTTTATACCCATCCATGTATTCTTCATAAGTGGGCTTGTTTTTGTGATAAATTTTATGTTATGTATTTTGGTAGAAAATGCATATGTAGGTGTTATGCCCTTAATCCTATAGTGTGCATAGGGTTATGAGTAGTCATCTTGTAGCTATATTAAATCTTAATTAAGTTATATGATCATTATTATATTCTTATTTATGTATTTAGGTTAGTCTAGACATTATATTTTGGAATCTAAGTCATCCTAGGTGATATCCAAGGCATAAGTTGGGTATATATAGGAGGTAGTGAGTGTGTTATTTGATCATCATATGGGAATTGTGTTCTTGGAAACTTTTGTAGGTTTTCCCCCTCGAAGTGGATTATTATTATCAATTATTTAAATCATATTTTCTATTATATTCTTCTATTCTACAATTTGTTTCATTACAAGTGGTATCAAAGTATGATCTTGGCACCGTAAAGGCAAGAAACAAGGCATTTTTTAATTTTGGATGTCATTTTGAGATAGACACATCTCTCTCATTTTGGATAATATTTTCAATATTTTTGGAGGGTTTTTAAAAGACATATAGAAGCTTCTATAGTCCAAATTTGAGGTCATTTGGAGTATAATTCAAGGAGTTATTATGAAATTAGCATTTCCCCCCTAATTCATGCCCAAGACTACAAATCAATTATTTATTTTCTAACCTATAGAGGGTTGATCAAGAATATATTAAAACTACTACAGTAAATATTTAAGGTCATTTGGATTAGATTTAAAGGATTTGTTTTGAAATTGGGATTTTGACCAACTTCACTCTCAAGGCTACAAATTAGCAAATTTCTTACAATTTTTTTCTGCAAGGCAAGATATATGCCTACATAAGTTACAATAAGAATTTTAGATCATTTAAGGATTTATTTTGTGTGATTTATTGTAAAATTAATTTTTTCATCATGGAGGTACCTGCAACAAGAGGCAAAAAAAATTTGTCACACCCAGAAAATCTCTAGGCAATGATGATGTGGGAAGTGAGGAGATTGGCCCCATAGACAATGAATCTGTAAGGAAACAAATAAGGGAAGAAACCAACAAGATAAAGGATGACATATTGTCAAATATGTATGGGAAGATAGAAGATCTCAAGGTGATGATTGGAGAAATAGTTTCTAGCTAGGTATCTAGATATTCTAAACATAGGGAACCACACAACAAGACTTGGGAAGAAGAGGAGTCTTATAAGGGGAATGATGCTTTTGGGTTTGAATCGGATTTGAAGATGGACTATCACCCAAGTAATTCTATGGCTAGGAATTTCACATCAAAGGTGGATATGAGGAAGCTTGATGGTAAGGATCCAACCAATTAGCTTTGCCAAATGGAGTAATTATTTGATCTTCATCATGTTCCTTGTTAATAAATGGTGGTAATGGGTTCCTTATACATATATCCTAAGCAATTCATTTCGCATCATTGGCCATGTTAAGAAAATAAAAATAAGGGATGTGTTGTCACATGGTCTATTTTCCAAGAGTAACTATGGTGAAAATCTTATGGACAGCTACTTCAGCTAGCTTACCAAATTAAAGAAAATAGACATGGTCATGGATTATATTCATCAATTCCAAACTTTGTCTTTACTAGTGGAGAATGTTGTAGAAAAACATATGAAGGAATCATTCCTAGGGGGATTAAAGGACCACATCAAATATGAGGTATGCATGTTTCATTCAAATTATATGTCCCAAGCTATGATTATGGCAAGGTAGATAGAGGAAAAATTTGTGGCAAATAGAAGGCAAGGTTTTGTAAACATAAGAGATAAAATTACTCCTACATAGTCACTTCCTCAACTTACTAGATTGACTCTATAACAAATTGAAGGGAAGAGAGAAAAGGGGTTATGTTTCAACTGTAATAGAAAGTATAGTCATGGACATAAATGTGTTGAAAATAAATTATTCCATATTGAAGGGTTGAGTGAGGAAGAAGATAATGAAGAACCAATATTAGTGGGTGACAATGAGATAGATGATAAATTTGTAGATACCACACCCACCAAATTTCTTGTCATGTACTTTTTAGAATTAGCACACTACAAACTCTCAAGGTAGTGGGGTTCTTGAAAAAAGAGAGAGAAATAGTGTTGATAGACTTGGGAAGCACTTACAACTTCATCACCAAGAATTTAGCTACAAGTTTGAATTGTTTTATATATCCTACTCCAAAATGTTAGGTCCAAATTGCAAACAAGGGTATGTTGGAAAGGTGGTTGTCGTTGCACCAAAAGATCAAAGGTTAATGCCCAATACAACTACAAGAGTTAATGAATCCATGGGAGGTGGTTAAGCCTTATCATGAACCCAAGCATTGTGCTACACAGCACAAGGAGACCAAGGGTGTACACCTTGCAACAATCCCCCAGCGCAAGCGAGGGGTTCGAACTCATGACCCAGGCTCTGATACCAATTATTGGAAAGGCGGTTGCCGTTGCACCAAAAGATTGACCTATTAATGCCTGATACAACCGCCAGAGTTAATGAATCCACGGAAGGTGGTTAAGCCTTGTCATGAATCCAACGTTGCACTGCACAACACAAGGAGACCAAGGGTGCACACCTTGCAACAGGGTATTGTTAGTTGTTCAAGAAAATTCCCTAGCATTAAATTGACCATGGGAGAATATCAACTTGATTGTCCAATGTTTTCTATTCCCATGGGTATAATATATATCATGTTGGGAGTAGAGCGACTCACTTGTAATTAGGGACAATTGATATGAACTTCCAATAGTTATTCATGAGATTTCACTCAGAGGGGGGAATAGTAGAACTAAGAGGGTTGCATGTAAATTCATCACAAATGGTAACCTCTCATCAAATGCAAAAGATGCTTAACAAAGGGGCTGATGGATTTGTTGCCAAATTGTGTTCATTAGTAGTCTATTAAGCAAAGGTTCCCACCCAACTAGATCTACAAGTAAGTATAGATATTCACTCAATATTTTTTAGTGATATGCCTAAGGGAATACCTACTAAAAGGGATCATGATCATGCCATTTAGTTAGTACCATGGATTCAACTATCCAACATCTAGCTTTACAAGTACCTATATACATAAAAAATGAGATTGAGAAGGTGGTTTAGGAGATGCTAGAGGTAGGTATTATTAGGCATAGTCAAAGGGCTTACTCCTCTCCCATGGTGATGGTGCATATTAAGCATGACACTTTGTGCATGTGTCAAAAATATAGAGAGAACAAGTACACCATCAGAGATAAGTTTCATATTCTAATCATTGAGGATTTACTAGATGAATTGAATGGACCTATATTTTTGGATAAACTTGATCCTAGATCAAGTTATCACCAAATTCAGACTAACGAAGAAGATATTTCCAAGATATAATTTATAACTCATGAAGGTCATTATGGGTTTCTAGTGATACCATTTGGTCATACTATTTCTCCATCTACACTACAAAGTTTGATGAATTCTATTTTTAGGCCATTTTTAGGAAGTTTTTATTAGTGTTCTTCGATGATATATTGATTTATAGAAAGACATAGAAAGAGAATTTTTACCATGTAGATCAACCACTAAAAGTTCTCAAACAACACCAACTTTATTCTAAACCTTCCAAGTGTTATTTTGGTCTCAAAGAGGTGGAGCACTTGGGTCATATAGTGTCTCACAAAGGAGTAATGATTGATCCTAACAAAGTCAAGGCTATGATGGAGTGGTCTATTCCTAAACCCATTAAGAACTTGAGGGATTCCTAGGACTCACTAGATACTATAGAATATTTGTGAATAAATATGGCCACATAATAGTACTCCTCACAACTTTGTTGAATAAGGATGTTTTTCAATCTAGAATGAGTTAGCTAATACATCATTTAGGAGATTGAAGGATGTTATGTGTGCCACTCTAGTTCTAGTAACTCCAAACTTCACCAAGGATTTTATTATGGAGTGTGATGCTTCAACAAATGGTATAGGACCAGGTAGGCCCATTTGCTTTGAGAGTCATTAATTGAAGGGTAAGAATCAATTCAAACCCATTTATAAGAAGGAAATGCTACTATTTTTCATGTGAAATAATGGAGGTTGTATCTAATGGGTAAACACTTCAAAGTTAAGAAAAATTATGAAAGCCTAAAATATTTTTTCGAGCAATGATTATCTTCTAAAGAGAAATAAAAGTGGGTCAATAAGATCTCAGGTTATGACTTTGGGATTATCTATAAGAAAGAGAAGAAGAATATTGTGGCTAATGCACTATCCAAGAAGGATGAGAAGGATGAGGAATTTTTGTGCACCATTTCAATATTACAAGTAGATTGGATTGAAGAAGCCAAGCAAAGTGGCAAAATGATGTTACTTCAAGGAATATCATTCAACAATTGCAAGATGATCCCTATAATTCAAGTAAGTTATGTTGGAAAGGAGACTCTTTTGTGGTGTAAAGAGAGATTGTACCTATGTAATGTTGATCATGATGTTAGTCATAAACAAACATAGAATAAAAGTACACATTAACCTTTATTCATCTTGAAAGATGCAATGAATTCAAAGAATTCATGATCCCAAGTCTTCGGTGATTAGGTCTTAATCTTCTGATGTTACCCAGAGGTTGATGTGTGTTGCTATTTCCATTTTGGGGCCTTACGTAGATCTCATCAACAAGATAAAGTCTCCTGTAATGATGCTACACAAAAAGTTATTCTACACTAGATATGCTTCAGATAATGCTTCTATCTTTAAATCTTTGCATGATATTTGTTATTCTGACATGTTTTAACCTCAAATATGCTGAATATGTTCAGTTATCTACGGGATGTCTGCATATTTGTATTATCTGCTTAAGATTATCAATTATTTGTAATTGTGATGATGAAATACTCTAAAATTGAAAGAAATTGAAAGAAATACTTCAAATTAATGTTGAACCTTCAGCTATTGAGCCACATATACATCAAATATAGTCATGAAGAGAAGAAATCAAACCATATGTTCACCAGGATATTCCACAGCTAGATACAGTCGATGCTAACTTCAAAGGAAAGGTATGAAAGAAACACATGTAAGTAGATATGCACTCCAAGGGACACAGCAAATCACAGCATGTATCAAGAATTCATACACTGATTACTCAAGATTTATTATGGATTGTAATCAAAACAGTCTTCTTAATTAGGTATGCAAAACATATATGTATACAACAACTTTGAAATGAGCCTTGAATATTCCAGCAAACGGATTTCAATTAAGTTTTCGAATGTTTAAAATGAGGCATCCCTGCACCTTTTATAGAACAAGGTGAGGGAGCGGTTATAATTGATCTACGATCAAAATTTATCTATTAGGATCTACGATTCATATTTCATTGACTAAGTCAACTCTTTTCATGTGGCACAGGTTGCCAGCTGGAAACCATCTACATAACTCATATTTCTTAAGTACCTGATGCATATATTCCTTTTATGATGCATCTTCATTAGGTTCTTCATTTCTGTCATCAGGAGCATCAAGATCGTCGCTTTCAAAATCTTCATCATCTTGATGAGCTTCTCCTTGTACATGGACCTACATGGATGTCCAAATATTTTCATATGACTGTACTATCTTCTCTATCTCCCCACCATCTTGAACTCTTGCTTTGATGATGGCATGCCTATGCATTTGATATTTGCCTCGAAGATTCTCTAACTTCTTCGGCTGCTAGATGTCTCGTTATAATTCTCCATCCTGACCCTGATCCTCATGATCTTGTCCATAGTTTCTTCTGTCAGGTGGTTTAGAGGATCATCAGCTACCTGCTGAAAATTTCTATGTAGAGCTTTAATGGCAAACTCCTCATCTTGATTTTCTATCTTGCTCTCTGCTTTTCCTTCCAATGTTTCCAAAATTTCGGCCTCAAACGACATCATATCATGCAGCTTCATGCTGATATCTCTTAGCTTACTATTGCATCTTTTAAGCACATCACACTCAAACCTAATGTCCTTATACCATATATCGACCAATAGGGCTGTATTATTATTCAGTACCCGATTCTTTATTAAAATCAAAGAATCAATCCTCTTTATTTCACCCAAAATGTTTAGGGCTTTTTCCATTTGAAATGACCTCCTCCCAATCTCCATCTACAATTTATCTACCTTTTTCTGAGAGGTGCCCAAAGAATTCCACCTCTTCAAAGAGGCCTTTACCACTTCTTCTGCTTCATCAAATGTGGATAACATCCACTTTCTCATTATGGATAACTCATGTTTCATGAGATCCAACTTATTCACCTCATCTTGAGAAATAGTAATCAATGGGACTGCATGATCACTCGATGTACCCTCAGGGTTAATTAACCCTTTTATGTAATTGTGTAGCTGAGCAATGTGCTCCTTGTGCTGTTTATTTTTCTCTTTCTCTCTTTTCACCTTCTGGGTCAATGAGTCAATTATATCTTTGCCTTCTTGGCCTTCCTGATCCTCATTGGCAAATCCCAAATCCACTATACTAATCTGGAATTCATCCAGAGTGATCTTGCCTTTTTCTTTGTCTACTGAAGGAATGGCCACCTGGGCGGTCCTTCTACCCGTAACAGGATCTCTTCTTATTGCAGAGGTTATTCTAGCCTTCCTCTTAGGCTTTATTAAGGTTTCAGAAAACAACATAGATATATCAAATTCCTATGTTTCCATACCTGATTCTGCACCAATTTCTCTTTCCAGCCACTGAGGAATTGGATCCTTTGACTGTTGGTCTCCATCATCATCATCATGATCACCCTAATCTTTGGTATCCACCATCATGTGCGATGGGGAGGGTGATTTTCTTATCTCTTCCTCATGATGCTCTTCATGAGGGTGATCTTTAGGTATATCCTCCTGTTGAGGAATTTCTTTTTCTGGAGGATGATCCTGCTGATCATCTGCATGTTGATCATGATCCTGATCTTTTGCTTCCTCCCTAGGTATCTCATCCACTTTGGTGATTTCCTCGTCATGAGGCATATTAGCTTCTGTGGATGTCACTGTGTCTACCTTAGGTATACTAACCTGATCTGAAGCTACAATCTATTCCGCAGCTGTAGTGATTACCTCTTGTACTTTTAGGGCAGGATCAACTGAGGTATCCTTTTCTTCTCCTCCCTTATCCTGAACTTCAACTACCTTGGGTTCAACAAGTACTTCCTTTTGTTGTTGCTCACCCATATCCAAAGTGTGGCCTTCTATTTCTGCCATCTTCATTTCTTCAACCTTTTCTCCCTTATCTGGAGCACCTGCTTGATTTTCAGGACCTACATCCTTGCTATCTGTAAGATCAATCACTGCAAAACTGGTTACCTAATCAATCAATGTATCAAGCCCCATCTCTTGGGCTACCTTTTCTGGACTCTTCTCTTTTTCTTTTTCTACTTGTTTCATCTCTTCTAACATTGTTTGGAATGATGGGGTCCCCTGTGGAGTTATCTGGATGCCAGCAGCAAGAGTCTCCATTCTTTGTGAAGCAACATTATCCACCACCTCATCATCTGATAGGTCGACAGTCTCATCTAATGAGAAATGACCTCCTTGATTTGTGCAAGTGGTTTCCTTCATTTGTTCCTTAGCTTGTTCAGTCTTAAACTGAACAATGGTAGGGAGTGATACATCATGTTGTAATTCTTTATTAAACACTCCACTACCTACTCCCCTCAACATTATAGGGGTTTGTCTTATTTCACCTCTCATTGAAGTCCTTGGTTTCTTAGGTGTAGTTGTTATCACCTGAGGTGCTTTTCTCTTTCTGGTGAGGGCTTCAACATTTTCTTCTTCTTCTTCCAGCTCCTCATCAAGAGGGATATCATCTTTTATCTGCTTATGTGAGGCTTGACCCTCCTCATATGTTTCAATAGTTTCAACAGCAGGCCTCTGAATCTTTTTAGCCTTCTGCTTGTCTTTAGGAGGCAATGCTGATGAGGCTGATGCTAGTTCTGATGCTGATGCATCTTCAGCTGTTATTATGATTGTCTCAACTATCACCCCTTTTGGTTTAGCATCCACTTTCTTACCTCTTGGAGGCCTCTTACTTTTCTTGGGAGGTGGTGCTCTCTCTCCTTTAGACTTCCTTTTCTCATTGCAGAAATCATCATATTCATCTTCAAACACCTCTTGTCTTTTCTTCTTGTTGTCCACCATGATGACAACACCTCTTTTCTTCAATGTATTTATCTGGTCATTGACCCAAGTTTGGGTCAGCTGCAATGTCCTATTTGTAAATAGATCCAAGGAGATGTCCTCCTGTATTGTGAGATCTGGTGTTGAGATGGTATCATTATATACCTTTTTCTCCTCATATTCTTCAGCCATCACCCTTCCATCATCTTTCTTCAATTGTGCTGGGACAAGAATACAATCAAAGGTCTTGATCTGGCTGAGTGTAAGCCCTTGATATCTTCTTCTTCTGGCTTCAGCTTCATCCTCACAATCTACCCAGAAGTCCTCAAGATGTCTTCTATGGATAGGTTTCCCCATGATCTTCTGCATCCTCCCATATGGATCATATGATCTCTTTAATGGAAATGGCTGGAAATTCATCATATTTAGACTAGTTATGGCCTTCTTGATATTCTCAGATTCTGGGCACATATACCAGCCCATTGTGACTGGAAACTATACTGGTGGAAGCTTGTTATTAGCTTTGTAAACATTCAGTATTGTGGAGATTTGTCTTAGAAATTCCATTAAGACAACTACATCTGTAGGGTATCTTGGGAGCATGAGAGGCTCCTCCTCAAAACCTTCAACTCTTATGTAAGAGAAAGTTGCAAATTGAATAAACTAGGCTCCATGCCTATTTATGACTTCTTGAGCCTCCGTGCTCAGTCTTTTAGTTTGGTCCTCCTCCATGGTTCTTACCAGATGCATAGAGAATGCATCATTCACTAGTTTGTAATATTGGAGGTAATTTTCTCTCTGTAGCTGGGGATGATGATCCCATATGTGTGCATCATTTGTTGTGCCTCCAATTCTCCCAACTGTAGTTAATGCATCAAAAGTACCCCTGTAGGCACATGAATAGACTAGGTATGAGGTCATATAAAAGGAACAATCTGGACCTCCTAGATTCATCAACTACTCATCAAGAGCATCACTTATCATCTTAGCCCACATTGGCTTGTTGTCTGTGTAAAGGCACATCAGGATGACTGCATACATCCAATCCTTAAAACTTCCAGCATTAGGCTAGCTTGTCACTCTGCTAAGCAACGCTATCATGTACTGGTATTCATCATCAAAGTCAAATTTATATAAGTGCACTGGAAGTTTAGCTGCTGCAGGATAGAGACTATTCTTCGCCCTCCATTGGTACATTTTCTTCCTAGCAGACTTCTTGCTATTCTCATATTCTACTTCCGATTTCTTCAAATCTATATTGGCAACCTTCTTGCCTAATGGTAAACTGAATGTAGCAGCAAGACCTTTGATAGAGAGATCAGCATACACTCTTCCATGCTTTTCTACCTTCCTTGTCTGTGGGTTATAGTTCCTTGCACATTCAATGACCAACTCAAGAGTCTCCATAGAGTAAGGGAAACCAGCTGCACCCCACATCCCTGATACAAAGACTGCATCCAGCAAGGTACTGTGGTTCTTTTCATCACCCATTTTAATAGACCATGCAGCCAGATCTGTGTTTCCTTGGTGTGTATCTATGATGGCACCATACTTAAACCGGACTCCCTCGGGTTGAGCAAACATGGGATTTAGAAATTCTACCTCTGACTTAGCCAACCGCTTGTCCGCCATGGATGCCTACAATTAACACAACTTGGTCTTACAATTGATATCTTTCCAGCATACATATACATTATATCTTCATTATTCCTCATGCATATTATACTTCTTCCTATCTCATTTATCCTGATATGCATAATCTAGAACTTCAAACTAGAAGACACCATGATACTTGGATATGCAGAGTATGACAACTAGAGGGTTTCAATTACTTACCTGATGTGTTTATCTTCCTAATTATGCTGATAAATGTGGAAGGAAATCAAACGCCTGCAATGCTAGTGTATCCCGTTCTGGTGCAAGCTATATGTGTCTGTAGGTAGCCTTATAGGGATTTGAAAACACAAAGCTCTATAAAAAATCATTGTTATTGCAAGGTAAGTGTGAAATGAGTCTGTAAATCACTTTTAACCCCTTCACTAAGGTAAATTAGGGAAAATTGAATGCAACTAATTTCCTTGTACGAAACTGCCGGATTCCACCAGGTGTATGTATCGAGTTCGTAATCGACAGGAATCACCTACCACATCCGAGTGCATTTAATGTTATGGTAGCATGGCGTGAGGTGATCTTTGCAAGATAGGATGATATTCAAATATCGGGTGATATTTGGATATCAGGTGATGTTCAAATATGATCTCCCATTAGAACAAAATGACCTCCTATCGAAATATCTGGATGACATCATTGGGATAATGACTTAGTTTAGCGTTGCGATTTTATGACGTCATCATCATGTTATGTAGGAAGGGTCATGTTTGGAAATATACCTCCGTGAGGTAAAAAGGATGGTGACGTCATCGTCATGTCTATTTCTTCGTTTATCGGGTTTGGATGACGTCGTCAGGATATTGGTTTGGGGTGATATTTTGTGACAGGCCAATATTCAAAAGGTAGGGTGATATTCAAACTATGATCGTCGCAAAATATATGACATTGTTCAACAGGTAAATGTCTCTATCACCTAAAATTGATGTCTGAATGTCTGGATAAATGATTTTATCAGGTGATAAATTTAGATCAGGGTGATCTTTTGTAATATGACTGATGTTAAGAAATATGATCCTCCCCTCAGAATATCAGGTTTGACCAGGACTTTGACTCATCATAACTTTCATTCTCTAATGAATATCAGGGTGATCCAAAAGGCAAACCTGCATGAAATTCTGTACTCTAACTACCCAAGAGGTTATTGTCATGAAATGTTAACTTTGAAGAATTGCCCTCATCATGATGACCTACCTGGTCCCCTTTATGCAGGATCATCTGCATTGTCTTACTTTTACCAGACCGCCAGCAAGCAGAAAACACAAGCAAAAGCTAAACAAAAGTTGGGTCCCTATTTTGTCAAGTCAAAATGGGGTGTGTTGTGTAACCACACAACATGTAACAATTCCAACCTTAAATGTACAAGATTATTGAAGACCTCCATGGATATCCAGTTGGGGGTCATTCAAGATTTTTGAATACATGTCATCGAATCAAGTAGGAATTTTTTGGGAAGGGCGTAAAGGTGAGTTCAAAAAATTATGGTAGAATTTTTGGTATGTCAAAGAAATAAAGGGGAGATAGTTAAGACACCTAGTCTTTTACAACAAATAAATATTCCTATTCAATAGTGGGAAGAGGCCTCCATGGATTTCATCATAGGCCTTCCAAGATCTAAAGGTAAGAGTGTCATCATGGCTATGGTGGATTGCCTCACCAAATATTCTCATTTTATTACATTAACCCATCCTTTTAAAAAAGGTACAGTGGCAAAAGTATTTATGGAAAATATACAAAAATTACATGGTACACTCAAGGCTATTGTTAGTGATCATGATCCTATATTTACTAGTAACTTTTGGATAGATTTATTCTCTTGTTAGGTACATAATTTGATCTCATCTCTTTATGCCATCCTTAGTTAGATGGGAAAATTGAAGTCATAAATAAGTTCTTGGAAGGGTATCTATGTTTCTTCACTTTAGTTAAGCACTCTCAATGCGTGGATTGGCTACCCCTAGAAGAATGGTGATATAACACTTCCTTCCATAGTTCTTTAGAAATGTCTCCATTTATGGCATTATATGGATAGTGTCCCCCATCCATCACATCATCATTCTTCAGGTGACACTAAGATTTTAAGATGTGGAAGACCACATGAATCATCAACAATAGATATTTTCAGGACTCAAGGAGAATTTATCCATGACAAAAAATAGAATGAAACAATAGGTTGACCAACACCATAGTGAAAATATGTTTGAAGTATGTGATTAGGTTTTCTTGAGATTGCAATCTTAGAAGAAAATCTCCTTGAAGTAACAAAAAAAAAAGAATAAACAGTTGTCACAAAAATATTATGATCCATACCAGGTTCTACAAAAGATAGTTAGTGTAGTCTACAAGCTTGAGTTACCTCCAATAGTAAAGATACAACTAATTTTTCATATTTCTTATTTAAAGAAGGTGATTGGTCGATAGATCTCTACACAAATAATATTACCAAAGCTAGATGAAGAAGGAAGGATCATCTTGGATCTAGAGTTTATTCTCTAGACATGCACAAAGAAGTTGAGGACTAGGACAATAACCAAGTATCTCATTCAGTGAAAAAATGTGTTGGTTGAAGATTCCACATGGGAAGATGATGACTTTGTGTAGAAGCATCCATAGTTTATCAGCATTGAGTACAATGCTTCTCTATAGAGGGGGGCATGCTACACACTAATCTTATAGTGTGAGTAAGGTTATGAGTAGTAATCTTGTGGATACCTTAACTATTATTTAAATTATATGATCATTATTATATTATTATTTATGTATTTAGGTCAGTCTAGGTGTTATATTTTGGTATCTAAGTCAACCTAGGCGATATTCGAGGCATAAGTATGGATTATAAAGGAGGTAGTGAGTGTTATATGATCATCATATGATGAATTATGTTCTTCTTGGAGACTTTTGGAGGTTTTCCCCCTCAAAGTGGCTTATTATTTATCAAGCATTTGTAGCATATTTTCCATTATATTTTTCTATTATGAAATTTTTTCATTACAGTAGGAAGTTAATTCTATTTGAACATCATAGATGTTACTATTTTTTTATTTTGGGAAAAAGTGACTAAGTGATATTTAATTTCATGAATGTGTTGTAGATGTTAATTAAACTCCATAATGTGGTTGGTGTTCATCCAACTCTTATTTACATTAAGTCATGATCAATTTTATGTCATTATAGCATGATTGATAGGCTTGATCTCATGTAATGCATAGTTGAATTAGATCTTATTTGGAAAGAAAATATTTAGGTGAATTAAGCATTGAGTTGTGTTATCAAAATTTAAAGAGATTCATTATTGTATCATGTCCTTGCTTAGTTATGATACATGGAAAGTTAGGCTCTATATTTTATTTTACTATCATGTTAGAGTAGACCTGTTTACCTTGTAAAGAGAAGCAAATTGTAATTGATATTTGTAATGATGAATCTTGGTGTTTTAGTTCTATGATATTAGATCCTATATTTTGGAATTAGAACCATCTATGTTTGGGATGAGATTCATTTCATGGCAATGAATGATTTCCTTCTTTTAGTAGCATTTGTTTATCATCTTAGAAGGGATTTATCATGTTTGGGCAATCCTAATTATGAGAAGTTTAGGCTTAATTGTTATGAATTTGAAATGAATTTAGAAGCTATGTTTTCTTATCATTTGAATTCTATAAGTAGATAGAACCAATGATATGATATTGTGTAGTTTAAATTATGCTAGGAGACTACTCTTTTATGCTTGTTGAATTTGATGTATGATGCCAATGCTTATGAATTATATTGTGTTAGGACATTTCTATGATTGTGGAGTAGAATCATTAGTTTATGTTGTGTATTCAACTCTTGTAAGAGTTAAGACCTATCGTATATTCTTGTGTTTTACATGAGGCAAATTGGTATGCTTGTGAATAATATCATTGTGAGTTAAATAAACCCCTTGTTTTATGTGAATTTTTATGCATGTTGTTGAACCTAGAGTGCAAGTAAATGTTTGGTTTAAACCTTTTCTATTCATCTCTCGGCTCGAGGTTGTTATGCCATGTTTCAAGTCTAGCATGCTATAGGTTTGTTTGGCCTATCTCTACCCTTGTCTTGGTTTGTGTTAATGAAGTATGTTTCACTCTCTTCCTAATCCTTGTGTTCACAAGAGAATGGGATCATGGACTAGTGTTCAATCTCCATCTTAGAGGAAACTCTACCTTCTCGTATGTGTTTCATGGTTACCTTGTCACATGACATAGTTAAGTATTATACTTGTGTTTCCATGCTTGATGCATTGGAATTGTGTGCATTGAGTGTCATTGTGTTATGTCACAGAATCTCAAGTGTGTAGGCATGTAATGTGACTTATTGTTGTCACATTTTCATCACAAAAAAATTGTTCATCCATGTTTTGACTATTAATGTCTTGGGTGAAATCTTGGGACATTACATTTGGTATCAAAGCTCATGTTGCAATATTGGGAGCTCTAGGTTATGTATTTGTTTTGGGTCTTGTCTTGGCCATGTGCTTTTATGTGCATCTTGCGGTTGTCCCTTGGTATTTCTCCATGTGTTTGTGTGTTGGAGTCTACTATGTGTGGTGTATAGTAATCTCCTTATGTTATTTTACTTTTTTCTTCATCCCATGTCTTTGATGGATCTTCTTAATGCCCTAATTTCTATCACTAAACTTGTCCTAAAAAGATAGATTTGTTAATTTTAGTTATACATTGCAAAAAGAATTGTATATTTTCTTGGTGAATGATGAATATAGAAACTTGAGAAAGAAGTTGTAACAAAATCATATGCATGGAATTCATAAATAATGATGTATACATTTTTTAAATGATAACAATATTGAATCATGTCTCTTGTGACCTTAACTATGTGCTTATCATTTTGCATAGTGTGCATGTTGTTATATGAAAATAAAATGTTGCATTTATGGAGTTTCTTGTTGGATTAGGACTAGAGTCCCCAAGTTTATTTCTCCTTATGTATGATTATTGAATTTTTGTGCTCATGGTGTTGACCATTAGATTATGTCCTTCCATGATGTGAATTTTGCATTTTATACTCTTGATCATGTGTGGATCTTATTGTAAATTATATATACCATCCTATGGAAGAAATGCTTGGCATTGATGTGATAGAATGTTTGGCTAAAGACTTAAGTCCCCAATTGGATTCTTCTTAATGTGTGCCATTATTTAATGATATTTTTATTAAATAAGTATATTTACCATACTTTGGTGTATTCTTAGTATGATGTTGGAAAATAGAGCACTTCATGTTGTGTGTTGTGATTGTGATGCATCACCTTGTGAGTTGGAATATTGTTGCTTTGATTTAATTATGGCCTAGTATGTGAATACTAGTGCATTGGTGAGCATGTTTGGATGCATTGTGATGCTCTTGAATGTGAAATTATGGTTGGATTCTAGTTATATCTTGAAAATGTTTTAATTATAATTGATGTTTGGGTGAACTTCTTAGAAAACCTTGTGACAATTATATCACATAATAATGCATAATAAAGTTGTTTTAAACACTAAGTAATGAATTAGAAAAGGAAATTGTGTTTCATGTTCCTTTGTGAATATGATTACCCTATTATGTCAATACATGTGATGTGTTGTGAACATTCTGAGCATTATTTGTGTATCCATCCACTTGTGATACTAGGTATACATCCTTGGGTTATGTGCATAGCTACAAGTATGGTGGAGTCATACATTATGGTTGCTTTTTTGTACACATTGTTCAGAGAAATTCTTAGGGTTGATGACCTCAACATGCGTGGGGATAGCTAGATATGAGAAAAACTTAGAAAGATATGGTGAAATATTATTATATTAGTTTGGGGTGACCCAACTAACAATACCTTTCTATGTGAGAGTACCTTCTACTTTTCCTTATTGAATGGACCCTTGAGTGGTTCATAGTGATGGTCTATCCGTATTATTTTTCTAATGGTACTTCTTGATGTGTAAAATTGCACCTGGTTTCAACACCAACGTGGGAAGTTTCAAGAATGTAGGACTTGCTATTTGAAACAACCTCTAGATTTTAAAGAAGTTGGCTCTTCCTATTTAAATGGGTTTTGAGTAAAGGGAAGGGAGAAAAATAAGATTACAGATATAATAAGCAGAACGTAAACCTATGGCAATGCGCCTGAATGAAATATATTCTCCCAATTAGCACAGTGAATCTAATCCTTAAGATGCAGTTACATTAAAGAGCAGATATTGCATGATTAATATAAGTAGATGTAATTGAATCAGATCAAAGGCTAAACTTAGACAAATTTGCAAAGACACGGATAATATCAGCAAAGGCACAGAATAGAGTTCTTTTCATTAATATTCCAATATCATAAGAGGCACAGTAACATGCACAGATATAATAACCTTCTTATCAGAAATAACAAAATAAAGGCAAATGATATAATCTAGTCACAACAAAGTTTCTAAATTCTCTATTAAATTCTTGATGAAAACTTATCAAAAATTAGATCCCTATTAATTACAATTGCAACTTATTTATAACCATAGAGTTGACGAAAATCACCTGCAACAACCCAAATCTTAACAGAAAAAATGAACTGGAGCTAACTGAGAGTCTTCAACCATTACGATTTCCTGAATCTGCAAATGTAATATCCCATGCGCTCATTGGTTGTGGCATCAATATATGTGGTACTCTAACTGTATCACCATTAAGACACATGGTGACACCCATGGGTTTATGAAACTTTAGAAATGTGACACGAAGAAACCTCTGCAAAAAGCTGACCTTCAAAAGAAACATATAGGAAAACACCACTTGTCGCTCTTCGTAAAGCATTTTTAAAACTGTATCTTTATGCTCGCACAGCTTACCTCTATGACATCTGTCGCCACCCGAACACTTAGAGATTGAAATAATAATATATGGGACCCACTGCATATGTCACTTACTATCCGCATAGAGGAGTAAACTAAGACAGATGGTGCCGTCCACATGAAACAAAACTGGACACGTGGCACCTCCCGACAAAAACATTTAGCTTATAAAGAGACCCTGAAGGATCTCTCGGAGATTGACACTTGTCGTACTGCGGTGCAACTGGAAAACAAAATGCCTTCGTCCTAAGAGCATTGAAATTAAATGAGACCCTTCCTCCACTATCACCATGTGGCACTCTCTGTAACAAGTATGAAACTGTCTTTAAAACTGTGGCCCACCATACATATACCATTACTAACAAGCTTCGCATGAAAGAAGACACACACGGCAGCCTCTAGCAGAAATTCAAAAGACACGCGGCAACCTCCACAAGCTTGTAGCAACAAAAAGAAACTGTCTCCGGTGTAGACACGTGGTGTAGCCCGCAGCCACTATGAAACTTAAACAAAAGAAATTGTCACCAGCACGTGGCACGCTTTGTTGTATCTAAATAAAAGAAAATAACATGCGACAACATCCGCGTAAAGCTTAATATTGTTTCCCTTTTGTTGTAGCTTAGACACTCGGCGCAATCCACACACAGAAACATACATAGTCACAAATATTAGCCTATGTAACATTATTGCAACACTGTTGAAACAAAATGTAGAGTTACTCTAGAGTTCTTGGCGACTACCAAGACTTCTGGGCCTAGTTAGAAAGAACCTCAAAAAGAAACAAAAATGATATTGCCACAAATATGAAAACTTTATTACAAATTCTGCAATGCGGTCTGATAAACAGACCATTATGAATCTAATAGCCCTTGCTTGCCTTACAAATCCTGAAAAGCAAAATCAAGATTGATTATATCTTTATGCAGAAATGATTGCAAAATCTATACCATAGCTTTCAATTGAAACTCCAACTAAGCCATAGGTACCAATACAGTTTCAACCTCTGCCACAGTAGATGAATCACTTAGACCCTGGAAAATTATCTGATCATTTTGTTTAGTTAAAAGTAGAGCCTTTATTTCATCTATCATCAGTACTGTGTTATTATCTAGGAAAGGTGAAGGGAGACCTAGTTACACTAGATCCTCAATATGCTTCTTCATGTTCTAGACTCCTTCCTTCACAATATCAAGGAGCTCTTTACAATTCATAGTTGTGGTATTACAACTTAGAACTTCATTTACCTTCTTGGTAGCAATCATCCTGTCATTTATACCCGCTACAAATAATGTTTCATCTGTTGTATCATATAGCTTCTACAATAGAAACTGAGAATCAGAAACCCTTAATGAAACAATGGACAATGTGGCCTGCATAGAAGATTCCACCTTTTTCACACAATTGTTGGGCATTTAATAAGAAAGTGAGAGATGACTTGAGCTGAGTAATCTCCTCAGAGATTCTTTTCCATACTAAAACATTTAACTCCTTGACCAAGTTTAAAACTCCTGCATTCTGTGGTCTATTTGCTAACTTAATTGTCAGTTGTTTTGTCTTCTGTTGCTCAGCCATGAATTGAGCTTGGGCTGCACTATTTGCATTTTTCTCTTTCAATAGCATTTGGTACAATTGTGTTGCTTCTGATAACTTATCCTAGTACCTCTTCTCTACAGTGGCCTTCTCTTGCCTCAAAATAGTAATAGTAGCTTTTTCTTGTGCCAGCTCAGTCTTCAAAGATACAACTTGAGCTTGTAGAGTGTGATGTATCTGTAATGAAACAGTAGCCTGTAACTATTTATTCAAGCTATCAATTTCATTTATTTTAGATTGTATCTCCTAGGTGAGGTTACTGCTATTAACCTTTTCTTGGGCCAGATCACCTCCACCTTTTCTAATTTTTTAGACACTTTCAGGTAGTCAATAGCAACTGTAGTAGCAGTCTCATTCATTAACTGTACCCTATCTTGTGGCCTAAACAAAGACATATCCATGGCCACTGCATTCATTGTATAATCCTGTGGCTACATCTGTTCATTTTGCTTAATCACATTTGGAGACAAATGTGTCACAGTCAAAGATTATTGAATAGGGTCAAAGAGTGACTTGATATGAGCCACAACAAGGGTTTTGTTTTCCTTCTTCCTTTTCTTTTTCATCCTGGTCTCTCTGGCCTTCCTTGTTGTATCTAATTGGGCTTGGAAACTAGGAGGAGATGCAATATAACCTCCAGCAAAAGGATGACCCTGAGGTAGGCCATAGGGAATAGCAGATATTTGACTAGGGAAAATTTGAGGTGGGACCTGCTTGGGCATAGATGGAGAAAATAATTGTAAGGTTATGGCCTATGAAGACATGGTTGGTGCATTGACAAATGGAGTGAAAGTTTGTGATGGCACAACAAAAGTGGTAGGAGACATGGAAACTTGGGTATTTGGGGATGCCACTCCTAAATAAGAAGAAATAGATATAGGAGAGAAGAGAGAAGAGGTACTTACTTGAGCTTCAGATGAAATGATTGGAGCTTGTTGCTATTGGGGCATGGGTGTCTCTTCTTATTCCTCCTCAAGCAACATTAACCTTCTTATATTTTGAGGCCTATCAGATGCTTCCTCGGGATCCTCTTCTTCTTCTACATCAATCAGAATTAGTTTTTGCACAAGAGCTGCTCTAGAAACCCCAAATGTTGAAGCTAGATGGGTCCTGAGAGACGGTGATGATATAATTCCCTTATGTTTCTCAAGGGTGCTAAGAGACTGAGGCCATGGAGATCTAGGGTCAACTGAAGATGCTTGTCCTATTTCCTGCACTCCAAGAGTCTCCTCTATTTCTTCTTTTGCTTCTTCATCACCCCTCTGAATTCTGCTTGTATTAGGAGTTGATACTGGAGATGGATGCCATTCATCCCAAATTAACTCCCATGTCTCATCTGTTTCAACATTTCCAAATGTGTGGGTAACTTCAGAGATTTCTTGGTGATATTTCCAATAGGCTTCAATCTTCTCTGCATTCTAGTCTTTGCCTTTCAATGTTTTCTTCAAGCCCTAGGTCATCTTCAATTTAGGGTCATATTCTTTTTCTTTCACATAGAAAGTCTCCCAGGCTCTTGGACCCTCATAAGGCAAGTCACTTAATTCCACATAGAAGGCTGGGTCATCTTCTTTTGGGGACCTTCTGTCATCCTAGAATGGGCATCCCTCATGAACTACTTTGGCAAAAACTTTGTTGGCGATGATCCAAGAGGCCAAGAAACTGTCTGGGTCATATTTCCATTTGTCTTCTATGATTAAGAAACCATAGGCAACCAATTTTCTTAGCACGAGGCACTCAATTCCCCTGACCTCTATTGTTATCTTTCCTCTTGTCCAAGGGACATCATACATCTTTTTCTTTCTCTTCTTGTGACCAAAATCATTATCAATCACAGACACTTGGCGGGCTACTTCTAGAAATGTGACCCTAGGGGTTAGGACTTTGGGCAACAAAACAGGCTCCCCACTAAAACCATGGACTCTGATTATGGTAGTGTGAGCCCCAAAGAAGTAATCACAAGGTATTGGGTAGTTGGTTAGGAAACCCCTAATGCTCTGTGTCATCATGTGTTCTACAAGCTCAGGACTTAATTGGCTAAAAGCAGGAGCGACAAAGAATTCAAAAAAATCATAGGGATCGGATGTATCAGACAACACATGAGTCCACGCAGACACAGGAATGGTTCTACTACCATCAGACTCAGGGTAATACATATTCAAAGACATGGATTGCTTGAAGAGACCAAGATTTTGATACAACATTAAATGAAACAGATATGCAGAATACCTGAACACATGCTTTGTCTTGAAATTGGTAAGCTGGTCAATCATGGCCATTGCAGTTTGCTCTGAAAAGTCTAGCTGGTACTCCTGGGACTTGTCAATGGTTTTCAATCTGAAAATAACTGCCAACTACCAGTCATAAACTGTAGAGTCTTCATTCTGGCCAAAGATAAAGGCCAACATAGCGAGGGCATCTTGGATGTCGGAGCTGAATTGAGCATGGCTAGTGGGCAATGCAAGCAACTGCGTAATATCTTCACCTAGACGCATTTCATCATTCAGAAACTTCACCTTAATATTGACATTTGCCCAGGTACCCTGCAGTTTAGCAACATTAGGAAAAGTGGCTATTCTATCATACTACAAAGCCAACATATCCCTAATTGCCTTAGGGCTAATTTGAATCATGAATGGGCCTTGCTAAATAGAATGTGATGGTGGGTGAAACAATTCTACACACGAATCAATTAACACAAGGTACTGATGCACGTTAGGAACTAGAAACTGCTCCAATTGAGAAGTCTAGATTCTCATCCTGAAAGTTTCCCATTGACCCTTTGCTGCATGGGAGAGGCATCTCTGGTGAGCCCCCTCTTAGAGAGTCTTAGTATTTTGTTGCATATGAATATCAAATATATCATCAGCAAAATCCTTCACTTGAGTTGGGTCAACACTTACTCCTGTTTTAGGAACCCTTGTCCTTGGACAGTTTTTCCTTGGTTGTGCAAGTGTTGAAGCATAAGATTTGTTGTTCATCAGCTTGTCATTGTGCTCGAAGATCCTAAGTCCTTCCTATGATGATTGTGTCTCTGAAATCTCTGTATCTTTGCAGGAACTTAGAATCTTTGATACAAAAGATAAGAAAACTATGAAAGAATTGTACTTAGCTGAAAATGCTTGCGATGAATGGAGCTTAGACACAATAGCAATTTAGGAATGCAAACTGATAATTGCAAAGGGACTAATACTTAGCTTATCAAGGCATTATGAAATAATAAATGACACATCTCATCATATTAATGGCCTTAATAATAAGAGATAGTTAGTGTATCTTTTCGAAATCTGTATTGGACGGAGTGTCAGATATGCCATAAGAGTGGCTATCTTTCTGAAAAAGTGTGTACTTCTTGGAATTTAAGGAACTGTCGAACAACCTCAAATAAATGCAATTACTAAAAGAGAAGGGACCTCTGCGCTTTTGACACGTGTTCTCAGAAAACTTATTTAAAAGGGAAAAAAGTAGGAAAGCAAGAAAAAAGTGGGAAAAGGAAATGAAAGCAACTAATTAACTATGATACATGATGAGACTCAGACTTAGGTAAAATGTTTTAGAAAGATCCCATTTACCGAAATCTCCTCAGGTTCTCCATCCATAGTTTCCAACTCAAATGAATTTTTCTACTTACAAGAATGAATCTTTTAAGGACCTGTCCGTAATGATTCAAATTTGCTATGTCGACCCGGTTTGGCAACTCTTTCATCCCACTTCAACACCAGAGACCCAACTTCAAAATTTGGATTGGAAGTTTTCTTGTCAAACCAATTCTTAACCATCTACTGATGTTTCATTACTGATTCATGTTCCTTTTCTCTCTTTTCTTGAACTTGCAACAACTCAGCAAGTCTAACTTGCATTGAGCCATTTTCCTCAATTTCTATCTGCTTCAACAATTGTAAGGCAGGAATTTCTATACTTAGTGGCATCACTTCCAGTTTGCCAGAAACCAACTCATAGGGAGACATTTTAGTTACTTGTTTTGGTGTGATTCTATCATCCCATAGTGTTGTGTTAAGTAACTTGTGCCACTCTCTCTAATAATTAGTTCCTATTCTTTTATGAGTCTGATGAGGTTCTTATTGGTGGTACTGCTTCACTCCACCTTGTAAAGTAATCTGTTACTGTAAGAATCCACTTGTGTCTCATATTTGACACTAGATTGATCATGTCAATAAAATCTAGACCCCATTGAGCAAAGGGTTCATCTACTACTATGGGACTCAAAGGCATTGCTGCATTTCTCCTCTTTCCAGTATAGAACTGGTAAGTCTGACATTCTTTAACCATTTGATGGTAATCTATAAACAAAGTAGGCCAGAAATAACCAGCTTGTGTCACTTTAATTACGGTAGTCCTTGCTAAAAATTGACCTCCAGAGGTCCCATGATGAAATTCATGTAATACTCCTTGAGCTTCATATTTCTCTATACACCTTAAGAGTATTCCATCAATATTATTTCTAAATAAAATCTAATCAATTAATAGAAAATGGACTCCTTGTTGCCTATAGTACCTTTTCTTATAAGGAGAAAGTTCATTTGGGAACACACCAGTCCTCATAAACTGTATTCTGTCTCTAACCCAAGAGTCTTGGTCAACCTCTTGGAGTCTCAACACTTTTTCATTTTCTGCTTCTTCTGATACTGATTTTTCTGTCTTGGGTCATATATTGACATAGTCCCTTGCCTCTAACCAGCTTGGTAGGCCTTACTTCTACATCATATTCTAAGATCTTGGTTATCCAATTCGCCCTTTTTTCAGTGATCTCACCGTCCATGATATATTCCCTTACACTAGGATGGGCTACCAATATCAGAATCTTATTCCCCATTACTAAGTGTCTAAATTTCTTGAGGGCTTTTACCATAGCATAGACTTGTTTCTCCACAAAATTATATCTTGATTCATATTCCCTCAGTGTTCTGGAGAAGAAAGCTATTGGGTGTTCCCCTTCTTCCTTGTCATCTTTCTGAGTAAGGATAGTGGCCACACTGTATTCACCCCCATATACATACATTATAAAAGACTTAGAGAAATCTAGGTTTCTCAGTACTGAAGCCATTGAAATGGCTCTCTTGACCTCTTCAAAAGCCTACCTCCCTTCTGTTGTCCATTTGAAGACCAAATCTTTCTTTAGCAACAGAGTAATTGGTCTGATTAGCCCTGTAAAATCAAATATAAAGCGGCTGACAAAATTATTTTTTCCTAAAAAGGACTGAACTGTCTTTTTGTTAACTGGCAAAGATAGATTCATTATGGCTGTGACTCTCTCTGGGTCAATGGAAATCCCATCCTTTGATACTATGTGTCCCAAAAGTTTACCCTGAGGCACAGCAAAGATACATTTCTTGGGATTTAAAGAGATCTTGAACTCCTGGCACTTCTTGAAAACTACTTCTAGATGTCCAAAATAGTCCTTGGCATCCTTGGTAAATATGGTCAGATCGTCCAGATAAATCAGAATAATCTTATTTATAAGTTCCCCAAAAGCTACATCCATGGCGAGTTGAAAGGCAACCCCAGCATTTGAGAGACCAAAAGGCATATTGGCATATGCAAATGTTCCCCACTTAGTAGTGAATGTTGTCTTATGTTGGTTTTCATCTACCAACCAAATCTGATTATACCCTGAGAAACCATCAAGCAAAGAAAACCTTTCTGACCCTGCCACCGTTTGCAAAATTTGTTCCATAGAAGGCAGGGGATAATGATCTTTCAATGATGCTTTATTCAGATCTCAGAAATCCACACAGAGTCTTATGTCACCATTCTTTTTCCTTACAGGTACTAAGTTAGACACCCAAGTTGAGTGTTTAATTGGAAAAATGATCCTTGATTCTAGAAGCTTTTGTAATTCATCTACCATTAGTGGCTCAATTCTTAGATTCACTGGTCTTTGCTTCTGTCAGACTGGTTTTGATCCTTCAGCAAGCTCTATGGTATGTTGGATGATATCTCTATTATAGCCATGAAGGTATTCATAGGTCCAAGCAATTACCCTATCATACTTGTTACATAAAGAAATCAGCTTGTCCTTTTCATCTTGGATAGTAGCATTGCCTATTTTTAACTTCCTTCCTTCACTAACCTGAATTTCAGAGTAATCATCCTTACTTGCCTTAAACTTCCTTTTGTCTAAGCTCGCATCTTCAGGGTCAAATAGATTTTCTAGAGTGATCAGTCCTTTTGGGAGCTTATTTGACTTTAGTTGGATGATTTGATCACCATAAGCTTTCTCGATCTTGGGTTGTAATTGATCAGCAAATTCTCCCGACTGTTGTAGGAAAAGGAGTACTTGAAGATCAATATCAAAAACCTGCTAATTCTGATCATTGTCTAGAATTGTTGGTCTTACTATAACTTTAACCAATTCATTATTAACAAGTAGGTCACTTGCTAGGTCAAACTAAGAACCAATTTGTGCCATCCTATCTGCTTCTAAATTTTGAGCTCTGGGTACTACCTCAATAGTGAAAGCATCAAAACCATCTATTAAATCCCAAATTTTGTGTTAGTAGGATCTCATTCTCACATTATTTGCTATTGCTTTCTCCCTAATTTGCTTTACTACTAACTCTGAGTGTCCTTTAACTATCAAATTTTTTATTCCTGTTTTCTTGGCCAACATGAGTCCATGCACGAACGATTCATACTCGGCATCATTATTAGTGCAAGCAAACTGGAAGCGTATAGCTCTTAGAATCTTTTCACCATTTAGGGTAGTGAGGCAAATACCTACTGCAGCACCATTCTTGCTTCTGGCCCATTCAAAATTTAAGGTCCAGATTTCAGAGTTTCTTTCAGGTTCTTCCTTCTCAGATACTTCTTTTCTCATTGCATTTGGAATTTCTTGATCTTTCTCAAAGATAACATAAGTGCCCAAGCCAGTAGAGTCATAATTTCCATAAGGATCACTTTCCAACATGGTCATCAATTGACTATTTTCCTCTTCTTATTGATCATGTTCGATCCAGTCACCTAGCTCTTCAACAAAGACTCTCTCCTCCTTATTCATCATGGCATGGGATGCTTCTATCTTTGGGGTTGGTTCATCAGTGATATGGTCCTTAGATAGTGGTTCAGACAATACCTTCATCTTTGTCCTATATTTGGTTCTTAAGATTAGGTGTGACCAATCTAGTGACATGTAACCTCCTATCTTGGCTGTGAAATCTCTAGATAGGCATAAACCAAAGACAGGGGAATATCTATGACTACCACATCCTGGTTGACAGTTATATTGGGGCATGTATATAGTTGCAATGGGAGTTGTTTGATCCTACCTATAGTTTGGATAGACTTCCTGTCTAATTGCATGACTCCTCTAGTAAGTGGCTCATATTTTATCTTTAAAGCGTCTACTATCTGCTTTGGCATGACTATGGTACTAACTCCAGAATCTATCATTGAATTATGCAGCAATTTCTTTCCCACTATTAAGGTCAAATAAAATGGGTCTGGCTTAGATTTACCTACCTCTGGCGTAGTGTTCAACAAGGTTGTTGTCTGCAACTATGTGGTGTCTTTATGTTGAGCCTTTCCCTTATCAACACCTCCTTCCTTAGTACTGACAGATTTAGATCCCATCTGGCTCTGTAGTGCTTCTTGCAACAACATCTTTTGCTCAGGAATAGCCAACATATCCCAGATTGATACATGTGATGGGGTCTTTTTCAGCTATTCCACCACATTCATAGGTCCCAGTGCTTGTGTCTTTGGATAGTAAGGATATCTTGCTTTCTCTAGCATTTGACCAGAGACTACTTGATTCTGAGCTGGCTATAGTATTTCTTGTCTTGACACTAGATTATAATGGTTCTAGAAAGGAGGAACTCCAACAGTCTCATTATTTGTGGCTTTAGGCTGTTCCACCATTCTTCTCTTTGATCTAGTATAATAATTTGACTATACTAATGGTTTCTTAGAAGTGGACGCTTCATTCAAGAACACTGAATCTTCATCTTCAATCCACTAAAACAAGGCATGCTCAGGAGCAATTTCTTCTTCTTGTTGTATAGACATCCCCTGCATCTGAGCCACCATCACTGCATTCTAAACACCAGGTGATTGATATGATGGAGCATTAGATATAAGGACTTGCCCTTCTCCCTTTCTATGTCTGCTATTTTTTGCTGCAAATTGCCTCTGGGACAGTCTCTGGGCATATGGGCACTGTTGCAAGGAAAGCACCAAGCATTGGTATCTTCTATAAAATTATTTTGTCCTACGACTATCTCTCTATTAGGATTATGAGGGACAGTTTGTAAAGGTGTGGGGACTATGACCAACTAATTTGATGGCTGAGGATTATTCTGCCTTTGAGGGCCTTGATACTGATTTGATTGATAAGGGGGTCTGTTTCCTTGGAAACCTTGGTAAGAAGGCTTTGGATAGGAGGTTTGTTGCCTTTTGAGATTAATTATCTCATTTGAAAAGGTCCTGAGGATATTCTTCATGTCATCTATTTCAAATGGAGGGGTAGAGGATGTGGGCACAGTAGATTGGTGGGCTGTTGGAAAGGTATACATAGACACCAGTGTAACTGTAGGATTAGGGGCCTCATGTGGCAAGGGAATTGAAATCTTTGGGAACATGGGCATAGGAGGTCTTGGAGGCAACTTTCCAACATCAATTAGAATATTCTAAGCCTTAACAGCTAACTCATATGCCTCTGGTAAAGTCTAACCTCCTAGGGACTGAATCATTACTGATATATCAGAATTGAAAGCTTTGAGGTAAAACACAATTGCCATACCTGATGGTGGCCTTGCTGTAGCAGGAATTTTGTCCCAGGTCTTTTGAAACCTTGTATTGAAATCAGTCATGGCCTCTTGTGGTGCCCTCTTTATGGCGATTAATTGTTGTAGTAAGGAAGATTTGTCACCCTTTTCACTGAATATTGCAAAGTGATGCAGAGGCAAATTGGATACAAGAAAAAGGACAAATTTGACAAGGTTCTATTCACCCCAAAAGCCCAAAAACAAGGATCTTCATAGAAAATTGGGAACAGCAGAAAGAAATCTTTGTTTTCCCATGGAAAGGTTGTATTGGGGTACCAAATGACTCATCCCACCCATTGGTTAAGGCAGATCACTTCTGGAACATGCACTTGCTTCACAAATACTCTAAATGACTTGTATCCCAAGAAAAAGAGAACAGACCTCTTATCTTTTTGCACATACCTTCAAATGTCAACCTAAGACATGCATTAGATACCCATTATGCCTCTCCATAGCATAATCCAAGATGGGTATAGGTTACTTTGGAAAATGTGCTCTAAAAACAGACTGGTAATTCTACTACAAGGGTTCAAACTCAGAAATTTCACTGTGAAATGCCACGAATAGTCATTCATAACTTCCACACAAATGAAAATGAAGTCGATCGCTTCAGTCAGATTGTAGATAACATAGGTACAGACATTTTCCCCAAGTTACATAAAGATCTAACAATGGAAACAAAAGTTATGGCATTTTTCTAAAAACGGGTTACCCTAAATTAGGGTTTTGACAGTTTTTACTAAAAATGTAATAACTAGCTTAAAACAAAGCCAATCTTCATGAAATGAAAAGGAAATGGAGGGTGATTGTCTATACTATCACTTACATACACTTTCATGTGCCTATGAGTCCGTACAGATCCATACAAGGGCTGGAAACAGCAAATTTCTGAAGAAAATATAGAAAACAGTGCCTTTTTACTATTCCATTTCATTCCTTCAATCACCCACAAATTTCTAAAGGTAAACAAGGCCTTTTAAAGGCATTACAATGTGTCTTTTCAATTTCTAACTACTGATTTGGGATGAACCAAGAGCCAAATGAATCTTCACATTCCAAGTTTTTACATTGTTTTGAAAGATAACTTTTCTAATTTGCAAATGAAGACAAACCTAGAACATTTAACCTTCCTAATGACTTCATCCTTTGAAATATGACATAATTTATCTTATTACAATATTGAACCATTCAAAGTTTATCCAACTCCTATGGAAGTCTCAATTTGTCAAGGTGCTCCTGCACCATACAACCAACCAACAAAATTTCTAAGTCCCTTGGAAATGTAACAGCAACAAAAATCTTTTTCCTCTGTCTTTATCTTCAATCTTCTCAGCTTCAATCTTCAAATCTTCATATCAAAAGAAAGATGACCAACCAATCAACACAACAAACTACCAGCATCTTCAGGCTCCTTCTACTCCCTTCAGTGGAGTACTCTTCAGGCTGCAACATCAAGTGCTTCTTCAATCAGGAATCCATCTCTCTCACTGCTTCACAACAAACCAACTCACCAAACCATTCATCTCACCCAACAGCAGATTCTGGTGATGCACCTACCACTGTCTCCTTAATGGTTTCTCTATGCACCCTTATCTAGCCTAATCTCCATTAAAGAATGGTCATGACAGACCTCATCTTGTCTGCCCACACACACAACCTCAAAAAACATCCTTCTGCAATTAGATGGATAAGCACCTGCAACCAAACAACTTAGTAAACAAAATAACGGTCACCAACACAATCTTTCCTTTAGTTCTTCACCTACCTTCTCAGTGATAGGAACAAATACAACATCTCCTCCCAGAGCTTTTGCTAGCTCTGATACCAATCTGATGCAGAGGCAAATTGGATACAAGAAAAAAGACAAATTTGGCAAGGTTCTATTCACCCCAAAAGCCCAAAAACAAGGATCTTCATAGAAAAGTGGGAACAGCAGAAAGAAATCTTTGTTTTCCCATGGAAAGGTTGTATTGGGGTACCAAATAACTCATCCCACCCATTGGTTAAGGCAGATCACTCCCGAAACATGCACTTGCTTCACAAATCCTCTAAATGGCTTGTGTCCTAAGAAAAAAAGAACAGTCCTCTTATCTTTTTGCACAGACCTTCAAATGTCAACCTAAGACATGTATTAGATACCCATTATGCCTCTCCACAGCATACTCCAAGATGGGTATAGGTTACTTTGGAAAATGTGCTCTAAAAATGGACTAGTAATTCTGCTACAAGGGTTCAAACTCAGAAATTTCACTACGAAATGCCACTAACAGTCATTCATAACTTCCACACAAACGAAAATGAAGTCGATCGCTTCAGTCAAATTGTAGATAACATAGGTACAGACATTTTCCCCAAGTTACATAAAGATCTAACAGTGGAAATAAAAGTTATGGCATTTTTCTCAAAACGGGTTACCCTAAATCAGGGTTTTGACAGTTTTTACTAAAAATGCAATAACTAGCTTAAAACAAGCCAATCTGCATGAAACGAAAAGGAAATGGAGGGTGATTGTTTGTACTATCACTTACATACACTTGCACATGTCTCTGAGTCCGTACAGATCCGTACAAGGGCTGGAAACAACAAATTTCTGAAGAAAATACAGAAAACAGTGCCTTTTTACTATTCTATTTCATTCCTTCAATCACACATGAATTTCTAAAGGTAAACAAGGCCTTTTAAAGGCATTTTAATGTGTCTTTTCAGTTTCCAACTACTGATTTGGGACGAACCAAGAGCCAAATGACTCTTCACATTCCAAGTTTTTACATTGTTTTGAAAGATAACTTTCCTAATTTGCAAATGAAGACAAACCTAGAACATTTAACCTTCCTAATGACTTCATCCTCTGAAATATGACATAATTTATCTTATTACAATATTGAACCATTCAAATTTTATCCAACTCCTATGGAAGTCTCAATTTGTCAAGCTGCTCCTGCACCACAAAGAAAGCATCACCAAGCTGATCCCATGTAGATATTTTATTTGGGGTCAAAGATCTATACCAGTCCATAGCCTCTCCTTTGAAAGAAGCCACTAACAATCTGATTGCTACATTTTGTATAGTAATTACATGTACTGCACACACATTTGACACATCTTGAAGATGCTCCCCTGGTGTCTTGAAATCTTCTCCACTAAATTTAGGTAAAGCTTTCAAAGCATTAGCTAGAATTGGGTCCCAAGTGGTTGGTGGTACTGGAAGAATGAGAGGACTACCAGTGTTCCAATTTGCATAATTCCTTGGGGCTACAGGTGCACCCATATTTACTCCTTGTGTCACTGCAACTTGATTCACTCTTCTTCTTGGAGTAGTAACTAATGGTGGTAAAAGAATACCTGGATTAGCAGCTGACTGAGCTCTTGTTGTAGGTCCATAGCTCTGAATTCTTGTCACTCTTTGTCTCATATGATCTTGATAAGAACTTCAAGAAAGGTCCCACCGGGCGTGCCAAAAACTGTTGATGTGTAAAATTGCACCTGGTTTCAACACCAACATGGGAAGTTTCACGAATGTAGGACTTGCTGCTTGAAACAACCTCCAGATTTTAAAGAAGCTGGCTCTTCCTATTTAAATGGGTTTTGAGTAAAGGGAAGGGAGAAAAACAATATTACAGATACAATAAGCAGAACCTAAACCTATGGTTATGCACCTGAATGAAATATATTCTCCCATTTAGTACAGTGAATCTAATCCTTAAGATGCAGTTACATTAAAGAGAAGATATTGCATGATTAATATAAGCAGATGTAATTGAATCAGATTAAAGGCTAAACTTAGACAATTTTGCAAAGACAGATAATATCAGCAAATGCACAGAACAAAGTTCTTTTCATTAATATTCTAGTATCATAAGAGGCACAGTAACATGCACGGATATAATAACCTTTTTATCAGAAATAAAAAAATAAAGGCAAATGATATAATCTGGTCACAACAAAGTTTCTGAATTCTCTATTAAATTCTTGATGAAAACTTATCATAAATTATATCCCTATTAATTACAATTGCAACTTATTTATAACCATAGAGTTGACTAAAATCACTTGCAACAACCTAAATCTTAATAGAAAAACTGAACTGGAGCTAACTGAGAGTCTTCGACCGTTAAGATTTCTTGAATCTGCAAGTGTAATATCCCATGCACTCATTGGCTATGGCATCAATATATGTGGTACTCTAACTGTATCACCGTTAAGACACATGGAGACACCTGCGGGTTTATGAAACTTTAGAAATGTGACATCTAGCAACCTCCACAAAAAGTTGACCTTCAAAAGAAACATATAGGAAAACACCACTTGTCGCTTTCCACAAAGTGTTTTTAAAACTGTATCTTTATGCCTGCACAGCTTACCGCTATGACATCTGTCACCACCCAAACACTTAGAGATTGAAATAATAATATATGGGACCCACTGCATATGTCACTTACTATCTGCATAGAGGAGTAAATTGAGACAAATGGCGCCGTCCGCATGAAACAAAATTGGACACGTGGCGCCTCCTAGTAAAAACATTTAGCTTATAAAGAGACCCTGAAGGATCTCTCAGAGACTAACACTTGTCGCACTCTGGTGCAACTAGAAAATAAAATGCCTTCATCCCGAGAGAGTTGAAATTAAAAGAGACCCTTCCTCCACTGTCACCACATGGCGCTCTCTGCAACAAGTATGAAACTGTGTCTTTAAAACTGTGGCCCACCATACATATATTGATACTAACAAGCGTCACATGAAAGAAGACACATGCGGTAGCCTCTAGTGGAAACTCAAAATACGTGCAACAACCTCCGCAAGCATGCAGCAACAAAAAGAAATATCTCCGGTGTAGACATGTGGCGTAGTCCGCAACCACTATGAAACTTAAACAAAAGAAACTACCACCAGCACATGGCACGCTATGTTGTATCTAAATAAAAGGAAATAACACACGGCAACATTCACGTAAAGCTTAATATTGTTTCTCTTTTGCTGTAACTTAGACACTTGGTGCGATCCGCGCACAGAAACATACAAAGTCACAAATATTAGCCACTATAACATTATTGCAACACTGCTAAAACAAAATGTAGAGTTACTCTACAGTACTATTGGCATCCAACATGTGGTCTTGGTTATAGTCTGGTATGGGCATGTGTCACTTAAGGCCATGATACTTGGTGTAGGTTTTCTTTTACTTTTGGTATCCTATATTCTAATTATGGATGTGTTTCATTTTGAAACATTGGCATTATGATAGAGTTAACAATTATGAAAATTGTTATTATTTTATTATGTTAGAACACTAATTTTGTGGCAATTTGACTTATGCTATGTTATGACTTATCAAGTTTTTGGTGTTTACCATAGTTGTCTTATGTTCCAACATGAGTCAAATAGATATGATGCTACATCAAATTGATGTTTTTACATAGTGCACAGATGATGATGACGTGTTTTTGTGCAATAGTGAGCTTCGGCTTGAGCACATGATTGCACATAGTATTGTATGATGGCATATTTATTATTATCCCTATATTATTGCTATGAGTAGTTGTATTTGGACTCATTTGCATATGTAGAAGAGGGTCTCATGTTTTATATGACTACCAATGAGGGTAGGTTTTGATTTGATAGCATATGAGAGTGGCTATCCATGTTAACCTATAACCAGTGGTGTGTGGCCTTTGCATGCTTTGTCTACAAGGCACATGACCATGTTATGTGGGGATTTTGTATGCTTAATTATACAAAGCACACATAAAGTACTATGTGATACTTGTGATCATGACTTCCCTCCTTCCTTATTGGTGACTTGATATTAGTCACAGTGATCTAATGTGAAAAATTTAGGATTGTCATCATTTTTTTTGTTTATTGGTGATCTTTTTATCTTGGTTAGGCAGGCTAGACTTGCTATTTTATATTTGTATGAAAGTAGTTTAGCCACAAATATTTGAACTTTCTATTTCCATGTAACTCTCATGGTTATGTTTTATTTATTATTGAAATTGCATGCATTTATTTACCCTATTGTTATATTTGAAAATTCCTTTCTTTTGGTATTTTTAATATTTGTGGTGGATAAGCTAGATTATTTCTATCTAAAAGTGTTGGTCTTGTGTTATGGTGTTCTTCTTTCCATGTCAATGATTAGAAACCTCTAGTTGAGTGTATATAAAGAAGTAGATCCAAGAAACTTTTGATGATGGGAGTAAATGTGGTCTATTATGGGGTATTCATCATCCATTTACCTTCCTAGTGATGTATTTTCATTTTCATCTTTCTCTTGGAGGCTAATCCCCTTTAAAAACAAGAGAAATGGATGATTTGGAAATATATGGAGGGGCCCCCAAGCAGGTGGCACTGAGACCATCATTCCACTTGGTTCTTGGATCTTTTATTATTTGGCACTAGATCTTGGTTACTTGGTACTATGATGTGACTATGGGATCCATGTGGACCTATTTTATGAACCATGTGTTGTTATCCCCATGGTGTGGATGAATAAAAATGTGTTACAATGTAAACTCTATATTGAGTGTATCTTAATATGAGTTGTTGATTTTATATGAACATGCATTTGAATGTGTGGACTCTTATGCACATGTAGAAATGATTAATGGTTATGAAATTCTATTATGTGTTGAATTTCAATCATTGGATTATTCTTTTGTGAAAATAATTATTCTTTTATAGCATTTCTTTAACCAATATTTATATTCTATTGAGTATCTCTATATTGTGTGTTATTGTGATGGCTCCACCTTATGGGTGTTTGTTATGTCACTTCCCTTATTTGGTGTGAAGTAGATTTGGTGTGGTGCTTCTATCCTAATCTTGGTGACTTCCAAGAATAAGTCGATCCGTAGGGGGGAGGATGTATTGCTCACCCATGTGTTAACTCTTTCCTTTTCCTAATGTTTCTATGATTGGATTAAAGGTTATATTTTTATATTATGATATGATGTAATTGCAAGATGTATATGTGTCTTGCTAGATAGCATGTCCTCGTTGGTCATTATATGTTACTTCGGCTAGGATCAATGTTGATAGATTTGATGCTTCACCTTGAGTTTGTAGGATATATATAGGTGTTGGACCAATGGATGTATGTGGATAAGAATGAAATGGATTCACTTGACCTCCTCACTATACCTAGTGTTGGGAAAAGGCATCTCAAACTTGCATTCGTAATGTTCATAATTATTAATTTATTTGCATTTATTTCTTTAGTGATTTTTTCCTCACATGGGAAAGTCGGCATCCCATTTTGAGGTGGCACTATTGTTTGTCTTTAGTGATTTTTTCCTCACATGAGGAAGTTGGTGTCCCACATTGAGGTGGCACTCTTGGTCATGTGTTGGCATCTTGGAAGGTGTGTAAGAGCATATTGAGTCATAATAATAGAATTTACTTATGATAGATTCTTATGATGTGTAAGTACATGTAAGAGGGAGGTTATATTGAAATATGGACTAGCATTATGATAGGTTTAGACACTTCTCATGGAGCATCTTTATGTATTGGGAATGAGGACAAACTGGGATGCCCAAGGTTGGGTGGTCAAATATGACATTTATGAAATATGACATGTTCTAAGGAATATGATAATAAAAGGTAGGAGGACCAAGACCAAAGAAGGAAGTTAGAATTCAGACCCATGCATTTTATAATGCCCCAAGATTATGCTCCAAACATTAATGAACAAACACTGGACAAACAAATTTTCACGATACAAAAGTGACATTAAGCAAGTCACATAACACTCCTATGTGCCCAAGGTTTCATAACAACATGTAAGGACACACTTGGCATGCACACCAATGCACGATGCAAGGTGACACAAGTGAAAGACTTAAAAATGCCATCTAACAAAACACAATGGTTGGAATGGAAAATGAGACAAGGAGGAGTGATGTGATTGCCAAAGTGACTGAAAAACCCTTACCACACTGTTACTAAACCACTCCTCAATTATCTCATTGCTCCAGAAGGAAAAAAGGCTAAAACTAAAAAAAATTAGATTTCAAGGAAGACTTAAAAAAGGTTTAGACTTTTCCCTAGCCTTGCAACTTAATTCAGCAGTTCAAACTTTCACTTTGGGTTTCTTCCCCAAATTGCAACTATGCCTAACACTACCTTAGACTTCAACTTCAAGCTACAACTCACAACCTACAACATGAGTTCGGACCTCAAGAAACAACTATAGTTTGCACAATACAAAGTACAAAGCCTCTCCAACCCCAAGCCTCAAAATAACTTCATACTTCAGGACTTAGTTGTAACATTCACTTGAGACTTCTATCAAGGAAGTAACTTGCAATATGCAAAATTCTAGTGAAAGTCTAGAACAAGACAACTTTAGAGGTTTAGGCTTTGGGTTTTCATATGTAATCATAACTTGCAAATTATTAGGTCAACTCTTAACCTCGACTCCCTAGACAACGCAAACTCTAGAGGTCAAATGCAATTTGCACACTATAATGTGCATTAGAACTCTAAACTCTAGAAATCCTACACTCTTGGGTTTCATGGTCTAATTGCAACTTGCAACTTTAGACTGGAAAAGTCATCTTGCATTACCTTTCAAACCATGAACCTAATTTGTAAAATAGACCCTAGAAAAATACCACGACAAGAAAAACAATCTTAGTTTCTCCACTCGACAAGACATAACTTCCTCGATTTACGAGATATTATAAAATGGTTCAAGGAAAACACTCAAGGGATCATGGACTCTAAATTAGCCACACAAGTTTCCTCCCAAAGGGCATGGTTCCCAAGAAACAAGGTGGAAAGTAAATCTCACTTCCACAACATAAATAAAGCTAACCTCCAAGGCTAAACATGAGGAAAATGATACGGAAAGCCATGCTCGTTTGACAACAATGTAGAGATGAGCCAAAGGTAAAGATAGAAATATCAAGCATTATGTGGGAACAATACAATCCAACACATAATAATCCATAATCACAATTAATTTAACATAAATAAATTATGCAAGAGCATCAAGAGGAGTAGGAGCAATCTTGCATCACCCAAAAAAATGATTTTTTTTATTTTTTTGGTATTGCAGGCTTCAATAATTCTTATAGAACCCATGCTAAAATTCCTAGTTTATGCCTTTTTCTAGAATACCCATCAATCTTATTTCTTCTAAAAAGTCTTGTAGAATGGTTTAGGACAACCAAAATTTCTAAAAGGCTAAAACTAGTAGGGCCTCTATTTTTAGAAAGTTTGTATTCGAGCACATATGGACCTAAAATTTTACCCAAATCTCCAAAATTGCTAAATGAACATTTTGGGTTGGTTTCAAGCAAAGGTCATGTCTAGGTGTCAAAATATTAAAGTTTCAAGTTTTCAAAAATCCTAAAAAAAACTTTAATTTTGAATTTTGAGGCTTTAAACAATTGAATGAGGCCCCAAATTTTGGGGAAATTGAATGGATAAAATCTTAGGGGAATAGAGCACTTTGAGATCTTTAGTTTAAAAAAAACAAGCTCAATTGGGTACCCGGATCAAAAGTTCTGGTTCTTGAAAGTTGTGTTAATTTCAAGTATTTCTAGTGATGAAAATTAAATGCCCATAAAAGAAGAATAAAAAGGAGGGAAACAAAATTTGAATTTGGAATATTATTCATAGGTGGGAAAAGGTTGGATAGACTCAAATTAGGCACCTAGATTCCTAGCAATTATAAATATGTAATTTATTTCCTTTGAGGGAGGAGGGGGAATTACAAGAGAAAGAGAGGAATAAGGGTTGAATAGCCAAGAGAGGAAGGAGATAGTTGGAGGTTAGGTATTGAGGATACTTGTAGCTACAGTTCATGAAAGACATTCAAGGGGTAAACAATGCCAATTTTGAAGCTCCAACATAGGCAGAATACTCCAGAAATTGGAGGGTTGTAAATTGTTAATTTTTGCTTTGTTATTTCTAATTAATCTCTCTATTTTCCAAGACCATTAGGGTCTGAATTTGTTGTTATTCAATAGCCAAATTTATGTAACAAGAGGTCCTATGACTCTTATATAATTGCAATACAATTGGTTGGCTCTTGAAGGCAGTTTTTGTAAGCAATTTTGAAACAATTTTCATGATCAATAAGAAAGTATTTCCTTGAATATCAAAATTCATCTATTTGTTGTTGTTGATTTTCTATTGTAAGTGTGTTGGGTGGAGTACACCATCATCAGGTGGTATTAGAGAAAGTTATCATGAGTGTGCAAATAGATCATTGAATAGTGAGGTAGTTTGTGCCTTGAGACCTTGAGGTAGTGGGTTGGAAAGTGGAAGCAAAACCACTGATATGAGGTAGCTTTACACTAAGAAATTTTACATTAAGCATAAGAGGAGAAAATAAATAAGATATAAATATGCCTCCATTAAGAAATCATGGTATTAGGAATGTTGTAGTGAAAGAAGAAGGATTTAGAGCTCTGTAGAGGCATATTAATGCAATCTGGGATGAGCTAAGAAGATGATTTGAACCAATAAGGAGAGATGAAAGTGAAGATGAAGATGATGTAGCCCAAGATGATGGACAATTTGAAGAAGATGATGGAGAATAATAACTTGATCAAGTAAAAATGTTGAAGGCCATAGAAAATTCAGAAAAAGGCCAAAGATAGATATCTCTACATATTCTAATGGTCTCAATATGGAAGAATTGATAGATTGGGTTAATGAAATGGAAGAATATTTTGAGTATGAAGAAATAGATGATCCTGAGAGGGTCAAGTTTTCCAAGACCAAGCTCAAAGGTCATGCTAGAATTTGGTGGAAACAAGTACAATTAGAAAGGAGTAGTAGAGGAAAATAAAAGATCACTGGATGGGATAAAATGGTAGACAAATTGAAGAGACAATTATTCTTATAGATTATGAGTTGGAACTTCTAAAGAAAATGCAAGGTTTGAGGCAAATGAACAAAAAATTCAAAGAGTATAGTGAAGAATTTTACAAAGTCATCATCAAAGTAGGTCACTCTGGAGCCAATAAAGAAAAGGTAGCTAGATGCATCAATGAACTAAAGCCTAGTATTCAAGGAGAGATAAGCTTGGTAAGATTAACTACCATTGAAGATGCATACCAATTTTCTATGGAAGTTGAAGAAAAATTAAATAGTAAATTTGAAAACAAACAAAGAGGAAGAGGTCATGGTGGTAGAGTAGGAGGAAGATTGATGTAGTCAAGGTAAGAGGGTCCAATGAAGGATATTCCAACCTTACAACCTTAAACAACTAACAACTTGATCTTAACATAGATGTAAAATCAACATATAGATAACAACATAATGAATGGAAATTCTCATGAACACACGACACAAGATTTATATTGGGAAAACCCTAAAAAGGAAAAACCCAGCCTTCAAAGATCACTTCTCATTATATTAGAGAATCCAAATCACATTACATATGCCTCTAGGGATTTTTAGATGATAGGTCACAGCCCAGGTTTACAAAAGATTCATACAACACATCACCATTTTTCTATGTCTTCTTTCTTCTCCTTCTCAAACCTCTGCTCTATATCTTCTTTTGTTCTCTGCATTGTCCTCTACTATCCTCTCTGGATCAAGTCAATTCATCTTCTTGCTTCATATCTTTGCACACTTCATCACTACCTTGAAACAATCCTTTATCCTTCATTTATATCCTCTGTAAGCCTTCGAATATTTATCAATTCGGCCTAATTGTAATGGATAGTATGAAACGTGTAGAAACAAATAAGTTGGACCTAAACACTCAGCACTGGTCCACAAATTATAGGAACTTGGTGCAGTTCTCCATGAAGGTTAGCTAGGTCCTAAACTACCTTTAATGATGTTCCATCAGGCTCCGCAAACCAATTAGACTTCACTGAACACTGACTTCTCTGCTCTGTGAAAATAGGTAATTTTCTGATAGTGATAACTTTTAGGAAACAAATCCAAATGATCTAAATTTTGGATATGATGAAGATGTCAAGTCATAGAAACTTAATCCAGCTCTACAAGCTTTGATGTGCAAATGCGGTGAAATGTGGTGATCTCCAATGTCTCCTTCCTAGCACTCTACAAGTCAACATTAATTGTCTTAATGACTTTCGGAGGCTCCTACATCAAAAATCATATGGAGGCCATGGACAACAAGATGAGATAAAGAAAAATGATGATGTGAACACCAGCTAACACAATAGAGGTGAAAATACATACTGTCCTAGAGACAAAATGATGGATATCAAAGAGCAAGAGGAATATTGGAAGAGGACCTAGAAGAGGAGGATTAAGAGAAACATGTTTTAGGTGTAGTGAAGGACATAAAGCTTATGACTACTGACAAAATCAAGGAGGGCCAAATAGAATACCAGAGGGTAATGATAGAGTTGCCCATGTCGATGAGGATACTAGATTTGAACATTAAGAAGAATCTGAAAGAGGAGAGACTCTTGTCATTAGAAGAGCCTTGTTGAAGGAAGAAGGAAAAGAAGAACTACCCAAAGAAAGAGTTTGTTCAGAACAACGTGTAAGTCAGGAGGTAAATGTTGTAATGTAATCATTGATAGTGGAAGTACAAATAATATAGTTTTTGAAGAAATAGATATAAAGTTGGATTTGAAAAGAATAGAGCATCTACATCCATATAGGATTGTGTGGCTGTAAAAAGATCATAAAGCTTTGGTTAATGAATAGTGTTTGGTAAGGTTTAAGATTGGAGATTATCACGATGAAGTGTTATGTGACATTATGCCAATGGATGTATGTCACTTGTTATTGGGAAGGTTGTGGAAGTATGATAGGTGTGTTGTCCATGATGGTCATGCTAACGCTTGTTCTTTGACAAAAGATGGAGTGAGACATAGGCTGAAACTTGTGAGAGAAGTAGAAGAAAAGGTATGTAGCAATGCTAGAATTTATTTGGTAGATGGAAAAAAAATTGAATGGAATGAAGAACAAACATATGTGCTTTTCCATGATTCCTAAAATCATCAAAGCATAAGGAGAAGATGTACCCACAGATATTTCAAATGTGTTGGATGAATTCCAAGATATCATTTCAAACAATGTACCTAAAGGTTTGCCACCAGTGAGAAGCATAAGTCATTAGATGGATTTGATACTAGGATCTAGTTTGCCTAAAAAGGCAACCCCTAGAATGACTCCTGTAGAAAATGAAGAGCTAAATAGACAAGTTTAGGAATTGTTAATAAAGGGACTAATTAAAGAGAGTTTGAGTCCATGCATAGTACCTATAGTACTAGCACCTAAGAAGGATGGATAATGGAGGATGTGTATTGATTCTAGGGCCATCAACAAAATCACAATCAACTACAAATTTCCTTTGTCAAGGATGGATGATATCATGGACTGCCTGAGTGGAGTGAAGTACTTCTCAAATATAGATTTGAAAAGTGGGTATCACCAAATCAACATACGATAAGGAGATGAATGGAAGAGAGAATTCAAGACAAAAGAAGAACTATATGAGTGGTTAGTGATGTCATTCAGACTAACCAATGCACCGAACACTTTCATGAGACACCCAAATTTGTTCATGTCTTGCAACACCTAGTCAAAAACATCACTTAGACATCATATAGCATTTTGTCCTAATCTCACTCTTAATCCATCCTTAATCCATTAGCCAACTAATTAAATAAATTTTATTTAATTAATTAAAATCCCATCCTTATCCCACTTAGCCAATTAATTAAATAAATTTTATTTATTTAATTAATTTCACATTCATAATCCCACTTTCCATTAATTAAATAAATTTTATTTATTTAATTAATTTCACATTCATAATCCCACTTTCCATTAATTAAATAAATTTTATTTATTTAATTAATTTCCACATCATATCCCAATCCTATCCTAATCATCTTCCCAATTAATTAAATAAATTTTATTTAATTAATTAATTTCCCTTACATATCCCAACTAATTCAAATAAAAATATTTGAATTAGGTCCTCACCTCTCATCACATTCCAAAACTTGTCCACCTCTTAATTGAATCATGTGTGGTACTACATTTTTTATTTAATATCTTTCACATGTAGTACTTTTTATATACACAATCACACATAAACTTATTAAATAAGAGTTTTTGTGTACACGATCACATATGAGCCTTATCTTCCTTTATACACTTGTCACATGACTACAACTCCCTTGAAGAGTGGGAATAACTAATCAATCCTAGTCGTCCACATCAATCATTTAGTCTTTTAATCGCAACCATCCATTTGAACCAAGTCTTTCCTATAAATTAACCCTCTCTCAAGCCATTAACAGGGATTGAGTCTTGAGTATCCTTATGCTGCCGAAATATCATTAGAGCCTTTGCATCATCCATCCATTATCTTCCATCTTATTATCTATCATCTATTATTCTTTCATCAAGCATATTCATCTTATCGTTGTGATGTCGAATTGAGCAACCAACATATCAAATCAATCAAACAATTCATCTTGCATCAATCTATTATTCGCATCTATTTGAGGTATTGAAGGATTTGGACAAGGTAATGCATTTGTATTGTTTTATCATTTTCATTTTATCCAAATTTTTTGATTACATTTTGGTGAACCCGACATGAACATGCCCAATTGGCTTTAATCATTAGTTTTTGCAGGTTTATGCACTTTGATTTGTAGGTTGAAGATGTTTTATATTGTTGATTTTCTTTATTTATGACTAGATATGTTGCAGAGGGTTTTATGTTTTACACAGATCCTAGAAAAAAGAGATCTGGGATTTGTTGGAAAGAGGACTTTGAGAGCTTTCCGAAAAGTGGTTACATTAAATATTTGGCTTAGTATTGAAGGAGTTAAGACGATTTGAAGTTGACCCTGCGATTCCAATTTTTTCAGAAATTTTTGACGCACGACTTTTAGAAAAAAAAAAAAAATTCATATCTTCCAATCTAGCTAACCAAATCACATTCTATTTTTAACAGGTGGTTAGAAATATTTAAATCTATTTTTCTATATCATTATTTTTCAGATCTACGGTACAAATTGATTTTTTGTCAATTTTTTTTTCTTTTTCAAACCCTAGTTTATGACATAACTTTTGCATATGGAGTCCAATTTGAGCAAAAAAAAAAATGATATTGATTAGAAAATCATAAGGGATCTCATAGCCATATCTATTTTACTGTTGGATGACATTATTTGATGATTTTTGGCAGGGTTTATTTTTCAATCTTAACACTCTTTCATTGCAAACTTCAAACCAACATAACTTTTGTATTTTTTATCCTTTTTCAACGATTTTTTTTTTTAAATTGTATGAAATTTTCTAAATTTTCTGTTTATGCAATCCATTTTTCTTTATCAAGTCATCTTAATCAGAATTTTTTAGATTTCATCTTTTTCACATAACTTTTTTCTATGCAAGTTTACTTGTTTTTTTTTGGAATTGGTGACTTGTAGGTGAATCAAAAGAGCTAGAGAAGCATTTGGATCAGTCACAATAGCAAGTGGAAAGAGAAAATAATCTGAGTGCATTCATTCTAATCTTTCATCTTTAATCATTGTTTGATCACATATTTGGACTTTGGGCTTAAAACAAACAACTTACTTGTTATCACATCATCAAAATTGGGCATAAAAAGAACAAGTGTCTTCCTTCATATTTGGATTTGAGATCTAAAAAAAATAAGTGCTTGAATTGTCTTCCACACATTTCATTTTCTAAAGGGTTAATTTACAACTGCGAGTGTGAATCAAGTGACAACTCACTTGGTTTGCTTTTTTTTACCCTATTTATGAGGCCTTCTTGAAGACACACCACTCCAAGGGATGACCTCAACCGAGGCTGAATCGAAAGACACCCTCATTGAGAATTAGAATCTTGTCACTCTGGTCTAAGTCCCAAAGAATTTTATATCTTTGGGAAGTGAAGGTGAAGGGTGGGTTACCCCTTTCTCCTGGTTGTGTGGTAGGATTTCACTTTCATTACATTCCTTAGTCAACCTTGTGCAATCCAGCCTAAGACCTGATTGGTCATACCCACTTGACAAAACATTAGGCTTGTGATGTGTTTTCAAGTGCTTGTTTAATAATCATCACATTTCATTTTCAAAGTCAAAAATTGCTTGTGTCTTGCGTGAGTGATTCATGTGTGTATATGCATAATCATTTGTTTGAACATTGTCAAATCAAGTTATAAACACTAAACACATAAACAAGTCATACTACACATCATACCCAAATCAATTGCATCCTAAACACATCCAAATCAATTGCATCCTAATCATCAAATCACCATCCAAACAATCCACATCGTCATTAAATCATAATCAAGCACTTGCCAAAAAGGACTTAAGACTTAAACACTTGTGTGACACCATGCCAAAATTAGAAGACCTAGCACTAAAACTCATTTTCTGACTTTGTAAAGCTCAAGCAAGCCAATCACCTCTAGATCAACAAATAATTCAAGAGGCCAATGACATGATTCAACAACTTCAATCTCAAGCAAGCCAATCACTTCAACTGCGACAAATCATAGCACATGCCCAACACCTCATAGCCACATGTCAAACCCAACAAACACATCATCCTCTATCCATTCACTATCAACAACCAATGCCACCTCAACCTTACATGCCATCACCCTTAACTTCACATCAACACATTCAACTACAATAACATCAGCCAATTCAACAATTCCAACCATCACAACAACCAATTCAACAATTCCAACAACAACAAGTCCAAACACCATCCCAACCTCAACAAATTCCACATCAACCTTACATGTCATCTGCTTCAACTTCATACCAACCTGATTCATCCACCTATCATGTCAATGCCACATCAACATATCCACCCACATCACAACAACATGTGAGCCCAAGTCCACCTTGGCAACAAGATCAAATGCCCTCAACTTCCTACCAACCCCAAGACCTTTTATCTACATATCCCACCATTTCACCCAACCACCAAGACTATCAATGGCCTCCACAACAAGCACAAGTGAGTCCAAGTCCACCTATGCTACAAGACCTAATTACCTTTGACAAGGGAGATACCAATCTAGTCAATGCATCCTATGAGTGGCCTCCATTATCCAATCCAATGTCAATCCATGAGCCTATCCCAACACTACCATGTGATCCTATCCCTAGTCCATTGGTTCATCAACCTTCATTACCTTCATCACCATCTCATTCTTATCCTTCACCAAAGGATGCAGTTGAGATAGTTTTACAAAGGATGCTTGAAGCAAAACTCATTGAACTTCCTAAAGTCAAACCATGTGAAGAAAGTCCATATGATGAACATGATTATTATGCATACCATAGGACCAAAGGCCATAATACAATTAAATTCCCAATATTTGTCCTAATTGTTTACAAGGTGTACCAACATACAATGGGAAATCATGCCACATCATCTAAATCCCATGTGTCACCCCCTCTAATCCTAATCCTAATCCATCCAATCCAATTAGCCCTCAACCTAATCATGATTCTAAGCCCACAACACCATCAACCCTTATCATCCATCCATTATATTGTCCTTATACCCATACACTTGCAAAGGATGTGATCCATTGGCTACTAGCAAGGAATAAACTATCCCCATGTCAAACACCAATTCATGAGCCTATAAAAGATTCCTGCACCATGCCTAGTCCTATCCTAACACCATCATGTGACCCACAAACAATCAAGCCTATCACAAACCCAAGTCAAGAAATATTGTACCTTCATGTCAATAACCCTCAAGAACATGTCGAACCTATCCAAGGGTCATCCAATCACATTCAAGCAACCCAAGAGGTATGTCAAGGGTTTAATCCTAAGCATGTGGAAACATCAACCCCTAGTCTAAGTCAAGAACAAATCCCTTCCATCCAACCCATCCATAATATGTATCTTTTCCATGATCAAGATGATAGCCATAATGATGAATCTATCCATGAGCCACTTGATCCTATCCATCTCCCAACAAATATTCATGAGCAAGCCATTCAAATTCAACCTATCCATAACATTTACCTTCTTTATGATCAAGATGATACCTATGAAGAAGCTATCCATGAGCACCTTGATCCTATCCATAATCCTATATCTACCCATGAGCAAGATATCCATCTTGCTCCTAGTCATCCGCCATCTAGCCCTATCCATAATGAGCAAACATCCACTTGTCATGATGAGACACTTGTCCCCCAAGTAAGCATAAAAGATCAAACAAATAACTTGGATCTTAGTGAACACAATGCTAATCAAGATCCTAATGATCATCCTTCCACATCCACCATCGATTCCACTTCAAGTCCACCATCATATCCACTTGGTCTTACCACCCTTATACATGAGTGTTCTTCTTTAGGACAACAACGACCTTTATCCACTTCACCTTCTCCATCCAATAATGAACTCAAGTCTAATGTTCAAAGCACACCAAGTCCTATAGTCCATCGCATACTCTGAAACATGAACTACCAAGGTAAAGGCCTAGGCCTTTATAAACAAGGTATTTTGGAGCCAAACCATGTCAAGGTCCCTCCACGCTCATATGGCCTTGGATATACACCCCAAGGTAGTCAATCTAACGATGTTGGTACCACCTCCATTCCTTCTAAGTCCACCACTTTCCTTCACAAACCACATCATATACCCAATACATATGTAGCCATTCCACCTCCACTATCCTACAAATGTCAAAAGCATGTGACCATACACCTTCCACCATGTACTTTACCTCCACTCCTTCCAACTCCTAATTTCCCTCCATCAACTTTACCTCCACTTCTACCAACACTTAATTATCCACTTATCAATAAGTACCCTTATAATCCTAATCATGACCAACAAATGCACATATCGTTTAAACATAAAGCTTCCCCTCATTCCATCCATCCTATGGGATTCAAAAATAAACATTTGGACGCCTCTACCTATAAAGCTAAAAATCCTAAAGATCCTCATGCCTTAGGGCATCAATGCAAAGAACCAAAGCAAAGTCCATCCAAAAAGCTACCTAAGTCCAAACCTCCACAAGAAAAGTCCAAAACCAAAATGGTTTCGGTTCCTAAGCAAACAAGCAAGCAAGCCGAATGAGGCATCCTCCTCCACATCTCAAAAAAATCCCAACCATCCCCTTCCATCCCAAATTCCCATTCCATTCAAAAATTCTAAAAATCCCACAAGTCAAGTAAAAATCATAAAAATCCTAAGTCTATGTGGGTTCCTAAATCACTCAACCACCCATCTCCTAAGCAAATGTCTCCATTGCTTCCTACACCACCTTCCCATCAAAAGCTTCATTGTTTATCACGGTGTGTGCAACCATTGGTCATGATTCCCTTCTATTCCACAACATTCCCACATACCTCCATCTCCCCACCTTTCATCCATTATCCTACATATCTCCCCCATCACTTTCCTATGGTACATGCTTTTGCATAAATCTTTCATCAATCCTTTTCCATGTCATACATAATCCACATTATAATCCATTAGCCTACCTTTCATCCATCCTTACACAAACCTTTCATCATCCACTATCCACCTAATCCATTTCCCTCTCACATCTCCCTACCAACATCTATGATCATAATGACATGGTCCATGCAATGACATCCATCTTAAATGACACTATCACTTTCATAGAATTAGACACTTGAGTCCCTCCTATCCATTACCATGGTGAAAACCTACTCGCAGGTGCCATGTGTAATTGTCATGTTATCCCATCAAAAAATAAAAAAATTAAAATTAAAATTAAAAAAATTAAAAATAAAAAAAGTAAAGAGAAATCCTTTCATCCAATGGTGAAAACCTAGTAAACAGACGCCTTGGACAAGTATCAGGATGAAAACCTGGCAAGCAGGCGTCATGTGTAGGTTGATCTTCTATGTCACTTACACTTGGGGGCACACTGTCTCATCCAAACTATCTATTCCATCCTACCATCCTTCTCCATTATCCTGCATACCTATCATAATCCTCCATCCATCCTCCTTTCCTCCTTTTGATCATGATAGAGACATGGAGGAAAAATGTTTAAATATGCTTTGGTTATCTCTTGGTATACCTCATCCTTTCCAAACCAATTCTATCATAAGCCTTGTCATATAAAATCCATCATGTCATCCTTTTGTCATAAGTTTTGTCATGCAAAATCTTAAGTCTATACCTAGAATGGGGGCATGTTGTTCCTATACGACATAGTCTTTGGAGATCACATCCTAGCTCCCTTATGAGGCATACATCCATCCACTATAGCCTATTCTTATATCTATCCATCTATCATGAGCTTTCCCTTTTATGGCCTATCCCTTTATCCACCTATTTATCATGAGCCTTCCATCCCATTTACTGTCACCCATCCTTTTATCCATCCATCCTACCTTGATCCTTGCACCTAGACTTGGTTTTTTTTCCCTTGTCATTGGTATCAAGCACAAAGGCTACCTAAATTGTAAATCCATTAGAATTTTCCAAAACATTTCAAAAAAATCAAATATCCCAAAAATTCAAAAAAAGTAAAATATTCAAACAATACAAAAAAATCAAATATTTCAAAAACACAAAAAAATCAAATATCCATAAAAAATCCAAGCAATAAAACCAACCCTCAAATCAAATCCATCACTTCATCAAAAACCAAATCCAATCAAATCAGCTATCATCTATCATTAATCAATCATCATCAAATCTCAAATCCATCAAAGCAAATCAAATATCTAATCAAATCATCAAATCAAGCCAATCTATCAATCAATCAAAATCACATTAATGTAATTCATATCATCTCATCAATAACATCAAACTCAAATCAAGTCAATCCAACCATCAAATCAATTCATCAAACCAAATCAATCCATTCATCAAATCAAATCAATCCAAAGAATCAAAGCAATAATCCAAATGCAAGTCAATCATTAATCCATATCAATCAAGCTAATCAATCTTGTCAAATTATCCAATCACATTAATGGTCTTGATCATAATCTTGTCGTAAACCAAATCAAATCAATCAATCAAACAATCATCATCATCACCAATGGGATATATCATTCCCACATCCTTGTGTTGATATAGGGATATAGTGTTCCCCGCAATGACAACACTACCATCATCATCAACAAAACAATCAAATAATTAAGCATTGGTTTACAGCTTGACAGGGGCAATACCTTGTTTGTTTTTGTATCATTTGTGTATGCTTGCTTGCTTGCTTGTGTGTGTTATCATTTTATCTTGCATTTGTATCACATCTGTATCATTCTAGCTAATATTCATATCTTGTGTATGTTGGAATAGCTTTTTGCACTATCTTGTGCATCTAAGGTCATATCATACCTTTTGTGCATTAGGACTTCAATGCTCTAAGTTAACTTCCTCATACGTTAGACAAGGTTGTATTATGTTGGGACACAAGACACATCATCACCCTGGTCCTTATACCTTGGTGCATAACATCTAGTGCTATATTAAACATTATGGTTGCTCAGCTTCATTGCAGCATAACACATCATTCATTTCTTCTATCCATTCCTTTATCTTTTTTTCTTAGCTAATTCATTTTCTTTTGAGAGCCTACCAATGTTTGTCCAAGCCGCCTATCCTCTCGAGGGGGCATCATCACCCATTCCATCCTCGTCCTATCTTTCCATCCCATCCATTTTTTCTCTATCCATACCTGTTGTGTGGTTACACAACACACCCCATTTTGACTTGGCAAAACAAGGACCCAACTTTTCTGGCTTTGCTTGTGTTTCCTGCTTGCTGACGGTCTGGTAAAAGTAAGTCAATGCAGGTGATCCTGCATAAAGAGGACTGGGTAAGTCATCATGATGAGGTCAGTTTTTTCAAAGCTAGCATTTCATGTCAATAACCGCATGGGTGGATAGAGTACAAAATTCCATGCAGGTTTTCCTTTTGGATCACCCAAATATTCCTTAGGGAACAAAAGTTATGATGAGTCAAAGATCTGGTCAAACCTAATATTCCAAGGGGAGGATCATATTTCTTAACATCAGTCATCTTACGAAAGATCACCCCGATCTAATATTATCACCCGATAAAATTATTTGCTCCGAACATCCGGATGTCAACTTTATGTGATAACGGTATCTACCCAACAAACAACATCATATGTTTTGCGAAGTTCATATTCCAAACATCACCCTGATATTTGAATATCACCCCGATATTTGAATATCGGCCTGTCGCAAAATATCACCCCGAACCAGTATCATGCTGACGTCATCCAAACTCGATAATCGAAGAAATAAACATGATCATGACATCACCATTCTTTTACCTCGAGGAGGTATATTTCCCAAACATGACCCTTCCTACATAGCATGATGATGACATCATAAAGCCACAACGCTGAACCAAGTCATTATCTTGATGACGTCATCCTGATATTTCGAAAGGAGGTCATTTTAGTATAGGGGGTAATATTGTAAACATCACCTGACATTCTGAACATCCCCTGGTATTATGAACATCACCCGATATTCTCAACCCAACCCGATGTTTTGACATCGGTCTTTTCACTCAAAATAGATGATCATATTATACCAAGGGGGTCATATTCTTAAACATCACTTGATATTTAGAATATCACCCGATCTTCAGAAATCACCCCGTGCCTTGCCACCATAACATTAAATGAACTCGGATGTGGTAGGTGATTCCCACCGATTAAGAACTCGATACACACACCTGGCAGGATCCGGTAGTTACGTACAAAGAAACTAGCTGTTGCATTTAATTTGCATTCAATTTGCCTTAGGTGACCTGATGCATAGGTTTAAAATGATTTTACTGAGTCATTTTTCATTCACCTTAAAATAAAATAGTTTTAATAGAGAACTAAGCTTCTGAGCCCTCTGACGAATAACATCTGGATGCCACAGTTTACAGCAGAACGAAGCAGGCGAAGATTATTAGTTATCAGGGTCATTTTCAAACAATCATTAGCATAGTCAAGAGGATAAGCACATCAGGTAAGTAATTTGAAAACCTCTGGTTGTCATCTTTCGCATATTCAGGTATCATGGTGTTTACTGGTTTTGAAGTTATGCATATCAAGATAAACTAGATGATAAAAACTATAATATGCATGATGATTAATAAAATATAGCGTATATGCGTGTTGGAGGATATCCATTGTAAGACCAAGCCTTGTTCTATTGCAGGCATCCATGGCAGACAAGCGGTTAGCTAAGTCAGAGGCAGAATTCCTAAAACTGATGTTTACTCATCCTGGGGGTGTTCAATTCAAATACAGAGCCATCACAGATACACACCAGGGGAATACGGATCTAGTTGCCTGGTCAGTTAAAAATGAGTGATGAGAAGAATAACAGCACCCTGCTGGATGCAGTTTTTGTATCTGGGATGTGGAATGCAACTGGTTTTCCCTACTCCATGGAAACCCCTATGCTGGTTGTTGAGTGTGCAAGAAATTATAACCCACATATGAGGAAGGTAGAGAAGCATGGCAGAATATATGCGGATCTGTCAATAAAAGGTATTGCCACCACTTTCAGTTTGCCATTGGGCAAGAAAGTTGCCAACATTGATTTGAGGAAGTTGGAAGTAGAATATGAAAATAACAAGAAGTCTGTCAGGAAGAAGATGTATCAATGGAGGGCAAAGAATAGTCCTTATCCTGTAGCAGCTAAACTTCCTGTTCATTTATATAAATTTGACTTTGATGATGAGTACCAGTACATGATAGCATTGCTGAGCAAAGTGACAGGCTACCCTGATGCTCGAAGTTTTAAGGACTGAATGTATGCAGTCATCCTAATGTGCCTTTACACGGAAAACAAGCCAATGTGGGCTAAAATGATAAGTGATGCTCTGGATGAGCAGCTAAGGAATCTAGGGGGTATAGGTTGCTCCTTCTATATGACTTCATAGATAGATTATTCATGTGCCTACAAGGGTACATTTGATGCACTGATTACAGATGGGAAGATAGGAGGCACAACCAATGATGCACACATATGGGATCATCATCCCCAACTGCAAAGAGTAAATTACCTCCAGGATTACAAGCTGGTAAATGATGCATTCTCAATGCACCTGGTGGGAACAATGGAAGAAGATAGAACCAAGAGACTGAGCATGGAGGCTCAAGAAGTTATCTACAGGCATGGAGCCTGGTTTATCCAATTTGCCACTTTCTCCTATATCATGATTGAAGAATTTACAGGGCACCCTCTCATGCTACCAAGATATCCAACTAATGCTGTAGTATTAATGGAGTTCATGAGGCAGGTTGAAACAATACTGGATGCCTATAAGGCAAACAACAAGCTTCCACCAGTTTTGTTTCCAATTGTAATGGGCTGGTATATGTGCCCAAATTCTGAGAATATAAAGAAGACCATAGATGGTCTAGCAATGATGAATTTCCAGCCTTTTCCATTAGTAAGATCATATGATCCATATGGGAGGATGCAGAAGATCATGGGGAAACCCATTCACCAAAGGAACCTTCAAGATTTCTGGGCAGATTGTGAAGATGAAGCCGAAGCCCGAAGAAGAAGGTATCAAAAATTAACACTTAACCAAATCAAGACCTTTGATTACATCTCCATCCTAGCACAACTGAAGAAATATGATGGAAGGATAATGGCTGATGAATATGAAGAGAAAAAGATATATAATGATACCATCTCTGCACCGGATCTCACTATACAGAAGGATATTTCCTTAGATCCATTCACAAGCAGGATATTACAGTTAACCCAAGCTTGGGTGGATGAGCAGATAAATGTACTGAAGAAAAAAGGTGTCGTCATCACGGTGGACAACAAGAAGAAAAGACAAGAAATTGCTGAAAATGAATATGATGACTTCTTAATTGAGAAAAGAAAGAATAAAGGAGATAAGGTACCACCTCCTGAAAAAAGCAAGAGATCTTCAAAACGTAAGAAGATTGATACTGAACCCAAAGGGGTTGTAGTGGAAAGAATGGTAGTACCAGCTGAGGATGCATTAGGATCAGGACAAATATCAGCATCATCAGCACCGCCTCCTCAGAATAAACAAAAAGCTAAACAAGTCCAGAGGTCAGCTGCACATCCTACTGATACATCCGAAGAGGGTCAGACATCACAGAAGAATACAAAGGAAGATATCCCTCTAGAAGAAGAGCCTGAAGAAGAGGAAGGTCCTATATCCTTCACCAGAAAGAGAAAGGCACCTCAGATGATACTAACTACGCCTAAAAAACCAAGGACTTCTATGAGGGGTGAAATACAACAAACTCCCATAATGTTGAGGGGAGCAGGTGGAGAAGTATTTAAGAAAGAATTGCAACATAATGTTCCACTTCCCACCATTGTGAAGTCAAAACTGAACAAGTAGAAGAACAAATGAAAGAAACCTCTAAGGCAGGGCAAAGTGGTCTAGTTTCATTGGATGAAACAATTGACCTATCCGATGATGAGGTAGTGAGAGATGTAGCTTCACAAAAGATGGAAACCCTTGCTGCCGATACCTGGATAACTCCTCATGGAACCCCAGCAGTGCAAGTTGTGACAGAAGAACTAAAGCAGATAGAGCAAGAAAAGGAAAAGAGTCCAGAGAAGATTGCTCAACAAATAGGACTCGATGCCTTAGTTGATCAGGTGACAAGTCCTACAACAATAGATTTGACATATGTAAAGGATGTAGATCCTAAAAATATAGCAGGTACACCTGAAAGGACAGAAAATGACAAAGAGGTTAAACAGAAAGAAGTGGAGAGCAGAGCTCCAGGTGTAGGTCTGCAACAGCATGATACATCAGCTGATCCCAAAACAGTAGACGTCCCACCAAAGGACAAGGAAGATAAAGAAATATCTAGTCCTGAAGACCACAAGGCCAAGAGGTAATTGACATGGGTCCAAGCCTGAATATAGTTGTAGATCAGGTGGACAAGCCTAAGGTAGATGCAATAATATCTACGGAAACTAATGTGCCTCATGATGAGGAAATCACTAAGGTAGATGAGGTACCCTTGGAGGAAGCAAAAGATCAGGGTCCAGATAAACATGATGATGATCAACAGGATCACCCTCCAGGAAAAGAGGTCCCTCAACAGGAGGATATACCTATGGATCACCTTCATGAGGAACATCATGAGGCGGAAAAGAGAAGATCACCCTCACCATCGAACATGATGGAGGATACCAGAGATCAGGGTGATCATTGTGATGATGATGGAGACCAACAGTCAAAGGATCAAATTCTTCAGTGGCTGGAGAAAGAAATCGATGCAGAATCAGGTATGGAAGCACAGGAATTTGATGTATCCACGTTATTTACAGAAACCCTGGTAAAGCCAAAGAGGAAAGCTAGAATAACTTCTGCAATACGAAGGGATCCTGATAGAGGCAGGAGAACAGCCCAGGTAGCTATTCCTACAGTTGATAAGGAAAAGAGCAAGATCACTCTGGATGAGTTCCAGATTACTACAGTGGATTTGGGATTTGCCAATGAAGATCAAGAAGGCCAAGAGGGAAAAGACATTATTGATTCATTAACTCAAAGAGTTAAAAGGGAGAAAGAGAAGAATAAGCAGCATAAAGAGCACATTGCTCAGCTACATACATATATAAGAGCGTTAATTAACCCTGATGATACATCTAGTGATCATCCAGTCCCATTAACTGCTATTTCTCAGGATGAAGTAAATAAATTCGATCTCATGAAACATGAGTCCTCCATAATGAGAAAGTGGATGTTATCCACATTTGATGAAGCAGAGGAAGTGGTAAAAGCCTCTCTAAAGAGATGGAATTCTTTAAATGTTTCCAAGAGAAAAATTGATAAATTACAGATGGAGATCGGGAAGAGGTCTTTTCAGCTGGAGAAAATTTTGATCATCTTGGAGGAAATAAATAGAATTGATCCTCAAGTTCTCATAAGCAACCAAGTGCTAAATAACAATAATTCACTATTGATAGACATATGGTACAAGGACATCAGATTTGAGTTTGATGTACTTAAAAGATGCAACAGTAAACTAAGAGATATCAGCATGAAACTACATGATATGATGTCATATGAAGCTGAAATTCTAGAAGTATTGGAAGGAAAGGTGGAAGGCAAGATAGAAAATCAAGATGAGGAGTTTGCAATCAAAGCTCTACATAACAACTTCCAATAGGTCGCTAATGATCCCTTAAATCACTTAACAGAAGAAACTATGGATAAGATCATGAGGATCAGCGTCAAGATGGAGAATTATAACGAGACATCCAGCAGCAGGAAAAGTAAATTAGAGAATCTCCGAGGCAAGTACCAAATGCATAGGCACGCCACCATCAAATTAAAAACTCAGGATGGCAGGGAGATAGAGAGAATAGTACAGTTATATGAAAATATCCAGACATCCATGCAAGCCCATGTACAAGGAGAAGCTCATCAGGATGATGAAGGTTTTGAAAGTGAAGATCCTGATGCTCCTGATGACAGAGATGATGACAAGGAACCTGATAAAGATGCATCATAAAAGGAATATATGCATCAAGTGCAAAAGAAAGCAAGCCATCTAGATGATTGCCAGCTGGCAACCTGTGCCATGTGGAAGAGGTTGACAAAGTCAAAGAGAAATGTGAACCGTAGATCTTAAATAGATAAATCTTGATCATAGATCAATTGTAACCGCTCCCTCACCTTATTCTATAAAAGGTGCAGGGATGCCTCATTTTTAAACATTCGAAACTTAATTGAAATCTGTTTGCTGAAGTATTCAGGACTCATTTCAAATCTATTATATATGTACATTTCTTTTGCATACTTAATAAGAAGAAGAGCATTTTGATTACAAATCTTCGTAAATCTTGAGTAATCTGCATCTAAATTCTAGATATGTGCTTTGATTTGCTGCGTCCCTTGGAGTGCCCATCATGTTGCATGTATTGTTTTCATTCACCATCCTATGAAGTTTGCATCAACTATATCTAGCTGTGGAACATCCTGGTGAACATATGGTTTGATTTCTTCTCCTAGTGATAGTATCAAGTATGTATGTGGATCAATAACTGAAGGTTCAATATTAATTTGAAGTTTTCTTTTCAATTTCTTTCAATTTCAGAGCATTTCATCATCACAATTACAAATAATTGATATCTTAAGCAAATAATACAAATATGCAGACATCCCGTAGATAACTAAACATATTCAACATATTTGAGGTTAAAGCATGTCAAAATGACAAATATCATGCAAAGATTTAAAGATAAACACAATATTTGAAGTATATCCTATGTAGAAATAACTCTCTGTGTAGCATCATTACAGGAAACATTATCTTACTGATGAGATCTACATAAGGCCCCAAAATGGAAACAGCAACACACATCAACCTCTGAGTAACGTCAGAAGATTAAGACCTAATCACTGGAGCCTTGAGATCATGAATTCTCTGAATTCATTGTATCTTTCAAGATAAATAAAGGTTAATGTGTACTTGTATTCCATGTTTGTTTATGACTAACATCATGATCAACATAAATTGGCGCTAGAAGGAGGGCATGAGCTGTTTCTCAGCAAATAATTTCTTTTCAATTAAAGTGATAACCCCTACCTCTCTATAGCAGCCTGTCTTAAATCTTGCAAGTGATCTGCAGGCCCTTCACTCCTAACACAACATAAATTGGTGCTAGAAGGAGGGCCATAGGACGAGGACCATCATCAGCTCTTCAGGTGATGATAAAGATTGTAAGGTAACACTCAGACACCGCTAAATTTCCAAAGCTAGACGTAAATATTTGTTGTTCCTAGTTGATATATGCTAATCCTATGTAAAGATTTTGAAATCAGTCATAAATATTACAATCTTTACAATAGATTAGCATGTATTTGCAAAGATTGGCCTTATTTTGGGTAAATTTGTCCAAGCTTTGTGGTATCCTGCTTTAGAAACCCGATATCAACCTGCAAAGTGTTGCCAAACCAAAAATTACCTCCTATTTGCACTATAGATGCAAATATTCCGTAAATACTAGGTCAATTTCCAATCCTGACCATAAATATAGTCACTGCTGGTATATTCCAACTGATATTTACAAAGTTCCAGCCAATTCACCTCAAAATTGAGAAATCCTGGCTCACAGGATAAACACCAGGTCACGATTCTTCAGACCTTTTGAAGAATTACCTGTTAGAGGGTTCAGACCTAGAACTGTAGACATCCATCACACTCCAGGGTCTAGTGCATCAGGAGCTTCACCAGAGCCTCCTCCTGTAACTCCTATTGGTTTGTAGGTACCTTCAAGGTTGTCTGTGACACCTCCTGTCCAGCCTCAACCCCAGGTCCAACCTCAGCCAACTGTACCATAGGCTCAACATCCTCCAGTTGTAATGTCATTCTTTACCGCAGAGTCACCTTTGACCTTCACTGCATATCACGAGTTGCCAAAGAATCCAGACAAACTCTGTCCAAAATATCATCCTTATCAAGATGTTGATGATCATGTCAGAACTTTCAAAGAAGCCTGCTGTAGGGCCAGAATAGAGCATCAGGACGTTGTATGCAGATTATTTCCTTTTTCCCTAGGGGAAGAGGCTTATAATTGGTTTATTGGTCTTGGTCAGAGTTCTGTCGGTTCATGGGCTGTCCTAGAGAAAATTTTTACTGATAGATTCAAGATACCAATCGATCCCTCAATGAACTATCACTTATTCGCCACTATCAAGTGGTTTGAGGGAGAACCTATTGCCAATTTCAATGCTAGGTTCCAGAAAATGCTATCCAAGTTAGTTGCTCCATATACTGTAGCAGATGCTGCTGCCAGGAGTATCTATTACTCAACTCTGGATCCTCTGACTTCCATGTTCATCAAGAGAACACATCCTGAAATCACAACTTTGATAGGAGCTTTTCAAGAAGCTATCAAAGTCAATCAACAGTTGGTACCTACTCCAACACCAAACATAGCTTTCCCTACATTGTCAGGCATGTATCCAACATATCCTGCACAATATCCTCCCTAGCCATACTACAATGGAGCTATGGTACCTCCGGTAGTAATGCCAACACCTTTGCAGATATCTCCATTGAGTATCATGCCTCCTCCTAATGGGAATGGTCAAATGCCACGGTATCCTACACAAGCACCGACACCTCAGGGTGTGGATCAAAACAATAACACTGGATCCTCCTTCTTCAAGCCTCAAACTGAAAATGTAGTGGCTAAAGCTCAGGAGGAGAAAGAAGAAATTAAAGAAATCTCTGCTCAGCTAAGAAAACTAACTACAGAGGTCACTCATTTGAGGAACCAAAACTTCTATTCTCAGCCTAACCAAAACAGAGGCTATAACAATGATAGGCCTGGTTATCCTAATAGGGGGTACAACAACAATAATTTCAACAATAGTGGTGGAAATAATAATAACCCTCAAAGACAGCCTAGAGTATGGAACTCCAGGCCAAATAATGGTTCACTACCATCACCTTTAGATAGTCAGCCACCTGCTGAAGCCAAACAGACTACTAGAGTCAATCTTGTTGAAGCAGCCCTCACCAATTGGTGTAGAATACACAATACAAATGCTCATGCAGAATTAGACTATCCACAATTTAGAATTGCTGCTAACATTTTCTAGACAGAAGTGTCTAATACTTCTGGAAATCCACCTCAGGTGGAAGGAAATGAAATTGTCCCTTGTGGATATGACTCTGCATTTGTATTGGAAAGTTATACTGATCAGCATCATCAGCAGACTGTGTCATCTCACCAGAATTACAACCTGGCAAGTAAAGAATTTGCCATGGCTTTTGAGTCAAATTATGTTTTCCCTTTTGAAGATGAAAATGAGCCATCCAATGAGCTTGAAGAGGTGCATGCTTACTAGCAACAATATCAGGGTAAGCACAATTATAATCTGAGAAGTAACTCCAATAGACCTACTGGTCCGTTAACCAGTTCCTTGCCTCCCAATAACTTCAACACACCTCCTGATCCCAAGGCAAGTAACAATCTGGGATTTCCAAAAGTAAATGCACAGTATCTGTCACCACAAAACACAGTATCAAAGGCTGTTGGCCTACCTCATGAATCTGACAAGCTAGTCACATATCTGGCAGATGAAATGAAGAAGGTAAAGATTAGCCTGTCTTTATCAGAGTTGTTGAAAACTCCTGCAATTAAGAAGGCGTTTATGAAATCACTAGATGATCCTGCTCCTAGAGAGGATAGTCATCCCACAGGTCAGCCTAGCAATAAGGATCATGTTGTTAAAGATAACACTGTCAAACATAAAGTGCCAGCTACTGTTCAAGCAACAGAAACCTCCCACATGACCTTGTACAGAGACAAAAGCGAGTCACCACCTTTCCTCCTTACCATAAGGATGTTCAGCAGGAACTTACACAACTGTTTGGTAGATTCAGGTGCATCTACAAATGTCATGCCCCTGTCAATATGCAATGCTTTAAGGCTACATCCCGCTAAATCCTTAAAAAAGGTGACACAGCTAGATAAAATAGAAGTGTAGTAGGAGAGTTAACTCACATCCACATGCAACTAGCATCTGATCCTAGGATCCAATATTACATCGATATCTAGGTAGTAGGTATACCTGATACATACTAGATGTTGCTCAGTAGAGACTAGTCTAAAACTCTCAATGGATATATGTCCACCGACTTCAGTCACATGTGGTTACCTTGGAAAGGTATACCTAACCATATAAGAATAGATGCTAAGCCTAAAATGAAGCACATGATCACTGAATACAACAAAACAAATGAGATCATGTATGTGAATATTGAACTTGGAGTTTATGCCATTAGACCGCAGACTATCAAGATAGAAGAGATCCTGATGCTTGACTTTCATCATCATGATGATGATCATCAGGAGGACATACCAACTGTAGAACCTGACAATGATCATGGAGATGAAATAGAAATAGATCGCTTCAGAAACTTTGAGATGCATCTATCCAAGCAAATAAAACGTTGTCAATTGTTAAATATACCTGTTCATGACATTTTGATTGATAGCTGGTGCAGGTTACATGACGAGGCACATTCAGAGAAAACTTGTGAAACATGCTTAGATATGATGGAGCTGGAGCAGACATGCAGTGAGGCATCATCATCATATTTCGAGGTAAGTTCTGCATCTAGTGATGATGATGATACTAATTTTTGTTTGTCTTCTGTAGGAAGCACAAGTGGGGTGATAAATCATGATAAAGATCATATTCAGAGAACAAAGGAAATTCTGGTATATGACCAGATAGATGTTAAGAAGAAAGAGAGAATCATCCCAGGGAGTGATTGTCTAGTGGAGCCAAATTATGAGTTATCTGATGAAGACAGAGGTAGTAACCTAACCAGATTTGAAGAGTTTTTATCAGGAAAAATTAAAAAGATGATAGAACAAAAGAAGCATCCACAACTACAGGCTGGTGTAGGTTGCATGAGGCACCTCATTCAGAGACTGCTTGTTCACTATGTTTACATATGTTAAAAAGGCACATAGTGCATAATTCAAAAGATCATCCTCCTGATGATGAAAAGAAAGAAGAAGAATCAGCTTCCCAGAAGAAAGAAAAGATGAGGCCTAAGAATGTTGAAATTCCTAAGTTAAAATTGATATCAGGTGGTGTAGCGGCCAGAGCTGCAAAGAAGAAGGAAGGTTCAGCTAAGCCTCCTGCTGAAGATAAACCCTGGATCCTTAGATTTGATGGATCCAAGTCCAAACAAGGTGCTGGTGTAGGAATTGATCTCATTGATCCATTAGGAAAATCCTACTTAGCTGCTTACAGACTACAGTTCCCCTTCACTAACAATGTGACAGAGTATGAAGCTCTAATTCATGGGATATTGTTTGCTCTTAAGAAGAAGGTAAGAATTCTACATGTTTTTGGAGAATCAGAATTAGTTTTCAAATAAGTAAGAGGAATTTACTCTTGCAACTATAAGAAATTGTCAAATTATAGACATAGAGTGTGGGATTTGATTGAAGACTTTGATGCATTTAATATCACCCACGTACCCAGAGAGTAGAACCATAGAGTAGATGCTCTAGCCCAAGCTGCTAGTACATTAGAGCCCTTGTCTATATCGGGCCTAAAGAGGTTTTTAGTAGAGCTGATTTCAGTGCCTTCGGTACCTGATAATGTTACTAATCACCAGGTTTTTTATGATGATCAGCATATCCTTGATTTCATCTCTAACAGAGGCATATTTGATGCTCAGATCATAGATGAGAACAATGTGGAAGATCATGTTTGGGAAGAAGATGAAATATTAGAGTTGCCTAGCAACAGGATTCCAAAAGGGATGATAGAGTTAGAAAGAGCCTTTGACTTGGATAATATGCTGAAGTAGAGGGATCTTCCAAAAGCTGATGGAGGACAGTATTCACAAGTGAATATTGGACAAAATGAAGATAAGAGAAATGTCTTGATTGGTAAGGTTTGCACACCAGAAGAGTTAGATGGAATAACTCAGGCCCTTAAGGATTACATCCATGTAATTGCATGGACCTATGATGAGTTGAAGACATATGACACATTAATCATAACTCACACTATACCTCTCAAGCCAGATGCTAAACCTTTCAGACAGAAGTAAAGGCCAGTCAATGCTTTGCTTGAACCAATAATTTTTGAAGAAGTCAAGAAGCTGTTAAATGCCAGGATCATATTTCCTGTGAGGCACTCCACTTGGGTGGCTAATCTAGTGCCAGTAAGAAAGAAGAATGGAGACATCAGACTATGTGTAGACTTCAGAAACCTGAACAGAGCATCAAAGAAGGACAATTATCCTTTGCCTTCCTTAGATGAAGTCTTGTAGATTGTTAATGGTGCAAAAATGATGTTCTTTCTTGATGGTTTTTCTGGTTATAATCAGGAAATAGTTGACAGGATTGACAGACTAAAAACTGCCTTCACCACAAAGTGGGGGATCTTTGCTTATAGATGTATGCCATTTGGGCTGATAAATGTTGGAGCAACATTCCAGCAAGCGATGGACATAGCCTTCAGAGGCTTAATAGGAAAATGCATAGTCATCTACATGGATGACCTAACAGTTTTTTCCAAAGAAAGAATAAATCATATAACAGATCTCAGAAATATACTAAAAAAATGTGAAGAATATGGGATATCATTAAACCCCAAGAAATGCATATTCGGGGTGACAACAGGAAAGTTGCTAGGCCACCTAATAACTGAAAATGGGATTCTCATAGATCCTGACAGGGTGGAGTCCATTATGAAATTACAACTTCCAAGGAGCAAGAAAGAGCTTAAATCTTACTTTGGTAAGATAAATTTTGTCAGGAAATTCATCACTAGCTTTGCAGAAATAGTTAGGCCTTTAAATGCTATGCTAAAGAAGGATGCAAAGATTGAGTGGACATCAGAAGCCAAGGCAACCTTTGAAGACATAAAGAAAGCTATTTCTGATGCTCCTGTCCTTATCAGTCTAGACTACACCAGAAACTTCTATATTTATTCATTTGCTTCAGAACATACCTCTACAATAGTGCTAACTCAGAGAAATGAAGAAAAAGAAGAGAAACCAATTGCATTCATGAGCTGCCCTTTCAAAGGTGCTGAGTTGAGATATGTAGATGTTGAAAGGCAGGCACTTGCTTTGGTCAGAGCAGTAAAGAAATTTAGGCATTATATCTTGAGAAGCAAGGTGATTGCTGTGGTGCTAGATGCAATAGTAAAAATGTTGTTAATGTAAAGTGAGCCTGGTGAAAAAAGGGCTAAGTGGATCATAGTTTTACAAGAATATGATATGGAGATTACACCCATGAAGCTAGTAAGAGGACAAGCTTTAAGCCAAATGATATCAGAAATTGATCCAAACATCACAAGTCAGTAGTATGTTATCAATGCTAAGGACAGTGGAAAGTGGTATTCAAATATCAAGCACATGCTGATCACTGGAAGATGTCCTCCAAGACTGCAGGCTTCACAGAGAAGAGCCTTAAAGATAAAATCCTAGAAGTACATGATGAAAGCAGGAGTACTTTTCAAGAAAAATTATGATGGAATATACCTAAGATGCCTAGATAAAATTTTATTAGAGTTACATGACAAGTTTGGTACAGCACATGGCTCATCCTTGGCTACAACACATGCTATCCTCAAAGCAGGATACTACTGGCCCACAATCTTCAAGGATACAGCTGAACACATTAAATGCTGTCATGTATGTCACGTTGCTGCCAATAGAGAGAGATATGCTGCACAACCTTTGCAACCAATGATGGAAGCGTGCTCATTTGCACAATGGGGCATGGATTTCATAGGACCTATTAATCCTCCATCATCATCAGGCCACAGGTATGTTCTAAAAATTACTGATTATTGTACCAGGTGGACTGAAGCCACTAGCAGCAAGACTTGTAGCGCAGAAGATGTCATCAGATTTCTGAAAAGTAACATAGTCACCAGGTATGGGGTTCCCTATGCTCTGGTAAGTGATAATGGTTCTGCTTTTACTTCAACCAAATTGTCAAGTTGGGCCTTTGATTATGGGATCATACTGAAGTTCTCATCTAATTATTATCCCCAAGGGAATGGATTGGCAGAATCCACCAATAAAAATTTGCTGAATATCATAAAGAAGTTAGTAGACAAGAACCCTAGGGAATGGAATACACTTTTGAAATATGCCTTATGGGTAGATAGAACTAGAAACCAGGCTACATTAGGAAACTCACCTTATCATTTAGTATATGGGGTAGATCCAATCCTCCTTGTTAACCTGAAGATTCCTACCTTGCAGTTTGCCCAAGAGTACCTAGGCATAGACAATAACCAAAAAGTCAGGTTGCTTCAACTAATGTACCTGGAAGAGAAAAGAAGTCAGGCAACTGATCAATTTGCCAAACATCAGGTTGTTGTCAAACACTGGTTTGACAGAAGAGCCAAAGTTAAAGCATTCAGGATATCTGATTTAGTCCTGATGTGGGATAAAGCCCATGAGAGGAAAGGAGACCATGGTAAGTTTGATAAACTATGGATAGGTCCCTTCCAAATTTCTGAGATTTTAGGAGACAGTACTTTCATGCTTAAGAATTTAACAGGTGAGGATGTTCCATTACCAGTTAATGGACAGTTCCTCAAACATTATTTCCAAGCCTAAGTAGCTTCATGACAGCCATGTGTATCATAATGTATATTTGTATAGTTGTTTGTACAGTGTTTTGTTTTTCTTTTGCTTTGTTTGCTTGTTGAGTTTTATTTTGGTTAGTCAAGATGATGCAACTCATCACCTCAGAAAATAACAAAATTGTTAGGATTCAAGTGATGGGAACACATTTATATATAGGTTGTGACTCATCTTGAGAAAGTCTTCATGATCAGGTTTGTGATATCCTGTCATCAAGGTACCTTTTCTTAACCAAAGTGATTTCTTCACAATGACTCACCTAACAGCCTTGGGTTTGTTGAAAATACAAGTATAGGTGTTAAGTGAAAAATCTAAAAGGACTCCCTTGCTACCAATGCAATCTCCAACCTAAAACAGCAAGTGACTATACCTTGCATTTTGAGCTTACATGATGATATCAGATATATGAAGTATAAATTTTGAAAAATCCAAAAAATATAATAATAAAATTAGGCCATCTAAGTAACCTTACCGGGGCTATAGATGCCTGCTGGCAGTGGGGCTCTACTTAGAGGGATTGTATAGATAACCTTACCGAGGCTATGGATGCCTGCTGGTAGCAAGGCTCTATCCAGGTTGGCTATGAGGGATGATCTCAAACTATGTAGCTTAACACCAGTTACTCATGTTTTCAACTTGCTTTCAAGATGAGGATAATTAATCATTTGCATACTACTGATTCTTTGTTAGCATTGTTACCATGAGGACATTTTATCATTCAAAAAATTATGATGATTATGTTTAGAAAAGTTAGAATGCTATGTTAGAATGTGTTCACATCACTTGAATCATTGGAATTTTGATGTTTTCTATGGTGGCAAGTTGTTGTGTGGTTACACAACACGACCCATTTTCACTTGGCAAAACAAGGACCCAGCTTTTTTGGCTTTGCTTGTGTTTCCTGCTTGCTAGCGGTCTGGTAAAAGTAAGTCAATGCAGGTGATCCTGCATAAAGAGGACTGGGTAAGTCATCATGATGAGGTTAGTTTTTTCAAAGTTAGCATTTCATGTCAATAACTGCATGGGTGGATAGAGTACAAAATTCCATGCAGGTTTTCCTTTTGGATCACCCAGATATTCCTTAGGAAACAAAAGTTATGATGAGTCAAAGATCTGGTCAAACCTGATATTCTGAGGGGAGGATCATATTTATTAACATCAGTCATCTTACAAAAGATCACCCTGATCTAATATTATCACCCGATAAAATCATTTGCTTCTAATATTCGGACGTCAACTTTATGTGATAACGGTATCTACCCAACAAACAACGTCATATGTTTTGCGAAGGTCATATTCCAAACATCACCTTGATATTTGAATATCGCCCCGATATTTGAATATCGGCCTGTCGCAAAATATCACCCCAAACCAGTATCCTGCTGACGTCATCCAAACTTGATAATCAAAGAAATAAACGTGATGATGACGTCACCATTCTTTTACCTCGAGGAGGTATATTTCCCAAACATGACCCTTCCTACATAGCATGATGATGACGTCATAAAGCCACAACGCTGAACTAAGTCATTATCTTGATGACGTCATCCTGATATTTTGAAAGAAGGTCATTTTAGTATAGGGGGTGATATTGTAAACATCACCCGACATTCTGAACATCCCCTGATATTATGAACATCACCCAATATTCTCAACCCAACCCGATGTTTCGACATCGGTCTTTTCACTTAAAACAGATGATCATATTATACCAAGGGGCTCATATTCTTCAACATCACCTAATATTCAGAATATCACCCGATCTTCAGAGATCACCCCACGCCTTGCTGCCATAACATTAAATGAACTCGGATGTGGTAGGTGATTCCCGCCGATTAAGAACCCGATACACACACCTGGCAGGATCCAGCAGTTACGTACAAAGAAAACTAGCTGCTGTATTTAATTTGCATTCAATTTGCCCTAGGTGACCTGATGCATAGGTTTAAAATGATTTTACCGAGTCATTCTGCATTCACCTTAAGATAAACTAGTTTTAACAGAGAACTAAGCTTCTGAGCCCTTTGACGAATAACATCTAGACGCCACAGTTTACAGCAGAACGAAGTAGGCAAAGGTCATCAGTCATCAGGGTCATTTTCAGACAATCATTAGCATGGTCAAGAGGATAAGCGCATCAGGTAAGTAATTTGAAAACCTCTGGTTGTCATCTTTCGCATATTTAGGTATCATGGTGTTTACTGGTTTTGAAGTTATGCATATCAAGATAAACTAGATGATAAAAACTATAATATGCATGATGATTAATAAAATATAGCGTATATGCGTGCTGGAGGATATCCATTGTAAGACCAAGCCTTGTTCTATTGCAGGCATCCATGGCAAACAAGCGGTTAGCTAAGTCAGAGGCAGAATTCCTAAAACTGATGTTTGCTCATCCTGGGGGTGTTCAATTCAAATACGGAGCCATCACAGATACACACCAGGGGAATACGGATCTGGCTACCTGGTCAGTTAAAATGAGTGATGAGAAGAATAACAACACCCTGTTGGATGCAGTTTTTGTATCTAGGATGTGGAATGCAACTGGTTTTCCCCACTCCATGGAAACCCCTGCGCTGGTTGTTAAGTGTGCAAGAAATTATAACCCGCATACGAGGAAGGTAGAGAAGCATGGCAGAATATATGTGGATCTGTCAATAAAAGGTATTGCCACCACTTTCAATTTCCCATTGGGCAAGAAAGTTGCCAACATTGATTTGAGGAAGTCGGAAGTAGAATATGAAAATAACAAGAAGTCTGCCAGGAAGAAGATGTATCAATGGAGGGCGAAGAATAGTCCTTATCCTGCAGCAACTAAACTTCCTGTTCATTTATATAAATTTCACTTTGATGATGAGTACTAGTACATGATAGCATTACTGAGCAGAGTGACAGGCCAGCCTGATGCTGGAAGTTTTAAGGACTGGATGTATACAGTCATTCTAATGTGCCTTTACACAGAAAACAAGCCAATGTGGGCTAAAATGATAAGTGATGCTCTGGATGAGCAGCTGATGAATCTGGGAGGTCCAAATTGCTCCTTCTATATGACTTCATAGATAGTTTATTCGTGTACCTACAAGGGTACATTTGATGCACTGATTACAGAGGGGAAGATAGGAGGCACAACCAATGATGCACACATATGGGATCATCATCCCCAACTGCAAAGAGTAAATTACCTCCAGGATTACAAGCTGGTAAACAATGCATTCTCAATGCACCTAGTGAGAACAATGGAAGAAGATAGAACCAAGAGACTGAGCATGGAGGCTCAAGAAGTTATCTACAGGCATGGAACCTGGTTTATCCAATTTGCCACTTTCTCCTATATTAGGATTGAAGGATTTACAGGGCACCCTCTCATGCTACCAAGATAGCCAACTGATGTTGTAGTATTAATGGAGTTCATGAGGCAGGTTGAAACAATACTGGATGCCTATAAGGCAAACAACAAGCTTCCACCAGTTTTGTTTCCAATTGTAATGGGCTGGTATATGTGCCCAGATTCTGAGAATATAAAGAAAGCCATAGATGGTCTAGCAATGATGAATTTCTAGCCTTTTCCATTAGTAAGATCATATGATCCATATGGGAGGATGCAGAAGATCATGGGGAAACCCATTCACCAAAGGAACCTTGAAGATTTCTGGGTAGATTGTGAAGATGAAGTTGAAGCCCGAAGAAGAAGGTATCAAAGGTTAACACTTAACCAAATCAAGACCTTAGTTTGCATCTCCATCCTAGCACAACTGAAGAAAGATGATGGAAGGATAATGGCTGATGAATATGAAGAGAAAAAGATATATAATGATACCATCTCTGCACCGGATCTTACAATACAGGAGGATATTTCCTTAGATCCATTCACAGGCAGGATATTACAGTTAACCCAAGCTTGGGTGGATGAGCAGATAAATGTACTGAAGAAAAAAAGTGTTGTCATCACGGTGGACAACAAGAAGAAAAGACAAGAAATTGCTGAAAATGAATATGATGACTTCTTAATTGAGAAGAGAAAGAATAAAGGAGATAAGGTACCACCTCCTGAAAAAAGCAAGAGATCTTCAAAACGTAAGAAGATTGATACTGAACCCAAAGGGGTTGTAGTGGAAAGAATGGTAGTACCAGCTGAGGATGCATCAAGATCAGGACAAATATCAGCATCATCAGCACTGCCTCCTCAGGATAAACAAAAAGCTAAACAAGTCCAGAGGTCAACTGCACATCCTACTGATACATCCGAAGAGGGTCAGACATCACAGAAGAATACAGAGGAAGATATCCCTCTAGAAGAAGAGCCTAAAGAAGAGGAAGGTCCTATATCCTTCACCAGAAAGAGAAAGGCACCTCAGATGATACCAACTATGCCTAAAAAACCAAGGACTTCTATGAGGGGTGAAATACAACAAACTCCCATAATGTTGAGGGGAGCAGGTGGAGAAGTATTTAAGAAAGAATTGCAACATAATGTTCCACTTCCCACCATTGTGAAGTTCAAAACTGAACAAGCAGAAGAACAAATGAAAGAAACCTCTAAGGCAGGGCAAAGTGGTCTAGTTTCATTAGATGAAACAATTGACCTATCCGATGATGAGGTAGTGAGAGATGTAGCTTCACAAAAGATGGAAACCCTTGCTACCGGTACCTGGATAACTCCTCATGGAACCCCAACAGTGCAAGTGGTGACAGAAGAACTAAAGCAGATTGAGCAAGAAAAGGAAAAGAGTCCAGAGAAGATTGCTCAACAAATAGGACTCGATGCCTTAGTTGATCAGGTGACAAGTCCTACAACAATAGATTTGACATATGTAAAGGATGCAGATCCTAAAGATACAGCAGGTACACCTGAAAGGATAGAAAATGTCAAAGAGGTTAAGCAGAAAGAAGTGGAGAGCAAAGCTCTAGGTGTAGATCAGCAATAGCATGATACATCAGCGGATCCCAAAATAGTAGACGTCCCACCAAAGGACAAGGAAGATAAAGAAATATCTGGTCCTGAAGACCACAAGGCCCAAGAGGTAATTGACGTGGGTCCAGGCCTAAATATAGCTATAGATCAGGTGGACAAGCCTAAGGTAGATGCAATAATATCTACGGAAACTAATGTGCCTCATGATGAGGAAATCACTAAGGTAGATGAGGTACCCTTGGAGGAAGCAAAAGATCAGGATCCAGATAAACATGACGATGATCAACAGGAGGATATACCTATGGATCACCTTCATGAGGAACGCCATGAGGAAGAAAAGAGAAGATCACCCTCACCATCGAACATGATGGAGGATACCGAAGATCAGGGTGATCATCATGATGATGATGGAGGCCAACAGTCAAAGGATCAAATTCCTCAGTGGCTGGAGAAAGAAATCGATGCAGAATCAGGTATGGAAGTGCAGGAATTTGATGTATCCACGTTATTTACAGAAACCCTGGTAAAGCCAAAGAGGAAAGCTAGAATAACTTCTGCAATACGAAGGGATCCTGATACAGGCAAGAGAACAGCCCAGGTAGCTATTCCTACAATTGATAAGGAAAAGGGCAAGATCACTCTGGATGAGTTCCAGATTACTACAGTGGATTTGGGATTTGCCAATGAAGATCAAGAAGGCCAAGAGGGAAAAGACATTATTGATTCATTAACTCAAAGAGTTAAAAGGGAGAAAGAGAAGAATAAGCAGCATAAAGAGCACATTGCTCAGCTGCATACATATATAAGAGGGTTAATTAACCCTGATGATACATCTAGTGATCATGCAGTCCCATTGACTGCTATTTCTCAGGATGAAGTAAATAAACTGGATCTCATGAAACATGAGTCCTCCATAATGAGAAAGTGGATGTTATCCACATTTGATGAAGCAGAGGAAGTGGTAAAAGCCTCTCTAAAGAGATGGAATTCTTTAAGTGTTTCCAAGAGAAAAATTGATAAATTACAGATGGAGATCAGGAAGAGGTCTTTTCAGCTGGAGAAAATTTTGATCATCTTGGAGGAAATAAAGAGAATTGATCCTCAAGTTCTCATAAGCAACCAAGAGCTAAATAACAATAATGCACTGTTGATAGACATATGGTACAAGGACATCAAATTTGAGTGTGATGTACTTAAAGATGCAACAGTAAACTAAGAGATATCAGCATGAAACTACATGATATGATGTCATATGAAGCTGAAATTCTAGAAGTATTGGAAGGAAATGTGGAAGGGAAGATAGAAAATCAAGATGAGGAGTTTGCAATCAAAGCTCTACATAACAACTTCCAACAGGTAGCTGATGATCCCTTAAATCACTTGACAGAAGAAACTATGGATAAGATCATGAGGATCAGGGTCAAGATGGAGAATTATAACGAGACATCTAGCATCAGGAAAAGTAAATTAAAGAATCTCCGGGGCAAGTACCAAATGCATAGGCATGCCACCATCAAAGCAAAAACTTGGGAGGGCGGGGAGATAGAGAGAATAGTACAGTTATATGAAAATATCTGAACATCCATGCAGGCCCATGTACAAGGAGAAGCTCATCAGGATGATGAAGGTTTTTAAAGTGAAGATCCTGATGCTCCTGATGACGGAGATGATGACAAGGAACCTGATGAAGATGCATCATAAAAGGAATATATGCATCAAGTGCAAAAGAAAGCAAGCTGTCTAGATGGTTGCCAGCTGGCAACCTGTGCCATGTGGAAGAGGTTGACAAAGTCAAAGAGAAATGTGAACCATAGATCTTAAATAGATAAATCCTGATCATAGATCAATTGTAACCACTCCCTCACCTTGTTAAAAGGTGCAGGGATGCCTCATTTTTAAACATTCGAAACTTAATTGAAATATGTTTGCTGAAGTATTTAGGACTCATTTCAAATCTATTGTATATGTACATGTATTTTGCATACTTAATAAGAAGAAGAGCATTTTGATTACAAATCTTCGTAAATCTTGAGTAATCCGCATCTAAATTCTAGATATGTGCTTGATTTGCTGCATCCCTTGGAGTGCCCATCATGTTGCATGTATTGTTTTCATTCACCATCCTATGAAGTTTGCATCAACTATATCTAGCTGTGGAACATCCTGGTGAACATATGGTTTGATTTCTTCTCCTAGTGATAGTATCAAGTATGTATGTGGATCAATAACTGAAGGTTCAATATTAATTTGAAGTTTTCTTTTCAATTTCTTTCAATTTCAGAGCATTTCATCATCACAATTGCAAATAATTGATATCTTAAGCAAATAATACAAATATGCAGACACCCGTAGATAACTGAACATATTCAGCATATTTGAGGTTAAAGCATGTCAAAATGACAAATATCATGCAAAGATTTAAAGATAAACACAATATTTGAAGTATATCCTATGTAGAAATAACTCTCTGTGCAACATCATTACAGGAAACATTATCTTACTGATGAGATCTACGTAAGGCCCCAAAATGGAAACAGCAACACACATCAACCTCTAAGTAACGTCAGAAGATTAAGACCTAATCACCGGAGCCTTGAGATCATGAATTCTCTTAATTCATTGTATCTTTCAAGATGAATAAAGGTTAACGTGTACTTTTATTCTATGTTTGTTTATGACTAACATCATGATCAACAATACCTTAGCTTCTTTGAAATGATGTTACTCGACATAAATCTTATCATCTCAAAGAAGAGTAAAATGTAGACACCCAAATTTGTCCATGTCTTGCAACACCTAATCAAAAACATCACTTAGACATCATGTAGCATTTTGTCATAATCCCACTCTTAATCCATCCTGAATCTATTAGCCAACTAATTAAATAAATTTTATGTAATTAATTAAAATGTCATCTTAATCCCATCCTTATCCCACTTAGCCAATTAATTAAATAAATTTTATTTATTTAATTAATTTCACATTCATAATCCCACTTTCCAATTAATTAAATAAATTTTATTTATTTAATTAATTTCCACATCATATCCCAATCCTATCATAATCATCTTCCCAATTAAATTTATTTAATTAATTTCCCTCACATATCCCAACTAATTCAAATAAAATATTTGAATTAGATCCTCACCTCTCATCACATTCCAACACTTGTCCACCTCTTAATTGAATCATGTGTGGTACTACATTTTTTATTTAATATCTTTCACATGTAGTACTTTTTATATACACAATCACACATAAACTTATTAAATAAGAATTTTTGTGTACACGATCACATATGAGCCTTATCTTCCTTTGTACACTTGTCACATGACTACAACTCCCTTGAAGAGTTGGAATAACTAATCAATAATAGCCGCCCACATCAATCATTTAGCCTTTTAATCTCAACCATCCATTTGAACCAAGCCTTTCCTATAAATCAACCATCTCCCAAGCCATTAGCAGGCATTGAGTCTTAAATATCCTTATGCTGCTGAAATATCATTAGAGCCTTTGCATCATCTATCATTCTTTCATCAAGCATCTTCATTTTATCGTTATGCTGTCGAATTGAGCAACCAACATATCAAATCAATCAAACAATTCATCTTCCATCAATCTATTATTCGCATCTATTTGAGGTATTGAAGGATTTGGACAAGGTAATGCATTTGTATTGTTTTATCATTTTTATTTTATCCAAATTTTTTGATTACACTATTTTTTAGAAAAACTTTGGAGGAACATTTGATGCATGTTCATAGAGTTTTTCAGAGGTTGAGAGAAGAGAAACTATTGATAAATTTGAAAAAGTGTAGCTTTGTGAAGAAAGAGTTAATGTACTTGGGATTTATGATCTCAATTTAGAGATTTAAGATGCAGAGAGAAAAAGCAAGGGTTGTCATAGAATGGCCTATAAATTAAAGTATTAATGAGGTAAAGATCATTTCATGGATTGGCTAGCTTTTACAAAAAGTTCATTAAAAATTTCAACAACATATGTGCACCATTAACTAGAACAATGAGGAGATAGAAAAGAATTTAAGTGGACCATAGGGGCAACCAAGATTTTTGATTTTTTGAAGCAAAGAGTTACAGAGCAACCTATTTTAGCACTTCAAAATTTAACAAGGTATTTCAAGTAGATTGTGATGCTAGTGGCAATGCCATAGGAGCGATATTAAGTCAAGAAGGAAGGCCCATTGCATATTTTAGTGAAAAAATCAATGATGCTAGGAAGATGTATTTTGTTTATGATCAAGAAGAAGTATTGTGTTTATATTCATGAACTTTATGTTATTGTTCAAGAATTAAAGAAATGGATACATTATCTTTTGCCTAAGGAATTTGTTTTATATACTAATCATCAAGATTTACAGGATTTGACTAGCTAGATGAAGTAAAATCAAAGACATTTGAAGTGGGTTAAATTTTTTCAAAGCTATACATTTGTGTTGAAACATAGAAGTGGAAGGTCTAATAGAGTTGTGGATGCCTTGAGTAGGAGGCAAAATTTGTTGGTAGAGATGAGAATTGAATTTGTTGGTTTTGAAGAACTCAAAAATTTGTATCCCAAAGATCTAGATTTTTCAGACACATGGAAAGCTTGCCTAGAACTTGTCACCATGGACAGAGCATAATGGTTGGATTATATAATCCAAAATGGTATGTTATTCAGAGCAATTCAGTTATGCATTCCAAGTTCCATTAGAGAGAACTTGATAAAAGAAAAGCATAGTGGAGGATTAGCAAGACATTTTGGGAGAGACAAGATAGTTGCCTTAGTAAGTGAGAACTATTATTGGCCACAGTTGTATCAATATATGAAAAAAATTATATAGAGGTGCAGGGTAAGTTAGATGGCTAAGGGAAAGAGTCAAAATACTTATTTACATCAGCCTTTACATGTACCTGAAAGACCATGGGAAGACATTAGTATAGATTTTGTACTTGGTTTACCACGGACTAATAAAGGTCATGATATCATTTGTGGTAGTGTTTGTTCCCAAATCTGAACACATTAAACTCTAAAGATTTGTCACTTCTTATGCTCAAATTCAACAACAAACTTGGCCAACAGAGTGGGAGATTATCTCTTATCTCCAATTCACTTCAGGTTCTGCTGCACCTAGGGGGTATCCCTCATTCACAACTAAAAGATTTATCTTTGACTAACTCAGGCAGAATGCTCTCATGTATGCACCAAGATTTGTAAGCTAAACCCTAGACTGACAATATTCTTGGATTATCTAACTACTTAAATATGAGAACATGTAGCACCTAAACCTAAAACAAAATAAAACATGAAATGGTTTGATTCAAATGATTAATCTTTAAATTCTTTGATTTCCTAGACCCTTTGAGCAAGCAAATCCTGGACCGGTGCTTTATCAGGGCAACAGAGTCAGACCCATCACTGCAAATGTTCCTTCATAATAGCAAAACTTCATATCCAAAGAACCCATATAAAAATGTTACTACCTTACAGTAACATGTCCAAGAAAAAGTGTTATTTGTGACTCTACTTCACTAATCCTTTGATACAACACATTTCCTCTTATATCTGACTTAAAGCAATTTAATCCATTCCTTGAACAGATGCAACAAATCAGATATATCACATAGCAAATGTATATGAACGAGTTTAGAAATCCTTAGCAACTTCACTCAAAAGAGAAATACTCATACCCAAGGAGACAATCACAGATAACACACACAAAAAAGTGTTTTTCATATAGCTCAATCTAGAAAAAATATTATCATTTAGAAATTCATACATTTGCAAAACAGAAAATACCTCTGCACCTAGACAAAGTGAACCAAATTTGTAACGGAACTTACTCCCCAAAGTGTGGACAGCTTCTATCCAAAGCCCAGAAGAATCCCCCTACAAAGTGGAACAGCATGCTCTCTTATAGAAACAAGAGTATGTTGCCCTAAAAATTTATTACATCTTGGCAATTAGGTGAGCTTCCACATTGCAAGCTATTGCTAATGAGCCTGGGGAAACCAAAATTTACAAAAAGGAGGAGAATAAAAATATATATTAAAAAACGTGGAGCAAAAAGTTTTAATATTTGTTTTTTCCTTTTACTTTGTCCACATTTAACAATACAACTGCCGGGTAACTCCAATTTTGCACCGTCGCACGGCTTGTTGAAGGTTCTGCATTCCTCTGTGTGCGGCTGTGATATGATGCAGTGTGGCTTCATTTTCTGCTCTTCCCTGATTGCATCCATCCTCTTAGATGACAGAGGACAAAATTTAGCAGCTTCAATGTCAAAATTTTATATCACTGGGTCGTTTTTGCTGATACAAGGGCGTTTTTATGGCTATGGGCACCCAAAAATCATCACAAATGCGCTTAAAACTTCTGCCCAAGCAATAGGATAGGTTAGGGGACAAATTTGGAGCATGAAGCAGCAATTTTGGGCTGAATAGAGCCTCCAAAAATTGCCTGGAAACCCAAAAACGTGAATCAACAATCACCCTGCAACAAATCCTGCCTAAAGGAGCACCAGAACGCCTCAAAGAGACCACCAAAGGGAAGGGAATACCTCCAACTTTGCTGCAGAGAGGAGAGCAGGTCAAAATCCTACTCAGAAAAATTTATATTGCACCATCGCATGACTTTTGGAGTGAAGGCAAAGCACCCGTGAGATGGTGCAAATGCCCAAATTTTGACTTCATTTCATTTGCCCTCCACTTTATAATGTATAAACATTATATTAATGTGTATATTAAACCTTTCTCACCTCACTTTGCTAATTAAAATATGTAAATAATATTCCTTTTTAAAAAATGCATTTTGGAAACTTAGGAGAAATGGCAAATATTTAACTTTTCTTCACAGGCAAATGGTGCCTATTCACTGCGAGCAGACGGGATATCGGAGGTCCGTGAAAATTTGTACATGGCCATTATTAATTATTCAGAGCAAACCCATTTCCTCATAATTCGCTTCGCCAAATGATTTCAAGGACTTCCTTTGTAAACTGGTCTGTTGGATGCCTCTGCTGCAACTAAAATGCATTAAAATAATGCATCATATGGTCTCCAATTTTGATGAAACTAGAACTGAAGAAGTTTGATACCAAAGCGAGAAATGGGTTGTCCTTAGAATTGTGAAATTTGAAACTTTTCGAAACGCCAAATCTAGCCTGATCATAGTTGGAAAAGCATTAAATACCCCCACCAAAACTCATCCTGGAAGCACGAAACTGAGCAAGCATGTTACTATATGCACCAAAAAACTTACCACCAAACAGATTTGCAAGATGATGTCTGAGTTGCAATATTTTAATCGACGAAGGTGGGCTCCAAGGTAGATTGAGCAGCCTGTCGACCTAGCCTTTATCAACACATCGAAAGAATATAGGCATTTCAAATTTGCAAAATTTGAAGGTGCCAACAGGTAGTTGATAGATTTTCCTAGATGGAATATTTCATTCCTTGTCAAAAGAAAAATTATGCAGTTCATATTGTAGAGATATTTTTCAGGGAAGTGGTTAGACTTCATGGTCTACCCAAGAGCATAGTTTTAGATAGAGATACAAAATTTGTTGGATATTTTTGGAGGACATTGTAGAAGAAGATAAAAATATATTTTTAGTTTAGTTTTACACATAATCCACAAACTAATAGTCAAACAAAAGTTTGGGCAAACTTTTGAGATGTTTGGTGGGAGAAAAATCAAAGGGGTGGGACTTGATTTTTTCACAAGATGATTTTGCATACAACAACTCAGTTAACAAGAGTACAAGAAAATCACCATTCCATATTGTATATGGAAATAGTCGTAGAAATGTTTCAGAGTTGAGGAATATGGATAAGGAGGAGAAGAGTAGTGCAAATGCAGAAGATTTTGAAGAACATGTGAAGAATCTACATGAGAATGTAAGGAAGCATGTCACTAAAATGAATAATCAGTATAAGGAGAAGGCAGATCAAAAAAGAATATTCAAAGAATTCAAAGTTGGAGAAGATCTATTATGGTCCACCTTAGAAAGGAAAGGTTCCCTATAGGAACCTATAACAAACTAAAGATGAAATTTGGACCTTCAAAGATTTTGAAGAAGTGTGAAACAAGGAATGCCTATGAAGTTGAGTTGCCAAGTGGGATTCATATTTCATCGATATTCAATATTACTGATTTGTTAGAGTATCATGAAGGAAATACAGAAGATGGACAAGTAAAAGGGCAGTGGCATATCCCAACATCTATTTCAAAGAAGGAAGAAAATGAAGAAATCGTAGATAGCCATGTGGGAAGGAGCACAAGAAATAGGAAAATGAAGAATACTTAGTCAAATTGTCCAAAGGAAGACCTATTCAAGATTCATCATGGTTATCCAAAGCAGAGGTTGACCACATGGTCTTCCTCAAAGAACAAAGATGTGACAAGGTCACTTCGAAAACAACCATGGTTGTTTGATGCAGGAGCATCCTGAGGTGTAGGAGCAATCTGCATCACCCAAAAAATGATTTTTGTTTTATCTTTTGTTTTACATGCTTCAATAATTTTGGTAGAACCCGTGTTGAAATTTCTAGTTTATGCCTTTTGCTATAATACCCATCAAGCTTATTTCCTCTAAAAAGCCCTATAGAATGGTTTAGGACAACCAAAATTTCCAAAAAGGCTAAAAATAACAAGGCCTCTATTTTTAAAAAGTTTGCATTTGAGCATGTATGGACCTAAAATTTTATCCAAAGCTCCAAAATTGCTAAATGAACATTTCGAGTGAGTTTCAACCAAAGGCCATGTCTTGATGTCAAGTTATTAAAGTTTCAAGTTTCTAAAAAACTTGAAAAAAAAACTTTAATTTTAAATTTTGAGGCTTTAAATGATTGAATGAGGCCTCGAGATTTGGGGAAATTGAATGGATTGAATTTCAAGGGTGTAGAGCACTCTGAGATCTTCAATTTAAAAAAAATGGGTTCAATTGGGTACCCAGATCAAAAGTTATGGCTCCCAGAAGTTGTGATATTTTCAGGTATTTCCAACAATGGAAATTAAATGTCCATAAAAGTGGAATAAAAAGGAGGGAAACAAAATTTGAATTTGAAATATTATTCATAGGTGGGAAAATGTCAACTAGACTCAAATTGGATGCCCAAATTTTTGATCATTTATAAAAATGTAATTTATTTCCTTTAAGGGAGGAGGGGGAGTTACAAGAGAAGAGGGGAATAAGGTTTGGATGGCCAAGAGAGGTAGGAGGTAGCTGGAGATTAGGTATTGAAGATCAATGCAACTACAGGTCATGAAAGACATTCATGGGTTAAACAATGCCAATTTTGAAGCTCTAGCATAGGCAAAATACTCTAGAAATTGGAGGGTTGTAAGTTGTTAACTTCTACTTTGTTATTTCTGATTTATCTCTCTATTTGTCAAGACCATTAGGGTCTAGATTTTCTATTATTCACCATCCATATTTCTATAAGAAGAGGTCCCATGACCCTTATGTAATTGCAATGCAATTGATTGGCTCTTGAAGGCAACTTTTGTAAGCAATTTTGAAGCAGTTCCCATGATCAATAAGAAAGTATTTCCATGAATCTTGGAATTCATCTATTTGCTATTGTTGATTTTCTATTGTAAGTGTGTTGGGTGGAGTACACCCTCATCAATAAAAGAGGACTCCAACATCCCAATTTAATTATTTCCACACAAAAGATAGATATTACATGATAATCTTCATCCAACACAAGGATCAATTTTCAACCAAATGAGATCATATCATAATTACAAGATAGAGCTACTTCCCAAATATGAAAGGATCACTCTCAAAATATAAAAGATACAAAGCATAATATTACATAATGAGCCACCTCCAAGGTGCTCCAATATTCACAAAGCATAACATATAATGCTAAACCAAGAACTCTCCCAATCTTGAGAGATCTTCAAGAATGGAGAAATGGGGAGATATTAGTTGCCACCCTACCATATTACCATCATCAAGTGCAATAGATGTCTATGCCACTCTAAAAAACCCCTGAGCTACGAAGCTATCAAGGCTAAGGCTCACTCGCATATAAAGGATAGATGGCAACACTCATGCCAATCAATACACACAACATCACATGTAGCAACTCACACCAAAACAAGGCATATAAAGCAATATATGACACACACACTAATCAATGCATATACAAATGATCACAATCTCATTAAATCTAAAATCTGACTGAAGGTAAGGACAAGGATCCTAGATCTAAGACAAGGAGTGTCATCATAGTAGCATGATAGCCATGCAGGTTTTGGGAGTAGAACTTCCTCATACAAAGCTACTTAATGATATCCACCAACTCCCATGAGCTGTGACGTGTCCTTCACTACCGAGATGAATTCATCCAAAGCATTCAATCAAGGTGGGGGCTTATTTTTATTAATTATTATTTTATTATCCCAATGTGTATTACATTATCACTTAACTAAAACTCCCCCCACTTAATCCTCACATATCACTCTAGATTGTGGCAAGTGGTGAGAGCCCACTCCTTTCCTACTCTATACCTCAATCCTAAAACTCCAAAGCTCCAATATTACAAATTGGGTGTGGCATGCAAACCAATTAAAATTTTCATGGCACAATGCCAAAAAGATGTAAGATCCAAAAATAATGAGACCATTCATTTCACAAATCAAATCATTCAAATGAGTCTTAAAATGTATTTTTTGTAATTTTCCTACATGTATGCAAAACCATTAAATTCTCCCAACTCCATTAATGGAGTCACATGATACCTTCAAGAATCTATGTAAATTTTTAACTTTTGAAATAAAAGAAATTTTTAAAATTTGAAGATACCCTTTTGATTTAAAAATGCACAACAATGCTTCCATGTAATCATTTTTTCTAAATTTCCAACACATGGTTTTAGAAAAAATTTCCGTAACTTGGCCTCAAAATGTAAGTTTTTAAAAATTTAAAACCATAAATTAAACTATAAATTTCAATCCTAAATCGTTCTTATAGAATGATGCCATATGACTCCACTAAATGTGGGCATGCAAAAAGGAAAAGATTTCATTTTAAAAGCAATTTTAAATAAGAATATTACCTCTTCTCAAACTTGCAACAATGGAGGAATGTAATGAGACAAACTGAAAATTAATATTGCAAATCAGATCTGAAAATGAATTTGAACAACTTCACCAAAAATTGCATCAAATTTGATAAGACTAGGTAGCTAGTCATACACAAAATTAACACCCAAAAGCATGAAACTTCACCAAAACATTTTTTTATTGATTTTATGATGTGATAACATTTAATCAGGTCTAAGACACTAATTTATAGCAGAAGAGAACAATACAACTTCAAACAACAAGATCTGAGCAAAACCCACAAAAACTATGTTGAATACACATAGTGTATTTCAACCAAACAACACCAAATCACAACCAACACCTCCAAAGCTTGCAATAACAGATTGTGTGCCCATAATGGATGTACAAAAGCAACCTACAAAAACACAAATGAAAATAGAACAACAACAACACTAGAAACCACACATGCAACAATGAAACTGCAACACTAGACAATCTTGCACACAAACTAAAAACACTGCCAAATCTTCCACTCCTTCAGCACAAATGCAAACTTTGGATGAGAATTCTCCCTTTTAGAAAATGTTTTCTATCCTATGATCATCTAAAACTCGTGGGTTTTCATCCACAAGATTCCATCTCCAATGGGTTTTGATCCACTGAAGTATGAATATGCAAATATGAGAGAAAATGGGTAATTGTCAACAACTCCAAATGAAATGTTTTGCAAATTAAATATCCTACATGCATCAAAATGGGTGCCCAAGAATCCCAACACCTTCTTGGAGATGCTCATGCTAAGAATAGCTTATGACAGTTGTCATAGATGTCATAGATTTGTCATATTTGTCATAGATGCTGATGAGAGCTATTTACGTCCCATTTTATGCCACATTTCATCCTATTTCATGCACCTTCATATCCATTTCTGTATTCCATTTTCTAACATCATCATGTATTATTACAACTCTTTGCTACATATGATTAAATATTAATAAGTGATATTTAATTTAGTTTTGAGGTAAAATATGGAAATTAATTATTGATTGTTTTTGCTAATAAGCATTGTTATTTCAAGCCTTGGTCAATATATTTTGCAGCATGCTTCATGTCACCTATTCCACAGGAACTTTTTGCCACGTTTTGGTTAGGAACTTCTGTTTATCAATATTTGACCAGCAATTTATTTCTATCATCTTTTTAAAAGATGATGTCAGCTTGCAAGGTGGCAATGATTAGAACTTCTTATGCTCTTCCACATCAACAATGAATTTATTCATGATCTGATTAAAGAGGAGAATCTACAATAAAGAATGCACCACTAGTTGTAAAGAAGAAACTACAATAGAAATGCATTTGCAAGCTATGTAGAGGAAACCCGAAACCTTCTACTTTCATTGTCTGTTATAACAAGACAACATTTAATTCGTGGCTAGTAGAAAATGAAGTAGAATAGACTTGGCCAAGATTCCATGTGTGTCATTTTGGTGCTGCAGAAATCAACCTGTGGTGGATAAATTGCTAGAGGATAAATCTGCCAATCTTCACGTCCTCTATTCTCATCTTTTTTTGTAACTAAAATATTTTTAATATGTGGCCAAAATGCAAGGTTTTATGTAAATCAGCCATTTCCAGTTTATTGGTTGCAAGTCAAAACAAACTATCTATTATTGTACATAGCTGTTATAGATTGGAGTTGTATATATATCAACTCCAAGAAAGATTTTAGATACGCAAATTGGGATGTGAGTAGATTATTATACATAGAACTTTGTATCATTTTCTGATAATAAAAATAGTGTTTCTTCTTATCACAGTAGCGTAGTAAAGCTCTCATTCCATCCTCACCTGCAAACCACAGAGCAAGGGCCTACTCTCTAGTGATGCTTATTTCTTTCTACTATTAATATGTCTGTGTTATTTCCTTTCAGTTTGATTCAATTATAATACATTTCAAAATTTAATAGCAGTGTGATTTAAATGCTAGCACTTTTATTATAGTTCAATTTGGTAAAGTATTTTGTGATTTAATTTAAAATTTGATTTCAATATTTTCAGTTTGATGAGGTGTGTTTTATTCATGTTAATAAATTAATGTTGTTACTGTTACTGTTCCTGTATCAATTTATGTGTGATTCCTGTCGTCAGGAAGTGACAGTTCCTGTTGTCAAAGTTATTTTGATTTGTTGTAGGTTTATTTTCATAGCTGCATTCATAACCAGTCATCTCACGACTTTCACCCCTTTGTGGCATATAGCCCCGACACCTTTTGCAAGATTACGATCCTCGGATTGACATTTAGAGTTTATTCTCTGTACCCAGTGTTGGCCTATCATTTTGGCACCATTTCCAGGGAAAGGTGTCAAAGGCATGTTATCTCGGTGAGTTGAGTTAGGACCAATGCGTTAGGAAGAAAGCTCACACGACTGTCGACCTCGCCTAGGTGACTACTACTAATTTGCATTGTTTAAATCATAATAGATGTATTGTTCAATTTTGTAGGTAGATCTTAGAAGATAGTTCACCATTTATATATATCCACACCCATTGTTGTGAGTCATTGATAAGAAAGAAGCTTGAAGAAACAACACAAAAATGTTAAAAATGTTGCATTTTCAAGGGAGTTCAAACATGTCAATTTTGGAAGAAAAATGCTTCAAAAATAAAGAATCCAAAGGGCACACAAGAGGGAAAATGCGCTTGATGGCGGGGGCACTACCCCTCAACCCTGCCTTGTATTGTGACAGGGAGCGCACCCTAGGTACTGTCCCGGGACCCCACAAGGGGCGTTGCTCCTTGACCCCACTGGGGGCTGCCGCCCCTAGACCCCCGCTTTCGAATTTAAAAACAAAAGAAGAAATTGGTGGGGGAAATACGCTGACAAAAAGTGATGTTTTATACCCCCTCTATCTAATGAATGCAAAATAAATTATCTTGATCTTCCATTACCATTGTCACCTACATCTACAATTTTTTTTTCTATAAATGAACAAGAACATATAATTGATGAATTTTTAGGACAATAGAATTTTGAAAATGAAGATTTAACCATGTGTTGTTCTGATTGTTGAAAGGAGGAAGCTAAGTGCAAATGCCAAGTTGGTCAAGAGGACGTGCTAAAGGGCATGCAAGCTATAAGTGAGCCTCATCAAAATAAAGGTGAGCATGAGACAGTCTTCTTTGTGACTCATGGACAACTTCATGCATCAAATTGTGAAGAGCAAGGTATGCTTGATGATGTTAACATGTCTTATCATTTTATTGGATTAGGCATACAACATGTTTCTTCACAAAATGCTTCTTCACCTACTATGTATGGTGAATGGAAAAATGAATTCTCACAACAACCACAATATCCATTAATACCATCTCCATCATTACCATATCCTTTATATCCACAACAAATATTATCATTTTCATTATTACATTCATATCATCAATTGTCCACTTTTACATATCCACCAAGGCCAATCATAATGCATACTAAATCAGTGCATAATAAGGTGCTTGAAACTGCATATAATAATACAAATTCATGGATCCCTTTACATTCTTATAATGTGCTTGAAACTAGTCAATTACAATTGAAATATATTGATGCAATTAAAGGATGTGATTTTGATTTTATTGATTTAGAAGAACATTATGATCAAGTGAATGATAATCACCTTGGTTCTTCTTTTCTACTTAGCAAATCACAACTTTTAGAGGGCATTCACACACATAAAGAAACACTTCAATACAAGTGTAATGTGTGTGCTGAAATTAATCTTGTGATTAGATATGTTAAACTATGTGCATTAATGATTCAAGAATTGTGTGGAATGAAAAATGAATGCCTACAAGATCTATCTTTTAATATTTTTCTACTCAAGCATATAGATCTTTGGAGGCCTATAGTAAAAATCTGTATTCCTCACATACTTATTGATTTAGGTCCACCAATAAATGATTAAGCACAACTCTATGGGTTTGAATGCATTAATGACCATACTAAACATGCTACAAAATAATGGTTGGCGAGGATCAAGGTTTTAGCATATACATATCATTTTCTTTCTTGATTCTTTGGATTTTCCTACTGCCCTCATGCCTTTAGTAGTATGAAATTAAGTTGGGGGGAAAATCCCTTGAATTTTGGTTGATAATGTTTTCATTGCTTGTCTCATTGGTGCTTCCAATAAAACTACATGTGTGAGATTTGGACCAAATCAAGGTATGTATTCTTGTGTTATTTATAATTGAATTTATATATTATGTTTACACAAGAATTAATTGTAATTCATCCTTTTATTATCAAGTATATATTCATATTAATAACTCTACCTTCATTTAAACAAATGATTGTACATTACTACACTTGATATGCTTGGTCATGAGAACATGGTTATAGGTTTCTTATTGTGGTTACTCAACAATTTTGCACTAGTAATAGTTGATGATGCTTCTCTAAATGAGCATTAAACAACACACTTTGTTGGCTTTGCTAACATTTTGTTGGCCTTGCTAGCAATATGGAACACATCAAGTTCCCTTTGTGCTTCACTATTAGAGGTCACAAGTGGATTTTTGGGCAGAGTGTTCAAAATTTATGGACACAAGTTCTCTTCCAAATCAATTTTGATGCCAGACCATGTGGAAGATAGTATGCAACTTGGTCTAGGAGATCCACGAATCTTGTAGTACTATGTTCTTGAGATACACATCCAGAGACAACTTGAAGATGCGTGCAAGGAGCTTGAACACATAGAGATAAGTATCCACCTACCTAAAGTTGTATGGATACATTGGACTAGTTGAGAGACTAGAATTAGTCTTTCACTACACTCCCTTGTCTATGGTAAGGAAGTTATATTTTCATACAACTTTGGAAATAGTTATGGATATCTCTCATGCTCAGAAGGAAAGGATAACATAGATTCATGAGAAATTGATATGATTTGTTTCAAATTGATCATCATAGAACAATGTGTCTTCCAAAGATTGTGGTCATTGTGATAAATCTTTCAACCAAGTGAGTGGGTATGTATTCTAAAGTTCTACAGGCAACTTTCAAGCATAGTGGCATGAGCTAAATATTGTAGCAATGGTGCTAGGAATTATGCATGGTCAATCTTGATGAAGGTATATTTCTTGTTGATCATCATTTCAAGTTCTATAGTCACCTTTTAGATATAGTGGGATAAGCTAAATGAGATCAATATTGTGTAGCGGTGGTTATATGTCCCAGACTATGCTCAGGTTATTATTGGTCATCATTTCAAATACTACAAGCAATTGATCTTCACAATTACTTTTATTGAAGGGATTCAAATGTAACTCTAGGATTTTGATGGTATCATTTCATCATCCATATGGGAGTTTCATTTCTTTGGTCATTATATGCAGCTTTTGAATAAATGAAAAAAAATGAAAAAATGAAAAAAAAGGAAAAAAAAGCAATAAATTCTAACAATGAAAACCTTCGGGCATTGTTAGACAACTACAGTTTGAAAACTAGTTTCTAGCGGATTGTAGTTGAAATAAAATTCTTAGTGGTGAAAACTATTTTCACAGCACCACTAAGCAATAAGTGATTAAAAACTGGCTTGCCAGCGGTCAGTTGTCATTATCAAATTGAAAAAAAAAAGAGAAAAAAAAAAGAAAAAATGCAATAATTTGTGTTGAGCTAATCCTTTTTAGGTACACTCAGATGCTTCTATGGTTGTTTCAACATTAAGAGTGCCTATAGCACCTCATGTAGCTCATTTATGTGGCTATGCTCTAGTTTGTTGTGATCAACATGATTTTGATCACCTATGGCACAAACTACACATTCAGTTGAGGTGTTAGCCCTAGAGACAAGAGATTCATCTCCTAGCAGTATGTTCTCTAATGCTTCAGTCAGATGAAGATCTTTTATGGAGTTGAAGTGTCAGTCACAATTTGTGGTTCCTTCCTTGTTGCAGATGAAGTTTCACAGTTGTTGCGTTCTTCTGGCCACTAGACCTTGGCATAAATGGACATGCAAGTTGGTAAAACAATTAGTTTTATTTTTCCTTATTTTATCTCTTAACCTTATTAATGTTTCTTATTATGTTAGTCATATATGTAGCATCCATGCCTATCCTTTCCTTGTTTCCTGAGGACGGTCAACCCTTTAAGTTGGGGGGAGGTATACCATCCTTATTACCTATTATTCCATCCATTATTTCACTTTATCCTTATTATCCCATCCATTATTTCACCCTTCATACTCATTCATAGTACCTATCATTTCATTCATCTTTCATAACTCATGAACAATGCATATCATTTCACCCAACCCATGAAATTTGAGATAAAAAATTATTCCTCCTAGAGATAGCATCTCCAACAATAATGCTATGAGATATGAAACAAATTGAAAAAAATTGTGAAAAAATGAAAATAAGAAAAATTGAAAAATGAAAAAAAAAACATGAAAATGCAAAATGAAGACGAACTAACAATTGAAGGAGGTATCAATATTGCATGTGAAACTAAGAAAAATGAAGGGAATTGTGATTATGCATGATGAAGGTGAAAGTCATAAGGCTACCAATACAAATCAGAACCTCATAAAAATATTGATTGCACGAGGACGTCCAATATGTTAAGTTGGGGGGAATTATGAGAGCTATTTACGTCCCATTTTATGCCACATTTCATCCTATTTCGTGCACCTTCATATCCATTTTCATATTCCATTTTCATACATCATCATGTATTATTACAACCCTTTGCTACATATGATTAAATATTAATAAGGGATATTTAATTTAGTTTTTAGGTAAAATATGGAAATTAATTATTGATTGTTTTTGCTAATAAGCATTGTTATTTCAAGCCTTTGTCAATATATTTTGCAACATGTTTCATGTCACCTATTCCACAGGAACTTTCTGTCACATTTTGGTCAGGAACTTTTGTTTATCAATATTTGACCAGCAATTTATTTAGATAGATCATCTTTTTAAAAGATGATGTCAGCTTGCAAGGTGGCAAAGGTTAGAGGTTCTTATGCTCTTCCACATCAACAATGAATTTATTCATGATCTGATTAAAGGGGAGAATCTATGTGAGGACCACCTTTTTACTTCTGTTCTTGTGACTATTTACATTACTGTTATTGATACTTTTTATATGTGTGGGATAGTAGTTCCCGGACTTGTTAAACTATTAAACTTTATTTTGTTTACGGAAAAACTAATTGGGTGGTGTTTGGATAAGTTTACATTTCAGAAAAGTTAATTAGGTGATGATGGAAAATTGTAATATGATTTCATTTATGCTATTTAGAACTATGTCAGGATAATGCATGTTTTTAAGTTGCTTCGGCTATGATGATTATATGTGAAACTGATCTTGCAATTTAGTGTGCAGGAATTTACTAATCATACCACAGATTTCGGAGATCATTCCGCACCTTGTTATTGTTATTCCCTGTTAAGCCGATCTGGTTCCCCATAGAACCAAGATCACTCTGTGTTTGATATGGTGTCGTAATGTGGTCTTTCATAAGGTCGAAAGGGTTGGTCTACCCTCTTGTAACACTGACTTATGATTTGTGTTGTAAAAAGATTGAATTTGAATTTCTTTTCTTTTATTTAAATCTTGGAGGCCTTTTCTTGTGCTTTACCTTGACCATGGTTGTCCAAAATGGGTTAAAGTTGACCCTGGGTTATACCCCATGGGTCCAGGGCCCCATTTGGCATGGGTAACCCTTGGGTAACCTCCATCTAGTCATTTTAACTAACCCCTGAAGTTAAGTGGCGAAAATTGGATGTATGGGGGGGGACAAGATGGGTTGTACCAACACCCAACCCATCCCTCTTCAACTCCCAAGGTATGAGATGACTACAAACCCATCCATTATAGAGGGATTGACTTGAAGTCACCCTCACCATTAGTGAGATTCCCCATGTGCTGTGGGGTCATCCATGTTGGAGGAAGGGAGAAGAGGCATGGGCCACTTGTCTTTTCCTCCTTTAACTCCTTTTATTTCTCCCATGCATAAGAGAAATGACATGAGGAGAGGGATAAGGAGTACTCTAGGGATGGGTGAGTGACATAAGCAAACACTCATCCCTTGGGACATAATAGTGGTTTTTGGGAAGGGTGAGGAGGTGACAAGTGTCACCTCCCCATTCCTCTAAACTGGAGAGTTTTGGGTTATTTGAATTCCATTTTTGGAAGGGAGGGGAGTTAGTTGATTTTTTTTGGAGAGTTTTATTTTCAATGCCAGAATAGGAAAGTTAGCTTGAGAGGAGGAAAGGAAGAAGGAGTTGGTGGCTAAGTTTGGAAGAGATCTCAGTGGAGCTCTGCAACAGTTTCATTCCAGAAGGACTTGTAAGGTTGGTTTGGGTTTACCTTTCTTTCGTATATCTGAATGTTGTATGAAAAATTGTGTGAAAGATGTTTATTTATTGTGTTTTAGATTTGTTTCTGTGGGATCTGTTGTCGGGTTGTTGACAGAGCTTCTCCCACTTGGGAGAAATGCTCATCAAGTTTGGGGTAGGGGAGGAGTGATCCTCCTCGGGTGCATACCTGTTTCCATCTTTTGGGATGTTGAAAGCCTTGAGGGCTTGTATTTGAGACCGGTTCTTTGACTTGAGAGTCAGATATAGATTTTTTTTGGGAAATTTTGTGATCAAACTTGGTTTGAGGCCAAGAGATTTGTACTGGTTATAATATCTGTAAGGGTGTCACCCTGGAGTCGAGTGTATCCACTCTCCTGCCCCTTATGAAGCTCACTGTTGTTGAGATTTCATGTTGTGTAATTTATCCATGGGTGTTTGTGTGCTTTGGGTTTGTTGTTGTTCCTGTTGTGAAGTGGATTGCTTGAGTTTACCCAGGTGTGAGTATGGTCTCCTTAGCTCGGGGGTGACCCTCTTGCGGGTCTACGGAAGGGAGGAGAGCTATATGAGTGGTGTTTTCTTCTTTGTTTGTCTTTGATACACAGGTTTCCTTTTGAAGCTTGTGGTTGGAATTGGAGGAGCACTGAGTTTGGTTCATTGATCTACATCCTGTTTAAGTCCATCATGGAGGGATTCTTTTCCTCTGAAGTTGTATAATTTACTGTATGGGGAAAGAGAGAAATTCTTCCCTTTGTCATTATGTATAATTTTTCAATCATATTAGACCTGGTGATGAAACTTGTATTGATAGACAAACGAATGAAGTTTACTTTCGTATTGAAATTTGTTATTGTTTTGGATCAAGAAAATGATATAATTCATTTTAGTTTTTGAATGGAAGAAAAGAATAAATTTTTAGTTAGATAGCCTTGTTAGAAATTGTAAATTGAATTTTATTTTTGAAGATAAATATCAATAAAGCAGTAATTTTTTTTATGAGTTGTGGATTAGCCGTAACCTTTCCAGATGCGAGCCAATGAAATTTGATCTGTATATGATTTTGTATTAAATCACATTTAAGTAGACGTTACTAAATCTCGGGTTTGACATTATCTGTATTAAGTCAGAAGATTGCATACTAAGTGTTGGCATTTCTTCTGAATCAGCATTAGGGTTTGCCACTTCTAATGCACAGGCAGATTCAGGCCAACTGAATACAGGAGGTTGCGTGAGCTCCTCCCCTTCACTTCTGGTTCTGCCGCACCAAGGGGGGTATCCCTATAACTTAAGATGTAACCTTGACTAGCTCAAAGATAGAAAGATCTAACTTGACAACAACAGGCAGAATACTCTCATGTATGGACCAAGATCTGCATGATAGATCACAAGGCTGGCAACATTCTTGGACATGATGTCTGGTTGAGTATGAGAGTATGCAGGGGGTTCCTAATCCTACTCCTACAACTAACAGGTGGAAGTATGAAGTGGTTTGATATGAATTTGGATGCAAAGCTGGACATGGTGTATAACACAAGAACACAGCATGATTGGTGCCTATCCAGGGCTTGGAGTCGGTAGACATACACCTGTGAATGATCAGCATGAATAGCTAAAACTGGATTTCAGGGGGATACACATGATATCTGCCTTACAGATATCTCCCAATGAAGAGTGTTGAGCTATCTCTACTTATGGCATCCCTACTGCAGTATACCCTTCCCAATGTTCAACCTGAAAACAGTTTAATCTGCCCCTTGAGCAGAGGTTAAAAGATCAGACATTCAACATAGGAATTCTATGCTCTAGAATCTAAACATAAGCAAACATCCAGATCCAGAAGAAGGATACATGCAATACTGGAGACAGAATTAACACAACACATGCTAAGACAGCATTACTCATACAAGATCAACCATGAAATCAGTGGATTCATGCCAAGTCCTACAACAGGAGATACATAAACTCACAAGAGAAACTGTACAGAGCAACCAGATCGGCTGGTTTTGGATTACAGAGCCAAAAATCTACAACTTTCAACAACCTTTCAAATGAGCAACACCACCTGCTTATAACAGCCAGGTAGGTGCTCAGCAATTAATTACAATGTTGACCAAAATTTTGCCAGATACACAGTATCATAAAAATGGCGCTCAAACACAACCAGATTGGCACCCAAACTTGAATGCAGCAGGTGGGGGAGGAGACAGGAAGATATCTCGAGCCCTGCGCCACTGTCCGCTGATTGACACCTCCAGTCGGGTACAGGATCCATCCACGCCATCGCCCATACCTCTGCAACAATCGCCATTAATGGCGCACCAACCCGCGGCCTTGGGAAGAACATCATACAGACTATCGCAAGCATTTCCCGCTGAGATTCATCATCATGATGTTTGAAAATGCAGGATATCAATATCCCACATGCACCCCGCGATGACCTCAATAACACTTTATATACTAGGTCATGAGCATATATCATGTCGGTGCTTTTGCTCCTGACGACACTAGTATAGACCTCATCATCATCATCCTCCAGCGGCATGATATCCTGTTGTTCGAAATATCACCCTGACGTCATCATGATATTTGAAATATACCCTTCATGATAATCGGCACAACCTGATCCATCGGAGGAACATCCTCCTGCTGAGCTTATTCCAAAAGTCTGGCCGATGAACATCCTGATGACATCATCATCATATCCTGCTGACGTCATCATCATATCTACCTACTGCGCACCTCCTCATATCCGGATGACGTCATCATCATGTTTGCAAATGTCGGGAGATCACCTCAAGATGATCAGTGTTAGGAATATGACCCCCCCGGGACCTCGATGACGTCATCATCATATTAACATCATCATGATATTCGGAAGACAACCGGATATTTGGAAATATCCTCCTGATGTTCAAATATCAGGTTGAACTGTAGCTCCTCTGTAAGATCGGGGCGATAGATGAATATGATGATGCTCGAACAGATCACCCCCACTAGATAGCGCACGAAGCCGGCAGGCGGATATCTCCCTGATATCAGCATCATCATGATGCTGGAACAAACACACTTCGAGTGATATGAAGATATCACCCCCTCCTTCAGAAATATCATGATGCAGATAGGCAGAAAGAAAGAACCGGATATCACCCTGATATAAGGATGACGTCAGCATCATCAGGATGAGAAACAAAGAACAAGGTGATACAACATCATCAGGATGATATTGACTAAGATCATCCTGACGTTCAAAATATGATGACCCCAGTGAATATCGGGTCGCACTAAGAACTCTTCAACAACATCATCAGGATGATCATAACCAAGATCACCCGATGATAGAAATATCACCCCGGCGAAATATCATGAAGGCAGAAAATATGATGACCTCCACAAGCAGCAGGATGATAACTGGAAATATGATGATGATGACGACGACCCTTAAGAAAGAACAAGTAAGGTCGAACAACTTAGAGAATAGCCCCTTCAGGATATCAGGGCAACATCATCATCATGTCTGGGCAAGGTGATAAGTGCAAGATCACCGGAGACTTTGAAAAATCACCCTCGCAAGCAGATCAGGGCGCACTGTAGCTCGTCAGCATCATCAGGATAAAACCCAAACATCACCCGACAGCGAAATATGATGATGACGATGAAAAACCAGTCGACGGAGAACATGATGATGCCGACCTTCATCGAAACAAAGATGATGATGATGACCTCCTCCTCAAGAAAATATGATGATGCAGCTGAAAACTACTGAGGAGGTCCAACACTTGGAGCATTTTTTGGATACTTAGGGAGAGTGCCTGAATGAAAATTTTTCAAAAAACTACCAGTCAATTCAGGCGCTAACAGTGGCTCTGTCTGGGGACGTGCAGGTGAAAACCTGCAGCGAGAACTCCAGATCTCTGGGATGCAGACCAGTCCCTTATCCCTTGGGCATAGAGTCATGAAGTTATCATGATCTGCATCACCAAACACACTTGATGGCCTAAGGCCACCAAGAAAAGAAAAACATGTATCTCCCCTTGTCAAATATCTTGTTTTCATCTGCATGCACTGGGTCAAGCTTGGAGATACTACAAAGACCTACCCACAAACAAATCTTGTCATCTGCATACTCAACTCTTTGATTTAGCTTGTCATTATCACCCTTGTGCAGATAACCCTCAGCATCATGTGACATGTGGGTGCAGAATGTATCAAACAATGCATGTTCATATGGCATATAGCACTTATCACCTATATCATCATCATGCATTGCAACATGATCTCCTAGCTGGACTGCAAATAGGAAACACTCGGAGTCCACCACAAAACTAGGAAGATCAAGGCTCATTGTATTATATGCTGGCTCATCAAAAGAAAAGCTTTCAAAATCATAATTGTGCACATCATGTACACAACCATCTGGTACACCAGGCTGGAAAAGATCAGGCTCTGGCATCTCTTTCAAATCAGGCACATTTTCACAGTCACTTACCTGATGTATGTTGTTTCCTCCTTCATCAGGATGAGAAACAGAATCCAAGCCAAAAATAGTGTCTAGATCCTCACCATACTCAGACAGATCCTCATCACCATATGTGTCATAAATGGGTGACCCAGGTGCATCAGTTTCATCATAGTATGCCATTTGTTCATGGGCAACAGAGCACACCTCTTCATCACCAATGGATTCACTCTGTGGAGGAGCATCAGCCTGTGTGTCATAAGCAAAACAGCTATCAAATGAAAAACAATCATGCTCTGAACTAGCATTTATTTCAATTTCTGACTGCTCTTCATGATCTCCATGTGTTTGAAAGGTAGGCAATGGGTCACACATAGGACTGCCTCTCTCTTTGCTTATATCTTCTCTGTCTTGAGTACAATACTCACAATTTTCTCCACAGGTCCATTCCAAAAATTGCTCATCACTGTCCACAACCTCGTTATTGTTTTCATGGTCAGTTGCCTCATCATTGCAATGGGAATCCTCATTAGTCCTTTCACTGGCATCCTCAACTGGTGAACAATCCAGTTGAGCAGTATTGTTAGCATTATGTTCAAATACAGCAGTCTCAACCTCTATGCTTTTATCTTCATTTTTATCTGCACATGATGCCATAATCATTTGGTCATTTGCAGCTTCACAATAATTATTCACACCAAGGCCTGGGGACGGGGGTTTCAGCAGGTGCACATTTCTCATTTCTTCTACATTTTCTAAAAATTTGTATGCCATCTGCATACTTGTCACCTTGAAATCCCTCAGTAATGCACTAGAGCCCTCCTCAAAAGCTTCAAAGAATATGCCGACACAGGCTGAAATATCAGGTCTGAAACTTTCAGGGACATGTGAAAGGGCTACTGCAAACCTATGACTGAAATCAACACATGGCTCTTCATCTTGTTTTCTGATTCTCATCAATTCTGCAACAAGATCAGCCGGTTCTTTTGCAAATTCTTCCTTGAAACAGTCAGCAAGCTCATCCCAACAGGCAAAAAATTTCTTTGGAAAGCTCAAATACCAGTCTTTTGCTTTTGCATCAAAGGACCTAACAAGAAACCTCATCCACATATCCTCATCTCTGAATGAATATTTTCCCATAAAACTTTGAAAATTTTGGATATGTGCATTCCCATCACATACATTGTGACCACTAAATCTAGGCATCTGACAGTATATCCTAGCAGGCATAGTTTCTACTTTATAATCCACCCATGACAAATCCAGTTGGTCATACAAAGGATCAAATGGGCTGAGAAGAGGTTTAGCCTTCTGACTGGCAGACACAATAGGGTTACTGCTTCTTAACTGGGCCTGCTCAGCCTCTAAGAATATCAACCTATTTCTTATCTCTTCTATTCCTTTATCCAACATTTTACCACTGAGTGTGGGATAACTCATACTTGAATTCACAAAAATCTTACTCTTAGACATTGTTTGTCTGTCTAAGACCTAAGGCTTCCCCTGGCATCTAACCTATGCAGTAAAACAACAAATAAAGGGGAAGGAAGGAGGTACCTTTTCTCATACAGATGTAGAAAAATGAACAACACATTTCTGTCACATCACATACATCCATCTTTCATGTGCATTGGGATCTTTTTTGCAGAGTCGCCACCTCTCCAGAGAGGACAAAATTTTCAATAGCTGAAAGCTACTTTTCCAGGTTCATTCCACCAGCAGAGCAAAACTTCACCAGAGACTACAGGATATCACTTTACATTAACGTTCCCCAGCGGAGTCGCCATTTTGTTGGCAACTCAGATGGGCCACAAGATATAACAATTTTTCATCAATTTTCTCCCCAGCAGAGTCGCCATTTTGTTGGTATTTCTTCTGAATCAGCATTAGGGTTTGCCACTTCTAATGCACAGGCAGATTCAGGCCAACTGAATACAGGAGGTTGCGTGAGCTCCTCCCCTTCACTTCTGGTTCTGCCGCACCAAGGGGGGTATCCCTATAACTTAAGATGTAACCTTGACTAGCTCAAAGATAGAAAGATCTAACTTGACAACAACAGGCAGAATACTCTCATGTATGGACCAAGATCTACATGATAGATCACAAGGCTGGCAACATTCTTGGACATGATGTCTGGTTGAGTATGAGAGTATGCAGGGGGTTCCTAATCCTACTCCTACAACTAACAGGTGGAAGTATGAAGTGGTTTGATATGAATTTGGATGCAAAGCTGGACATGGTGTATAACACAAGAACACAGCATGATTGGTGCCTATCCAGGGCTTGGAGTCGGTAGACATACACCTGTGAATGATCAGCATGAATAGCTAAAACTGGATTTCAGGGGGATACACATGATATCTGCCTTACAGATATCTCCCAATGAAGAGTGTTGAGCTATCTCTACTTATGGCATCCCTACTGCAGTATACCCTTCCCAATGTTCAACCTGAAAACAGTTTAATCTGCCCCTTGAGCAGAGGTTAAAAGATCAGACATTCAACATAGGAATTCTATGCTCTAGAATCTAAACATAAGCAAACATCCAGATCCAGAAGAAGGATACATGCAATACTGGAGACAGAATTAACACAACACATGCTAAGACAGCATTACTCATACAAGATCAACCATGAAATCAGTGGATTCATGCCAAGTCCTACAACAGGAGATACATAAACTCACAAGAGAAACTGTACAGAGCAACCAGATCAGCTGGTTTTGGATTACAGAGCCAAAAATCTACAACTTTCAACAACCTTTCAAATGAGCAACACCACCTGCTTATAACAGCCAGGTAGGTGCTCAGCAATTAATTACAATGTTGACCAAAATTTTGCCAGATACACAGTATCATAAAAATGGCGCTCAAACACAACCAGATTGGCGCCCAAACTTGAATGCAGCAGGTGGGGGAGGAGACAGGAAGATATCTCGAGCCCTGCGCCACTGTCCGCTGATTGACACCTCCAGTCGGGTACAGGATCCATCCACGCCATCGCCCATACCTCTGCAACAATCGCCATTAATGGCGCACCAACCCGCGGCCTTGGGAAGAACATCATACAGACTATCGCAAGCATTTCCCGCTGAGATTCATCATCATGATGTTTGAAAATGCAGGATATCAATATCCCACATGCACCCCACGATGACCTCAATAACACTTTATATACTAGGTCATGAGCATATATCATGTCGGTGCTTTTGCTCCTGACGACACTAGTATAGACCTCATCATCATCATCCTCCAGCGGCATGATATCCTGTTGTTCGAAATATCACCCTGACGTCATCATGATATTTGAAATATACCCTTCATGATAATCGGCACAACCTGATCCATCGGAGGAACATCCTCCTGCTGAGCTTATTCCAAAAGTCTGGCCGATGAACATCCTGATGACATCATCATCATATCCTGCTGACGTCATCATCATATCTGCCTACTGCGCACCTCCTCATATCCGGATGACGTCATCATCATGTTTGCAAATGTCGGGAGATCTCCTCAAGATGATCAGTGTTAGGAATATGACCCCCCCGGGACCTCGATGACGTCATCATCATATTAACATCATCATGATATTCGGAAGACAACCGGATATTTGGAAATATCCTCCTGATGTTCAAATATCAGGTTGAACTGTAGCTCCTCTGTAAGATCGGGGCGATAGATGAATATGATGATGCTCGAACAGATCACCCCCACTAGATAGCGCACGAAGCCGGCAGGCGGATATCTCCCTGATATCAGCATCATCATGATGCTGGAACAAACACACTTCGAGTGATATGAAGATATCACCCCCTCCTTCGGAAATATCATGATGCAGATAGGCAGAAAGAAAGAACCGGATATCACCCTGATATAAGGATGACGTCAGCATCATCAGGATGAGAAACAAAGAACAAGGTGATACAACATCATCAGGATGATATTGACTAAGATCATCCTGACGTTCAAAATATGATGACCCCAGTGAATATCGGGTCGCACTAAGAACTCTTCAACAACATCATCAGGATGATCATAACCAAGATCACCCGATGATAGAAATATCACCCCGACGAAATATCATGAAGGCAGAAAATATGATGACCTCCACAAGCAGCAGGATGATAACTGGAAATATGATGATGATGACGACGACCCTTAAGAAAGAACAAGTAAGGTCGAACAACTTAGAGAATAGCCCCTTCAGGATATCAGGGCAACATCATCATCATGTCTGGGCAAGGTGATAAGTGCAAGATCACCGGAGACTTTGAAAAATCACCCTCGCAAGCAGATCAGGGCGCACTGTAGCTCGTCAGCATCATCAGGATAAAACCCAAACATCACCCGACAGCGAAATATGATGATGACGATGAAAAACCAGTCGACGGAGAACATGATGATGCCGACCTTCATCGAAACAAAGATGATGATGATGACCTCCTCCTCAAGAAAATATGATGATGCAACTGAAAACTACTGAGGAGGTCCAACACTTGGAGCATTTTTTGGATACTTAGGGAGAGTGCCTGAATGAAAAATTTTCAAAAAACTACCAGTCAATTCAGGCGCTAACACTAAGAAAGGTTTGGAAGGCAGTAAAATTTAGTTTTAATCTATTCTCTACCTTTAAAAAAACAATTTTCTGGTTTTATTCAAAAGGTGATTTTAATTGTCTGTAGTTGAAATGTTAAATTTAATAATAGAAAATGTAATTACAAGATAAAACTGTTTTCTTTTGCTTTCATTTCTCTGTGTTTATGAGGTTACTGCGAAAGAAAATTATTAAAATGATAGTTAAATAGAGTTATAATTATTAGTCTTGCTATTCTACATCTCTGAAGTTTAGTTTTTTTTTATTTGTAATTTCTGTGTGTTAAATTTCTCTATAAAAACAAAAAAAAAATAAGTTGAGAATAATATTGTAATTCTCTGTATTTTAGCTTTAATATTCTAACTCTCTGTATTTTAATTTATGTTATTTTATATTTTTTTTTGAAAGGCCTAAGTCTGAGATTTGATATATATATATATATATCATGATACTGGAATTTTTTTTGTTTTATTTAAAATGACAGAGAGTTTTTATTTTAAAAAGAAATAGAAAGAAATAAAGAAAAAAGAAATAATACAATACAGGGGCGGTGGGGTTGAAACCCCACCATAGCCCTTGAAAACAATGGAGGTGTGGGGAGGGGGCGAAGCCCCCACCCACACCCCATTACGTGGGATGTGGGTGGGGGCTCCACCCCCTCCCCACACCCCCGCTTGTCTTTAAACCGCGGCCACCTCTCTCCCCGCGATACCCTCTTTACATCCCCTTCGCGGTCGCTGCTGTCGCTGCACCTCCGCCAGACCTCCACCCGCGGCTGCAGCACCACGCCTCCTGTGCTGCCGCCGCACCTCCGCCACACCCCGTGCTCCATCCTTCACCCTGCACACCGTCCCCACCGCCGTCCCCGCCTCAACCTTGGGGTTCGGCCTTCCCTTTACTCTCTGCGCCTCCGCCCATGGATGCTGCCGCTCCCCCTGCCTTCTGCCCTACACCAAAACACAACACAAAAGAAACTTTACAGTTAGGGTTTCTATATATTTAACAATACATTCAAATAAAATATGTTATAAATTCTTGGGTGAGTTTTTATAAAGAGGGGAGCCTCTTATAAAATAAACAATGAATTATATATATATATATATATATATATATATATATATATATCTATTTTATAAAAATAAAGAATTACAATTGTAATAATAGCATTAGTAATAGATAATAGTAACAATAACAACAGTAAATATAACAATAGGAGACATATGCTTGTATATATATTTAGTTATATATAGAATCTTATATATATATATATATACATACATTATTTAATTGATAAGTTTATCAGAGAGGCCATTTGTATTTCTCTTACAATAATAAGAGAAAATAAAATTATAACTTAAGGAGAAAGCATAACGGACAATATTATAACATTCCAGGAAGAGTTTCTCGGAAGTTTAACTATCAACGCAATTTGATAACCAGGAAAATGAAGAGGAAAAATTACGTATCACCTTGTTTAAAAGGTCACTGGAAATAAACTTAAGAAGCCATCACAGACATTCCATGTGAGGCCATTTTAATCTCAACTGTAGTTAGTAAACGTCTAGAGAAGAAAACCTGCGAGAGAGTAAGAAGAAGAAAAACTAACATTGGAAAACACAGAAGAGAAAAGGTGCGGCATTTCTCACATGGGATAAGAGAACTAAGTTGATGGATCCTTCCACTTAATTTGCTTAGGAACATGTTTAATTAATACACAGCGAATCCTAGATCGGAGAAAATTAGGAAACCGAGTCCAGCGAAGTAGTAAATCGGCCTGTAGGATTTGGGAAATCTGGATGTTAGGAAATAGATACAGTGATAACTCTGATTGATATAGAATATGAAGAAAGGACAGGATAAACATAAAGAATACGGAGAGACCCAAAAGAGAGAGACAGGAATATAAACAAACGAAAACATCAGAGAAATAGTTAAGGTGAGCGCGATAAAAATACAATCAAAATTAAGATCCAGAGAAACGGAAGAGAGGGCAAATGAACTGCCTTGTTGAGAATGCTAAGTCGAAGGAGTATGTTTCAGGAAACAAGAGAGAGACAGACAAACGTGCTTTGTTGAAAAATGATGCAATAGGGAGATCACGAGTCAGTTTAGTAGGAACAAGGCGTCGTGGGAAGTTGTTAACCTATCAGGGAACTCCGTAAGTAGTATAGTGTTGAGTAATTCCCACTTATGCCGTAAGGCGTTATGCTGTCAAAATCTGCCGAGAATTAGGGTTAGGGACCTCGAAAATATAAATCTTGTAGCGACGTTAACGGCGTCAACTTGACCCCCTTGTTGGACTGCTTGCGTCTGGTTGCACGCAATTGTACTTGTACCCCACCGACAACTATAGTAATTTCGCCTTGAGCATTCACCACCGAGCATGCTTATGCATGCGAGGGGGTTTCTAGGGTTACGTGAGAAAAATTTTGATAGTTCGTGTCATAACCACATGACAGAAGTGGCTATGACACGTGTGACACGTGTTGTGACCACATGGAAAATGTGGGCATGACAATCTGCAATAAAGAATGCACCGCTAGTTGTAAAGAAGAAACTGCAATAGAAATGCATTTGCAAACTGTGTAGAGGAAACTCGAAACCTTCTACTTTCATTGTCTGTTATAACAAGACAATATTTAATTCATGGCCAGCAGAAAATGAAGCAAAATAGACTTGGCCAAGATTCCACGTGTGCCATTCTAGTGTTGTAGAAATTAACCCGTGGTGGATAAATTACTAGAGGATAAATCTGCCAATCTTCACATCCTCTATTCTCATCTTCTGTTGTAACTAAAATATTTTTAATATGTGGCCAAAATGCAAGGTTTTATGTAAATCATCCATTTCCAGTTTATTGGTTGCAAGTCAAAATAAACTATCTATTATTGTACATAGCTATTATAGATTGGAGTTGTATATATATCATCTCCAAGAAAGATTTCAGATATGCAGATTGGGATGTGAGCAGATTATTATACATAGAAATTTGTATCATTTTCTGATAATAAAAATAGTGTTTCTTCTTATCACAGTAGCATAATAAAGTTCTCATTCCATCCTCACCTACAAACCATAGAGCAAGGGCCCACTCTCTGGTGACGCATAGTGACAGTTAGTTCTTTCTACTGTTAATATGTATGTGTTATTTCCTTTTAGTTTGATTTAATTATAATAGATTTCAAAATTTAATAGTTGTGTGATTTAAATTCTAGCACTTTATTGCAGTTCAATTTGGTAAAGTATTTTGTGATTTAAATTAAAATTTGATTTCAAGATTTTCAGTTTGATGAGGGTGTTTTATTCATGTTAATAAATTAATGGCGTTATTGTTATTGTTCTTGTAGCAATTTTTGTGTGATTCATGTCGTTAGGAAGTGACAATTCATGTCGCTAGAGTTATTTTGATTTCTTGTAGGTTTATTTTCATTGTTGCATTCATAACCAGTCATCTCACGACTTTCACCCCTTTGTGGCATATAGCCCCGACACCTTTCGCAAGATTACGATCCTTGGATTGACATTTAGACTAAGCTGAAACCTGTTTATTCTTTGTACCCAGTGTTGGCCTATCAGATGCCTTTGGTCCCAAAATAGGAGTCAAAGATGCCCAAAATCTTCTTGAAATCAATGCCCTTGATTCTTTAAAATCTCCACGCCCTTCTTGTGCTATTAATTCATTTAAAATAATATTTTTTTGTCAAAAAATATAAAATATGCCTTGACAAAATAAATATTAAATATAATATTTTCCTTGATTTTTCCAATTAACCCACAGGAAAATGTGATGTGTAACGGTGGTCCTACTTACTATTTTTGGAATGGGGACATGGCAAGGAAATCCTCCTCTTGGGAAAAACACACACACACATAATCAGGCCCTCCTTCCACTTGTAAGCATTCCCACTCCAAGCACAAGCAACCCAAATCCAACTTCTAACAATTCCACCCAATATTTCTCTCCAAATCATTTTTTTACAAGGGGAGGAGAGAGGGTTTGGGCATGAAAATGAAAAAATATGAAGTGAGTGAAAAAGTTTTCCCCTTTTTCCCTTTCTACTGTTTTTCCTTTTCTTTTTCTATTTTCTTTTATAATATTCATTTTTGCCCAAAATAACATTTTTAAGAAAATCAATAAATCAATTTAAACATCATGCAAACCAATTTAATTCTAATTGATATTTCTCTGATAGCTAGGAAATTAAATCAATTAAATTAAATTGTGTTTAACTAGCAATTATTTTACTAAGCCAAATATCTCATTTCGATGAATAATTAAATTCATATAATTTCTTCTACCAAAATATAATAATGCAACAAACCTTTTCCTACTAAGGCATAAATATTATCTTTTCGATGCAATCATTAAATATTCTACAAACATGGTAATCATGCATTTCAAAGTAAATTTAAATGCAATGCAAAAGAAAAAATAAACACATGCAAAGGACTCAACCACACTTTTACAGGTTTTCACAACATATAGATTTTGGAATTGACGCCGATTCAAATCTAGGTTAACACAAGGATTCACAAGGACTGAGTATGGTGAGATGGCTAAGCATAATCCATGTTAACTTCTCCACATTCCAACCATTGGTCAAACACCTATAAATTTATTGCACACTTGAGTCAAACATCAAGAATACCTACTTCACATAATAATGGTTGAAGCAACATAATCTAACTAACATGGTATCAATTATCACATATAACTGTAAATCATATATGACTAGCATGATCCAAGAAAAAGATGCTTAATCAACCATAACTCATAATATTGAAAAATTATAATAATCACAACTATATCAAATATAATAAAAATTATGAAGATGAAACACTATAATGATCTAACATACAAAGGCACAACATATGCATCCCATACTGCATAGTTAGAAAACTAATGCCAATACAAAACCTCTTTAGAAACACCTCAATGGAAATATAAAAAACCTCCACAAGGATCATGAATACACCATCAAAACACCTCAATGGTACAACAAACCTCATCGGCAAGTTGAGTGTAGTGGATCATAACATAAGAATCATATAATATATTGATGAAACACTCAATGCAGCATATATCATATGAATCAAAAAGTACATAAGGAAAACACAAGAGTGGGGATTACATCCTCCTCACTAAGGATAGGATTACTCTTGGAATCCTTTAAAAACATAAGGATGAGGTACCTATGGTACACAATCCTTGACAAACATAACAAATCTTAGAAGATCAATCCTCTAGACCATCATCAAGTCTAGGCCTCAAATCACAACTCCCATCTAGGGTGCACAAGTTAGGTGGAAACCAACACTATACCTACCAACTCCTTAGATAATGCATCACTCTATCTTCTAAATGCCACTATAAGTGAGGATATGATCTAGCTAAAGGGACCAACTGATCACAAACAACACAAAGTCCTTAAACCCAAGACTACTACCACACTGAGATTCATTGAACTAGAAACACAACAAGAATAGGTAGATGGTAGTAACATAATAAATATATAGTAATAATATGTACCTAAGCACTAACTAATGCACCATCATACACTACACTATGTTAGAACATCAATGTAAGTTATAGAATTTGTATCTAAATGACACAATGTGCACCTTCATGTTATTTAATAACATGGTCTTTATGTTTAAAACATAGCATCATATACTCCACTAATGTTAAAACACTGGGAGGCATGCTAATATGACCAAGACAAACAAGAATGAGACAAGAAAAATCTATCATAGTTGGTTGACTAAGTCAACACCCAACCACCTACAAGCTACTAAAAGCAACATGAAAACCATAGAATAATTTCAACACATATCTCATCCTCATGGTCAAATGGGAAAATAATTAACATTTCATCTTATACAAGAATCCAAATATACATCTATCACTACCATCCAAGCATGACATACACACCAATCAGCAAGCTTACTCATGACAAGTGATCCATAAGAATACAACACAATTCATAGCTTTCTCAAACACTTCACACAAAATTCACTTGCATTCCAACAAAGAATAAAGAATTCAAACTACCATAGTTCTAATAACATAAACACTAAGAACTAGCACATTCTATGCAATCTACTCCCTTATACAATCCATCAGAGGCCCATCATGGACATGATAAAAAAGAACATTGAATGATACATGACCAACAATTAAAAAATTCTAACATAGCCACCACAATAATAAGAATAACACCGAAGTGGAAGAAATGTCAATTCCAATAATAAAGCATAAAATGAGCTCAATTTCAATAGTAAATCAAGTGTGACCATAAAAGTCACAAGATAAATATATATCAAAATTTAGTGGCTAGACTACTCATAACAAGAATAATAAATCAATGTTAGCCCTACAAAAATTTAGAGAATTCATCAATAACCAAAATTAATTATCAAAATCATAAAGGTACACTTTACATGCCACTACGTGACTAATTCTAGTCACAAGCAAGGGAGTAAAACACTACAGTACACCTAGATTTTTCAAAATCCATAGTGAGTAAGAGAACATGCTCAAGAAACACCAAGAAAACAAGTCTTCTAAGATTCCAATCACATCATAAGGCATGAGATCATTAAATTCACTTATCCATACAAGCATAAATCATGTCATAAAGCATCTAAAGCTTCATCACATCACACAACAACATCAAGACAAGGTTTTCTATAACATTTCCCAAGGCATCCAATACAATTTACCTTTCTAAACATGAATAGAACTTTACTCACACATCACATTCAAGGGAATACAATTATAATGAAATGACGCACATAGTCACACACTAGCAATCATTTTACAAACCAAGATTAAGCTAGGGAAAATTAGGCTCATAAGCCAAGGTAACTCGACTCATCTACTCACACATCAAGGAGTAATTAACATTCAACACCATATAGGAATTCACCAATCATATGGGTAGTGCATTACATGCAACATTAGATTCAACCACATAGTAGTACAAAAAGGGGAAAAATTTTAGTTGAGACTTACGCCCTTTTCCCAATATTAGACCCTTTACACTGCTACAATTTCTCTACCACATGATAGAAAGCACATTCAAAATGAAATACACACATAACTAGAGTTTCAAGTGCAACTTCACACAATGGGGAGATTTGCATAAGAGCCACAACACAACTATGTTCTCTACATAATCAAGAGAATAGCAATGACATAATTCACAACGAATGACAAGTAGTTGGGGGCTCTAGTCCATACCAACCCAATAAATCTTCCAATGCATAACCCCTTTCACAAGCCAATATGCATACTATGTAATAAGGGAAAAACACATTTTTGAGTCACAAGATGTAGGATCCACTAATGCATTCATTATCTTCACACATCATTCATCACAATTTCCATGCATATATATGACCCATTTGCAACCCTTTTCTTTTAACTATTCAATTAATACAATGCAATAATCACATCCAGATTCCCATATGAATCCTAGGGAAGAATGAAATTTGGGGACATAAGTCATTACCTAAATGATCTAGTCATAAATAAATCAACATTTTCTTTCGTGCACCCACATCATCAATTCACACATAAAAACATGCACTCACGAAAGAAAAATGTAAGATGCGCCTCATGCAAGCATTTCTAGTCGCCATTCAAAAGAGGCAAATAATAATTCTAATTATGACAAAGCATGTAAGAAGGTGTGCTACTCTTGCAAAATTATATGCACACAATAAGGGTACACAATGTAAGGTTCATTTGCACTAGCATTACCTAATGTAGGAGCATCCAAAGGTGTAAGAGCAATCTTGCATCACCAAAAAAAATGATTAGGTTTATTTCCTTTTAATTTTAGTTTTATAAAATACCCATGAAGTGTATTTCCTCTAAAAAGTCATGAAGAATGGTCTAGAACATCCAAAGTTTCCAAAAAGGTAAAAATAGGAGGGCCTCTATTTTTAGAAAGTTTGCATTTGAGCACATATGGACCTAAAATTTTCCCCAAAGCTCCAAAATTGAAAAATGAACATTATGGGTGAGTTTTGACCCAAGTTCAGTTCTAGATGTGAAGATATTAAAGTTTTTCAGTTTCTGAAAAACCCAAAAAAATCTTGAATTTGGGTTTTGAGGCCTTAAATGGCCGAATGAGGCCCCAAAATTTGGGGAAATTGAATAAATTAATTTTTTTGGGTGTAAAGTGCTCCAAGCTCTTGAGTTTTAAAAAATGAGGGCCCAATCAGGTACCCAGATCAAAATTTATGGCTCCTGGAAGTTGTGTTATTTTTTAATTTTAAAATTTGAATATTTCCAAAGGCAGGGAAAAGGGTAGATGGACTCAGTTGGGTGCCCAAAATGGGAGTTACACTTTCCAAAGAATGCCATGAAATATCATTTAAAGGTAGGAGTCATGCAGGGTGGGGGAGTGATGCATTGATGGGTTATTTTTAGCAATTTCAAAGGAGGGGAGTTACAAAGAAGAGGCAATTAAGGGTATGAATGACCAAGAGAGTGGGGAAGAATCTTTAGGAGAATTATTGAAGATAATTTTCAGATACAGGTCATGGAAGACATTCAGAGGATCAAAGAGTTTCATTTTGAATCTCTATAATAGGTAGAAAGCTCCATAAATCAAAGGATTAAAGTTACATATTGTTGTTTCATCATAGAGGATTTTGTTCTCTATATTCCAATATTTTTGAGGTTTGAATTTGTTGTTATTTAACAACCCATATTCTTGTAACAAGAGGTCACATGACCCTTGGGTGTTTGCATTCAATTAGAATGCCTTTGCATTTTTGTGAATATTTCTGTGAAGCAATTTTCATGCTCAATATTATGAAATTTTGATGAATATTTGTGTTTTTATAAATGAAGGTATCTTTTTCTATTGTGAGTGTGTTGGTTGAGGTTTACCCTCATCATTACTACATCACTTTTCTTCAAATTCTAGGCATATGATCAAAACATCATCTCTTTCACAACTAAATGCATAACTCACAAAAGAGTACATAATGCATAATCAAAATTACAAGAACATTGGCATTTATTTTAATACAAAGGCACACACAGCCACACTATTAAAAGTGATTACAATAACCCATCATGACCCCACAAAGTTCACTCAAACATCCATACACCTAGTAAGATTATTGTCAACCATTTAGAACATTGAGAAGGCAAATCACACAAAAGAAAATTCTTGGCAACCACAAGGGTCTAACTAATCCCACAATAATGTATTCCTCCACCATACACTTGAAAGGATAACATATTAGGAAACAACACATGCTACTCACAGCATGCAACCATACAAAAACACCACACATGCTCAAACACAATGAGTAGAACATACAAGCCAAATACCTAAATGATACAACATGGCTCTAATACCAAATCTAATACCCCAAGATTCTACTCAAGACATTAATGAACAAACATTGGATAAATTATTTTTTTGTGATACAAAAGTTCCATTAAGCAAGCCACACATAACTCCTACATGCCCAAGGTGTCATAACAACATGTAATGACACACTTAGCATGCACACCAATGCACAATGCAAGGTAACACAAGTGGAAGACTTAAGAACACCATGGTTGGCCAGAAAAATGAGACAAGGAGGAGAGTCAAGATTTCCAAGGTCACTAAAAAACCATTACAACATCCTTACAACATCCTTACTAAACAACCCCTTAGTTATATAGGTGCTACAAAAGGAAAAAAGGTCAAAACTTCCAAAGTTCCAACTTTAGGAAAGACTTGAAAAAGGTTTGAACTTTTTCCCAATCTTGCAACTCAACTCAACAATTCAAACTTGCATTTTGGGTTTCTTCCCTAAACTGTAACTACTCCTAACACTACCGTGGACTTCAGTTTTGGGTTGCAACTTGTAACTTGCAACATGGGTTCAAGTTTCAAGAAACAATCACAGTTTGCACACTACAATGTGCAAAGACTCTCTAATGCCTAGCCTTAGAATTACTTCAAACTTTGGGACTCAGTTACAACATGCACTTCAAACTTTGGGTTAGGGAAGTAATTTGCAATTTGTAAAAGTCTAGAAAAATTCTAGAACAAGACAACATCAGTGGTTTAAGCTTCAGGGTTTCACTTGCAATTGTAACTTGTAAAGTGTTGGGTTAACTCCAAACCCTAACTCCCTAAACAACTTGGACTCTAGAGGTTGAATGCAACTTGCACATTGCAATGTGAATTAGAACTCCAAACTTCAGAACTCCTGCACTCTTAGGTTTCAAGGTCTAACTTCAACTTGTAACTTTGGTTTGGTAAACCCATCTTGCATTGCATTTCAAAATGTGAACCTAGTTTACAAAAGAAATCCTAGAAAAGCACTAAGGCAAGAAAGACAACCTCAGTTTCTCCACACAACGAGGCATAACTTCATCAATTTATGAGCTATTATAAAATGGTTCAAGGAAAACACTCTATGGATCATGGACTCCAACTTAGCCACACCAAGAAACAAGGTGGAAAGTAAATCTCACTTCCAAAACATAAGGAAAGCTAACCTTGAAGGCTAAACATGAAGAAAATGATATGGAAATCCATGCTTATTTGACACCAATGTCAAGATGGGCCAAAGGCAAAGATAGAAGTATCAACCATTATGTGGGAACAATACAATCCAACACATAAGCATTCATAATCACAATTACAACATAAGTAAAAGAGGACTCCAACATCCCAAGTTAATCGTTTCCACATAAAAGATAAATATTATAACATGGTAATCTCCATCTAACACAAGGATCAATTTCCAACCAAATGAGATCATAACATAATTAAAAGATATAGATTATGTAATACCTCGGCTTTTACACCAAGACATTAATAGATAAAAATAGGATGAACAATTTTTTTGCAATGTAATTGTGACATGTGCATGTCCCAATTACACAATCGTGCACTAGAAACATTGTAGCATCCCATGATGAGACTCTAGAACATGACACAAAACAACTAAGGTGACCACTTATGTTCTAGACACACCAATCAAACATAATTGGAAGACTAACCAATCACGTGACAAGGTCACCACGATAACCCTACAAGAGAAGGAAACTCGCTCCATGATGAAGGTTGGATGCCAATCCACAACCTTGCACTCTCACAACCACATGGAATAGGATGAGGGTGATAATCACCTCAAATCCATCCCAAAATGACACAACACAACCTCCAAGAACATAAAATTGTTGCAAGTATGTGCTAATCGATGTTGTCATTGATGTCAACATGTTTGTGTTGTCATTGGTGTCAACTGTGTCTTCTGATGTTGTTGTTGTCATTTGATTAAGTTGTTGTGTTAAAGAGATATGAATGCCTTGTAGAGGTATTGATGATGTTAGTAGATTGTTCCTATTTTTGATTTTCCAAGTGCTTTTGAGAAATTTGATCAATACTGGAAATAGTGTGTTGAAGAAGTCTTCTGGCTTACAGAGTATTGTTCAAGTTTTTGCTCCGCATTTCTTCTATGTTGGAGATCTGAGTGTGTGGTATGGATATGTTGTCAACAAGTGTTTGAAGATGCTAAATCCATAATTTGGTGCTCCAAATTGATGTACAGTGAAATTTATGCTCACCAATTTGAGAACAGTATTTGACAGTGTTTATGAGTTGTCCAAAGGTGTCTAGGAGAAAGTATTTTTCTCCGCATTCCTCCGCAGATAGGTTTCATGTGTTATGGTTCTAGATATGCATTCATAAGGATCTTACCTATCTTCCATCCAAAAGGTTTGTGATTTGGTGCTCCGAAAAGCAATCTATTGTGTGGCAGAGTTCGACGGTGTTGTTGTGTTCAGGTGAAAGTTGTGTTCAAGTGAAAGTTTTTGTGTTCAAGTGAAAGTTGTTGTGGCTGAATTTGTTACTTTATAGGTGACTCCAAGATGTTTGTGGATGATTTTAGATTGTATTTAAGCCCTGTGTAATGTCTGCAAGTTATGGTTGTGATCGTGAAAGCATGTGATCAAGAATTCCTTATGTTTACACTATTTGGCCAACCTTGAGTGTTTACAGAGTTGATTTGGTGATTATGTAAGTGTTATGTAGCATGCCTAGATGGATTTGGGTCCAAGATAAGGCATATAGTGGTTTTCCTTCATTCCCTTGTGCCGTAGAATGTTTAGGTCTAGACCTAATTCAAATATTGTGTGTTTTTCGACCTTGGAGATTGTTTCAAGGATTGAAGATTTTGTTGGTGACCTTGAAGATTGTTTCAAGGGTAATGATGATATAAATAAGTGTCAAGAGTTTATGTGTGTGTGAATGGGGGATATGATGTGGTTATGTGAATTTGATTAGGGTAGCGAGGGTTTTCATGTGTTAGGCTACCAGATGCAATGAGCAAAAGGTGTCTACAATTTTCAATGATGTTGCGAAGGTGTTGTGTATGTTGTGGTGTATAATGAGCTTCATTGGAACTAAACTCCATGCATAGGTTAGATGCAATTATATCAGTTCAAAGTCTAGAAGTGAGCCATTCTTTTCTTCTTCTTCTTTATTTCTTTCTCAGTGGGCAGTGAATCCACTTGGACAGTGAGTCCCCTGCAGTGAGCATTTTGTCTATGGCAGTGAGAATTTGTAATTCAGTATTGTTACTACATTATATTGTGAGCTAATCCTCACTGTGGTTTTCCCTTTTAGGTTTTTCCACATAAAAATCTAGTGTTCTCTTGTGCATGGTGTTGATGTGTTTAAGTTTTTGTTATCTTCTTTTCATGTTTCAACTTCATAATAGATTAAGGGTTTAAGTGAACTGATGTGGATGTGATTATGTTTATGAGGGTTTGAAGTTTTTGATACAACTAATTCACCCCCCCTCTCAGTTGTCTTGTGCCTTCAACAATTGGTATCAAAGCGAGGTTCCTTTGAAGAAATCTTAACAGCTTGAGGTAGATATGGGATGGAACACAAGAAGGATATTCCCTTGTTTGATGGATCAAACTATGTTCTCTGGAAGGTAAGGATGGAAGCCTTTCTAATTTCTCTTGGTTATGAGGTCTGGAAATGTGTCAAGTCTAATTACACTATACCTGAGGGTGATATAAATTCTGAAGATGAAATAAAAGTTGCTGAAATAGATGGTAAGGCAAAACATGCTCTCTTAAGTGGACTTACTAATTCTAAGTTGGTGAAATTTGTAAATTTGAAGACTGCTAATGAGATTTGGAAAAAGTTGGAAAGTGTTTATGAAGGAGATGAGAAGGTTAAATAGGCTACAATGCAGAATTTTAAGCTCACTTATGAGACCATGTGTATGTCTGAAGATGAAAATACAAGTTACTTACAGAAGGTGGATGAAGTTGTCAATGACATCAAAGGACTTGATGGAAATATAGATGATCAAGAAGTGATATTGAAGGTACTTAGAACTCTTCCTAAAACTTATAGTCATAAGGCTTCTGCTATTGAGTAATTACAAGACTTGAATAAATTTTCCAAATATTAGTTGCTTGGTACCCTAACTGCTTTTGAAATAAGATTTTTGGCACAACTAGTAGAACTGCAAAGGATGAGACTGCTTTTAAAGCTAGTAAAATAGAAAAGACAGTTGAATCAAATTCGGAAGACTTTGATGAAGTGGAAGCTAACTTTGTGAGAAGGATGAAAATGAGTACTAGAAGTTTAGTGGTAAGTTGGCTTTTAAATGTTTTAGTTGTGGAAAAATACATCATTATGCTTCAAGGTGTCCCAAATAGAGCTCTGAGAATCAAAGATAGGGAAAACAGAGGAAGGATGTTCAAGAAAAATTACTATGCAGGTATTTCTAATGATGAATCTAATTTTGAGGATGATAATGATGATGAATGCTTATTTATTGCCATAAGAGATGAAACTGGTTCTACTAACTCTAGAAGCTATGTGAAGGAAAGGAGTCCAGAAGCATGTACTAATCTTAAAGGCACTATAATATCTGCTTTTCATGCTAAGAGTGAAAGGGATGACTGGGTCATTGATAGTGGATTCTCAAATCATATGACAAGTGAAGGGACTAAGTTTGTTAAACTTGAAAATTTTGATGGTGAAGTAGTTAGGTTTGGTGGTCATGAAGCTGCTAAGATTTGTGGAAAAGGTTCAATCAGTTTTGATGGAAAACATAACACTAATGATATCCTTTATGTCAAAGGGTTAAAGCATAATCTCTTGAGTGTTGGACAGATGTGTAGCAAGGGTTACAATCTTATGTTTCAAAATGATGGATGTGAGATCAGAAAAAGCTTCAGAATAGTAATTGTTGTTGGAAAGAAGACAGGTGGAAATGTTTATCATCTCAAAGGTGGTGTTAGTTATTGCCTTATGGCTCAGATCAGTGAGAGTTGGTTATGGCATAGGAGATTGTGTCACATCAAATTTGATAGTCTGGTAAGGATAAGTTTAGTCCAAGCTATGATAGATCTACCAAAGTTAACTTAGCCCATTACTATTGTCTATAAGGAATGTCAGTTTGGAAAGCTAACAAGAAGAAGCTTCAAAAGCAAGGATTAGTCATCTACCAGACTATCGGATTTGGTGTATATAGACCTGTGTGGTCCTACCAGAGTAAGGAGTTTTCAAGGTGACAGGTATTTCATGTTATTTATTGATGATTGCTCTAGAATGACTTGGGTCACTTTTCTTAAAGAAAAATCAGAAGCCCTAGATAAGTTTAAAGTTTTTAAAGCAATAGTTGAGAATGAATTGGATATGAAAACTAAATGTTTGAGGTCTGACAGAAGTGGGGAGATTACTTCTAATGAGTTTAACATGTTTTGTGAGAATCATGGGATAAAGAGGCATCTATCTGCTCCTAGAACTCCTCAGCGGAATGGAGTGGCAGAAAGGAAGAACAGGATTGTTCAAGAAGTTGCAAGGACAATGATAAAGGAAGCAAACCTACTAGAAGTCTACTAGAGAGAAGCAATCCATACTGCTATCTACATACAGAACAAGTATAGGTGAAAGCAAATGACACAAAGACTCCCTATGAGCTATGGTATGAAAGGATTCCCACTATTAAATATTTCAAAGTTTTTGGAAGCAAATGTTATATAAGAAGAGATGAAGAACTAGGAAAATTTGATGCAAGATGTGATGAAGGTATTTTCCCTGGATACTCTAACAAAAGAAAAGCTTACCATTGCCATAATAAGAGGCTGAAAAATATTGTTGAAAGTGCTAATGTTAAGGTTGATTAAGATATACAGAAGTTTTCAGAGATTAATGGATATAAATCAGACAAGTCTTCCTGTGGAGAAAAAGAAGAAAGTAAAGAAAAAGTAGTATAGGTTGAAGAACAAGAAGCTTTGGAAAGGGAAGTACAAGTTGAAGAACAAGAAGCTCCAAAAAAAGTTCCTAAAACTCCTAAATATGTGCAGAGGCATCACACTGAAGATCAAATCATTGGTGATAAGAGCAAAGGTGTATTGACAAAAAGCAGAGTTGCTGAAGAATAGGTAAATCTATGTGTACTTTCCAAATTTGAACCTAAAATAGTGGTTGAGGCATGCAAGGATGGGTATTGGATTAAGGCTATGAAGAAGAACAAATGCAGATTGAGAAGAATCAGACTTGGGAACTTGTCCCAAGACTAGAGAATAAGAATGTGATTGGGACTAAATGGGTATACAGAAACAAGTTGAATGAGAATGGAGAAGTGGTAAGGAACAAGGCAAGACTTGTGTGTAAGGGGTACTCACAAGTGGAAGGAATAGACTATGAGGAAACCTTTGCCCCAGTGGTAAGATGGTGCAGGAGCACCTATCACAAGGTGGCCTCCATGAGGCATTTAAATTCATGTTTGTTTGGAAAATTAGGTTTTGTGCTGTAATAAGGTCTATTCGACCAATGCATGTCATTTCTGTTTGTATCTAGGTTCTTCAAGACTTAGAACCAATGTTTGTAAGTCCCAAGTATTTAGGTCACATTTGTCAAGTTGTTATTTTTAGACGGTTGGTCTCCCAGCCGCTTGGAGACGGTTAGTTTTCTCCCAGCTGCTTGGAATCAATCTCCCAGCCACTTGGAATGGGTTGGTGCTCTTGGGGCAAGCTTATAAACCCCAGAGAAATGAACCAAATGCATATAGACTAGAGTATTGTAATCAGATCGAAGAGGAGATTGAATGTAATTATGCGAATGTAATTGTGCATTGTGTTAAGGAGAAATTGAACTGTTCTATTTCATCAATCTATTTTCCATTCTCTGTAATTATCAATTGCATAGTTGTAGATTTCTTTTCCTTTCTGTACTTCCGTTGTTGCAAAATGTCGATGTGAAGCATTCCACTGGTGAGATTTCTATCAAAATCAGTGGAATGGCTTCATTGTACAATATTTGTTTGTTTCCTATTTTGTTTCATGGTTTGGCGGTGCAAATGTTCCAGATCAAGGGTTGTGCATAGTAGGCGGCCTAGCATCTCCATGTTCTAGGGTTTGGATTGGAGGAGTTGGAACTATTAATGGTGAGACAGAGGCCATCGACGAAACATTTCTCGCTCAGAGTGACAAGGATAGTTTGACCAAAGGGAGGTTTGAGCCATTGAACGGCAGTCGTGGACTAAGGTTTATATCAAGGTATCGACAGAAGGAAGGAAGGCCTAGCCGATAGCAGGTGTCTTGCCGACAAGTGAAAGTCAAAGATGATGACTGAATGATCGGTCTATCGGCGTAGTAGAATCTAAAGCTACCGATAGTAATTGTCTTGCCAATAGGCAAGAAACATAGATCGCCCATTGGGAGGGGTTATGATATTGGAATGATAAGTTGCAAGGTGGCCGATGGTGGAAGTCTTACCGACTGAGGCTCCCCATCATATTGGTATCAAATCCAGTGAAAGGTCTAGTCTATTGTGTATTTGATTTTTATCACTGAGAAGGTAGATGATGAGTTGCCCATGCCATCTAGTTGAGAGAAGGAAAAGGATTCCTGTAGTGTGTGGGCAGACGATGCTGAGGTCTGTCAAGACCATTCACCAATAGAGGTTTAGCTGGAAGAGGGTACAGAGTGAGGCCACTGCGAGAGAGAGCTATAGTGCATCTCCAAGATATGTTGTTGGATGAGAGGAATGGGTCTGTGAAACAGCGTGTAGGATGGACATCTGATTGAGCATTGTGTTGTAGTCAAATTGAGGATTTGCAGAAGCGTTGGCATTATCTGTGAATGTTTATGTTAGACAGAGAAAACGAAGGAGAGGCTAGTGATATGCCTCCAAATGGGATGACCACTGAAGTGGTCAATAAATTTAAAGAGATGGAAGAGATGATCAAAACTGGAGTCAGGGAAGCACTCCAAGCAGAATTGAAGGCAATGAAGATAGGAAACAGGATAGAGGAAGATTCAGATGAAGAAGAAGAGAAAGAGGAACAAGAAGAGGAACAAGAAAAGGCAGAGATACCGGTTGAACAAAAGTAATTCCTAGAAGCCAATAAGACTATTGGCAAGGACTCTTCGGAGGCTCAGATAGATGTCCCCATGTTCAGTGGAAAGATGAATGCTGATGAAGTTATGGAGTGGATTGAGGCTCTAAATAACTACTTTGAATACAAGGAAGTTCCTGAAAGTAAGAGGGTTAAGTTTACAAAAACTAAACTCAAAGGTGTTGCCCTTACATGGTGGAATTACACCCAAGGAGAGAGGGTAAAGAATGGGAAAAGTATGATCTCTTTGTGGAGTAGAATGCTGGAGAAGATCAAGTCCCAGTTCCTTCCATCTGACTACAAGGTGTAGATTTATAGGAAGATACAGAACCTTAAGCAAAAAGATATGGATGTGGCTACTTACATTGAAGAGTTTCACAAATACACTCTTCGTTGTGGGTACATGGAGGATGAAAAAGCCAAGGTAGAAAGGTATATAAATGGTCTGAGGATCAATATTCAAGATGAGATAAGTTTATTTACCCCTGAAACTATGGAAAAATGCTTTCAAGTAGCATTAAGAGCTGAAGAGAAGTTGAAGAGGAAAGGTGAGCAGTGGAGTAGAGGAAGAGGTGACAGAAATTTTAGAGGCAGTTTTGGAGGAAGAAGTCCTAACCAGAGGCCTAGTGGTGAGTCTATCCAAGAAGAGCAAGTTGGAGACTCAAGTAGCAGAGGAAGCTACTGAGGAAGGAGGCCAAATGAAAGAGGTGGGACAAATGGATAAGACAAAGGATCCAAGTTCTCCAATATGAGATGTTATCACTGCAATCAGATAGGGCACCCAGCTTATAAGTGTCTAGAGAAGGCCTCAACTTCTCATGGCAATGAGAGAAGAACCACATTGACTCAAGAGGATGCAGGGAGTGTGACATCTCCTGAAGTGAGTTTGACATCAGAAGTGGGAGAAAATCTGATGATCAAGAGGATATTTCTCAAAGAACCAGTGTAGACTGAACCATCATAGAGGAGAGCTCTTTTCAGGATCAATTGCAAAAGCAAAGGTAAAATATGCAAGGTAGTCATAGATTCTGGTTCAACAGATAATATGGTGTCTAGGGAAATGGTGGATAAATTGAACATAGAAAGGATTCCTCATCAAACTCCTTACAGAGCATCTTGGGTAAGTGATAGCCAATCACTTTTGGTAGATGAACAGGCATATGTTGATTTTCAGATTGGAGAATATAAGGAGAGAATTTTATGTGACATTTTGCCCATGGAGTGTTGTCACCTACTTTTAGGTAGGCCATGGCAATTTGATAGGCAAGCATTGAATGATGGATATGCTAACACATACACCATCAAGAAGGATGGAAGACTTTTGTGATAACACCATTACAGGAGGATGCTGAAGCAAAGAAGGTAGCCAAGATTATTTTGGTGGGTAAGAAAGAGTTTGCGAAGATCAATGAAGAAGAGACAAGGAAAGCCAAGGATACCTCAAGGAGTGGGGTTGCCAAAGGTCCAAGTTTGAAGGTGGTTTCAGTTTTGAATGATGGAGATCAGATGGTGATGTCTGATATGGATCAGATGAAGATCAAAGAGTAGGTTTGCAAGCAGCCACGAGTTGATTGGAAAGAAGAAGATGCTATCATAGTAGGGACCATTGTTTGTCCTCTAGAGCCCACAAGAGTTGACAGACAAGCATATTCTACCATAGTAGTAGTACACGAAGCATGGAACAAGGTTTTGAATGCATGTGTTCAGGCAGATATGACAGTAAGCAATTATGGCATGCAACATCCAGGTTTGGTTGCAAGCACTCACTCATGGCAAGGTGTGAGTAGAGCCTACAATGCTAGGCATAAGTTTTTGATTCCATGGAAGCAAGTTGCAATCCAGAGATCATGGGGAAGGCATGAGGCAGCAAAGGATAAAGGTGGTGCAAGACAAAGCATCAACTCATGGGACATGAGTTCTTTTCTAGGTGGGGTGTATGGTGCAGGAGCATCTATCACAAGGTGGCCTCCATGAGGCATTTAAATTCATGTTTGTTTGGAAAATTAGGTTTTGTGTTGTAATAATGTCTATTCGACCAATGCATGTCATTTCTGTTTGTATCTAGGTTCTTCAAGACCTAGAACCAATGTTTGTAAGTCCCAAGTATTTAGGTCGCATTTGTCAAGTTGTTAATTTTAGACAGTTGGTCTCCCAGCCGCTTGGAAACAGTTAGTTTTCTCCCAACCACTTGGAATCAGTCTCCCAGCCACTTGGAATGGGTTGGTGCTCCTCTGGGCAAGCTTATAAACCCCAGAGAAATGAACCAAATGCATATAGACTAGAGTATTGTAATCAGATTGAAGAGGAGATTAAATGTAATTGTGCGAATGTAATTGTGCATTGTGTTAAGGAGAAATCAAATTGTTCTGTTTCGTCAATCTATTTTCCATTCTCTGTAATTACCAATTGCATAGCTGTAGATTTCTTTTCCTTTCTATACTTCCATTGTTGAAAAATGTCGATGTGAAGCATTCCACTGGTGAGATTTCTGTCGAAATCATTGGAATGGCTTCGTTGTACAATATTCATTTGTTTCCTATTTTGTTTCATGGTTCAGTGGTGCAGATGTTCTAGATCGAGGGTTGTGCACAGTAGGCAGCCTAGCATCTCCATGTGCTAGGGTTTGGATTGGAGGAGCTGAGTTGTTAACGATGAGATAAAGGCCATCGACGAAACATTTCTTGCTCAAAGTGACGAGGATAGTCTGACTAAAGGGAGGTTTGAGCCATTGAACGACAGTCACGGACTAAGGTTTATATCGGGGTATCAGCAGAAGGAAGGAAGGCTTGGCTGATAGCAAGTGTCTCACTGACAAGTGAAAGTCAAAGATGATGACTGAATGATCAGTCTATCGGCGTAGTAGAATCTAAAGCCGCCAATAGTAATTGTCTTGCCGATAGGCAAGAAACTTAGATCGCCCATCGGGAGGGGTTATGATATCGGAATGATAAGTTGCAAGGTGGCCAATGGTGGAAGTCTTACTAACTAAGGCTCCCCATCACAAGAATGGAGGCTATTAGGTTGTTTTTGGCTTATGCAGCACATAAGGATTTCAAAGTATATCAAATGGATGTGAAGTCTACTTTTCTAAATGGTGAGTTGGAAGATGAAGTATACATAGAGCAACCGAATGGATTTCAGTTGTTAGATAAACTAGATATGGTATGCAGATTAAAGAAGGCATTGTATGGACTAAAGCAAGCTCCCAGAGCTTGGTATGCTAGGTTAGACAAGTATTTGTTGCAGTAGGAATTCTGTAAAGGGTCTATAGATAGTAATTTGTACATCATGGTAAGCAAGGATCAAATCTTAATTGTTGAGGTCTATGTGGATGACATAACCTTTGGTGGAAATGAAGGTATGTGTAAGGACTTTGTAAATGAAATGCCAAAAGAATTTGAGATGTCAATGTGTAGAGAGATGAACTTCTTCCTTGGGCTGCAAATCAATCAGACAGATAAGGGAATTTTCATTTCATAATAAAATTATTTCTAGGAACTGTTAAAAATAAGTTTGGAATGGAACATTCTAAACTAGTTTGTACCCCCATGACAACTAGTTGCAAGCTAAGCAAGAATGATGAATCCCCTAAGGTTGATCAGAGCAAATATAGATCAATGATTGGAGGACTGCTATACCTAACTACTACCAGACTAGATATCATGCATGCAGTCTGTCCTGTGGAAGATTTCAAGAAGTTCCTAGAGATTCACATGTCATGGTAGTAAAGAGGATACTCAGGTATTTGAAGGGCACTCTGAATCATGGTTTGTGGTATCCTAAGAATAATGACTTTACCCTAAGTGCCTACACAAATGCAGATTGGGCCGAATGTGTAGATGACAGAAAAAGTGCAACTGGTGGTGCATTCTTTCTTGGAGATAGAGTTGTATCTTAGCTAAGCAAGAAGTAGGATTCAGTGTCTTTATCTGTTGTAGAGGCAGAGTACATTGCAGCAGCATCCTTTTGTACACAGGTGTTATGGATGAGACAAACTTTGAAGGATAACAAAGTTGAGTATGATGATCCAATTCCTATCTTCTGTGATAATATTAGTGCTATTAACATTTCAAAGAATCCAATGATGCATTAAAGGACAAAGAAAATTTTAATTAGGCATCACTTTCTGAGAGAAAAGGTTGCAGAGAATGAAGTGAAGCTTGAGTATGTACCTACAAAAGATTAGGTTGTTGACATATTCACTAAGGCTCTCCCTAAGGATACATTTGAGTATCAGGAGAAGTTAGGGGTTATTTCCCCTCCTTTGAACTATATGCATAAGGAAATGCATCAGTCCAGTAGGCTTAAAGATTCATTCTTTTCTGGACATATGTTGGAGGCTACCTCTTAGGGGGGTAGGTAGTGGTCATGAGGTTTGTTGTTAATAGAGGAGTATTCAGAATAGTGAAAGAAAAGTTGTAGCAGAGTAGTTGAGAATAGTGCAAGTATGTGCAGTATCTCATTTAGGGGGAGAGAGCCTGAAAAAGATGTCACCCTTTGCCATTGATGTCAAAGGGGGAGAGAGTTCATGTGAAAAACAAAGGTAGAGAATGAGAGCAAGATGTGTAAAAGAAAGGGGGAGAGTGAGATTAGTGTAGAGTTGTGTCATGACAGATTTTCACATCATATGTTGCCATCAATGACAAAGGGGGAGATTGTTGTGAGAATGTGCTAATCGGTGTTGTCATTGATGTCAACATGTTTGTGTTGTCATTGGTGTCAACTGTGTCTTCTGATGTTGTTGTTGTCATTGGATTAATTTGTTGTATTAAAGAGATATGAATGCCTTGTAGAGGTGTTGATGATGTTAGTAGATTGTTCTTGTTGTTGAGTTTCTAAGTGCTTTCGATAAAATTTGATTAATATCAGAAACACTGTGTTGAAGAAGTCTTCTGGCTTACAGAATACTGTTCAAGTTTTTTCTCTGCATTTCTTCCATGTTGGAGATCTAAGTGTGTGGTTTGAATATGTTGTCAACAAGTGTTTGAATATGCTAAATCTAGAATTTGGTGCTTAAAATTGTTGTACAGTGAAAGTTATGTTCACCAGTTTGAGAACAGTATTTGACTGTGTTTCTGAGTTGTACAGAGGTGTCTAGGAGAAAGTATTTTGCTCTGCATTCCTCCGCAGATAGGTTTTAGGTATTGTGGTTATGGAAATGTGTTCATAAGGATCTTACCTATCTTCCATCCAACTAATTTGTGATTTGGTGCTTTGGAAAGCAATCTATTGTGTGGCAAAGTTTGACAATGTTGTGTTTAGGTGAAAGTTGTGTTCAAGTGAAAGTTGTTGTGTTCAAGTGAAATTTGCTGTGGCTGAATTTGTTGGTTTCTAGGTGACTCCAAGATGTTCATGGATGTTTCTAGATTGTGTTTAATCTTTGTGTAAGGTCCACAAGTTATGGTTGTGATCATGAAAGCATGTGATCAAGAATTTCTTATGTTTACACTGTTTGGTTGACCTTGAATGTTTGCAGAGTTGATTTGGTGATTATGTGAGTTTTGTGTAGCATGCCTGGATAGATTTGGGTCTAAGCTAAGACATATAGTGGTTTTCTTTCATTCCCTTGTGTCGTTGAATGTTTAGGTCTAGACCTAATTGAAATATTGTGTGTTTGCTAACCTTGGAGATTATTTCAAAGATTGAAGAGTTTGCTTCCAACCTTGAAGATTGTTTCAAGGATGATGATGGTATAAATAGGTGTCAAGAGTTCATGTGTGTGTGTGTCCAAATGGGGGATATTATGTGGTGATGTGAATTTAATTAGGGCAACGATGGATTTCATGTGTTAGACTACTAGATGCAGTGAGCAGAATGTGTATACAATTTTTAGTGATGCTATGAAGGTGTTGTGTATGTTGTGGTGTATAATGAGCTTCATTGGAACTGAACTCTATGCATAGGTTATATGCAATTATATCAGCTCAAAGTCTAGAAGTGAGCCATTATTTTCTTCTTCTTTCTTTCTTTCTCAGTGGGCAGTGAGTCCACTTGGACAGTGAGTCCCCTGCAATGAGCATTCTCTCTATGGTAGTTAGCCTTTGTAATTTGTTATTGTTACTACATTATATTGTGAGCTAATCCTCACCATGGTTTTTCCCTTTTAGGGTTTTCCACCTAAAAATCTGGTGTTATCTTGTGCATGGTGTTGATGTGTTTAAGTTTTTATTATCTTTTTTTCATGTTTCAACTTCATAACAAATTAAGGGTTTAAGTGAATTGATGTGGATGTGATTATGTTTATGAGTGTTTGAAGTTTTTGATACAACTGATTCACCCTCCCCCCTCTCAATTGTCTTGTGCCTTCAACAAAAATAACTTACCAAGAAGGGGATCCACTAGGGACACCACCACCTTCATTAAAAACATGGCAATCAGACAATAGTGTGTGAAGCACGCTTTCCAAGACAAAATGGTCATAAATCCCAAAATAAATTATGTCCAGTCAAGATAAAAACATGGGAGGACTCACAGAACCAAGGGGAACAACTTTCATATACAAAGTTTCCTCAAAAAGGTCAGGAAATGCTTGATGTCTGAAGGCTCAAGGACCACAATGTGAAACAAGATGACAACATGAAACTAGGACTCTAGAGCTTAGCTCTATTATCCCACCTAGCTGATACTATCCTATTGGGGTGCTAGAGTCCTTCCTGGGCCTTGTAGTCCACCTGGGGCTCTAGTGTCCCTGAACAATGTCTGAATATAATTTTCTCAAAGGCACTAGTTTCGAAGCAATGCACATGCTTCCCAAGGCCACTGAAAATCCTAGAAACACTCAAGAACCCCTTACACACACTTAGAAGACAAAACAAATCCCAAAGATCACATAAGTTTGACAACACTTGCAAATGTCAAGAGTGCTCTCCAATAAGGATGGAGATCAACAAGCAATCCAAGTGCAAGTACCAAGTCACAAGAAAAGAGGTTGAAACCATGAACATACATCTCTTGAAAAGGAAAAATAAATCAACAATCCAATCCAACATCGATATGTGGCTAACACACCAAGCAATTTCGACAATCGACCTGCAAGTCACATAGAGGGTCAACCACAACACCTCAAGAAAATGATACAATCACAAGGATCCAAATCACATGGCAACCACTCAAACACCATAAAAAACATGTTTTATGATCTCAAAGCATGATCTCCAATCATTAAAATAAATTTATTTTTTACTAACATATATGCCAAATATGATAAATTCCAAATGGAATGCCATGCTCGTTCGACACCAACGTTGAAATGGGCCAAAACCAAACATGGAAATCTCAATCATAATGTGGGAACAATACAACCCCATCAATAAACATAGCATAATATTTGCACAACATATAAAATAGAGGACTTCAACATCCTCACTTAACCATTTTCTTCACATGAGATAAAGCTACATGATAAATTCCATCTAGAACATGATTCATTTTCCAATCAAATGACATCACAAACTAATAACATGATAGAGGATACTTCCCAAAAATGGAAGGATCACACTCCAATAAATAAATTATACAAAGCATGAATATTCCTCATAATAGACCACCTCCGAAGTGCCCCAATAGACACATAGTACAATATAGTCAAAATGCCAAGAATGAACACAATATAGTCAAAATGCCAAGAATGAACAAGGAACCCATCCAACTCCTAAAAGATCATCTCGATTGGACCTATGGGGAAATGTTACCCACCACCTTATTGTATTACCATCGTCGAGCACAATAGATGTCTATGCCACTCTAGGTAGCCCCTGAGCTTTAGAGAAGATGATCATGGAAAACCTGCTACCACGGGCATCTCACACCAATCCAAGGAATACATGGAAATACTCAGGCCAATCAAAGGACACAACACACATGTGGCAAATCATAATACAATCAACATATAATGCAACATACGACACACATGCCAATCAATGTACACCAACCAAGGCATAAAATAAATGCCATAACACATACATCCATGAGAGCACAAGGTGGATTCACACACACAAGGTACAACATGGTTTGCATCAATAAAATATCGAATACCTATTATCCAGCCAATAAGGACTAGGGGAGAGTAGCTAAGACACTGGGGTGGACTTCTCTATACCAAAAAGTTTTCAAGTAATAATTTACCCTATAGATGCTTCTCAAAGGTAGTGTGGCACTTCTACAACACACAATACTAATAAGACACTTCTTCAAAGCTCAACACTGGTACAAAACTTCTTTAGTGCACAACACACTCACACAAGGTCACAACATAGTTAATTAATGCAAGTTATTATTGTTAGATGCACAGGACAATTGAGAGGGGGGGTGAATCAGTCGTACATTAAAACATTAAACCATCAAGCTATTCCAATCTTTAAACTCTTATTATGCATTAGTAGAATGTAAACATATAAAGCATCAATGCAAACACATCCAACCACATAAGAACACCAAATTTATGTGGAAAACCCAAGAAGGTAAAAACCACGGTGAGGATTAACTCACATATATATGAATAGAAACACCGAATACAAGTAGGCTCACTACCCAGTAAGAAAGGCTCATTGCCAGAAGGACTCACTGTCTAGAAAAGAGAAGAATAGAAGAAGATTGTTACAAAGACATTCACTATCTCAAAGCCACAGGAGAATTCCACCACTGCATCTTCTTTCCATCTGCAACCTTTGGCTCACTACCTCCAGCAACTTTAGGTACACTGAAATGTAGACACCTTCTGCTCAATATATTTGGGAGTCATAAGCATTTAAGCTTGCACTCAATTCATCACCCTTGATTCACATTTGCATCATCTTCTCTACACACTCCACTCAACCTTCACCTTGCATTTATACCATCCATGACCTAAACAATCTTAATTAGGTCAGCCTTAATGAAACTTGTGCACCTCAAAACATGCAACACCAAAATAGGTCAGCACCAAACACTTCCGCGGTGGAAAGAAGTGAAGGTGGACCATGCCAAGGGTTAACTAGGATCTAAATCTATATCACCATGCCACTTATCACATCCACAATCCATGAGGTACCACCACAAATAGTGTTAGTTAGCTAGGTCGGCCAAACCTAAACTAACACAGCAAGAGACTACATGCAAGCCTCTCCAAGTCCAAGAGCATCATGTAGATCACAAAGAAATACTCCACAGCATCCACACACCTTTCCAACGTATTCTAGAATCATTTGAATCTTTTGTAACACTGTCGCAATCACTTGAAACAAAGAATGTCCTCATTTTGCACATTAGGATACATTAATATAGAACTCCAATACAAGAGCTGAGTTTGCAGAGCTATCCAACACTAGAAACTTCTAGGGAAAGTAGATACAGACAATATAAGCACATTCCCAGATCCGCAAGACAAGAAACCTCAATGCAGAGAAATGCGGAGAAATCTCATTTCTCCCAAACAACCTTCTACATAGGCAAACACTCTGTCAAACACATCTTCCACTGCCATATGATCTAGAACCTAAAACTATGGATATAACACCTCTGAACACCTCTAATCAACACTTCCAAACCGCACAAGCATATCTTCAACTATGAAGAAATGTGGAGCACAATATTGAACATAACTTTGTCACTCTGCACACCTTTTTATTCAATTTTTTTTCAAAATCCCTTGGAAACCAAGTGAACCATCTACTAGAGGTTGACATCAATGACAACACCAGCAAGCTTCCAAAAATCTCCCTCTTTATCATTTATGGCAACACCAATTCTTTGAAAAACCATCAATCAACAACAGCAACCAACAACAACTCTACAACCAATAGTACTCCCTCTGACTGGGGCAACTCTTACTCTTTACATTCTTTCCTGTACTATGATTTTTCAACCATTTTGACTTTTTTCTCCCTTTGACATTAATGCAGAGTATCCACTCAAAATGTATGTCTATGCATTTTTAAATATGCATACAAACTTCATTGTATATGATTTCCCTTCTCTCGCCTATCGCAGCACCTAATGCCACCGGCTTATTAAAGTACCTGATTTCGACCTTTAGAATGCTTCTATCTATCACAAGATACATTCTCCCCTGTATATGCAAACCTTTACTTGCTGTGCCTGCGACCGTTTGCATCTGCCATTTCTTCTATACTTAACATACAACACATGACCTGCGATCGCCGGTTACTTCCACCCACGCTACCGGTCATCTTTGCATCTAATATTTGTATCTGCGGAATGTATATTTTAATATACATTCAAACATTTACAACTCGAAACATGCATTCACCGAATATGCTTTCAGAATATGCCCTCGATGAAAGCTGACCGCTGACTTCCCTTGTATCAACCCGTTGTATATTTGAAATATACATTTTTAACATACAACCTTTAACATCCAAATGTAGGATACACATGAAATGTCTCTGCATACATATGCAGTATATTCCCAGACTGTCTTCGACATACAAAAGACATATACTCATACATTATATAACCTGATATACTTTTGCAACATACAGACCTGACATACAATAGCAGTATACCTCTACACTGTCTGTGATATGCAATTGATGGATACACAGGAAATGTTTTTCCTCAGACAATTTCAACATAAATAGGAAATGGACCTTCATACAATTGCGATGTATATAAAGGAATTGTATCTCCTGCCATCAACACTAACTTAACTCAAAAGGACTTTTATACATACCTTTCTTCACAGAATTTACACAGGATGGTACTCGCATACAAATGTGATATACTTCACAAACTATTGCCGATATGAAATTGACATATATACATAACTGTGTATCTGAATCACATGTCGATAACCTCCTCTATAGCAAATCTTGCAATTTCTAATCTGCCATAACCATGAATAAAAGGAAAACAAAACAGAAAACTATCTTACAAGTCCATTCCACTGATTTCACAGAAATCCACCAGTGGAATGGCTTTAATCATACTCCTTGACAACAGAAAGACTAAATTAAATTCAAAATGATTCTATAATATACACAAGATGATTCAATACACAAGGAATGTACAAAGAATCCAGAATTTGTAAAACACAACTGCCAGAAGTTCTATATCTTCATTCTTACAGGGATTCGTACATTTTATAATTTCTGAGCATGAAAAAAAAAACCAACAACCCTCCTTAACACTCTCTCCCTCATTTTTCTTAAAACAAGATTATAAACAAAAACCCTAACTAGTCTCACGACACCTGTTTGGCTTTAGACAGCAAAACTCCAAACAGTTCGACACATTGATTTAATCATCCACATATCCCAATATCTAATAATGTCCAAATTGGCTTATTGGAATGCCCAATTTGAGACCTCTATTCATATGGTGGATGGTGGGGTCGGTTCTTACAAACATGAAATGTTCACACAAAATGCTACATGATAACATGAAATGTATCAAACATATTAAAACCTTATTCTTCTCCCTCTTATGCATATTTTATCTTGTTGAAGGGGTGCTCTTGCACCAGACATCAATGGAAAAGGGCTCATCCAACTCTTCTCTTCACACTTTGCATCTTCTTTAATGAATTCTCCTTTGACAACTACATACATTACTTTGACACCACTTGCAACACCAGCAAGCATCTGCTCTTTCTCTACTACTCTTAGTTTTCTGCCATCTCCCCCTTAGGGGCATAAAATATGCTCCATCTAACTGCACCAACTAGAAGAACCACTACCTACTCCCTCTGAGAGGTAGCTGTCAACATCACTTTAGGACTAAGAATGTATCTTGAAATGCTTCCTGAACAGATGCATACACTTATGCATCTAATTAAAGGGAGGATGGGCAATAACCCCTATCTTCTTCCAAAGATAATCAAAAGTATCTTTAGGAAGAGCCTTTGTAAAGATATCTGCAACTTAATCCTTTGTAGGCATATACTCCAGCTTCACCTCATTCTCTACAACCTTCTCTCTTAGAAAGTGATACTGAATTGAAATATGCTTTGTTCTTGAATGCATTACCAGATTCTTTGAAATGTTGATAGCACTTGTATTATCACATAAGATAGGAATAGGTTCATCATATGATACTTTGATATCTTTCAATGTATGCTTCATCTACAACACGTGTGCAGCAAGATGTTGTTGCAATGTACTTTGCTTCTGCAGTAGATAATGACATTGAATCCTCCTTCTTACTCAACCATGAAACTAGTTTGCTTCCAAGAAAGAAAGCACCACCACTTGTACTTCTTCTATCATCTGTACATCCTGCCCAATTTGCATATGTATATGCACTCAAAGAGAAATCAGTATCCTTGGGATACCATAAGCCAAAATCTGTAGTGCATTTCAAGTATCTAAAAATCCTTTTTACTACTAAAACATGTGAATCTCTGGGATCTGCTTGGAATCTAGCCATAAGACAAACTGAATGCATGATATTTAGTTTAATACCAGTTAGGTATTAACAGTCCACCAATCATTGATTTGTACTTGCTCTAATTAGCCTTAGGAGATTCATATTTTTGCTTAGCTTACAACTAGTAGTCATGGGAGTACATACTGGTTTAGAGTCTTCCATTCCAAACTTCTTCAACATTTCATTAACATACTTTGACTGTGAAATAAAAATACCTTTTTCTGATTGACTAATTTGTAACCCAAGGAAAAAATTCATTTCCCCACACATTGACATTTCAAACTCTTTATGCATCTCCTCTACAAATCTTTTGCACATACTGTCATTTTCTCCAAAGATTATATCATCAACATATACCTCCACAATCAAGATTTGATCTTCTTCAGCTTTGAAGTACAAATTGCTATATGCGGTGCCCTTTTTGAATCCTTGTTGTAGCAGGTATCTATCCAATCTTGTGATGAGGGAGGTAAATCTTAAAACACACAACACAAACTACTCACAGGAAATAGGAATGTTCTTTCATTAAACTAGAAAACAAATTACATCACATAGATCAAAATTACATTATAAGATGAATTCCCAATAGGCTACAACACATTATAGCTTCCTTCCTCGGGATTCTAGAACATTATGCTTTTTGTAGCTTCCAATCTGCTAGGGCTTCTATTTTTCCCTCCTTTTCATGACTCACCACTTTTCTCTCTTTACCTCCACTCCCTTCTGAAGCTAAAAGATAGGCTATAAATACACATTCTTCCCAATGTTGGCTTTGAGTGCCAAAATGAGCCCCACTATCCTTGTTGTCACCCAAGAAGAATTTTTGAATTTTAAAATTGGAAAACTGGATAGCGCAACTTCCGGGAACCATAACTTTAGATCAAACTATTGGATTTTCAATTATCATATACCGTTGGAAAGCTTGTGAAGAGATCTACACCATGATTTCATCATATCTATAAGATCCACAAATTTTAGCCCTTTCTAGGGATTCTAAGGCCCTCAATTTTGAGTTTGAAACTTCTTTGGATGAAAGCTTTAATATCTTGAAATTTGTGCGTGCTTTAATATCTTGAAATTTGTGCGTGCTCCTGGGCTAAAATTTACCAAGAATGCTTATTTGACTATTTCAAAGCTTTGGGAAAAACTTTGGGTTGAACCGCTTCTCTGATATAGGGTTACTAAAAATGGTAAGTCCTAGAATCTTTAGCCTTTTTGAGAACTTTGAAGATTCTGAATCATTATTCAAGCAAATGGGTATCCAAAAAATCTCAAATTTGAAACAAATAGAAAAGAGAACCATTTTTTTTGGATGATGCAAGATTGCCCTTACACCACTGGATGCTCCTACATCATCTTGCATACCAAGCTCTAGGAGCTTGTTTGAGTCCATGCAATTTCTTCTTCAATTTGCAGACCATTTTTTGATCATCTGATAATTGAAAGCCTTCTGGTTGTTCAATGTATACCTCTTCTTCCAACTCTCCATTCAAGAATGTAGATTTCACATCCATCTAATAGACTTTGAAGTTCTTATGAGCTGCAAAGGCCAAGAACATTGTAATGGCCTCCATTCTTGCCACCAGAGCAAATGTTTCCTCAAAATCTATTCCTTCCACTTGTGAGTAGCCTTTACATAGAAGCCTAGCCTTATTTCTGACTACTTCTCCATTCTCATCCAATTTGTTCTAGAATACCCATTTAGTTCCTATTACATTTTTGTCTACTAGTCTTGGGACAATATCCCAAATCTAATTTTTCTCAAGCTGCATCAATTCCTCTTCCATAGCTTTGATCCAGTGTTCATCTTTGCATGCTTCAGTCACTGTTTTGGGTTCTATTTTAGACAATAAGCACAAATTTACATGTTCATCTGCCATAGCAATTTTTCTTCTTGTTAATACACCTTTGTTCTTATCTCCAATGATTTGATCTTCAGAATGATTCTTCTGCACATACTTGGGAATCTTAGGAACCCTTTCCGGTGCATCTTCTTCATCAACTTGCATTTCCTTTTACTTTTCTTCTTCTCTACAAGGGAGCTCATCAAATTCATATCCTTCTATTAGTATTGAGATTTGATATGGTTCTTCATCCACTTTAACATTTGCACTTTCAACTAACTTCTTTAGCCTCTTGTTGTAGCACCTATAAGCCTTGCTCTTTGTAGAAAATCCAAGAAAGATTCCTTCATATGATCTTGTATCAAACTTTGTCATGCCCACATTTCCCATGCAGTCACAACACGCATCACACGTGTCATGTCCACATTTGTCATGTGGTCATGACACGAAATATCAAAAAAAATTCATGCTTCCCTAGGAACCCCCTCGCACGTGTAAGCGTGCTCGGTGGTCTACGCCAAAGGCGTAAACAATACAGTTGTCAGCGGGGTAGTACGCACACATGCTCATACCCAAATGTAAGAAGTCCAACAAGGGGGTCATCACGACGTGATTAACGTCGCTTCAAGGGTTAAACTTTACTAAACTACTAAACCCTAAATTCTGGAAAATTTTGACAGCATAACGCCTCACGGGCGTGAGTGGGGTTTATTGCACTAACACTAATCTTGATCACAAGGTTTCCTGATAGGGTTAACAAATTTCTTACAACTCCCTAGTTACAATGAAATTACAACTGATCACATTAATGGAACATTTTTCAACAAAGCCCGATCTTCTCTTCTCCTTCATGTTTTCTAAAATTTAATATTAATTTCTCCTCCTAATTTTAGCATTTTCAACAAAGCCTGCACATTTGTTCCCCTTCCTGTTTCTCTGAAATTTAATTTTAATTTGCTCTCTTTCACATTCTCTATCAATCAAAGTTATCACTGCATCCTTTACATTATTCCTAATTTCTTGGTAGATTAGTTCTCTATCAATCAGAGTTATCACTGTATCCTTTACATTATTCCTAATTTCTTGGTAGATCAGATCACTTAAACAGGACTTACTAACTTCGCTTGATGCAGTCCACTAGGTTTCCGCTCTAGGTTTAATTCAACATTGAATTAATTTTGTTAATTAAATTGCCATCAATCAGGTTCAAAGGAATGTTAAATCTTAATTAGTGCTCTTAGCTCTATTCTGGAAAGGTCATGCATTTTCTCCTCTTTGTTTTCGCTTTTATCTTTCTTTCTCTTTTTCTCTCATTTTTCTCACTTAGACGTTTTCTCAATCTACAGGTCGAGTTTACATTGGCCACATATGAAATACATATGATGGCTTAATTACATTTATAAAGATATAAATATCTGTATAAATGCAAATAAGCATATATATATATGCTTATTTGCATTTATATCTCTAGGTTTTCTTTTATTAAAATAAATGTGTATATATATATATATATATATATATATTCTTTTTGTTTTCTTGGTATTTCATTTGTAAAATTTATTAGACCCCGAAACACAATTTTCCTATAGTTGAAATATATATATATATATATATATATATATAATTGTCAAAATAGAAACACTATTATAATTTATTTTTTTAAATAACTTCCCTTTTACAAAATTATTAACAAATAATTTATATATATATATATATATATATATATATATTAATATTTTATTATGTTATAGTGCATTGGATTTTCTTTATATGTAACCATAAAAAATGTTATTTTCACATATTTTATTTGTATCCTCGTTGAAAAGCCCTAACATTCTTTTGCTTTGCTTTGTGGTGCAGGGTTTAATGGAGGGCAAGGGCGACGACGGTGCAGAGAGGAGGCCGTGGGCAGAGGTAGCTGTAGAGGGCACGGTGGTGAAGGGGGAAGGGCGGCGGAGGAGATAGTTGTGGCGGTTCGCAGAGAAGGAGTCACGAAGGGGAGGTAAGGGGGACTGCAGAGAGGGAGAGGCAAAGGGAGGTCGCGGGCAAGGTTGTGGCAGTGACCGTGGGAGGAGACGGATCCGCGGGGGTTCTGTGTTAATAGGGGGGGGGCGGAGTCCCCACCCACATCCCACGACGTGGGGTGTGGGTGGGGGCTCCGCCCCCTCCCCACACCCATTGTAATAGCGGCGGTGGTGGGGGGTTCGAACCCCCCCACTACTCTATCTTTTTTTTTTACTATGTTCAATACATAAAATCTGCGAATGTAAATTTATTTCCCCTTCAAATTTTGTTTATTAAAATTTAAAACAAGTATAAATATATATATATATATGTATGTATGTATGTGTGTATGTATGTATATATGTATATATATAAACAAAAATTTCTCCAATCAATGAAATTCACAGTTTCATTATTAAAACCTATAACTGTATATTTCCAGAATATATATATATATATATATATATATATATATATATATATAGATATATATATATATATATATATATATATATATATTACTGTCAATTAAATTTTGAAAGGTAGAATTTAAAAAAAAAAATCAATTTATATTTGATTTGCATATAATACATAATATCAATTACACCTCATGGTTAAATTTATGATTTCTTTTTTTTTCTACCAATTAACATGGATAATTAAAGCTATTTTTTTTTTATTCAATTCTACTTCAAGTCAATAACTCAATATAAATATCTTAAGCAAATGATTTATGTAAATACATGTTTTTGAAGGGAAGATTTAATTGTATTTGCAATTAAATTACAAACAAAACTCAAATGCATAATTATAACTAAATTTCATTTCTTTTCTTAGTAACAATTTACAACTTCATATTGTCACAACAACAATTTCATGACTTATCAAAATTAATATTTCCATTAAGTCATACAAAGAATTAATTTATAACAAAACTTTCTTCATTTCATACTTTTTTAATAATACACAAGTAAAATAAAATTTCTAACCTTCATTTCATAAATGGTAAAATTTTCTTTAACAACTAAATCTATCAATACAATGAGAGAGGTTTTCTCACAATCTAAAGAAGACAAATTTTTACAACAAAAGAGAGAGAAGTTCTCCTCTTTGAAAACCAACAAGGATGAAATTCCTTAATAAGACCAAGCTCTCCTCAAGAGCTTTAAGAGTAAAGGAAAATAAAATATTTTCTCAAAACAAGAAAACTTTTTCAACTTCACATTTTGCTCCAAGAAACCTGCATATCACACAAGGGAATAAAATACCACACATCCTGCTCTCCTCCCTACCGTAGACCCACAAGAGGGTCAACCCCGAGCTAGGAAGATCATCCACACACCTAGGAGATCCAAATCCACTTTACAACAAGGCAAAACAACATCCCAAAACACAAAATACACCCATGGATATTTACGCACACACAAACTCAACCAGGGGAGTTTAAAAAGGGGTAGGAGAGTGGACACACTCAACTCTAGAGTACCACCCTTCAAAATATTTTAACACACTTTTTCTCATGGCCTCAAGCCTAACATGTTAACAAGATTTCCAAAGGAGTTCATATTTTGGCTCTCAAGCCATATAACAATTTACTCAAATTCACATAAAATGCCCTCAAGGCTTTCAACATCCCAAAACAAGGTGATGAACTCGAGGAGGATCACTCCTCCCCTACCCCACACTTGATGAGCATTTTCTCCCAAATGGGAAAGGCTCTTTCAACACCCTACTAAACATTCCCCACAATAACAAGATATATCACAAGCAAAATACATCTCATATATTCATCATGCAAGCAAAATTGAAATACAAGGGTAAGGCATTAGCCTTGAAAACCAACCTTTAAAGCCCTAATATAGAAGAAGTTGACGTAGAGCTCCTCTAAAGTCTCCTCTAACCTAAGCCACCAAACTCCCTCTATCTTTTTTCCCCAAAACAATTTCCAATAATCAAAAATCCCCAAAAATTCAACAACCTTTCTCCCTATCCCAAGTGGGATTAAAATAACCCAATCCATGAGCTTAGAGGAATGGGGAGGTGACACTTGTCACCTCCTCACTCTTCCTCCCCACTACTATTGTGTCCCAAGGGATGGGTGTTGACACATGTCACTCACCCATTCCCAAAGTCTTCCTTACCCCTTACCACATGTCCTCTCTCCAACACATGGGAAAGAAGAGGGGAGTTAAAGAGGGAAAGGGTGACACATGTGTCTCCCTCCTTTCCTCTCATGAAGGACCACACAACTCCATGGGGACTCTCACCAATTGTGAGAGAGACTTGAAGTTAAGTCCTCCACAATTGATGGATCTTGGAGTCATCTCTAGCCTTGGGAATTGAAAAGGGATGGGCTTGAGTGTTGGTACCACTCATCCTATCCCTCCCATGCCTCCAAATTCGTCACTTAACTTCAGTGTGAAGTTAAGGTGACCATACAGAGGTTTACCAAGGGTTATCCAAGTCAAAAGGGACCCTAGACCCATGGGGTATAACCCAGGGTCAATTTTAACCTAGTTAGAACACCTAGGGTCAAGTTAAACACAAGAAAAGGGTCTCCAAAAATTAAAATTTAAAAAATGAAATTCAAAAACAATTATTACAACACATATCATAATTCAAATTAAAATAGGGTAGACCTAACCCATTCAACCTCATGCAAATTAACATTACAACATTACATCAAACACATAGTTGATCTTGGTTCCTCGTGGAACCAGATCAGCTTCACAAGGGATTACAACATAAAGTGCGAGATGATCTCCAGTATCTGTGGTTTGTTAGCAAAACCTATGCACTCAATTGAAAAGTTAACTCCACATATAAATATCATAGCCGAAGTAATTTAAAACATGCATTCCCATAAAATACCACAAGTTCTCATAAGCATAAAGGAAATCACATTACAATTTTCTACCTAACATCATCCAATTAGTTTTCCTATAATGTAAACATCTATCTAACATCACCCAATTAGTTTTCCTATAATATAAACATCTATCCAACATCACCCAATTTGTTTTCTCTTAATACAAGCATCTATCTAACATCACCCAATTAGTTTTCCTTTAACATAATAAAGTCTAATAGTTCAGGAATCCGGGATCAATAGTCCCACAAATATAAAAGTATCAACAATAGTAAGGTAAATAGTCACATGAACGGAAATGAAAAAAAATGTAGGCCTGACAAACTTTCCCAAGTTTTCTTCATCTCTCCTAATGTAGCACTTGCTTCCAAACACTCTAAAATATTTTATAGTAGGAGTTCTTCTATACCATAGTTCATATGGAGTCTTTGAATTGTTGACCCTTGCTTGCACTCTTTATTGTATGTAGACTGTAGTGTGAATAGCTTCTCTCCAATAGATACCTGTTAGATTTGCTTCTTTCAACATTGTCCTTGCTGCTTCCTGAACTGTCCTATTCTTTCTTTCTACAACTCCATTCTACTGAGGAGTTTTAGGGGCTGTCAAATATCTTTTTATTCCATGATCTTCACAAAAATAGTTGAACTCATTGGAGGTGAACTCACCACCTCTATTAGACCTCAAGCACTTGATTTTCAAATCTATTTCATTTTCAACCATACTTTTAAATGCTTTGAACTTATCTAGAGCTTCTAATTTTTCTTTGAGAAAGGTTACCCAAGTCATTCTGGAGTAATCATCAATCAACAACATGAAATACCTATCACCTTAAAAGCTTCATATTCTTGTGGGTCTAACACAAATCTATATGTACCAACTCCAGGGGTCCTGTGGTGGAATACTCCTTGATTTTGAAATTCTTCCTTGTTTGCTTCCCAATCTGGCATTCCTTGCAAATTGCATTGATAGGGCTTTGTAATTCTTGGCAGATCCCTCACAGATTGAGTAGAGTTGATCCTCACTAGGCTATCAAAATTGATGTGACACATTCTTCTATGCCATAGCCAAATTTCATTAACTTGAGTCATGAAACACATACCATTAGCACCTTTGAGCTGATAAAAATTTCCTTTTGTCCTTATTCCTATAGCAACAAGAGTTCCAGAGGTTTCTTTTCTAATTATTTCACAGCTACCATCTTGAAACAAAAGGTTATATCCTCTGCTACACATTTCTCCTACACTTATAAGATTATGCCGTAGACCCTTGACGTAAAGAACATCATCTGTATTGTGCTTGCCATCAAAACTGATTGAACCTTTTCCACAGATCTTAGCAGATGCATCATCTCCAAACTTAACAAAACATCCATCAAACTTCTCAAGATTAACAAACTTATTCTTATCACCTGTCATATGATTTGAACACCCACTATCAATTAACCAGTAGTTCTCCTCTTCTCTTGCATGAAAAGAAATTACCAAAGCTCCTTTGATGTTGTGCCCTATTTCTAAAGCAATTTCCTTCATACATCTTTCAAGATTAGAAGAATTAGTTCCAGCATTCAAAGCCATGAACAAGCATTCATCACTTTCATCATCCAGCTAGTCAGACTCATCATCAGATATGATGGCATCTTCTTTAACATAATAACTCCTCTTGTATGATTTTCCTTTGTTATCTGTGTATTTGTCATTAGAGATTTTGATTGGACATTTTGAAGCATAATGACCTATCTTTCCACAATTAAAACATTTGAAGGGTAACTTACCTTTGTATTTTCTAGAGCCCTTTTTCAATCTACTTACAAAATTTGCTTCTACTTCATCAAAATCATCTAGATCTAACTTATCATTCTTTTATGTCTTGCTAGCCTTAAAAGCAGTTTCTTTCTTGAATCATCTTGACCAAACTCTCTTATTTCAAAAGTAGTTAAAGTACCAAACATTTGATCCCTAGAATAATTATCCAAATTTTGAGTTTCTTCAATAGCGGAAACTTTAGTAGTATAATATTTTGGAAGAGTTCTTAGTACCTTCTTTACCACTTCACTTTCCTCCAGCTTCTGCATGTAGCTTGCAATATTTTCATCCTCTAACATCCTTAGGGTTTCAAACTTGGCCTTCAAATTCTACATCTTTTCTTGCTTGACCTTGTCATCTCCTTCATATATACTTTCCAGCTTCTTCTAGATCTTATGAGAAGTTTTGTATCTCATTACCTTCACTAATTTAGAATAAAAAAGACTATTCAGAAGAGCACTCCTTGCCTTGCCATTGTTCTCATATTCTTTAATCTCATCTTCATTCTTTGGACCATTAGTAGGTATAGTATATTTTCTCTCAACTAACTTCCATGCACCATATCCTAATGAGACAAGAAAGCTTTCCATCCTCATCTTCCTAAAAGAATAATTTGTTCCATCAAACACTAGAATCTCAATACCTTTCATGTGCCTCATCCGAATCTACCCCAAGTGATTAAGCTTCTTCAAGGAACTTGGCTCTAATACCTATTGTTATATGCATAGGACAACTGAGAGGCATGTGAATCAGTTGTACATTAAAACATTAAACCCTCAAGCTATTCCAATCTTCAAACTCTTATTATGCAATAGTAGAATGTAAACATATGAAGCATCAATGCAAACACAACCAACCACATAAGAACACCAGACTTCCATGGAAAACCCAAGAAGGGAAAAACTATGGTGAGGATTAACTTACATATATATGAATAGCAATACCGAATACAAGTAGGCTCACTACCAAGGGCTCACTGCTCAGTAAGAAAGGCTCGTTGCCAGAAGGACTCACTGTCCAAAAGAGAGAAGAATAGAAGAAGACTGTTACAGAGATATTCATTATCTCAAAGCAACAGGAGAAATCTACCACTGCAACTTCTTGCCATCCGTAACCTTTGGCTCACGACCTCCAACAACTTCAGGCACACTGAAATGTAGACACCTTCTGCTCAATGTATTTGGGAGTCATAAGCATTTAAGCTCGCACTCAATTCATCACCCTTGATTCACTTTTGTGTCATCTTCTCTACACACTCCACTCAATCTTCATCTTACATTTATACCATCCACAACCTAAACAATCTCAATTAGGTCGGCCTTAATGAAACGTGAGCACCTCAAAACATGCAACACCGAAATAGGTCAGCACCAAACACTTCCATAGTGGAAAGAAGTGAAGGTGGACCACACCAAGGGTTAACTAGGATCTAAATCTATATCACCATGCCACTTATCACATCCACAATCCACAAGGTACCACTGCAAATAGTATTCGCAAGCTAGGTCAGCCAAACCTGAACTAACACAACAAGACACTACATGCAAGCCTCTCCAAGTCTAAGAGCATCATGTGGATCACAAAGAAATACTCCACAACATCCACACACCTTTCCAACGTATTCTAGAATCATTTGAATCTTTTGCAACACTGTCGCAATCACCTAAAACAAAGAATGTCCTCATTCTACACATTAGGATACATTAATATAGAACTCCAATACAAGAACTGAATTTGTGGAGCAATCCAACACTAGAAACTTCTAGGGAAGGTAGATACAAACAATATAAGCATGTTCCCAAATCCGCAAAACAAGAAACCTCAATGCGGAGAAATGTGGAGCAATCTCATTTCTCCCAAACAACCTTCTACATAGGTAAACTCTCTGTCAAACACATCTTCCACTATTGTATGATCTAGAACCTAAAACTATGGATATAACACCTCTAAACATCTCTTATCAACACTTCCAAACTGCACAAGCATATCTTCAACTATGAAGAAATGCGGAGCACAATACTGAACATACCTCTGTCACTCTGCACACCTTTTTATTTATTTTTTTTCAAAAGCCCTTGGAAACCAAGTGAACCATCTGTTGGAGGTTGACATCAATGACAACACCAACAAGCTTCCAACAATTATGTTCCAAATGGTAAACATTCATTTTATACAATGTAGCAAGAGATACTTCTTCAACACTCACCATGCTTCCAATCTCGTTGGGTGATTAGAAAATATTATTACTTATTTTAACCAAGTGGCACTTCTTTAGCATGCAATCTTTCCAGCCACCTTGCCCAATGAGTTGGAATTGACCACCCCAAGCCTCCTATGGATATCCCCTATCCTACACAATTTAGGGATAAACCTTCTTCAAGGTACCTGAGAATAGGAAAGGAGCAATTTTCTCAGAAAACATGCTTCCAAATGCACATACAAAGTTAAACCTATGGAATCAACCATTACTCCACATAATATCCACTATTCAAAATTCCCAAAAACACATAAAATAAAATATAAATGTTTCAAAATGTCCAGGGTCCACCATTAATGGATCTTGGGGTATCCTTCCCAAATTCACACATAAAATTTCACTTTTTCACAAATCAATGAAATTTAGAAATTTGAGAATACCCTCTTGGTCTAAATTAACACAACAAAAACTTTTCCAATCACTTAATTTTTCCAACAAAATATGGTAGGGCAAAATAGGGAAATTCATGCAATTTTCATGTTTTTCGAGAATCTCAAAAACTAAAAAATGTAAACATACCCTTTTCTTCCCTTCCTACCCAACAACACACTTTCCAAATAAAATTGTATTTTTTGAAAATTTTGACATGACCTTTGTAGGAAAATCAGTTTCCCAATATTTTTTACCTTCCTACAAATGAAAAATTCAAATAACTTTTTTAATTCAAATACAAACATGGAAAGAATTACCTCAATGGATTCTAAATCCAAATGTAATCAATTTCTCCTCTAACAACTTTCAGTTCCAAGCAATCAAAAATCAAATTCTTTGAAGAGGGTTTGAAAATGAGTCTTTTTCCTTCAATTTTTCTCTCCAAAGTTGCAATAATGCATAATGAATATGAAATGCAAAGCTCTTTTCCCTTATATCCCTCTAATTAGGATTATGCTAAACCCCAATTAACTTTCCCAAAGCTAATTTCATTAACATAATAATCTTGAGTTTAAATAATTCCTTTCAAATAGAACTTAGTCTATTTCAAGCACCAAGCAATTTAATTAAAAAATGTCTTTTTAAATAAATATTTTCTAAATCATTTAAATGCTTTCCCTTAAACTAGGAAATGATAGCATAAAATGATGATTTCCAAGGCATAATAAATCATTTCACACATATCAAGTGAGAAGATAAAATGCTTGGGGCAGGGTCCTGGCTTGATTGGTGAGAGATTCTTGTGGCAGGCACGAGGCCACGAGGTCCAGTCTCCCCCCTGCCCACCTGATATTGTACTCGGTTCATAGCTCTAATCAAAAGCATTTACCTGTGTTGAATAAAAAAAATAGAGAAGATAAAATGCTTGATTGATATATTTGATGAACTACATAAGCCTTTATACAAGGAGAAATATAGTTGAGTAACTGTAACAATATAATCGATAGTCGGTTGAGCATAATTGTTGTCTAGGCTAATCTAAACAATGTAATACAACTGCTATGCTAACATCCCCCCCCCCTTATTGCATTGTTCTTACATAACAAGTCACTAAGGTGACTTTATTTCTAATGAAACCCCCATTAAGGTGTACATTTCACAAATAGTACATATAACAAAAATATGTTGATTACACAAAATAAATACATATTCTTGAGAAGATTTTTCTTTGAACAAACAAATATTGAATTGGATGGAACTCCATCAAGCTGCCTCTTAACCCTCGGAAGGGTGTAGTCGAGCCTGAATTCCTAAATTCCCAGATTACCACCTTCCTAAACTCCCAAATCACAAATCCCCCAAATTATTGGACAACAATCCATGTTGATCTCCACAAGGCTCCATCAAGTTTTCTCATGACCCTTGGAAGGGTATAATTCCCCAGATCATAGACTTTCAAACTATCTAGGCAACAATCCATATTGAGTTCACTAGATCCCTTCTTGTCTTCAAAAACAAACTTCGCAATACATACATTCTTTAATTATGTCAGCATCAAAAATAACACATAAGAAAACACAAATACATATGCTTCTTTTGCAAAGCACCATCTCTGAGAAAGAAGATGACTAAAGATGATGAAAACTCCTCTAACCTCTGATGCCTCCAACCTCCAATTTAAATCTCTTAGTCCTTACCCTCCAAAGGTAGCACCAGAGGAAGTACTACAATCCCTGAAAGCCCAATCAACACAAAGATTTGGTGACATAATGGAACTAAATATATCAAATTTAAAGGTGTCGATTTTAATCAATAGTGCACCTTTTACAATATAAAATGCAACCTTCAACTTGAAAATGCCTATCAAGCCTACCTCCAAATATATGTCAGTAGGAACAACCAATTTGTTTCCATCCATGGTACAAAAAGATTGCATGATTGAATAGATTTTCTCCAATCTTCATTAGTAGTTGCTCTATGCATTGTTGTTGACTAATATTGAGAGCAGGAACCATGCTTAAATCTTTATCCTTTCAAACCTCCTTGCATTTGTTGGCAGACTGCCTTGATGTACACCCTCTCTTAATTTGTCATTATACGCCAATGGCTACATAAAAATAGCACCTATGTAAATGTATTATTTAAACCCCAAATCTTGAAACAAGCATGGTCTTATCCTAACCACATCCAAAAACTTCAGTCTCCATGAATGGAAGACATGTGTTTCTTTCAACAAAGATGGCAAGTGAATATAGTTGGCGTTGTCAATAATGTACTCAGGTTTGATCTCCACAGTAGATGGTAGAAGCCCAGTAAAAGAGATTCAATTATTTTAACCTTTAATAGTATTTAGGATGAAGTAACAATCTAATGGATTAACTAGTAAACAAATAGACTATTGAATGGTGGGAAGGCAGGAAAATCTTTAGAAGATTGAGAAAGAATCCATGTAAGTAGAGATTATAAATGACAAGTACAACACATTATTGCTGACCACCAATCAAAGCAAGCTACTGGCAAATAATGGTCTTTATGAGTGGCAGAAAAATAATCTTCAAACTATGAACAGTTGTATCACAGTCAATAGAGCAACTTTGAAAACATGGTTGGCTGATACACCCATGACATCAAGAAATAGACAGTCATACAAAGTACAAATATTTATTCAACAAAATTAATGTCCCACATTTGTATAAAATTACAAAATCACATTATCGTATCATATTACTGATGCATAACCTCTGCACCTAGAATGAACCTTCAAAACAACAAATGACATGCTATTTCAAATGGCTTGGGCAATCGCAAGAAGAGTAACATTATACTAGATAATCTCCAAACTGGGTTGCGACCTCCTACTATGCACCAGTGAATATCACATATAAATGTTCTATGCTACAGGTTGACAATGGTGACCTCAAGGCATGCCAATGATATTGCACTTCCCCCATCAACAAATCTTACACAGACTTCATTATCACGCCCCTACAAGTTTGGAATGAGGCTAGATAGCACATGCACAAGATCACATCACCCTAATACCAGAATGAGAAGATAAAATACTTGATTGATATATTTGATGAACTACAGCAGTCTTTATACAAGGAGAAATATAGTTGAGTAATTGTAACAACATAACCGGTGATCAGTTGAGCATAACCACTACCTAGGCTAATCTAAACAATGTAATAGAACTACTACACTAACATCAAGCACACATAGAATCACACAAGCAATAATTAAACATGCCCAAGAAGACATTCATAGGTCTATCACAAGGGGAATTCAGAATTACAATCAATTTGGATGAGGTTTTCACTAGTTTTAACAACACAAGAATGATGAGGTGAGATGGCCAAGCATCCCATGTCATCTACTCCAAATTTCACTCATTGGTCAATACTTGTAATTTCCTACACACTCAATGCAAATGTTACGTGCATCGACCCAAAATGTAGCAATAGCCAAAGCAATGATAGAAATTACAATAATAAATATTAATCATTTAAAATGCACATTTCAATTAAATCATGTATTCTAAAAATACGATCAAGATGCAATTAATCATTTAAAATAATCATATTAAAGGAATCTGATCTACCCACCCATCATGTTATTTAAATGAAAATAGTGAAGCTAAAACTCCAAATAAATATAACACACACACACACACACACACACACACACACACACACACACACACACACACATCTACACATATATATAAGAGTCTCATCGGTCTAAATATACATATCAAGAATCCAAATCAATCATTGGTATTGACTAGCAATCACCAATGTACAATACAAAATATCACAACAAAATAATCATACAACAATAGTACACCAAAGGTGACGAAGAGAAAGGCACAAACGCATGTGGGAATTATAGGCTATTTCCCAAAAATGGAAGGATCACAATCCAAAATATAAATGATACAAAGCATAATGTGACATCAATAATGAGCCACCTCCAAAGTGCTCCAATAATCACAAAGCATAACATAAAATGTTGAACCAAAAACTCTTCCATCTCCAAAGAGATCTTCAAGAATGGACCAAGGGGGATGTTACCACCACCCTACCATATTACCATCATCGACATAATAGATGTCTATGCCACTCTAGGCAACCCCCAAGCTACAGAGAAGAAGATCATGGATACATCACTATCAAGGCCAAGACTCACTCACATACAAAGAAAACATGGAAACATTCACACCAATCAATTTACACACAACATCACATGTGGAAAATCATGTTGAAACAAGGCATATAAAGCAATTTATGGCACACACAATAATCAATGCATATAAAAATGATCACAATCTTATCGAATACAAAATCTAACTAAAGGTAAGGACAAGGATCTTAGAGCTAAGACAAGGAGTGTCATCATAGTAGAACAAAAACCATGTGGGTTGGGGGAGTAGAACTTCTTCATACAAAGCTACTTCACGACCGAGATGAATCCATCCAAGGCATTCAATCAAGGCACAGTCATATATTTATTAATCATTATTTTATTATCCCAATGTGTCTTACATTATCACTTAATTAAAACTCTTCCCTACTCAATCCTCATGTATCACTCTAAATCACAACAAGTGATGAGAGCCCACTTATTTCCTACTCTATACCTCAATCCTAAAAATCCAATGCCAATTTTACGAATTGAGTGTGGCACATAAACTAATGCAATATTTCATGGCATAATGCCAAAAAGATGCAAAATCCAAAAGTAATAAGTAGACCATTCATTACATAAATTAAATCATTCAATTGAGTCTTAAAATATATTTTTTGTAATTTCCCTACATGGTATGCAAAACCATAAAACTCTCTCAACTCCATTAATGGAGTCACATGATACCTTCAAGATCTATGTAAATTTCTAACTTTTAAAATAAAAGAAATTTTCAAAATTTGAAGATACCCTTTTGATCTAAAAATGCACAACAATGCTTCCATGCAATCATTTTTTCCAAATTTCCAACACACGTGGTTTTAGAAAAAACTGCCATAACTTGGCCTTAACATGCAAGTTTTCAAAAATTTAAAAACATAAATTAAAATACGAATTGCAATCTGAAATCATTCTTATAGAATGATGACATATGACTTCACCTAATGTGGGCATGACAAAAGGAAATGATTTTCATTTTAAAAGAAATTTTAAATATGATGATTACCTCTTCTCAAACTTGCAACAATGGAGGAAATCCTCCTCTTTGGTAAAACACACACACAAGCAGGCACTCTTTCCTCTTGCAAGCATTCCCACTCCGAGCACAAGCAATCCAAATCTAACTTCCAACAATTCCACCCAATATTTCTCTCTAAACCAATTTTTTTCACCAAGTGGAAGAGAAAGGGTTTGAGCATGAAAATACAAAAATTATGAAGTCAATGAAAAAGTCTTCCCTTTTTTCCTTTTCTACCCTTTTTCATTTTCCTTTTCTATTTTCTTTTCTAATAATCATTTTTCCCAAAATAGCATTTTCAAGAAAATCAATAAATCAATTTAACCATCATGCAAGTCAATTTAATTCTAATTGATATTTTTCTAACAGCTAGGAAATCAAATCAATTAAAATAAATTACATTTTAACTAGTGGTTATTTTACTAAGCCAAATATCTCATTTCAATGAATAATTGAATTCATATAATTTCTTCTACCAAAATATAATAATGCAACAAACCATTTCCTACTAAGGTATAAATATTATCTTTTTGATGCAAGCATTAAACATTTTGCAAACACATTAATCATGCATTTTGAACTAAATTTAAATACAATGCAAAAGATAAAATAAACACATGCAAAAGACTTAACCACACTTTTATGGGTTTTCACAACATATGGATTCTGGAATTTCTACTGATTCGGATTTGGGTTAACACAAGGATTCACAAGGACTAAGTAGGGTGAGATGGCTAAGCGTAATCTACGTCAACTTCTCCACATACCAACCATTGGTCAAGCACCTATAAATTTCCTACACACTCAAGTCAAACATCCAGTGTACCTGCTTCACATAATAATAGTTGAAGCAACATGATCCAACCAATGTGGTGTAAATCATAACATGATATCAATTTATTACATCGAACTATAAATCATCTACGACTAGCATGATCCAAGAACAAGATGCATAATCAACCATAACTCCTAATTTTGAACAATTATAATAATCACAGCTATATCAAATATAATAAAATAGTGAAGATTAAACACTATAATGATCTACTATACAAAGGAACAACATATGCATCCCATAATGCATAGTCAAAAAATCAATGCCAATACAAAACCTCTTCAAAAACACCTCAATGGTGATACAAAACATCTCCACAAGGATCCCGAAGACACCATCAGAACACCTTAATGACATAGTATACCTCATAGGCAAGTTCAGTGCAGCAGATCATAACACAAGAATCACATAATACACTGATGAAACACTCAATACATCATATACCATATGAATCAAAAATCACACAAGGAAAACATGAGAGTGGGCATTACACATTTGGGTGTCATGCCTCTTATGGTCTTGAAAATAGTTTTCCAAAACCATTCATTGTTTTTAGTTTGAGCTTCTCCTATTTATTGGTGCTTGGAGTTGGAGTTGTATATGGTTAATTTGTAGGTACTATTATGCTATTAGAATTACTCCAAAACTATATGTTGGTGATACTCCTAAAAAAGCTTTCTCTACAAGTGTATCGTAACCTTGTTGAGATAACTGAATAATACTTTGGGCTACTTTGGAGTGGGGTTTTCTCTTGAAAGGGTTTTCCCCACATACACATGTGCTATGGAATAATATTGTTTACGTCTTTATGTGTTTCTCTTTTATGTGATTGTAAAGATCATAAATTTGCACATACCTCCTCTCAAACATTAGTGTAGGAAGCAATTCCACATACCTTTCTTCCTTTCTTTGAGTCCTTGTGGTCGAGTTAGTGACTCTTGTGGTATGTTTTATTGTTTAACCCATCCTATTTGCTTGCGAATAAAAGAATGTTTATGTTGTAGATGAACTCACAAAATTCTTGTTTCCTTTATGTGTATTTATTTAACTTGAGTTTCCTTACATTTTATTGATTTTTTGAAATGCTTGTTTTGGATTGTTTGTGGAATAATCCTAAATGCTTAGTTAAAAAGTTAGTTCTTTAATTGTCTTTGTGAAAATATCTTATGCATTTTAATATTGTGGAAATATTTAGAAAATTCAATAGTAAAAAAATTATTTTAATTAAATGCATTAAGCTAATTTGAGAAATTACTATGTTAGTCATTTAAAGGAAATTCCTATATGCATATGGGAAATTACTATGTTAGCCATTGAGAGGGTATTTTTGCAAATGCATTAGATTTAAATGATTAGTGATATATCAAAAGGAATCTAATATATATTGGCAAAATACCAATTTGTAAAATATCTAATTCTAAAATATCCTCGTTTGAATTAGCATGTTAGTGTGAAATGGAAAAGAAAGTGAAATGGGGGTTTAGGTATTTTTTGAGTGAAAAAGGAAGGGTTCTATCATTCTTCCTTTATTTTTTCTCTACTCTCTCTTCTTTTTTCCCTCTTGTGTGTGTGGATGCTTGGATTGAGAAAATGGAGATTGGAAAGGATTTTCTTATGGATTGGGAGAATTTATGGATTATATTTCTTGAAGATAGGATTGTTATACATGTGTGATTGCTTGGGATTGATTTCTACCTCAAGGATATCCATTGGAAAGCTTGCGTGCAAAAAAAGGTATTTTCCTTTTAACAAAAGAATGCAATTTCTTCATGTAAATTCCTTATTTGACCAGAGCCTCATATCCATTGGGATAGGCATATGGCTTGTTTGAATATGCTTTAATTGGATTTAAAAGAATTCATTTTGTGAAGCATTTGTTAGAATTATAGATTTCAATTCTTTAATTGTAGCTTCATATTTTTTTGGAATGTTCAAAATGATGTCATTAGGCTGGCAAAATTTCCCCAAAAAATTATGTGATTGCATTTTTGTGGTGTTGGGTTGGTTTGTTAGAAAATTGATTGAGTGTTTCTTATAGTTTTCTTAAGAAACATGAAATGGCCCAAAAACCCATAAAATATTCCCCCAAAAAAATTATATGATTCAAAAAGTGTGATCCCTAGCCTATTTAGAGAAAGAGGGTATAATTTGATTTTAAAATTATGCACTTTTATTATGGTAAAATTTAGTGAATAGGGAAAAGCTCAAAGCTTCCATTAATGTTGATTGAGTTTTATACCTGGTTCTTGAAATTAGAAAAATATAATTTTTGGATTTTAGGACTTGTAAAATCTTTTTATTTTATGGGATGAAATGTCTCATATTAGAAATGTGATTTCCTACATTTGGATATGGGTGTCATTTTTTTTATGGCCTTGTTTTTTGTTCTTTGACTTTTTAAGTCAAAGTTGACTTTTTAAAAGGGCTTTATGTTGGATGCGTGTTTTTTGACCTCCTAGATATGATCATTTTGTTTTTTTACCTCATTTTCCATGCCTTGACCTTTTTTGGTCAAAGTTGGCTTTTGAACTTAGGATTGGATACCTAGTAGTCCCTTTCCTCCTTTTTGTCAAGTCATTGGTACTTGATAATTCCTAGTGGCTATTTGTACAAGTGTGATGTTGTGCTAAATCATTGCTTTATATTGAAGGTTGTTACCACATCTTCTTGTGAGTTAGTGGTTAGTGTCCATAAGCCCTGTGCGTCGTTGTTATATCTTGATTGCATTATGTATAATTATCAATGTGATGATGTCTTGCCTTATTTTTTGTGCTATTACCATTTGGTGTAAGTGATCATTTTAGCATGTATTAATAAATGAATTGTAATACACCTTTGGATTTTTTCTCCTTTCTTTAACTACATTAAAATGAAATGATTAGTGTTGATGAATAGTAAAGAACAAGTATGTGGATTAAAAGTAATGATGCTTCTTGTATTAGTCTATTTCTTTCTGTTACTTTTGGTTAGATCATGAGTATCCATGTGATGATTTATGCATTGGACCCTTGGGGTGTGTGTGTGTGTATTCAAGTGTGGTTGTACATTGAATTACTAGTGTATTTTTATCCTTGAATTATACATTGGACCCTTGATGTGTGTATTCAAGTGTGGTTGTGCATTGAATTATATTGGATTATTGTTCCTCTAGTGCTATGCATTGGATGGTGTGTGATACCCATGTCTAACCATGGTGTGGATTTTGGTGTCTTATGTGAGACCCTTATTTGTGTGTGAGTTTGTTCATGATAAAAGTGTATCCATGGTCTTCTCTCTGTAGCTCGAGGGTTTCCTAGAGTATCATAGGCATCTATTGTACTCAATGATGGTATTATGGTTGGGAGGTGGGTAACATTCTCCATTGGTCCCCATTTGGAAGATCACTTAGGAGCATGAAGAGATCTTGTTTTAGTATGTTTGTCATCTTGTATGATGCCTTGAGTTGTGTAAAGGTTGTAATCATGTTATCATTGCAATTAATCTTGTATTTGATGTCGATTTATGCCCATCCATGTATTCTTTGGGTGAGGGCTTGTAATTGTAATAATTTTTGTGTTATTTATTTTGGTAGAAAATGCATGTGTAGGTAGTTAATTTTGTTTGAGCCTCGTAGAGGTTACTATTCTTAGTTTTGGGGAAAGTTCTTAAGTGATTTAATTTCATGGATGTGTTGTAGATGTTAATTGAACACCATGGTGTGGTTGGTGTTCATCCAACTCTTGTTTCCATTAATTTATAATCAATTTGATATGTCATTGTAGCACGATTGGTAGGCTTGATCTCATGCATTGCATAGTTACATTAAATATTATTTGGAAAGAAAATATTTAGGTGAATTAAGCATTGAGTTGTGTTATCACAATGTAAAGAGATTCATTATTGTATCATGTCCTTTCTTATTTATTATGCATGGAAAGTTTAGGATATATTTAGTGTTTTACTAGTATGCTAGAGGAGACTTGTTAGGCTTGTAAACAGAAGTAAAGTGTAGTTGATATTCATAATGATGAATCTTGGTGTTTTCAATTCTATGATATTTGATCTTATTTTTTGGAATTAGAACCATCTATATTTGGGATGAGATTCATTTCATGGCAATGCATGTTGTCCTTATTTGAGTAGCATTTGCTTATCATCTTCAAAGGGATGTAGCATGGTTGGCATCCTAATTATGAGATGTTTAGTCTTAGTTGTTATGAAGTTGAAATGAAGCTAGAAGCTATGTTTTCTTATCATTTGAATGTTATGAGTAGATAGAATCAATGATATGATGTTGTGTAGTTGACTTTATGCTAGGAGTTGAATTTCTCTTTTATGCTTATCACATTTGATGTATGGTGCCAATGCTTATGAATTATATTATGTTGGAACATTGCTAAGATTGTGGAGGATAATCATTAGTTTATATTGTGCATTCGACTCTTGTAAGAGTTAAGACCTATCATGTATACTTGTGTCGTACATGAGGCAAATGGCTATGCTTTTGAATAATAACATTTTGGGTTAAAATGAATCCTTTTTTATGTGAATTTTTATGCATGTTGTTGAATGTAGAGTGCAAGTAAATGTTTGGTTCAAACCTTCTCTAGTCAACTCTTGGCTCAAGGTTGTTATGCCTTGTTTTGAGGCTAGCATGCTATAGGCTTTTTTGGCCTAGCTCTACCCTTGACTTGGTTTGTGTGACCTCATTTTTGCTTTTTGAGGTTCCTTGCAAGTTATCCATTCCATTGTGTTGGAATGTGTTCCTTTGTGTGTTTGTTTCATCTTGGGATGTGTAATGAAGCAAATGTCACTCTTATTCTAACCCTTTTATTGTGAGAGAATGAGATTGTGGACTAGTGTCTAATCTCTAGCTTAAAGAAAACTCTACCCTCTCATATGTGCATCATGGTGACCTTGTCACTTGACATGGTTAAGTCTTTTGCTTGTGTTTCCATTATTGATGCATTGGTGTTGCGTACCCTAAGTGTTTTGTTATGCCACAATATCTTGAGTGCATGGGCATGTAATGTGACTTGTTGCATTTTCATCGCAAAAAATATTTGTCCATGTTTTGACCATTAATGTCTTGGGTGAAAGCTGAGGACATTACAGTGTTGGTGTTCCCCTTTGGTTCTTGCAAAGTATGCAACAAGTGGGAGAATTTTGTAAACATGTCATAAACCTTGCATCTTAATGTTCATATTTATTTATTACTTGTTAAGTATTTGTGAGCTCTCATGGAAAAGGGTGTCCCACTATGACAATCATTATTGACATGTGTATGCTTTCATATGGCATGTGTAGATATGTGTAAGGGAATATCTTTTCATTTGAGATGTGTAAGAGCATTTATGATAATATAAGTGGTTTAGGAGAATCTATGACATGTGTAAGAGTGTGTAAGAGGAGGGTTACATTGTTGACTTGACTCATTGACCAACTTATGATAGTTATTATAAAGCATTTTTTAATGGAATACTAAGACCAAATGGGGTACCTAAGTTACGAGGATGACTATGACAAGTTATGACATAGTATGGTAGGTGTCAGAGAATTTGCTAAATACAGTTAGAGACCCATCTTAGACTATAGCATTGGAATTTGAGCCATGAGGATTTGTGTTCCAAACCTCTCATGTGTAAGCTCATGGTTTTGCAACACCACTTATGATTTTCTTTTCTTGGCATCTCTATTTATTGGATGCTTGGGATCGAGTATGCAAAGTGAATTTACGATTATTGTTATGTTGTTGAAATTACTCCAAATCTATATGTTGATGATTTCTCTTGTAAGAGATTCAGCCTGAAACTTGTATGTGACAGTGTTGTTATTTTAATACAATTGGTTTGTGCTTTGGAGGCTGGGTTTTTTTCTCAAAAGGATTTTCCCAAGGTATATCACTATGTTATGGTGTTTTTGTTTCATATTCTTTCTTGTAGTATTTTAGATTATATTTTCTACACATTTCTCTCCTCATAGATTAGCATAGGAAGAATTTATGCATCTTAGCTTCCTTTCAACATAAACTCCCTTACAAATCCTACAAAAAACCTTAGAGAGTGCCTTTAGAATAGACCAAGAAACCATTGATAGTGGCAAGAGAACTTCTAAGGCTAATGGAAGGTTAATCATCAAAGGCCATAGTAGCAACCAAAACATGAACAACAAAAACAACAATAATAATCCTTCTACACCTAGAATTTTAAAGAGCAATAGAAGTGCCACCATAAATGGGGTTTCAGATGACCTATCTATCAAGAATAATAATGGCACTAACAATCACAACAATAATAATAACTATGACGATAACAATAATAATGAAAATTAAGGAAACCAAAATTTCCACACTATGGCTAACACTGTCAATTACCTGCCAAGAAATAACTACTACCCAAGAGATAATAGACCTCAAAGAAACTGTTGCTTTGAGGATAACCGATTTGATCCTTACTGTAGGCCTAGGTATTTTGATCCCAAAAATTTGTGTGCTTTCTAGAAGATAAGGGGGCACAAAAATGAGACCTATCAAAACTACAATTAATTCATTTCAAAACTACCCAAGAATCAACAACTCTACTCATGGACATGTTCCTCCATCCACATGTCATCCCTAACAACAATAACAACTAGGGACCTGTTGTGACCTAATCACACATCGCCCCATTGCAAATGGGGACCCCCTTTTTTTGCAATTTTGAGCTTGTAGGATCTTTTAGGAAGTGTCATTAGATCAAGTCTCCTCCACAAACTAGAAAGGGAGCCTCACCTGGAAGGAGTCAAGTGAGTTAATCTCCTTGCAAACGAGAAATTAGGGAGGTCATCCGTCAAACAAGGTGTAATTGAGAACACTGAAGTCAATCCCTGAGACACTGAAATTGACTAAGTCTGATACCTAAAGTCTGATGTTCTGAGATACTGAAATTGACTAAGTCTGAAATCTGGTGGATCCTCAAAAATCTAGAATCTACATATTAAATCCTATGGATCCAGGACCTATCTCAAACATCCTGGAAGTATATTTCAAAAATATTTAAAGTATACTTAAATATATTTTTCAAATATACTTCCACCCAGGGATCTTCACCTTTAAAATCATGATGAATGACAAGCTCAAACCAAGGTGCAATTTAGGAGTCTGCAATGAGTAAAGTGTGCCTTCATCAAAAAAGCTCAATTCAACATGAAACTTTGGTGCCTTGATAGGAATGGATGTTTTGACCCTCAAAATGACTTAAACATTGAAAAAATTGTAAGAAAAGGGCCCAAGAACCCTAGGTGCAAATCTCCATCTATAGAACCTCTAAAGTGCACCTAGACCTGGGTGGGAGAGAAACATCATCTAGGGACCCCAATCTTGCGCCTAAGTATGAAACATAAAGTGATATAACTTAGAAAACTTTGAAAACACCAAGAAGAGTGAAGGTGCATTTCATCACCTGTAGTGACTCAAATGTGTGCCTTGAGTAAGAAGAGGTTAAAAGTTGTAAAGAGATGAGTGCCTTGAAGAGCTAGTCCACCCAAAGACACTTTCCATTGCTCAAGTCCAAAATTCACTTACTCAACCTAAGGCGCCCATTTCCATCTCTAAAGTCCTCATATTGCGCCTAAGGTAAACTGGGTTTGAAGTCATGAATTTTGTTTCCTCTAAGAAACAGGAGGTCTTCTAAACATAATGTATACTTGTCTGATCTATAAAATTTGAAGTATAAAATCTCCCAAGTTTAGGCGCAATTCCACACCTAGAGAATCACTAAGGTGCACCTTGCAAAGAAAGAAACTTGGAACCCTGAAACTTGATTATCTTAAGGCAAGAAGTGTTCTAGGCACTTATGTATTAGATTGAAATCATTAAGGAGCTAGGCGCGTTTCTTGACTTGTAGAGACCTAAATCTGTGCCTTGAGTTAAGACTTGTGCAATCATCATTGGTATTGACAAATGAGTGCTTGGAGAACTACTAAGGGTTCAAAACTTAGTTAAGATTGCTTCATGAATGCTAGGTGCCAATTCACACTTGTAGAACCATCAAAGTGCACCTTTGATAAAATTGGTTTGATGCTATTCATTTTGGCGGCGCCTAAGTTGAATGAAGACTCCTGGGCTATTCTTAGTGGTCAGAATGATAAAACTTGAAGTATTCTTCTCCTTCTAAGTTAGGCACACTTGTGCCTCTGTTCAAGTCCACTTTTGCACCTAAGAGAAAATATGATTGATTTCATGAGTTTTGAGGAGCTTTTAGTATGAGGACTTCTCCTTGAGCTTATACAGTGGTTTGGATTGATGGAAGTTGAAGAGAACACCTGTTTGCATGAAGGCGCATTTTGTCACCTAAAGAATCATCCATGTGCGCCTAGGCAAAAGGAGGTGTGGAAACATGAAATTTGATGTCATCTTGAAGAATTAAGTCCTCTAGACACCTATACACTGAGTTGACCCCATAGTTTGAACAAGTTCACTCACCCAAGCTAAGGCGCAACTTTGCTCTTGAGCAGTCATCTTTTGGTGACTAAAGAGCATTGAGTTTGAGATCATAAGTGTTGGCGCCCAGGGATGAGGTAGTCTCTTGAAGGATTTAACAAGTGTTTGAAACCACTAAATGCCAAAAAACAAGCCCAAGTAAGTCTAGGCACATTTTCCTATCTCCACAACCACAAATGTGCACCTCAAGTTGTAAGGGCATGAATCAATGTGAGAGGACTTTGCTTGGTCAAGATTAAGCATTTTTAAGCATTAACAAGGATTTTGAGATCATAAGTTTACATCAAGAAGCTAGGCGTACTTTAGCCCCCTTACAAACCTAGATTAGCGCCTCAAGAAAAGAGCATAAATTCACATCTAGAAGTGAGCGCTTGAGAAAGAAAGTCATTCTAGGACATGTCCAATTGTTTAAAATCATAAAAATGGCAAATATAAGGCTTAGGTTGCTAGGTGCATTTTTGCATCTCCATAGACCTAGATGTGCGCCTAGACTTGGAAAGGGCTAATAAATGTTTGAAATGATTCCTATGTGCCATGAAATTCATTATTTATTAAAGGATTGATATGTTTCTTGGTTTGTGTTGCAGGAGCATTGATGGAGCTAAGAAGTCAATCAAGGAGCAAGGCGCTTGGAATCACCTTCAAGCAAGGAGTAAAGTTAGGAGGTAGTCACTGCAGAGGAAACATCATGTTACTATGCCAAGGGAGTACTTCAAGATCATGTCAGAACACTTCATCATCTACATCAAGAGGAGACATTCATCCATCGCTCCAAGTTCTTCCTCAAGCTTCAAGTCTCTGAGAAGTCTCCTACTCCGTGCTATGAAGAAGCATCATCATCTACACTACTCTCCATGAAGAAGCAAAGAAGATCAGCATATATCCTGCCAGAAGAAGTATCACAGAGTTAGGAAAATGAGCAACATGTATCATACACATCTGACTTACAAAAGACACAAGGCAAGATCAACAAGGATACATTCCCAAACATTCAATTTCATCAAAGCAATCACATTCGAAGACAACACACAGATGATGGAATTTGGGAATATGCCCAAAAGCATATTGAATTAACTATTGGAATCCATAAGAGTTGTTGAGGTGGCACCTACGTGGCATGTGCATCATCCTCACCAATCATAGTTTGCCACATCGCCTGACTACATTCAATGTATCTACAACAAACAGTAGGTTAGAAAGGGCGCCCATATGGAAGATGCTCTAAAGATTCCATTTCATCCATCTTCTTGGAAAATGTGCCTTCATTACCTCTCTTATGTACTAAAAATAGCAAGTTGTTGTAACTAATTGCTAAGATTGCATGATCTAGGCCCTTGGCTACTTGAATTTATCCAAGCCCTTCATTGTAATTCTAGAACTCTATATAAAGCCCTTGTTGCCTCATTTGTAACAGTTAGTTAGTAGGCAGGTAGAATAGAGGAGTAGAGTAGGAAGAGACTCTCAAAATTCTTTGAGAGTACTTGAAAATTGTTGTAAATATTTCTCAAGATTAATGCAATGACATTGGAGATCGCTTGGTGCTAAGTGTTGTCTTGTGGAATAACATGGTCTCTTGTATCTTGATGAAATGGATAGATGTTTCTAAGTAGATTAGTAGTAGTAGCTCATTGATGTAATTCGTGTATGTATTGAATATTTGATCAACTCCTAGCTCATTCTTTTGACATCCATTGCTGGTGGAGTGTTGTGTAAAGCTAGTCTGAGCTTCATCATAATTTGCTTAAGTTTGATTGTGGATGCTTGTTTGAGCTGCGTTGTCTAATGGGTGCTTATATGAGCTTTCATGATTTGAAAACCATTCGCTAACCTTAGGAGATTGCACCTACTCCATCTAGTTGTAGGCATTCTTCGTGAAGTGGAGTTAGCTTTATTTGAGGAGTTTCTCTATTCATGCATCATCATTGCCTCATTGACCTTAGATTAGATTTCTCTAAACCCTTATCTTTTGATATTTATGTTAAGTTTGATTGAAGAAGTTCCATTCATTCACATTCAAGGAGCAAGTAACTACATTCATGTTTGTGAAGGAGGAGTTCAGCGTAAGCCCCTTTGTGATTATCAGCAAGATCACATCTATTCACTGAGACTATCCACGTACAAGTCAAGACCTAACATCAAAGGAACCTTGGAGCGTTCTTGTTTGATCATATAATTTAGCATTCAGGAAGCTTTGATCAAGAGAGGATAGGATACTCAGTATTTTATTCTATTATTGTGTTGTCCAAAAAACATCATCAACAAGACCCATTGTTCCCCAAAACTTGAACCTAAGGATTTATCAAAATCCTTTCCCAAATCATGGGCACAACAAGATAGCAAATAAAGGATCATCTATCTCCTCTTTGCTCAAATCCATTATTGTCTCACATCCTAAAGAGTTAAACATAGCATCCCAACTAGGAATAAAGGGACAAACAAAGATGTTGGGTTTGGTCAAGATTGTCAAAGATGAAGGTGCCCAAATCAATAAACAACCAAAATACAACAGACATGTAATCTCTTCAATTCATACAACTTCCAACCTAATCAGTCCTTATAAATTGATAGAGCATCTAAACAAATCATTCACACAAATCTCACTCATCAACATTCAAAGGAATCCACCACCCCACTAAACAACACTCTTAAAATTAATTGGGTTAAAATATCTTAGTCATTTATTCTTGCCTCCAAATAAGCAAGTGAACCATGTAGACTTGAATCTTAACCCACCAAATTCCAAATTACAAGATCTTGGATTTTTCTTTGACTTCAGGTAGATGCCTTTAGAGGTCAAAGTAACTAGAAGAGATCTTGGCTTGCATCTACAAGTTTGGATATGTAATATGTGCATTAAGAAATCCCTAGTCGATCATGAAGTTGTAGTGAACATCATTCCCCTCTCTTCTGCAACAAATGAGATATGGTGAGACAAACATTACATCCTATAGAGACACCGTATAGGGATATGACAACTTGAAGGTTGTAACAATAAGGAATGTCATTCAATCACTCTAGGTCCTAAAATGATGCCTACCCTATTGTAGAGTGTAAAGACTCTACATTTTGTTTCAGTAGCAGCGCATCTACGGGTTACAGTTTTGTGGCTGCGAGTTTTTCTAATTGTTAAGGCTGCAGGAGTTGCCAAGTGTCGAGCCTCAGTTCAAGCTACATTTTTGTTTCTAAGTTACAACTTTGGAGCGGAGTGTGCCACGTAGCAAAAAATGTTTCAATTTTGTTTAAAGTTTCAACCCTGTGGAAAGCGCCACGTGTCATCAGCGGAGAGACTCCCTTTAAGTTTCAAAGTGAGCATGGAAGGAGCCATGTGTCTTTTATGGTAACTGTGGAACTCACCAAGTGTCAGCTTTCGCATGTTTGTTTCTATATATTTTGATGCTAAGTAAAGGATGTATGGTGGGCCACAGTTTTATGTATCAGTGATGCGAAGAATGCCACGTGATGGATGCGGCGCCAAAGATAAAAGATTTTGTCCCTTTCTCTGGTGATGTAAAATGTTTCTTAAATGATGCGAAACCCAACATGTGTCAACTTCCGCTTAAGTTTCAAGGAGTTTCTAATAATGTTTCAAGTGCTGCGAAAAGCGCCACGTATCAGCTGTTGTGCACGCGGAGTTCGCCATCTATCCCTATTTCTATCATTTTGAAAGCTAGTAAGCAGGAAGTAGTGGGCCCCATTTCTAATGTGTCATAAAGTTTCAAAGTTGCGGATTGCGACAGTTGTCACCTGCGGAATTCTCCTGAGCATAAAAGACATAGTTAAGTGAACTGTTGCGGATAAAGACACGTATATGTTTCTAGTTGCTGCGGAAGCTGCCAAGTGTCAGTTTCTTGTTTCTTCCCAAGAGATGAAGGAGTTTCAAGTTATGTGTGCACACGCTGCCATCTATCATGGAGTTTTAAGTCTCAAGTATGCAAAAGCCACCAAGTGTCTGTCCCTTATAGAAGGAGGAGCGCCACATATATTTTGTTACAACCAATGGGCTTGTAGGAGGAAGTAACTGTTGTAGATTCTAAAGATCTTAGTTGTCAAAGACTTCCAGTTACCTCTAGTTCGGTTGGGCCGTTAGGATTCGATTGTTGCAGACAATCTAGAGTCGATCTTGGGCTATAAATATGTAACATTGTAATAAAAAAAAAGGTTGTTCAAGTTAGTTTTGATATAGAGAAATTCATACAGTTTGTAGAGATCTAGAGATATTTTTCTGTCAGAAATTTGAGAGAAAAGTTGGAGACTTTTTCTGTGACCAGTGAATATCATTTGCCTTTATTTTGTTATTCTTGATTTAGAAAGTGAATGTAAATGTGCATGTATCTGTGCCTCTTATATTGTTGGAAAATTAATGAGAAAGATTGAGTTATGTGCCTTGGTTGATATTTCCTGTGTCATTGCAAAGTGTCTGATTGTGAGCCTTTGATTTTATTCATTTCATCTGTTTATGTTAATCATGCAGTATCTTCACTTTAATGTGACTGAATCTTGAGGATAGTTCACTGTGCTTAGTTGAGAGAAACATTTTTACTCAGGCGCATCGCCATAGATAGATTTGTTTTTAAATTGTATCTATAATCCTGTTTACTTCTTACCCTTTTCCCAAAAACACATTTAAGATAAAGAAGAGCCAACTTCTTTAAAATCTAGAGGTTGTTTTAGGTAGCAAGTCCCACATTCTTGAAACTTCCTATGTTGGTGTTGGAACCTGCGCAATTTTATACATCAACAATTTTTGGCACGCCCGGTGGGACCATTCTTGAAGTTTCTGTCAAGATTGTATGAGCCAAAAAGCCACAGGGAGTTAGAGCTATGGACCTATAACAAGAGCTCAATATGCTGCTAATCCAGGCGTTCTTTTACCACCGCTAGTAGCTAATCCAAGGAGAAGAGTGAATCAGTTTGTAGCAGCACCAAGAGTAAATATGGGAGCACCTGTAGCCCCAAGAAATTATGCAAATTGGAACACTGGCAGTCCTCTAATTCTCCCAATACCACCAGCTACTTGGGATGCTATTCCAGCCAATGCTCTGAAGGCTTTACCTAAGTTCAGTGGGGAAGATTTCAAGACACTGGAAGAGCATCTGCAAGATGTATCTGATGTTTGTGCAATACATGTTATCACTCAACAGAATGTGGCCATAAGACTATTAGCAGCGTCTTTCAAAGGGAAGGCTTTGGACTGGTATAGATCTTTAACCCCAAACACAATATCTACATGGGATCAACTTGGTGACGCTTTCTTTGAAAGATTTAAGGAAAATGGTGATAAATCTTCTTTGCTGCAACAATTGATCACTATCAAAAGGGCACCACAAGAAGCCATGACTAACTTCAATTCAAGATTTCAAAAGACTTGGGAAAGAATTCCTGCTACAGCAAGACCGTTACCAGGTATGGCTATTGTGTTTTACCTTAAATCTTTAAACTCAGATATATCAGTGATGATTCAGTCTCTTGGAGGTCAAACACTACCAGAAGCTTATGAGTTGGTAGTCAAGGCTGAAAATAACTTAATAGATGTTGGAAAACTACCCCCAAAGCCTCCTATGCCCATGTTCCCAGAAATTAACTCACCATTGCCTCAAGAAGCTCCTAATCCTACAACCCCACCTATGTCTATGTATTCATTTCCTCAACAACCTGCTAAGGCAATCACCCCTGTTCAATCATCTGAAATGGATGATGTCAAGAACATTTTAAGGACCTTCTCAAATGAGATAATTAATCTAAAGAGATAAAAAAATCCTTATCCAAAGCCCCCTTATCAAGGTTAACAAGGAAATAGACCTCCCTTTCAGCCAAATCAATATCAAGGCCCCCAAAGGCAAGCTAATCCTTAGCCATCGAACCAGTTAGTTACAGTCCCTACACCTTTACAAATTGTTCTCCCTAATCCCAACAGGGAAATTGTTCCAGGGCAAAATAATTTTGCAGATGGCACAAATGCTTGGTGCTTTCCTTGCAACAATGTACATATGCCCAGAGACTGCCCCAGAGGAAATTTATAGCAAAAGGTAGCAAAACAGAGAGGATTAGAAGGATAATTTGCAACCTCTAACACTTCACCATATCAGTCTCCTGGTCTACAAAATGCAGTCCTGGTGGCCCAGATGCAAGGAATGTCCTTACAATAGGAAGAAGAAATAGCCCTTGAGCATGCTTTATTTTCATGGATTGAAGAAGAAGATTCAGTATTCTTGAATGAAGAATCTACTTCCAAGAAGCCATTGGTGCAATCAGATTATTATACGAGAGCAAAGAGGAGAATGATGGAGCAGCCTGAAGTCACTGGTAATGATATCATGGGAGCTCCTCCATTTCAAAGTCACTAGAACACAGTCTCTAGACAAGAAATGCCCCAGCTTGTGCAGAATCAAGTAGCCTCAGGACAAGTTCTAGAAAAGTCGAGGTACCCTTATTACTCAAAGGCCCAAGCATTAGGACCTGTGAACGTGGTGGATCAACTAAAAAGAACTCTAGCACACGTATCAATTTGGGACATATTATCAATTCCTGAGTAGAAGACACTGTTGCAGGAGGCTCTATAAGGCCAAGAAGTCCCTAAACATACTAGTGCTAAAGGAGGATCTGCTGATAAAAAAAGCCGTAGCTCAAAGATACTATACCTTTGCAGACAACAGCCCTGTTAAATAATGCACCTAAGGTAGGTAAATCTAAACCAGACCCTTTTATTTAACTCTAATAGTTCGGAAGAAATTGTTGCATAATGCAATAATAGACTCTGGGGCCAGTACTACAGTAATGCCAAAGCAAATAGCAGATGCTTTGAAGATAAAATATGAGCCACTTACAAGAGGGGTCATGCAGTTGGATGGGAAATCTGTACAAACAATAGGGAAAATTAACCAACTCCCATTGCAACTATATACTTGTCCCAATATAATTGTAAAACAGGATGTGGTAGTCATAGATATTCCCCTTGTATTTGGGCTATGCTTATCCAGAGATTTCACAACCAGGATAGGAGGTTATATGTCACTAGATTGGTCACACCTCATTCTGAGAACCAAATATGGGACGAAGATGAAAATACTTTATGAACCATTATCAAAAGACCATATCACAAATGAACAACCCCAAAATTAGAATCGGCCCATGCTATGCTGAATAAAGAAGAGAGAATCTTTGTTGAAGAGTTAGGCGACTGGACCAAACATGATCAACAGGAAGAAGAGAATAATTAGTTGTTGACTATGATGCAAAGTGATCCCTACAGAAATTATGACTCTACTGGTTTAGGCACTTATGTCATATTTGAAGAAGACCAAGAGATTCCTAATGTTTCAAGGAAAGAGACACCACACACTCAAGAATCTGAAAAAGACTCAGAAATCTGGACTCTAAATTTTGATAGGGCTAGAAGTAAGAATGGAGCTGGAGCAGGAGTTTGTCTTATTGCCCCAAATGGTGAGAAAATTTTAAGAGCCATTCACTTACAGTTTACCTATACTAATAATGATGCTGAGTATGAATCCTTGGTGCATGGACTCATGTTGGCAAAGAAAAAAGGAGTAAATAATCTGATAGTAAGAGGAGATTTAGAACTAGTGGTGAAACAAATCAGAGAAAAGGCAGTAGCCAAAAATGTAAGAATGAGATCCTATAGGCACAGAATTTGGGACCTAATAGATGGTTTTGAAGCTTTTAATATTGAAGTAGTTCCTAGAGCCCAAAATTTTGAGGCAGATAGAATGGCACAGATTGGTTCACAATTCAATCCAGCAACTGATCTACTAGTCAACAATTAGTCAGTCAAAGTTATAGTGAGACCAACTATCCCAGACAATGACCAAAATTGGCAAGTTTTTTATAATGATTTTCAAGTACTCTCATTTTTGCAACAATCAGGAGAATTTGTTGATCAGTTGCACCCTAAAATTGAAGAAGCATATGGTGACCAAATTATTCAATTGAAGTCAAATAAGCTCCCTAAAGGACTGATTACCTTAGAAAACTTGTTTGACTCAGAAGATGTAAGCCTAGAGAAGAAGAGGTTTCAAGCAAATAAAGAAGATTATTTTGAAATTCAAGTTAGTGAAGGGAGAAAATTAAAGGTTGGCAATTCTGCAACCCAGCAAGAAACGGAAAGGTTGATTGATTTGTGTGAAAGATATGATAGGCTGATTGCCTGGACCTATGAAGACCTCCATGGCTATAATAGAGATATCATTCAGCACACCATAGAGCTGACTAAAGGATCTAAACCAGTCAGACAGAAGCAAAGGCCTCCTAGAATTGAACCTCTAATGGTGGATGAATTGCAAAAGCTCTTAGAATCAAAGATTATTTTTCTAATTAAGCACTCAACCTGAGTATCAAACCTAGTGCCAGTAAGAAAAAAGAATGGTGACATAAGGCTCTGTGTAGATTTCAGAGACCTGAATAGGGCATCTCTAAAAGATCATTATCCCCTGCCCTCTATGGAACAAATTTTACAGACTGTGGCTGGATCAGAGAGATTTTCCTTGCTGGATGGTTTCTCTGGATATAATTAGATTTGATTGGCTGATGAAGACCAGCATAAGAATGCATTCACTACAAAATGGGGAACATTTGCATATGCTAAGATGCCTTTTGGCCTTTCAAATGCTGGAGCTACTTTTCAGCGAGCAATGGATGTAGCATTTGGGGAACTTATAAACAAAATCATCCTGATTTATCTAGATGACCTCACTATTTTCTCTAAAAATGTTGTGGATCATTTTGATCATTTAGAGGCTGTTTTTAAGAAATGCCAAGAGTTTGGAATATCCTTGAATCCCAAGAGTGTATCTTTGCAGTACCTCAGGGTAAACTATTAGGGAATATAGTGTCAAAGGAAGGAGTCTCTATTGATCCAGAGAGAGTCACTGCCATAATGAATTTATCTTTGCCAGTTAATAAGAAAGCAGTTCAGTCATTTTTGGGGAAGATCAACTTTGTTAGTTGGTTCATATCTGACTTTGCATGTCTAATTAGACCAATGACACTGTTGCTAAAGAAGGACCTAGTTTTCAAATGGACTGCAGAAGGGAGACAGGCTTTTGAAGAGATCAAAAGAGCTATTTCAACAGCCCCAGTACTCAGAAATCTAGACTTTTCTAAGTCTTTCATAATGTATGTGTATGGAGGAGAATTCAATGTTGTTGTTGTTCTAACCCAAAAAGATGATCAGCAAGAAGGAGAGCACCCAATAGCCTTTTTCTCTAAAACTCTCAGAGAATATGAGGCTAGATACAATTTTGTAGAGAAGCAGGCATATGCCATGGTAAAAGCCCTCAAAAAATTCAGACATATGGTAACAGGAAATAAGATTCTGATATTAGTGGCTCATCCTAGTGTAAGAGAATATATTATGGAGGGTGAGATCACTGAGAAAAGAGCCAATTAGATAACAAAGATCCTTGAATATGATGTGGAAATCAGACCCACTAAGTTAGTCAGGGGCAAAGGATTGTGCCAATATATGGCTCAAGACATGGAGAGGATGATGACACAAGAAACAGAAAGTGAAAATGTGTTTAAAATCCAAGAGGTTGATCAAGATTCTTGGGTCACAAACAGAGTATAGTTTATGAAGCATGGGATTTTCCCAAATGAGCTCTCCCATGACAAGAAAAGATACTATAGATAGCAAGGGGCCCATTTTGTATTAATCGACTATATTCTCTTTAGAAGAAATGTTGATGGTATACTTTTGAGATGTATAAAGAAAGATGAAGCCCAAAGAATACTACATGAACTACAACATGGAGCCTCAGGTGGACACTTTTTAGCAAGGACCACAGCAATCAAGGTGACTCAAGCAGGATATTTCTGGCCCACCCTATTTACAAATTGTTATCAACTGGTTAAAGAGTGCCAGTCTTGTCAGTTTTATACAAGGAAAAGAAGAAATGTAGCAATGCCTCTAAGCCCCATAATTGTGGATGAACCCTTTGCCCAATGGGGTCTACATTTCATTGGTATGATCAATCCAGTGTAAAGTATGGGACACAAATGGATCCTAACTGCCACATATTGCTTCACCAGATGGAGTGAAGCAGTGCCACTCAAAGAAGCAACAGAAAGGGTAATATTAGACTTTCTAGAAGGCATCACTGCTCAATTTGGTCCTCCTCGTACCATTATATCAGATAATGCTAAAGCATTTTTGGGAACAAAGATATCCGAGTTTGCATTAAAAATGGGATTTACCTGAAGACTTCTTCAAATTATTACCCTCAAGGTAATGTCCTGGCAGAATCCACTAACAAAAACCTAATCAGACTCATTAAGAGGATAGGGACCAATTACCATAGAGAGTGGCACAAACTACTTAACACAGCACTATGGGCTAATAGGATCACACCAAAGCAAGTGACAAAGATGTCTCCATATGAATTAGTTTATGGTAAACCAGCAGTAATGCCACTTAGCTTAGAGATCCCTGCTTTGCAATTATTGAAACAGATAGAGATTGAAGAGAATGGTCCCATGTAAGTTAGACTTGCTGAACTACTGGAAGTACAAGAGAAAAGAGAAAAGGCACATGAGTCACTTATGAAACATCAGAAAATAGTGGACTGTTTCAATAAGAAGACTTCAAACCCCTTTTTTGAAGTTGGCTCAATAGTGTTGAAATGGGATGAGAGAGCTGCCAAACCAGGTCGACACAGCAAATTTGAATCACTGTGGACTGGTCCTTACAAGATTCGTTCCTATAAGAAACAAAATTCTTTTGAACTGGAAACTATGGATGGTGAACCTGAAGAGATTCCTGTTAATGGGATCTATTTGAAACATTTCAATTAAGCAGGTGCTCTTAATGTATCATAGTTAGTTAGTTTCCTTTTCTTGCTTTCCTATTTTCTTGCTTTCCTTTTCAATAAGTGTTCTATGAACACATGTCAATAGCGCAAGCCCCTTCTCTTTTTGAAAATCTTGCATTCATTAAGGTTGTCTGCAGTCCCCAAAATCCCTGAAAGTACACACCTTTACAGCCACTCCTGTAGCATTTCTAACGCTCCTTTCCACGTGGTTTCAGAAAGATACACTAATGGTTTCTTGGTGTTAATGCCATTTATAAGACAAGATGTGTCATTAAAGCCCCATTAATTAGAGTTAAATCCTAAGTGTGGCTCTCATTTGCTTCCGTATCTCTGTTGTAAATCGTTGTTGCCTCCAATTTTCCATCCCTAGCAAGTGCTTTCAGCTGTGTGTCAGTCCTGTGAAGCAATTTCATCCTTTCCTGTGTCAAAGCTTCCTACATTCTCCCCGCAGATACAGATATGGCCGAAGCACAGTCTTCTCAAGAGGGACTCAGAATTTGAGTCAATAGACAGACTTTTGAGCAGTAAATCATACGCCTCAATGCCCGCGCAACCCAAGAGAACCTATCCAAGAACGAGGGTCCCTGAAGTAGGGTATTCTGTCGATCCAGCGAAGGTAAAGGATTTTGCAGATGGCATTTTTGACCCAACCCTGCATAAATCTAACCAGGACTCTCCGTGAAGGGGCACACCAGAGATGTATTCAAAAAGCAAAGAGTGGACAGTCTAAAACTTTTGGGATGAGGATTTGGACCTCATAGTTGGCCTAGTTCCTGGTTTCGAGTGTGCATCTATGTCCCTACCTAATTGAATTGTGCGCAGAGCTATTTCATGCGCCCTCAAATACCATACAATAGGGTCCTTTTATGGTGCAGATCACACCCAAAGCCATAAGAGACATGTTGGCCCTGCAACACAATCGAACAACCACATTTCCCACTATTGCTAAAATGCAAAAGACATGGGCAAATGTCAACAACCAGATTAGGTTCCTCAACTCAGAATTATAGTTAGGAGATGAGAACACCCAAATGCCCATAATACCTACAGGAAGGGCACAATTCAGCCTAGCTAGTCAAGAGGCACTGTCAATGATATCTTTCATTTTTGGGATGAAGGAAGACAATATAGTGTACAACTTGCAAATTGCTATCCTTTTCCGATTAAAGACTGTGGACAAGTCACAGGAATACCGGCTGGATTTCTCAGAACAAATTGCTTACTCCATGGCCGATCAGCTCATCAATTTCAAAACCAAGGGATTTTTTAGGTATTCGGCTTATCTGTTCCATTTAATGTTATATCAGAACCACAGTCTTTTTGCACGAAATATGCAATTGAACATGTATGACCCAGATTTTGGTCATAATAGAACTATTCCTGTGTCTGCATGGACACATGTGTTATCTGAGGCATCAGACCCTTATAAATTTTGGGAACTCTTTGTTGCCCCTACCTTTTGCCATTTAAGCCCTGAGCCTGTAGAACATAGGTTGACACAGAGCATTAGGGGTCTCATGACCAATTGCCCAATCCCATGTGATTATTTCTTTGGGGCACAAAATACTATCATTAGAGTCCATGGCTTCAATGAGAAGCCTATGCTGCTACCTAAAATTTTGACCCCTAGGGTAGCATTTCTAGAAGTGACTCAGCAAGTGTCAGTAGTTGATAATGAGTTTGGCACAAAGAAGAAAAAGAAGAAGATGTATGACATCCCATGGGTCAAAAGAAACATGGCCTTAGAAGTCAGAGATGTTGAACACTTGTTGCTAAGAAAGCTTGTTATCCTTGGATTCTTCATCATTGAAGATAAGTGGAGATATGACCCAAACAGTTTTATGGCCTCTTGGGTTAAAAACAACAAGGTCCAGGCTAAAATAGTACATGAGGGTCGGCCCTTCTGGGAAGATAGGAGAAACCCTAAAAAGGACAACCCAGACCTGTATGTGGAACTAGCAGACTTGCCCTTTGAAGGGCCCAAGCCATGGGAGATTTTTTATGTTAAACAAAAGGAATTTGACCCTAAGTTACGAATGACCACCAGTCTGAGAAGGGCATTGAAAAACAAAGAATGGAAGCCAGAGAAGATTGAAGCCTATTGGAAGTATAGGTAGGAAATCTTAGAGATCACCCATTCATTTGGAAATGTTGACACTGATGAAAAATGGGAGTTGATCTGGGATGAGTGGCATCCATCCCCAGTCTCTAGCCATGATACAAGCAGGATTCACAAGAAGGGTGAAGAGTCAAAAGAGGAAGCTAAGTCAACCCATACAATGCAAGGAACAGGACAGGTCTCTTCTGTTCTTCCTATATCTTCCTGGCCCCAATCTCTCAGTACTTTAGAGAAGCAAAAGGGTGTGGTGTCATCACCAACCAGAGAGACTCCATCAGTTTCAGCTACTGGGGCTTCCAGTTTTGTATCTTTGCCACCCTCAGTAGTGGTAAATGTAGAAGAGAAGGAAACAGAAGAAAGACCAAGGAAGCATAGGAGACTGCACCTGCAAGAAGAATCAGAAGAAGCAGAACCATTGCTACAACAACTAACAGCCACATCCACTGCTCCTTAGGTAAGTGTCTCTTCTCCTTTTTTCCCTCTGTCTCTTTCTTCTACCTTAGGGGTGGCAATCCCAACTAGCCAAACATTTGCATCCCCTACCACTTCTGTTGTGCCTACTTCACTACTTGCCTCAATTGCTAGTCTTCAGGCCATGTCTTCACAGGCCATCTCATTGCCACTCTTTTCCCCCTTTGTTCCAAAAAGAGCCCCTCCCCAAATTTCCCCTAGCCAACAATCATTGGCTATTCCTTATGGCCTACCTCAAGGTCATCCCTTTGTTGGGGGATACATTTCTTCACCTCCCACTTTCCAAGCTCAAGCAGATATAGCAAAAGGGCTAGAGAAGCCAGAATGGACAAGAAAAGAAAGAAAGAAAACAAAAGCCTGGTTGTGCCACACATGAGGTCACTTTTGGACCCCATTCAACAGTAGTTGACAGTCACACATTTGTCCCCAAATGTGGTGAAGCCCAATGAGCAGATGCAGCCTTAGGACTTTTCAATGAATGTTTTAGCCATGGACATGTCTCTTTTCAGACCACAACATAGGGTCAAGCTACTCAATGAAACTACATCTGCTGTTGCAACTGACTACTTGAAAGTGTCTAGGAAGCTGCAGAAAGTTGAAAATGACTTAGCTCAGGAGAAGACAAATAGTAGCAACCTTGCTGGAGAGTTGCAATCTAAGAAGGATGAAATAGAGACTCTAAATAAACAGTTACAAAATATTGTTTCTTGTCAGATTCATCAGGCAACTTAGGCCCAAAATGCTTCTCTTAAATTTGAGTTAGCACAGGAAAAAGCTACAGTAAATGTTATGAGGCAAGAGAAAGCCATAGTGGAGAAGAAGTATCAAGAAAAGATGCAACAAGCCACACAATTTCAGCAAAGGTTGTTGAGTGAGCAGAATGTTGTTGCTGCAATATAGGCACAACTCCTAGCAGAGCAACAAACAATAAAATAGCTAACACTTGAGTTAGTTAACAAGCCACAGAATGCTGGAGTTTTGAATCTGGTCAAAGAGCTGTATGTTTCAGTTTGGAAAAGAATCTCTAAGGAGATTGTCCAGCTAAGGCCATAATTAACATTTTTGTTAAATGCACAGCAGTTGTGTGAGAAAGTGGAAGCTTCGGTTCAGGGCACTCTGTCTACTATTTCTTTGAGAGTTTTTGATTCTCAACTATTGTTAAAGAAACTATATGACACAACCGATGAAATTTTGTCAGCAACAAGGATCAGTGATAGAATGATAGCTACTAAGAAGGTAAACGAAGTTCTAAGTTGCAACTCAGCTGCCACAAACTGTCAGGAGCTCCTAGATACTGTCAAGGAAGGAGTCAAACATATGAAGAAACACATAGAGGATTTGGTGCAACTGGGTCTTCCCTCGCCATTTCCAAATAATAATATTGTACTAATGATTGATGATATCAAGGCCCTGTTGTTAACAAGGCAAAATGATCAAATAGTTTTCCAGGGGTTAAGTGATTCTTCATCAGTACAAGAGGTGGAAGTTGTCTTAATACCAGTGGCCCAGTTGGAGTTTTAATTAAAGGCTGTGTTTCAAATTTTGTAGACATTTTCTCACAAGGATATAATAAATCTTGATTTTGTCTTTCAAGATTTACAGAGTAAACAGGGACTCTCTGATTCGGAATGGTCTGTTTACCAGACAGCTTTGCAGAAATTGTGACCCTGTGTTGTATTTTAAAATACATATATTTTTGCCAACTTTTGGGTTCTTTTTGAGCAGGCTCAAAAGTCCTAGGGGCTGCCAAGAACTGTAGAGTGTAAAGACTCTACATTTTGTTTCAGTAGCAGTGCATCCACAAGTTACAGTTTTGTGGCTGCGAGGGTTTCTAATTGCTAGGGTTACGGGAGTTGCCAAGTGTCAAGCCTTAGTTCAAGCCACACTTTTGTTTCTAAGTTACAACTTTGGAGCAGAGCGTGCCACGTAGCGGTAAATGTTTCAATTTTGTTTAAAGTTTCAACCCTGCGGAAAGAGCCACGTGTCATCAGCGGAGAGACTCCCTTTAAGTTTCAAAGTGAGCGCAGAAGGAGCCATGTGTCTTTTATGGTAGCTGCGGAACTCACCAAGTGTCAGCTTCCGCATGTTTGTTTCTATATCTTTTGTTGCTAAGTAAAGGATGTATGGTGGGCCATAGTTTTATGTATCAGTGATGTGGAGAATGCCACGTGGTGGATGCGGCGATAAAAGCTTTTGTCCCTTTCTCTGGTGATGTTAAATGTTTCTTAAATGATGCAGAACCCAACATGTGTCAACTTCCACTTAAGTTTCAAGGAGTTTCGAATAATGTTTCGAGTGCTATGGAAAGTGCCATGTATCAGCTGTTGTGCGCGCGGAGTTTGCCACATGTCCCTGTTTCTATCCTTTCGAAAGCTAGTAAGCGGGAAGTAGTGGGCCCCATTTCTAATGTGTCATAAAGTTTCAAAGCTACAGATCGTGACAATTGTCACCTGTGGAGTTCTCCCGAGCATAAAAGACACAGTTAAGTGAACTGTTATAGATAAAGACACGTATATGTTTCTAGTTGCTGCAGAAGCCGCCAAGTGTCGATTTCTTGTTTCTTCCCGAGAGATGGAGTTTCAAGTTATGTGTGTGCACGTTGCCATCTGTCATGGAGTTTTAAGTCTCAAGTATGTGGAAGCCGCCAAGTGTCTGTCCCTTATAGAAGGAGGAGTGCCACTTATATTTTGTTACAGCCAATGGGCTTGCAGGAGGAAGTAACTGTTGTAGATTCTAAAGATCTTAGTTGTCAGAGACTTCCAGTTACCTCCAGTTCGGTTGGGCCGTTGGGATTCAATTGTTGCAGACAATCTAGAGTCGATCTTGGGCTATAAATATGTAAGTAATCAAAAAAAAGGTTGTTCAAGTTAGTTTTGATATAGAGAAATTCATACAGTTTGTAGAGATCTAGAGATATTTTTCTGTCAGAAATTTGAGAGAGAAGTTGGAGACTTTTGCTGTGACCAGTGAATATCATTTGCCTTTATTTTGTTATTCTTGATTTAGAAAGTGAATGTAATTGTGCATGTATCTGTGCCTCTTATATTGCTGGAAAATTAATGAGAAAGACTGAGTTCTGTGCCTTGGTTGATATTTCCTGTGTCATTGCAAAGTGTCTGATTGTGAGCCTTTGATTTTATTCATTTCATCTGTTTATGTTAATCATGCAGTATCTACTCTTTAATGTGAGTGAATCTTGAGGATAGTTCACTGTGCTTAGTTGAGAGAAACATTTTTACTCAGGCGCATCGCCATAGATAAATTTGTTTTTAAATTGTATCTATAATCCTGTTTACTTCTTACCCTTTTCCCAAAAACACATTTAAGATAAAGAAGAGCCAGCTTCTTTAAAATCTGGAGGTTGTTTCAGGTAGCAAGTCCCACATTCCTGAAACTTCCCATGTTGATGTTAGAACCTGCGCAATTTTATACATCAACACCTATTTTATGTCATTGAAAAAGATACAAACTAAAAATTATTATCAAAAAGACCTTGGATACATATGATAAAGGCTATACCTACTACTTTATTTCAGGAGTTCATATTCCTCAACTTAGGAAAGATATATGTATCAAAAGGGAATCCAAATTCATTTGACATAGTTAAGAAGAATCTAACTAAGAAGGACGTAGGAATTCCAATCAATTACAAAATTCCCACAAAGTAATTATTTATGAGCCCACCATGTAAGTCATCCTCACTAGAAAGGATGAAGAACATAAGAAAGTAGTCAAGAATCAAGAAATGTCAACATTCAAAAATGTTAAAGTTTGAAATGGGTTGCTACTATTTCCATAAAGACAACTACCAAAATAACCCAACTACTAGAAAAATGAGCCATTTAGATTTCTTTTTGGCACTTATTCAATAAGGACGTATGCTCCTTCTAACATGATAGTTATTCCTATTAACAAGGTCAATAACATTTGCATGCTTGAATTCATCATTGACATAGAAGAAGAGGAACCCTAACAAATGCAAAGACCAAAAATAGAGTTAGAACCAATGAGAGGAATAAACAAGATACATACTAACGACATCTTGTCTAATCACCTCGAGCCATCAAATGAGGACTTTGAGGGACTCAAAGTTCAAGTTGAGAGAATGGAAAGATGGTCAGATGAAGATGAGTTGAGTGAAGGTGAATTCTTAAGAATGTTGCAAATGATTCGCATGGCAATCAAAACAAAAATCCACTAGTCATAGAGTTTGCAAGATAGTACAAAAACCTACCCATGGGCATACACCTCCATATAAATGGGGACATAAAGATCTACATTGCCCCCAAGGAACAACAAGAAGAGCCCTGAACTCTGCATGAATTACTAGTTCTTAAAATACGTTGAGTTTTACAAAAACATATTTGAAAACTTCAAATTATGAAAGATCATTTATCCAATGAAGGGGTCACCTACTAAACATTGATTCATCAAAGAGCCTTTTTAATGTTAAGAGAGGAACTAGTGTTAGGACCTCCTTTGATATTAAAAGTCGAGAACAAGAAAGGTTGGCTCTAGCCATGAACTCAAATTGTACTACAGAATAAATTTAGACCTAATTCGATTGGCCCATACCTAGTCAAGGAGGACTTGGGAAATGGTGCTTTTCACTTGTGCAAAATAGAAGATACAAAATTTGAAAAAACCATTAATGCATTCCACCTCAAAAAGTATTACATATAAAAATAAAACATTCCACGTGTATGGCATTATGGTCATCCCATTGTATCATGTTTTGTGTTTGCTCTACTCTAATTTTTTCCCTAGTAATAGTCATAGGTTGCTAATATATTGTTTAACTATGCTAAGACATGAGATCCCCATTATCATATAATGATCATCCCTTTTTGAATAGGTAACTATTGAGCTTCAAATTGACCCTAGTCCAAGCTAGTGTTGCTTTCTAATTTCATTCACACCAAATAATCAGGCCTATAGTACTACCTACAAGCTAACAAACATTTTTTTTCATTTATAAGTATCATTTCTATTTAATTGTGCCTAGCCCTTACTTGCCTTGCCTAATCCTTGATGATGAGCCCTTGCATCTTCATGGTAGCGTGGGGTTAGGTCAAGGGGGTCTTATACTCCCAAAACCAAAGCACACATGCACAAAAAAATGAAAAGAAAAAGAAGTATTAAATTAAACACACACAAGCACAAGTTAGACAAAAAACTTAGGAGTCTTGCTCACTTTTGAAAGACCATCCTTTGTTAAGGACATGATCATTTTCTCCAAGCTTGACCTATTGGCTACTATGATCTAAGTCTAAGGAAAAGCTATAGAGTTAAAGCTACTTGATGCTATTATTTGTTAGTTTGTAGACAGTTTGGACAAGGATCAATCTCCTACTAATTGTGAGCTTATTTCAAATCTTCCTCTCTACAATTCCTATTCTCACTTATCTTCCCTGCAATCATGCATCCTAGAAGCCTAGCATATCTAGAAGCCTAGCATATATAGGATAGTGTCATAGTCAACATGCAACTTTGTTAGAGCAAAAATAAAAAAAAAGCAAGTTACTATTATTCCAAAATCATGTGTATATATAAAAGTAAAGTCTGACATCTATAAAAATGTTAAACATATGAATTATGTTATCCTTGCATACATCCACATATGCAAACACCATAAAAACTAAACAAATACACAATAAAGAGCTAAAAACAAGTCAGTCAATGACAAACATATCAGTCGAACTAAAAGGAGAGTGAATTAATTGGTTGAGTAGAGTAAGAGTCTCCCTCATAGGAGACATGAAAAAAAAGTGATACATTAATATGACTAAATGCAGGTAAGAGCTCCCATGCCGAGGGCAATCAAAATCATGTCCATAAAATGCAAGACACAAAAAGGCTAGCTTAAAACTTTAAAAGCACACATAAATTGAGATAATAAAAGCATACACCTAATCAGCATCTAGCAATGAATATGTTACCCTCACCTATCAAAAATTTCACTAGACACTTGAATGCAAATGAACCTTTGGAAGCCTAATTTTCCTATATATGTGCTAAGTTAATTTTCTAGGACATCATTTTATGTTAAGTAATCCATGTGAGGTGATAGGTATATTTTGAACCCTCACATAAAAGGTATGTCCTCTTGTCTTTGATTATGCTAAAAATTTAAGCAAGTTATGTATGAAGAATGCACTTGAGCCTTGTAGACATGTTTATTTTGCATGTCTCAAGAGAACACGGGAAAGAGCACTCACTAAGATGGTTTTTCTAAACCCTACATAAATGGTGAGTAAGCTTGTCTATATTAGCATTTAAAATTTTATTTTTAAAATGACTTTATACTGCACATGATCATTTAATCCATGTTTATAGGTTTGGATGTGGCAAATCAAGCAAATGTAAGTACAAATTTTAAGAAGCAACACTTACTAAGTACTATGGGATGTCTTTCTCAAGGGGGCAATATGTAAGTGCCTAAAAATAAAAACGCATACATGTTCAATGATGATCCAATAACCAAGCTCATGGCGCTACATCATATGAAATTAATATAACTCACACTTCAACTTATTTTTCCATGGTGAAAAGGTCTTGTTAACCTCTTAGAATCTCCCATTTGTCACCTATAAGTCATTCAAAGTCAAGCTTTTTCTAAGCAAAAACATTTTTTTTCAACCGAAAACCCTAAGTTTGCCCCTTAGTGACGATTCACCATGATGAATATTTTGCCCACCCTGGCAAACTAAGTTTTACCCCACTGAAATAAATTGCTACCAAAAGAAGCAAACACCTATTTATATCTCCAATGCACAAGTCTTTACATGAGTGATCTTTTTCTAATTTTTTGCATTATACCTCAAATTTAACACTTTTTGTTAATTATCTTTAGAAATTTCTTTGTTTCTATCTAAAAACCTAAACCTAATCTTACTTTACTATAGATACATATTTTTCAATCATTACAAGGTCCATATTTGTTTTGAAAACACCTCTAGCATCCAAGCAAATTTGTGACCAAATCAAGGCTTCTAAGCTCCTAAATACCACCACTTTATACAACCATTTAAACAATATAGAACTTTCAATCTAACCAATAATAGTTTCCCTTTTCACTATTGGAGGAGATTACAAAGTTGAAGAAAGAGAAAAATATTAAGCAGTTGGATTCCTAAGGACACAATTAACATCAAACTAGCTTCTATGCTTTGGTTGTTTTTTTATCCCAAGTACAAATTTTTCTATAGGTTTTTTTTTTCTAATTTTAATTTTTTATATTATAAATTTATTTTTTAAATTAATTTTAATTTTTTATATTAGTTTTGTTTGTTGTGTTTGTTGAAAGAGGTGTTGAAACAATAGTTTGTTAGATAGATTAAATTAAATTCCATTATAGTTTTTTATTAGATCTAGATTGTTAATCAATTGCATTCATTAAAAAGGCACTTAAAAATACACAAAGACGCTTATTTATTTTTAGCATATTTGCATTGATTAATATAATTTGCATAAAATACTAAAAAAAAACCCAAAAATACATTAAATTAGTTTATTTCAGCTTTCATTCAAAATATCAAAAACATCTAAAATGCATGAAAGCACCAAAAATATTAGTATTTAAACATTAACTTGGATTTCTACAAGGGATCCAAATTGCAAACCTTGTTGAGGTCTTTAGATCATACAACCAAATGTTTAAAGACATGCAATCCAAAGAATATTATCCCCAAAGAAAAACATGAGAAAGGCAGTCCATCTCACTCTCATTGCCACTTGATCAACTTTTTACATGTGAGCAATTGACCAACGAGAAAAATCCTATGTGAGCCAAATTCATATCATACAATGTTGTCACAACACATGCACAAAATTTTGTTCATTCTACCAAGTCCTAGTGGAAAGACTATAAGTGGTATGTTTACACTCCCTTCTACAATTATACTATTAGAAAAGGTTACAAATGATTGTCACCGCATTTTCCAATGATTCAAAAGCTAAACTCTCAGTGGTCTTTGCAATCTTCTTTCATTTGGGCCAAATGCTTTCAAGCAATATGGAAAGCAATGGTGTAGCCCAAGATTACTCATTTTGATTGATGTTTGTTATACTAGTGTCTTCCTATTGTCAACCATCCAACGCATCTTGGTGTTTCCAATCCAAGATGTGGCCTTTGTAGGCAACCAAAAACTCAATTGCATCTTTTTTGGTTTTGCATAAGGCTTGGCAATGGATTTAGGAACTTTTATAGTTGTTTTGACTTTAGTCTTTTGTTAGGTGATAGGGCCAAATTTCTAACCAAATTCTCCTAGCTATGGATACTTCATATTGGAAAAAAAAAATGGGAGTGAATAAAATTCTGCTATATTTGATTATTATAATGTTGGCTCCAATTTTGCTTCAAAATGCTATCAACGCCTCAAGAATCTTAGTGAAATTTGGTTTCCAACCAAAGCTTTGTATATAAGGATGAGTGAAAATGAATAGGTTGAGGAACAAAACACAAAGGAGGAAGACAAGGATGGCATTCAATGCTACCCACCTTGACATTGAATGAAAAGGTGTTTACCATTTCACCCCACCACTATCTGTACATTTATTGTCGTTAATCCCCTTTGCACTCTCAAAACATCTAACATAATTCAACTATACTATAATTTAATTACTTTTGTATTCTATAACCTAGTTAAAGTTGAGGAATCTGTCCCTCGCTGCCCACCCCCTCCCGGCCTCACAATATTATTGCACAACACCTTATCATGCAACTCCAACAACGAGTTCATTTCATATTTTAATTGAATGAAATGCATCCTAGCATGGGCTTGACTACAAAGTCACTTTAATATGTTTCCAATTCCATGGTGGGCTAGGCATGTCACCTTGACCATCTATCATCAATAATGAACATGTGGTTTTCAGACCATGAGATTAGTAGGTAAAGCTTTTGGAAAAAACTATGTGCTTGCAATTTCACTGTCAACACTTCAAATCATACTGCATGATCTATCAAGATGAAGAGACGATATAATGGAGGGTTGCAGATAAGTCATATAAAAACACTAGATGCCAAATGGAGAGTGGATCTAGGTAAACCAAAGCAAATAGATGATAACCTATTGATGGAGAATGTGGGAATATAAAAAGAAAAGTCAAAGAATGGGAAATGTTGTAAAATATGATATGACAAGACAGTAAAGAGAAGAAAACATCTATTAGGCAAATAATACACTAGAACAATAGGGGTAAAAGAATAAAGGAAGCATAAACCAACAAGAACGAGATTAAAAGATGGAGATAGAGATTAAAAGATGAGAGGATTTCTCCTTTTAGTTTATTATCTATCATTATAGATGATTTCTTCTCTTCATTTCCTCTTCATATCATTTTTTACAACATTTTTCATTCTTTTTAACTCATATTTTCACTCTCCCTTAATTGGTTATCATCACTTCGCTTTGGTTTCCATGGATCACCCTCTTCATTTGGCGTCTCTTGTGTTTATCTGTGACTTATCTACAACCCTCTTTATCATTTTGTCTTTTCATCCTAATGATGGATCACAAGGTGTGATCCAAACATTGATGGTAAAATTGCAAGCACACAGTTTTTTCCATCTATCACCATTATTTTTTGATAGAGGGTTTTATGTCAAACCTAGATCATTTTTGCCATTCACTTTGGGAGCACGAGTCTTGATAACTCTTCAGCTAAGAGCCAAGGATTGAAAGATATCCATTCTGCCAAAGTAGCCCCAGGCATGATCCAGGCATCATCCCTTATGGTGTCTAGGGCCTTACACTCAGCAAGACTTGATCCTTGGTGGGCTCATTCAGAGCCATTCAACTTTACCAACAGACCAAGGGCCATTTGACATCTATCACCATTCATAACAAACCTCATTGCAAAATTCACCTATGCACTCACCATTTATGCCAAGTTCAAATCTCAATTTCATAACCTATGGTGGGCAAATAATGAGTGCAAAAATACTGAAGAGCTGTCTAAACAAACTGTCAAGATTTTATCAGATAAACAATGAAATCGAACTCAAATATCAAATGATGAACCAGGAACAAATTTGAAGAACCATATTCAATGAAGACCAAAAGCAAATTTACCTGAAGATGTAAAGATGCAAAAACTTCTATCAAGACGTTTGTGTAATCCCGTTTGTGTAATCCAGTGTGTGCATCTTTCACTAAAGAGATAAATAACTGAAAGCAAAATCAACAAGCACTCCAAGCAGCAATCAACTCAATTTTTAACAGATGCCCTCAATCAACCAAAGAACAAGAAAGAGAAAAACAAGCAAACTTCTGATGCTTAAAATTTTGTAACTGCTGAAAGATGAATGGAGTAGTCCTGCTGCAATGGACTATATTTTTTTTAGGGGTGCAGAAGTTTACACCAACTCCTCTTTGGAAAACAGCATCCATTTCAGTCTTTGAGGCAAAGAGACCATGAAGTACTCCTTAGGCATGATGAACATGTCGCCAAATGGCTTCCTGTATTTTTACACTCAAGCTTTTCAAATCTTGGGCCATCAAAACACTTGGGCATTTGCATCTTTAGATAAAACCCAGTTGCCGTTCTGGGATAAGAAAATTTTCACTCCAGAATCTACTTTGGAAGTGGGAGCCTGACCCTGACAGACTTACTGGCGGATTGTCTACAGGGCTGAAAGCTAGAGATCACTACTTAATATATAGGCCTGATTTATTCAAAAAAATTCTAAACAGCATTCTTTTCAGCCTCTGAGGAAAAGATGGCCATAAACTACACTTTAGGCATTATTAGTAACTAAACAGAGCCAGGTGGCTGCCTATTTTCCTTTAAGCGGGCCTTTAGAATATTGAACCCTCAATATGCTCCCACGAACCTACAGATAAATGCTATTTTCCTGAGAACCTAGAGCCTTTGCTCAACATCTTCCAAAAAGGAAATGAATTGTGTTGGAGCTAAGCATCTTTAGATACAACACAATTGCCATTCTGGCCAGGAAGTTTGGCTTGGCCACAGTTTTCACAGCATGGTGTTGCAAGAACCTCCAATATCATCTCTGGAAACCTGAGTACTATCCTGTGTACCAGATTCCTTCAATGATGGCTAGGCTTTCAGGACGAAGGCATTGCCTCTCTTCACCAGAGAGCAGCTATTGGGAAGCTCAATATCAGCAGATCTGAGAAGGTGTCAATCTACACCAGAAAAATGCAGAAGCAATTGAATAGTATTTGAAAACATACAAAACACTCATTGATCAAGGATAAGTCATTATATATATGCTAATAGTTATCAGTTATAATGCTTGAAAAACGGATCTTTGGTAAAGGAATATCTCTACCCTCTACCAGGCTCTGCTAAAAACAGCCATTTTATAAGACACTTAAATACCTAAAGTTAATATGTAAATAATTTAGACTTGTTTCTGAATTACCATCTTTAGGAGCATTACAATGATGTAAAAGACATCCTAGTTTTGAAGGGCAGTCTTTTTGATACTGGCTTGCACCTGAAGCAAATACCTTAGAATTCCTTAGCTAAGCAAATCTCAATTCATAGAAGACAATCCAACTGCTCCCTGGAATATATAAGGAAGAAAAAAATCTTAAAATGTGAAATTGTGAAAGAATCGGTTATCATAGTCATCATTTGTGTTTGTGTGTGAACATGATATATCAAAGAGGAAAAAGAGAGAGCTTAATTTTCACTTGTGCTTTCTATTTAAAGGGCTTATTAAAACCCACCATGTACAGAACGCAAATGGCTGTAACAACCATCACCGCTGTCAAAGGATTCTAGACATACCCAACAAATATGTTTGCCACACTTACAACTGACATGATTACAACCTTCAGTTTTCTCAATTGTGAAACCACAGGAAGGACACCGTTTGACATCCGTTTTGCCTTTGCACCATTCTTTGAGAGAAGCATCAGGGTCTTGTTTAAATTCTCTGTACTTCTCACAAGACAGATATGGATGATATTCTAAATGACAGGTGGTACACAACTCTACTGAACAACTGCCACAAACAAAGAGTTTTCCAGAACTGGACACCTCATATACAGATGGGCAATCTGGAGTGGTGCAGAACCTGTAGGTACCTTTACTGGAAGCTACAAATGCCCCAAGTGAAGCTCGAAATAACTCATCCAATTGTTCAAATGAAAGCAAAGATCTTAGATCAGAAATTAAAAACAAAGAGTCACAGTTTTCACGAGCGCAAGTAATTGGAAAGCCCTCATGATGGCGCAGGGCTGAGTTACATTGGTCAACCAAGCATGACCTGCAAAAGGCATGCCCACATCCTTCAAGTCTATAACAGTCTTCAATATCACAGAAGCAAATAGGGCAATCATTTTCCCTTTCCTCAACTTCTTTTAGCATCTTATTTGCAGTTCCCTTTAAACCATTTGCAGTTTCAGTGATGACACACACAGCTTTAGTTTTTGCCTCTCTGCTACCTTTAACAGACAAAACATGGCGCCTAGTGTCAAGGGTAAATTCTGCTTCAGGAATCAATCTTTTAAGTCCAGATAAATCTACACCAAATATTTTGACGGTCTCCTTCATCAATCCATGTGGCACCCCTTCCCCTCTAAGGGATATCTCATGGTGTTTGTTTTCAAGAAGTAGCTTCAAACCATCTATGAGATCTGTGGCAGCTTTCTCATTCTTGTCAGATGGACCAAAAATTTTGATGCTAAGACTGCGCCTTTCAAATAAAATGTAAGTCTTAGTCTTCTGTTCCAGAGATCTTAGAAGCTGGAGCCCTTCTCGAGTAAAAAGAAGTTGTATAGCTGCAGGATCAAGCTTGTCATCTGCTACAACAGTTCCTTTTAGTAGTTCTTCCAATGAAGATCTACATTTTACGACAGCTTTCATCGTGTTTGATGATATTTTCAATTTGTAGCAACCATACTCAGACTTGATCAAGATTAGCTTCAAACCTACATAGCAAAGCAATTGATTAGAAGTCGAACTATTGTCAGACTTGGAATAATAGTGCATATTCTCAAAAGATATTAAAACGATCCAATCAGTTAATATAAAGACATCATTCACATTTCCAATATAGCACTTTACACAGTGCAAGCTGACAGGCAAAACACTGATATTATTCATTATAATTTGAAATGTTTCAGATGTTTGCTTAAAAGAGAATGATAGTATGCTTTTGCTGAGAATAATGGATGAAATTAAGAGAAGAAACAGTTAGAACTACTTTACCAGTTGCTCTAGCGAATCACTATGCTCCCAAGCACTTGATTTATGAGCCAGGTTTTGATAACTTCTTTGTATGTTTACATTCATGTTTAGATCTTGGTTTAAATACCCATGAAAAGCATTTTTGGCCAAACTGCTTGTAGTTGTTACTAATATAAGATCAACTGTAACCTTGTTTCACAATTAGACAGAAGAAATCTATCCCAACTACTAAATGCTGATAAACCTGGTCCTTGCAGAGGCCAATTTACAATGAAAGATTAAATTCTGTTTTGCAAACTTATGCATAGTCATTTTTTGGGCTGGAAAAAGGTTAAAACTTACTTTGATAGAAGGCAAATGACAAGGTTAAAATCATCAGATTCTATCTTCCAAGAACAGAAACCCATGTACATGAGACCTTTTTTCTTATAGATAATACTGACAGAAAGATGGAAACTAAAAAGGGTCCATAGAGAAAATGCAGAACTAGAGGGGTAGTTTCCACTGAGATTCTAAACAGACAGCATGAACCTAAATTTCCAATATAGAACAGAGACGTTGGGTAGTTGCATCAGAGATGGAGAACTTTTCATTATCTAGATTCTATAGTGAAATACAAGTAATCCAGTGCAAAAGCTTAAGAAGTGGGGACTAGCAAGAAGAAGTGTGGCACAGAAAGGGAACATAATCCCCATAAAAACCTTCCAAGCACTCATACTATTCTCATACAACCCCCTCACATCCACCACATCACCCTCTCCCTCCTCACAAATAAATCTAATTCCTTAATAGTAACTACACTTCTGCAAGGTCCTAAATTGCCATCTTATTTGTATGCACGTCAAACTGATAATAACTACCGGTAGCAGCAGCCATATCTGTGCAAGTCATTTGCATGCATACCACAATAATAGCGACTGGTTCTAAGGACTTGTAATTATTCCTGACTACTAGCTGCAATGCATAATTGTTCTCCAAACTAAAAAACAACTCAAGTAATATTTTATTGTTGGCACGAAGAAAGCCGATTATCCAAACTTTCAAGCTGACAATCTGCGATAATATGGTGGTCCATCCTTGACAGGTAATTCCTGATTTCTTGAAAGAGAACTTCCTCTATAGAGGGGATAGGGAAGGGATCCTCAGACTTGAACACTGAAGTGGGGAAGCGAAATCCATCCCCAACTAATTTTTCCATGTTCAGCCTCCCATTCATAGTTTGTGCTTCCCAAAACAATCCATAGGGCAATGCATTCATCTCTTCTTCACGATAAACAGAATAATGGATACCGATTAGTCTCTCTACGAGAAGCAGAAGTCCTTCATAACTGGCAACTGAATGGTAATTCCAAGCACTTCTGCTGCCATGCAGACATGGAGACATGACCAGTGATGTGGGGGTTCAATAGGAAAGGGAGTAAGCGCAAACATATATCTTGGTAGTGGGATATATTTAGGTTTTTAGAATTCGCCAGAGCCCTCTCAAACACAGACGAACAACCTCACTTGCCATGGCACTTTATAAATTACATGTCAATTTAATCCATTATTAATTTTGTGCACTAGGTGAAGTATGCTGGTTAATATAAATTCCAATGTTTATGTTTCACTACATTTGGTATCAGCTTACCATCCACAATTCAAAATTGATTTAAAAAGCAGATTTTGTATACCAGTTTGCAATTGCAGCCTGCAAACCACAACTTTTATTAGTCTAATAAATAATGAAGAGGTGTTTCATTTGACTTTGAATTTATTTATTGATGTAAGAAACAATGCTACCCCAAATCTCCAGAATATGACAATACAGGGATGTGGATCCAGGATTTTTCGAAAGGGACATCGTATCCACAGCTAAATTAGTACATTGTGTTTCTGGGTATCCAATGTATAACTTTAATAAGTTACACAAGAAGGTTGGTGTATGCATGTACGTGCGTGTGTCTATCTATCTATCTATATATAGGCCTGACAATGAAGGTGTTGAACTCTATAGACTCTAGAGGCAGAGGTTTAAATCCCCACTGGGGGGGTAAGGTATATGTAAGGGAAGTAGCTAGGCTACTGGGTTCACCTGTCCCAGCTCCTTTACCCAGCCTGAACAGGTCTAGGTCCAGGGACAGTCTGCCCAGGGCACAGCCCAAGCAATCGGGGTACACCTGGGCCATGGTTTGACTTTGGACATACGGGGTGTACCCAGGGGAACCCACAGGTTCGCAGCAGCAAAAATGCTGCCAAAAACAATTTTTTTAAAAAGACATCTTTAAGACCTAAAAAACCTTAAATCGCTCAAAAAACCTAAGTAACCTCGAACACAAAACACAAACACTCCAAACTTCCATTACTCTGTTTGTCATTGCTCAAGGTTTCTGGCTCTTTGATATTGAAGGATTGTGAAGGCGTGTTTGATAAGTGCCATGGGAACCAAATAGCTTGCATAAAGTAGATTCATCATAGGTAAGTTCTTTTTAAGTCTTTTAAAATTTATTTCCAAGTTTCCTATGTTTTCTTTTTCAATATTTTTATTGTTTTTTATTATGTTTAGCTGGGAAAAGGGTCCCAGACCCATACAAATGGCAGTTCAGAACAGAATTACATCACAGCAAAAACCTCCCTGATAATAACCCAGAAAGGGCCAGGGAGCCATCAAAGAACAGTATCAGCTAACCAGCCCCAAAAACATATCCAAAAAGAACCCCCCATAACAACAGTTCAAAGCATAATATCCCTGATAATAACCCCATGTGGCCCAGGGAACCAAGACCAAAAAACCGTATGATACTATATGAAAGAGTAGCATTATAACAGTTCATCCTGATAATAACCAAGTAGGCCAGGATGATAATCATCAGAACAAAACAGGCATAACACAGCAAGAACACAGCGTCTATTAAGAAACAAGTAATAAAACTATAACTGAGGACTACTCCAGTCATTATGCATTTTCTTCAACACCTCCTCCCAAGAAGAGAAATCTCTTTCAGTTTTTATTGTTGTTTTTAAAATTGCTATTTATTTTTTAATGTATCATAGGGTCATATTGTTGTTTTTTTCATTGTTATTTTTTATTTTTTCTATGTTAGGGCTAAATTTTATTTTTCAATTTTCCTAATATTTGTTTATTTAAAACATGTAGGTGTACAAGTATCCATATAGTTTATAATGGCTGCTAGTTCTATTCAATGAGCCCAGAGATATAAAGGACTTTCAAATTTGACCAAGCATTACCTCTTTGGCAACATGTCACGATGATTGAGTAGCTTGATAGAGGTGGGAGTTAGCTTTGGCGTTGTAGTGATACGAAAATCAAGTTGAAGTTGGCAGACCATTGGGTCAAAGTAGTCTCTTTTAGTCGAAAAAGATGCCTAGAATCCTTGAAGACATCAATTCAGTTGGTTTTGTCATCTAAAAGTCTGCTTTTCGGAGAAGCTTGTTTGCTATGATCCAGAGCTTTGTAGGGATGACTTGGAACAGAGGTGTAAGCACTCAAACTTAGCAGAAAACCTAAAATGACAATCGTCAATTTCCACAAGTGGCAAAATTGTTTCAACAACAACTATTGTGAATTCACCTCCTAGCAAAAGCAGCAAATTTGCCCCAACTGCATCGATTTCGTAATTGCCTCCTAGCCGAAGCGGTGAAATCATCACTGTGTGGGCAAAGCATGAAATGTTTCAATTTATTTTTTCAACATTTACTCTTCCATATGGTGCCTTGAGAGTACGTAGGAAAGGCATATATGCTTTGTAAAACATGTGTTGAGGGGTTGGCTCTCTTTACAACCTTAATTCTATGTTCAGTTTTGCTGATGTAAGTGTAAGAAAAGGGGTTTCCAAGTTGCAGAGGCATGTTGCAGGCATGTGGAGTTGTTTTTGTTAATTGTCAAGGCTCTAAATTTCCCTAGAGGCTTCATAACATCTGTATTGGATTGTGTATAGTGAGATGAAGAGCAAAATGCTCACTCTTGCTAGAGTTTTCTTTCCCTTTCAAGGTTTCTTCAAGATAATTTTGTTGTCTCATTTTGTGTGTACTTCCTTTGCATGATTTACTCTTGTTCTATGTTCCTACATGTATGTTGAGTTTGTTATGAACATGTACGGTTGTAGTAATATTCATTAGAGGTGGAAAATTCAATTTTTGTTAAGGTTTTGCAAGGTTGACAAGCAAGTAATCTGTAAATTGATGAGTGTTAGGAGATTATCTCCATCACTTTACAGATCAAGTGGTATCAGAGCAAGGTTGTAGGCATCATTTCAAATGTTTGACAAAATATGCCATCAACTAGACCAATTGGAAGTGATAATTTGGTCCCTTTTGAGCCGAGAATGGAACTAGAGAGTGGACAAGGACAGCTAGGTCAATTTCGAGAGAAAAGGATGATGGAGAAGCTTGGTTCAGGAGGTGAGAGGATGACGTTGCAAGAATTTCCAACACAGTGGGTAAGATTGATAGGTTGGAGAGCATCATTCTTGCATTGAAAAAGAAATTAGGTATCTCAAAAAATGAGGAAGAAATAGAACCTGAGAAAACCAAATATGAACAAGAGAAACATCTCATGGAGAATTCTTCAAAGCTAAAACCAAGATATACAGCCATTTGATGGTGAGAAAAGCACTGAGAAGTTAGATCAATGGGTTTCACAAAAGGAGGTGCATTTTAGTCTCCATAAGTTGTCTCCACATCAGCAAATTGTATTTACAAGACTAAAGCTATTCAGACATGCTCTCGTGATATGAGACCTATGCTCAATCCTTGGAATACTGAAAGGTACAGCCTATCTCTAAGTGGAAGGATACTAAGGGGCTGCTCAAGAGGCAATTCTATCATATTTGCCATGAAGATGAAAGGGCTATGTAGTGGCACTATTTTAGACAAAAGATAGGAGAGAGTATTCAAGAATACACCAAGGAGTTTAGGAAGAGAGCAATTCAGTTGGAGAAAGATGTCATGGACCGTAAGGTGCTGGTGAAGTACATAGGTGGACTTTTTGGACACCTAAAGAGAAATGTCCTGATGGCTAAATCCCAAGATATTGACAAGGCATGTGTCCAAGCACATTACCTAGAACTGGACAAGAAGAGAAAATCTTCTTACAAGCAAAAGCAGCAAGGTGGGGATAAGCTTAGTTATCAGTTTGGATTCAAGTACAAGGGTTGGATTTGCAGATTCGGCAAAAAACAATTGGTGATGGGTTCATCCATACAAAAAACATATAAAACTCATAAATATATACATATTTGCAACCTAAAAACAAGAATTAAAATAAATATTGAAAAGTTAAAAAAGACTCAGAGTCCAATTTAGTCAACGACATTCACACACAATTGGTGTAAACGCCAACGAAAAGACCACCCCTCGTGAGACGTTTACCGACTTCCTTTGTCTTATTATAAAACACCCTACACTTGCTTCTTCCCTAGACATCAATCACCCAACACATTAGTTGGGGAAAGATGTCATGGACCGTGAGGTGCTGATGAAGTACATAGGTGGACTACTTGGACACCTACAAAGACCTGTCCTAATAGCTAAACCCCAAAATATTGATGAGGCATGTGCCCAAGCACATTACCTAGAACTAAACACAAAGAGACACTCTTGTTACAAGCAAAAGCAGCAACGATAATGTCTCTTTGTTACAAGCAAAAGCAGCAACGATAAGCTAAGTTACCAGTTTGGGTTCAAGTTTGAGTACGAGAGTCTGGTAAGTGGATTTAGCAAAAAAAAAAGAAAATTAGGGTTGGGTTCATTTTGGGTCCATCCATCCAAAAAACATATAAAAATCATAAATATACACATGTGTAACCTAAAAACAAGAATTAAAATAAATATTGAAAAGTTAAAAAAGACTAGGAGTACAATTTAGTTAGCGACATTCACACACAATTGGTTTAAGCACCAACACCCCTCACAAGAATTTCAGTGACTTCCTTTCTCTTATCATAAAACACCCTACACTTGCTTCTTTCCCAAATATCAATCACCCAACACATCTCGAGTTCAAATCCAGCCCAATACATTTAATCAAGACACTCCTCTCAAGGAGGAGCTAATGAATAATAACGTCTAGACATAAATATTAGTAAATTTATTGAAAGTTCATATATATTAGTAATAATAACAATTTCATTAGATGATCAAATAAAGTGGATAATGTATTCACATTCATTTTAGACAATTCTATCAATTTAAAATATTAATTTTACAACAACTCTACATGAGAGTTTCATGGTCGACAAAAATATGTATTATAGAATGTCTTGACTAAATGTATTTGGACATCAACTCTACCCCTAACGTCTTATTAAACCACTCTCTTCTCCCTCATCATAATCACTGCAATATGGCATGACAGTGAAAACCCCAATCAACGACTTCATCAAATCCTCCTATGCAATCACCCACTACCACGATGTCTATGTGGCGGCTCTCTGCAAGCTAAGCAAAGGCGTAGCAAGCTTTGAAGGATGCTGTCAAAGTGAGACATAGTGCTCCAAGACTGGAAAATTTTGGTGACACATTGGAGCAAATCAGAGAGTCTTTGGCTGAGCTTAAGCATTTGAGGCACGGATTTGCACCATGCAAATGCAAATTCACCCAAGCCATGTCCATGTTCGCCCAAGTTCATCCAGGACAAATCCAAACCCATTTGACCCTAGATGACCGCACAGTCAAACCAACTTGAAATTCAAAACATGTTTGAACCAAACCCAAATCTGGACCTACAAGTCAACGAACCAATAACATAGGGGATAAGAACAAGAGCAAGAATAAGGCAGAGACAAGAAAAACACCACTACCACAGTCAATACCAAAGATAAGGGATAGGATGAGGGGAAATTTCATTGTTCTCATTGTAATAAAGACAGGCATTTCAATGAAAGATGCTGGAAGTTGCATCTCAAGTTGGCACCTTCATGGAAGAAAGAAAGTGAAAAGAATGCCAACAACATGAACAAAGGCAAGGATTGATTGCAACTCCAAGGTGGGTGAGAGATTGTCACGTGCTACCATGCGTAAGGGTGCATGGTGGTGGGTGATGGCTCTCAAGATGAAGAGGAACTTACTAAGTTATTCCACATCAAGAATCAAGACAAGGGCAAGATGATAGATGCATTGTTTCACTCATGCTCACACGCAAACCTGATTTCTCAACAGCTGATTGGCACCCTTGGGCAGAAAACCATGGACCATCCTCATTCGTATCCTCAAGAAGGGTGAAACAAGGCGTGGGCATCTTGGTCATGAATCAATTTAAGTTGAAATTTGGGCTTAATCCAGAGTTTAAGTATGAAGTGCTTGTTGATGTGATACCTCTAGATGTTTGTAGAGTCACTTTTTGGGGTCCTTACCTCTATATGAGAGATGCAATTTATTTTATAAGGCAAAACCAAATTAAACTTCATTTCAATGATAAAGACTTCATCTTGAATTCATATGTTGGAAGGTCTAAAGTTTCCATGCTTAGTGCTTCTCAACCCAAGAGGCTTATTAAGACAGGTGGGAAATTTGTTCTTTTGCTGCTGTGAGGGAAACAAGAGCATATGGAGGCTGAGTTAAAAACTTTACATGGGCTGCAAACTCATCATGAACAGAATGAAATAGGACAGTTGGTGTATCAGTTTTCAGAGTTGGTCCTTGAACCCAAAAGGCTACCTCCAAAGAGGGCTATTGAGCATGAAATAAAATTGTTGCCCGATTGTCCTCTTCCAAACATTGGGCTATAGTGTCAAAGTGTTGTAGAGACTAGTGAGGTTAAGTTACACCTAAAGGCACTTATTGAGCAAGGTGTGATCAGACCTAGCATGTTACCTTGTGGTTCTTCAATTCTCATTGTGCCAAAGAAAGATGGGACTTGGCGAATGTACATTGAATATCGGGCATTGAACAAAATTACAATCAAAAAATAGGTATTCGCTGCCCCGTATAGATGATTTGTTGGATCAACTACAACATTTAAGTATTTTTAACAAAGCTAGACCTAAAATCCAGGTACCACCAAGTTCAAATCAAATAAGATGGTGTGGGGAAAACAGCATTTAAGACCAAACAAGCCTTGTATGAGTGGCTTGTCCTACCATTTGGATTGTGCAATGCTCCAGCTAGGTTGATGAATGAGGTACTTAGGCCACTTATTAATTTTTGTGTGATTGTCTATTTAGATGACATATTGGTTCTTATTAGATATGAAGAACATATTTCTCATCTCAAGCAAGTACTACAAATGTTGAAGAAGAACAAGTTGCTTTTAAATGGGAAGAAGAGTGAGTTTGCAAGAACATCACTTCTTTATCTTGGACATGTGCAGAATGGTGAAACCAAGATTGAGGCCATTGTGGATTAGCCAAAGCCAACATCTATTTCAGAGACTAGGGGTTTTGTTGGGGCCATCCAATACATGTGTAAGTTTGTGAAATCTTTCTCCTATGTTGCTGCTCCTTTACATGTCATCACAGATGCTAGGAAATGTTTTCATTGAGTTACAGAACAGCAGTGTGCATTTGAAGAACTCAAGTACAAAATCAATCATGCACCCGTACTTGTTTTTCCCAATCTTCAGCAATCTTTTGTGGTTGACACTGATGCTAGTGATACTGCTATAGGAATTGTTTTGTTGCCATTGTGGATTAGCCAAAGCCCACATTTATTTCAGAGACTAGGAGTTTTGTTGGGGCCATCCAATACATGTGTAAGTTTGTGAAATCTTTCTCCTATGTTGCTGCTCCTTTACATGTCATCACAGATGCTAGGAAATGTTTTCATTGAGTTACAGAACAGAAGTGTGTATTTGAAGAACTCAAGTACAAAATCAATCATGCACCCGTACTTGTTTTTCCCAATCTTCAGCAACCTTTTGTGGTTGACACTGATGCTAGTGACAATGCTATAGGAGTTGTTTTGTTGCAAGAAGAAGACTGGTTTGCTATCATTCAGGGTTGTTCAAAGGCACTGTCCTAAACTATAATACATATGACAAGAAGTTGTATGCTTTGGTCTCTGCAGTGAAGAAGTGGAAACACTATCTCATGGGCAAGGAAACAATAGTGCAAACAGATCATCAACCACTCCAATACCTGCAAGCTCAAACAAAATCCAAGAATCTCATCACTACAAGTGGATGGGATTCCTACAACAGTTTCATTTGTTGATCAAATACAAGTGGGGTGTGACTAACATGGTGGCTGGTCAGTTGTCAAGACCAAGACTAGCACTTCTTTCAGTGGTTAGTACCCTTACTTTGTTGGAGCTTGCTAAGGAAGTTTCTATTGATGACTATGAGCATGATAAGGATTCAGTGAGATATATCAGCAGACCAATAGGGAAAGTGGCTGATTTTGAGCCAAATCTTGATTATTTCTTCAATATGGGCTCCTCTACAAAGCGGGAAAGTTGTACATACCTAAGGAGAAGGTTGTTATTTATGCATGAGGCTCATATCTTGAGAGTTGCAGGACATTTTGGAGTATCTAAAACAGTTTCAAACCTTCAGCCTTATGTTTATTGTCCCGTGCAAGAAGATTTGTCAAACTTCATTAGGCGCTGCAAGTTATGTAGCATAAGTAAGCCAAGCAACCAGAAACTTGGAATACCAGCCACTACCCGTGGCTACTAGACCATGGGAGAGCATCTCCAAAGATGGGCTCCTTTACAAAGGGGGTAGGTTGTAGAACCTAAGGAGAAGGTTGTTATTTATGCATGAGGCCCATACCTCGAGAGTTGCAGGACATTTTGGAGCATTCTAAAACAGTTTCAAACCTTCAGCTTTATGTTTATTGGCCCTACATGCAAGAAGATGTGTCAAAATTCATTAGGGGTTGCAAGTTATGTAGCATAAGTAAGACAAGCAACCAGAAACTTGGTCTGTACCAGCCACTACCCGTGGCTACTAGACCATGCAAGAACATCTCCATGGATTTTATGGGTGGTCTTCCAATGTCCAAGCATGGGCATGACTACCTATTTGTAATGGTATACCAATTCAGTAAGATGTGTGTGTTAATTGCATACAAGAAGAACTTGAAGGGAAGGGATGCGGCTGAGTTGTTCTTCAACCATGTGCCAGTTCATTTTGGACTTCTAAAGAGCATCATAACAGATAGGGATAGTCTCTTTTTGGAAAGGTTTTGGTGACTAACAAACTGGCTGATATGTTGTCAAGACCAAGACCCCCTCTTCTTTCAACAGTTAGTACCCTTACTTTGTTCGAACCATTTGCTAAAGAAGTTTATGTTGACTAAGAGCATGATAAGGATTTCAGATAGATATATCAGCAGACTAAGAGAGGGAAACTGGCTGATTTTGAGCCAAATCTTAATTATTTCCTCCATGATGTGCTCCTCTACAAAGCAGGTAAGTTGGGCATACCTAAGGAGAAAGTTGTTATTTATGCATGGGGTTCATACCTCGAGAGTTGCAGAAAATTTTGGAATATCTAAAACAGTTTCAAACCTTCAACGGTATGTCCATTGGCCCTACATGCAAGTGGATGTGTCAAAATTCATTGGGGCTGCAAGTTATGTAGCATCAGTAAGCCAAGCAACAAGAAACTTGGTCTATACTAGCATGGGTATGACTGCCTATTTGTAGTGGTGAACAGATTTAATAATATGTGTGTTGATTGCATTATTGATTATTGGTGATTTTATTCAGAAGGAACCCAGTGACAACACCAGATATGTTGCCCTACCCAAGGCGCCATCATTCCATGATACAAGACAAGGAGATATGCATCAGTTTAATTTCTGGGGCTCACGCCCTTCAACATAGTACGGCTCCTCTGTTGTAGACCTACACTACACACACCATACTCACTCCAAAACTTAGCACAATATACTCCAAAAATATCATTGAAAAACAACTCAAACCTTCACACATCAAAATACATCAAAACTATTCAACCCAAAATCTTTGCATGATGACTCCATTGAAGCTCCTTGTGATTTCAGAATAAAATCACCAGATATCCAACTAGGGTTGATCTTCCACAACCGATATCAGATGATAAGTTGAGGCTAAACAACCTCAAGAAAAAACTCTGCTCAACAGCACAAGTTTTCAGAAGAAATAAAAATAATTCAACAGCATAAACTTCTAAATGAGCTAGCAAACTTCTTTTATAACCTCTGGTTAGGGCGCCCAAGATAAAATAATAAAATAATATCCTTCATTCAACTTGAAAGCCATACTTAGAATTTAATCCTCTCCTTTATTTGAACGCCATACTTCATGAGGGGCCCGCCAAGGTCTAAGTGCTCACTTAGGCAAAAGAACACTTTTAAAAAAAACATAAGTTGTCAATTAAAAATATAAAGTTAAACCAAGGACAACTTAACTTTAATACTTTTAAAGTCATTTTCCTTAAATTTACCTAGTTAGCCTTCAGGAAAGAAAGGAATAAGGCTAACGGTTACCAGGATAATCATTGACAGAAAGGTGACATTACATGGGTCAAGTGGGGGCACTAGGCTATGGAGATGGCATATTTGTAAACTTGAATTTTATGGCAGCATTATGAGAGTTAATGCACACATTCTTTATGTCACAAGAAAAGTGTAGGAGTATGTAAGGAGTTGTCACTTGAATAGAGAATTGAAATAAATAAATTGTGGGATTATGTTGATGACCGGAGTCTTGTACCTGGTGCTTTGCCATTGACTGCCCCTACTCCTACTAGTACTAGGGCTGCCCCAGATCCATGAGTTTCAACTCGTCCTAGATCTTCATCTACTACTTTGCCATATACTTCAGGGATAGCAAAGCCTAAGGGGAAACGAAAAATTACCAGTACCACTAGTGATGTTGGCACTACAAACACGGTAGCAAAATTATTTAATGTGTAGAATAGGGATGAGGCAAATGATGCCATTAGCAAATTCTTCTTTGCCAATGGCATTCCATTCCATGTGGCTCACTCTCCTTATTATAAGGAGATTGTGGCAAAAATAATAAAGGCCTACATGGTAGCCTGAAAATGAGCGATAGTCCTAATCACGTACATGTAAGCGTGAATATATGCATACCTTTCAATAGTATTCCTCTTGGTGACGTGTCTTGGTTCATTTTTCATTTTGTTTGTGCTTTCCTAACCTCTAGGCTTACCTTCTACGGTCTTGCACACCTTCTAGATTGCCTTCTGACCAAAGTTTGACAAATCCTTTGTGTCGCTTTCTAGCCCCAATAACCACATCAATCCACTTCACAAGAGGGGAAATTCACATTCCTTAGGGGTATTTGCATCATTTCATCCCTTTAGAATCATCTAATCAACCTCCCCATTCCATCCCTAGCTTTAATTTTCACGTTGCATCCTTCCTTTCTGTGTCACCCCCTATCAATGTAGGATCTCCCTAGGCGACCTTGCAACTAAATAGGATTTCCAAGGGCGACTTGCCCTAGTGAAAGGGGTGACCCACCTTGCAAAGATCCTATGGCCAATTTTGGGATGCCAAAACCATTCTTACACCTCTTGGATCATTCTCCATCCCGAAAACCACTTGTATAAAAACTCCTCTGTGGATCACCCCCTATGACTTTAGGATCTCCCTGGTCAACCCGATAACTTAAGCAGGATCTCTAGGGCGACTTGCCCTAGTGAAAGCGGTGACCCACTTCCCGAAAGGGGTGACCCTGTCATCTTTTAACATGCATGTTTTCTTCTAGTTTTGGCCCAAATTTACTCCAAATTGAGCCCTAATTGCATGAGTCTTCTTCTCTAACTGATTGCCAACTCCTAATTGATTCAACACTCCCAATCAACCCAATCTAATCTCCAAATCAATCTTGTTATCTTGCAATCAGTCAAGTGTTAACTACATTTTTCTTCTTGTGATCTCCTCTGCAACTAGTGTTCACTCTCATTCAGAGTGAGATCACTCCCCAATCTATTTCTGTTAACTCCCCAATCACCACCACCTTTGGTGTTGGTTTTCCAACTATAAATAGCCCCCTCCTCTATGCATTTGGGGAGGCAAATTCAATATTGTTGCTCTTGCTTTGCTTTGCTAATTGTCTCCATAGCATTTTTATGCTTGTATAGGACCCCATGAGCCTTTTCATTTTTGCATTTAGCTTTCATAGTTCCAAGCCATTGTGCTTCATAGGCATTCTAATGCCCAATTATTTTCAAAGCTTTAATAGCTCTGAGCCATAGTGCTTCTTAGGCATCCTGAAGCCCAATTGTTTCAAAGCTTCAAAGCTTCCATTCTATTCATTTTGCTTCCATCTTCGTGTTTGTTGCCAAGAGGAGGACCCTACTGCTACAGAGGAAGAGAGGGTTGCCACAAGGACTTCTGAGGGCTCAAGCCAAGTGCTGCCATCTACTTCATACTAGGTTCATTATGTTTTAGAATATTAATTAGCTCACATTCTAGCTCTTGAAAAAGTACTCATTGCTTTGCTCTTTCCTTGATAGGTTGTTTCTTTGTTTTCATAGATTAGCATTGCTTTGATTCAATTGGATTAGCCTTATTTCGTTCATTAGATTATATTTATTTCCATTTTGCAATTTCAATTTGTTAGATTAGATTCAAAATCGTTCCACAAAAACATAAGATAGTTTGCATATTGAAAAATACATATGGGTTGCATACATATTTCAATTCATAGGTAATGAGACAACTTTTTAATTTGAAGACAAGGAACCAAAATCGTTGTGCATACATTTAGATTGCATTCATGAGAAAATTACACCAACATTAGGAAAACTTAGAGAGAGAAACAAGAACATGAATTCAAATACAGTCAACAAATTCAACATGAAGCACAATACTTCCCCCTATTGCCAAGCATTCAATGTGCCCAGGCATTAGGGAAGATTGGATACAATCCGTCCTCGACAAGATTGGGAAGAACTTCCCCCATCCAATTCATCAACAAAGCATAGAACAAGCAAAGGGAAGAACAAGGACATCAACAACGCATTAGAGATCAACAACCCTTGATACAAGTCTTACGAGACGAAGAAAAGAAGACAAGAATGTCTCTTGACTTATCAATGAACAAAACAGCCTTCGTGATAGGCTTAAGAGACTCAGGACTCGTGACCCTTTGGGTCATACAATTATTACAACAACCGCAATCGAACATCTCCATAGGAACAATCGTCAAAACACACACATAGCACAAAAGAGAGTAGAACCACCCCCCGATTCTACCTTAGCTCAACTAGCTCTTGCCACGTGAATGGGAGTGACTAGGAGGTCGTCCTTAGCAAGGAAGACGGTTCATGTGTCGCGTTGGAGTGTAACTCACCCGCAAATTGTCTGGGTCACATTTTAAATGATACAAGACCGTCATATGTGCCACTAGGGGAGACCAATTTGAGAACAATCTTGGATAAGAATTATTCCAAGATTAATATTCTCATGAAGAAAATGAAAGCCACATGGATCACTAGCGAATGCAACATAATCATGGATGGGTGGATGGATATCAACCATCGCCACTCATCAACATTATGGTCACATGTACTGAGGGCCCTTACTTCCTTAGGGCTATCGATTGTTTAGGGCACCGCAAGGATACAGATTTTCAATTCCAAATCCTTAGAGAGACTATTAAGGAGGTTGGGCCAAAGAATGTGGTGCAAGTAGTGACAGATGCAGCATATGTGTGCAAAGCTATAGCGAAATTGGTTGAAGCATCCTATAGGCATATTTGGTGGACTCCTTGTTGTGTGCATGCCATGAATAATGCACTCAAGGACATGGGCAAAATTAGATGGATCAAGGAGGTGGTGAGAGATGCTAGAGATGTGAAGATGTTTATCTACAACTACCATACCTCACATGCACTCTTCACGGCCTTTCTCTAAGGAGGAGTTTTTGAAACCTATAGAGACTAGATTTGCCTCATTTCATTCTTTTGGAGAGGATGCTTGAGTTGCAAGAGGCATTGCAACTAATGGTCGAGACAACAAAGTGGAATCGGTGGCCCGATTCTAAGTCAAAGCAGGGGAGGAGGGTGAAGGAGGTGGTGAAGAGTGACACTTTTTGGGCTGATGCAAAATACATTGTTTCCATCATCACTTCAATATTCAGAGTATTTAACTATGGGGACACAAATGCACCTACCCTTGGAGAGGTGTATGAATGTATTGACAGTATGCTTGGCCAAAATGAAGGCCATTGTACAGGAGAAGGACCCCACGTTACAGTTCTACAATGATCATATCCAAGCAATCATTCATCACCGATGGGAGAATCTAAACACTTGCTTGCACATGGTTGCCTATGCATTGAACCTGAAGTGGTATGTGTTGCACCTACACAGGATGCTAAGGTGAAGGCAAGGTTCATGAAGGCCATTCAGAAGATGTATGATCCTATACAAGCTAGCATCATTTGTACTGAGTGGACAAAATTTGCCACTCCTAGGGGATATTCAGAGGCGGCCAAGATGGATAGGGAGATTATGGCACATGAGGATCCCATTCTATGGTGGACTATGCATGGGCCTAATTCTTTGACCGCCACACTAGCCATTCGTCTACTGCCCCAAGTTTCTAGTTCTTCTACTGCTAAGAGGAACTAGTGTACTTATAGTTTCATCGACTCTGTTAAGAGGAATAGACTTGCCTCTAGGAGGGCAGAGAAACTTGTAGTTGTACATAGTGTCTTGTGTCTCACTGACCGCAACATGCTTACATACAAAGAGAGTTCAACAACTCAATGGGATGTAGAGCTAGAGGAGCCAACACAAGTGGATAAAGATGCAACACAGATAGGGTTGGTTGGTGTTGCTTTGCAAGAGATTGACCCTGAGGAGTCCAACAATTCAAGTGATGAGGAATTTGGAGCAGACTTTGGGGATGAATGATGATTCATTGATTTGAGGCACTAGGTCATTGGTCAATTGTATTTGGATTTTCAATGTAATCATCATTTTGAAATTTTGAATATAATATAAATTAATTGATATTCAGCATTTTCATTGTTCAATGCAATTATGCAAAATATGTTTGAGTATTTCAGATTTTCATATGTTATTCCTTGTATATTTTTTATAACTATATGTATTTGCACTGCCCCCCCGCCCGTGCCAGCATCCACAAATCTAGGCCCTTGGCCCCCCCGTCCCCCAGGGCCATGGAAGATTGGTTTATAGTTGTTTGATTTGTGTTGTTATAATTGTTGTAAATTTGTCATACTGCTTTGCATGGTTGTTAAAGAGCACATAGTGCTGAATGTATGTCATTATTGACGAACCTGAAATAATAGTATAAGGGAAATTGAAGTCCTTGTTTGTGACAAAAGATTTGAGTGTCAAGAAGTGATAATACATCGCAAGAGGCAAAAAAACAAATAACGTATAAGAGAGAAGGAGATCTGCTCAATTGCAGAAGAAAAATCACCCAAAAAATGATTTAGTTTTTCTTTAAAGTTTTCAAAACAAATGATTTAGTGAGCCTGTTGGTGTGAGGGGACTCCCAGCCATTCCTGGAACAGTCAATGGATGCCCAAGCATCCCCATCCCCTAGCTGTCCTAGGGAAGGTTAGGAGTCCCCACATCGTTCCCTGTAAGGGGAAACATCCTAAGGACATATCCTGATCTGCAAGAAAGTCTCAGGAACGTTCCCCACTATAGGAGTCAATCGAGGGACGGTAAGGGGTCATTTCATCCTTGTTGCCAAATCTCAAGGACATCCCCATCTCAAAACACTAAGATTTTTGAGGGGAACGGGTCCCCATGGAACATTGAGCAATACCGCCCAAGGAAAAATATTTCTGTAATGGCAACTAAACCCCAGACATATACCCTAATCGGCAACTTATATAAATAGAAAACAAATTCCATTGTAAGCTTCCACAAGGGGTCTCATAAACCTAACTGGTGTCTTGTGTGGTGGTGACCTGAAATGTTATCTTCATATATTACATATTTATAGTCCAAAAGCAGAAAGTGCTCTGTTTCAACAGGTTGAAAACAGTTAGTGTTGTAAAAGAGGCATAGTAAGCCTATGAGCCAATCATGTAATTTGAATAAGGCATTGGAATAAAAGTGACGAGATTTTTATCTCACCTAGTATTAAAGCTTTAAGTTAAGATGTATTGCTAAAATTCAAAAGCAACGAGTAACACAAATCAATTAGAAAGCCTCGCCAAATACCTGCATTTTGCTTTTGAAAAGACTCAATCAGGCTCTGTAATTCCATTTTTAGTACAGAATAAATTGGAACGGGGCAAAGAATGGTGCTGTAGAAATTTTGTTCACAAGTTATCTTTTGCCAAGGCATACAAACAGAAAGAACTTTTCCTTGAAGATGAGACAATGCCATTGCTGCCCTCAGATGTATGCTGCCATCAAACGTAACTAGAGCACGAGTAGTGAAATCTTTTGGATCTGAATTGTATACAACCACCTGGCACTTGTCTTGAGGCACAAACTTTATGAGCTCCTGTAACAAAGCTGTTTCACAACTAGCAATTGAAGGCTGTGGACCAGCAGGCTGTCGAATAAGACCAACATCCCCAATTTTGCGATCGGTGGCAAGTACTAAGGCCTGCAATACTTGGCTTTCAGTAACATCTGTGTCTAGACCAGTCATAAAAACAGATCCATCTGTTTTCCCACGTCTACAACGCACAAGAGATCTTCCTATGACCATGCCGGAGCAGGCAAATGCAATTCGATCAACATCTTCACATTCACACCGAATGACAGCCATTCCCTTACTCTGCCGCCGAGGCCATGTAAGCATTGCTTTGACAGCTGGAAATCCAGGTCTCTTATGATCCATTATAGTAGTTGTGTTGAAAGGAGAGACGGTTAAGAAAGAACCTACTAACTCCAAATTATTACCAAACAAGATTGCTTTCTGAGCTGCTTCAGGGGTGAAAAATGTTATTGTACCCCACTTTTCAGTACCTAATCCTTCTTTCCCTGCCCCTGAGTGCTTTTGGAAACCAGCTATGTCACCAGTACAATTTTCCAACAGTAATAATATTTCTCTATCATCAATAACTTGTACATTTGGATGACAAACCTCAACACTTAAGTACTTATCCTCCATTTCAAGATGCTTTATTTCTGCACCAGCACCAAAAAGTGCTACAGGAGAGTACTTTCCACGGGATGCGAAGAACAAAGACTTTTCCATGCATTCATTATACATCCACCTCCGTTCACATTTCAACACATCTTCCAGCAAGCCATATGCCTGGTCCATTTTCTCCATCACAGCAAAAAGTTGTATTTCTTGTTTATCATGATCAACCTCTATACCAAACCTATGGCTGTTGCATCTTTGCTGAATGTGATCAACAAGCGAATGTAGATTGTAATTAGCCTTCCCAGTGAATCTTTTTAGAAGACACCTTCCAAGTCCAGTAATTACTTTCTTCTGCATTGTAAGTTTTTTCAATAGAGAAATATCATATGAAGGAAGAGGTTGTATAGCAGAGACCCAGTCCTCCTCTACAACTGTCACACAAACCAAAAACTGCCTTGTCGTACATAGAAGTTCACCAAAGACAACCCAGGTAGGTTTGCTACCAAAAACTAACAGTGAGCACGAAGGATGAAGAAATGCTTGCTGTCCTGTAGCAGCTATGTCATAGCCTAGACGATCATACCCAGAAAACATGGCTAGGTTTTCCACCATTGAGGACAGAATAATTCTCCTCAACACTATTCCATGTTCATTAGAAACAAATGGTGACCAAGACCAATGTCTTGGAACAATTATATTCATCTCATGCTTAAGACACAATTCCATTTCTGCTATACCATCTTTACACCGCATCATGGACTTGGCATTGATACTGTTTTCCCAGCACCATCTGTTTCTCCTTCCTGGGGGTTCATTCTCCCATGCCTTGTAAACGGAAAGAAAAGTAAAAAGATCTCCATCTGGATGACAGAAACGGAGTTTCAGTCGATCAGACTTCGATTTTTCTGCTTCTGTACCAACCCTGCAAAAGATACTACTTGCATTTGCCATCACAGCGGCCAGAACAAGGCCTTCCCTACCCAAACCCTGAGAAAAACTCTCTAGGATAATCTTCCCCAATCGAGGTTCTACTCCCAGTTTTACAATCTTCAAACCAGATTCAGTCAATTTTAAATGTCCCTGGCTATAATCAACTGCACCTAGGTGGAATAAATTCTTTACAGCCATGTCAATAGCATCCTGGCTTGGGGCTTGAACAAAATCAAAAGATTCCAGGTCATGAATACCCAAAGCTAGAAGCTTAAGAATAGCAATGCCAACATGAACTCGCAAGATTTCTGGATCTCTATAGGATGTCATAACACTAAACTCCTCTTCTGTATAGAGGCGGTAGCACACTCCAGGCTGAGTGCGCCCAGCACGACCAGACCGTTGAGTGGCTGCACTTTGACTAATTTGACACACCCTCAGCACATTCATACCTGTTTTAGGGTCAAACCTGCTCTCTTTCACCATGCCAGAGTCCACAACAAATCTAACACCAGGTATTGTAAGAGACGTCTCTGCTATGTTTGTTGCAAAAATAACTTTCCTTCTTCCTAAAGGTGCATCCTCAAATACACTATTTTGCTCTTCAATTGAGAGTTTTCCATGCAACGCAAATGTCATTGCTGAGGGTTTCTGAAACTGATCTCGAGCCCACTCTACTTCAAACTGAGAAGTTAGAAAAGCCAGAATTGCTCCCTCTTCTTCTTTTGCATGAATATCAGCAACTATCCTTATTACCTGAGTGACATATGAAGGAATATTTAGTCGGCCATATTTTATACTGGAGCTTTCTGAGGCTTCAGCCTCATTTGCAACATAGTTAATGTCCACAGGAAAATTCCTTCCTGGAACATGAAAAATTATGCAACCACAAAAAAAATCTGATAATGTCTTTGCATCTGCCGTTGCAGACATTATGATAAGTCTCAGCTCTGATCTTTTTAACAAGCATCTTTTGAGCAGTGCCAAAAGCAGGTCTGTACTTATGCTGCGCTCATGAGCTTCATCTACTATAATACAGCTGATGTGTGCCAACTCTGAGTCCGACATACATAGTTGAAGTAGTCTGTGATCAGTCATATATGTAATCTTGGCTAAGGTTCCTTGTTGTGGTACATATGCAGTGCAACAAGCAACAGAGCATGTGTCTTCATAGCATCCTCTGCATTCTCCTGCAACACGTTGTGTAAGAGACATTGCAGCAACTTTCCTGGGTTGCGTGCATACCAAGGAACCTTTCCAGGCAAACCCTGAGTCTGCAAGGAACTGCACTAGTTGGGTACTTTTCCCAGAACCAGTTTCTCCAATTAGTACCATTACCTGTCATTGGCCATTATTGAGGCTGTAAGAGAACAAACACTCTGGATAAAATTAATCAGTAATCAAAATGCTAGAGATTTTTTTAAATTGTGCATCTTCTATTACATTGAAAAGCAATAAACAGGATTATGGATCCAATTTAAGCCACAAAGCATACCAGCCAATACTCATGACAACACTCTAAAAGTAAAGTTAGAATAGCTTTGATAAAGAGAGTCTGGACAAATGATTATTGGGAAAATTATGTTTTTGACAAAATAGAAAGAGAGACAATCAAAAGTATAAGCGACACCGACAAATCTCAAAGAAAACAAAATTATATTAAAAATATATTGGTGTCCCTCAATAACTAAAAGCAATGGAACTCATACACAATGAGAAAGCAACACATTAAAAGGTCCAAAAGAATCTCCAATGGGAAATGATTCAATAACTGAAGCGATTTTATATATATTATTCAAATTCTCAGTAAAACAGCAGAAAGGAAACTGGAATTCCCAACTTGAATTAAGAGATGCACAGAAACCCTGTCCTCGTATCAAATTTTAAAATGTAATGCAAGAAAAACAAAGCAGGACAGAAAATCCACAAGAAATTGACTCCAGATTACAGAGCAGAAAGGACAAAGGAGACTCAATGCAAGCTAAAATACACAAATAGTGCAACACTGTTGAATTACTCCGATGGACACTTTTGCACTGTCTAGAATTGGTAGTGGAAAGCAAGCTCAGATGTGTCAGCCATGTAATAAAAAAGAAAGGAGAAGGTTTCTTTGTTAAGCAACACTTTAATTGTTTTAAGTTTTTAACTGCTTTTGATAAATAATATTGATATAACATGTTTACAAGTAAATTTGTTTTCACACCCTTAGCTAAAGCAAAGTTTTAAACAGAGAAGAGTCCAGCTATTTGCTGTTGCATAATTTACTTAAAAGTTAAAAACCCATCAAAAATAGCTTTATTTGCAAGCATTGCTTTTTAAAAAAACCTAATTTCTCCCCACTCCTAAGATTTCCTTCTTACAAAGGTTAGCAGGAAATTCCACGAAGCTCCCACACATCCAACAGGGAGGCCCTAAGATAAAATCCAAGAATTTTCTTGACACTACAAATTTTCATTTTTTAAAATCATATTTTTACATATGGCATTCCAGTAGCTCCTCAGTTGGTACACACACAGTGGATAGAAGCAGGGGTTCAGGCACAGCAGGTGCTAAGGAAAAGTAAGGGTATAGACAGAGAGGACTTTTGATGGTACGTGGACAGGAAGGAAGGAGAAGACGTCCAATTCAGTGCCCTTTGGAAATCCTGCCCAACCAAAAGCTAATATTCTCACAGTAATGCACAGCAGCATCAGCAACAGATCCAGACCTGTGTGCGGCAGAGAGATCAGAATGGAGAGGATGCAACACTAGTCTTCTTTGAGATTAGCATCCATTTATGTAGGGAGCGAGTACATGCATGCCCCAGCACACATGTGCCAGCCTCATTCTTAAGAACCTCACATAAAATACTAGAAGCTCCAATATATTCAGAATATAGATGAAAACCTTGAGGTAGGGAAACAACATACAATGCTTCTTATTGGAAGAAGCCACTCCACACTACATCTCAATATGAAATCCAAACACATACAATACTCCACATGTCTCACATGAGTCTCTTGCCTACAATATAATACTTAACTACCTAACACTACTACTTATTTGTTGTACCCAATCCGAAACGTGATTGTGTTACAAGAAACTCTACTGTCAAAATCAGTTGTCTATGTGTCAATGTCGAAGTCGAAAAAGTCATTTTCAACTGAATCATAAATTGTGTCATAGTCAAGAATAGTAATTTTTTGGCCAAGTAGAATTGTCGTGTCAAAATCCAGAATGTCGAATTGTTGAATGTTTGTACTTTATCAATCAATTTTAACTTTAATTATTAATTAATAATTGATCTTATTATTAATTATTAGTTAAATAATTTTAATTAAAATTATTGTTAATAATATTAACTTTTAATTAATAATTTATTATTATTCATTTATATATATAATATTGTCGTTTTATTTTAAATTTTAAATTGTTAATTTTTAATTAAAAATTATTTTAAGAAATACTAAAAATAATTATTAATTATTTTAAAATTAATATTATTGTTTATTGTTAAAAATCAAAAATCAAAATGAGTACACAAATCAACATATTCATCAGATGGCATCGCTGCCTAAAACTCCTGATTTTAGGGTTTCAGGGAACAAATCCACTTCCTTGGATGAAAATTCATCTGTTGTGGATGGATCTGAAAATGGAAAGGTGTCCATTGGCTCTAAATCTAGGGCTAAGCAATTGGATTGTGATGGATTAAATCACCCTGCGTCGATTGTTGGGGATCCGGCTAATGTTTCCACTCCCAAATCTCCACAAATTGCTGACAAAAATTGGATTTTGGTGATAGGGTAGATTCTCATAAGAGACACACAAGGGTTAATAGGAACAATGCTACTGGGATCGACAAACTGGCAACCTTGGATGCTATGATTCTTGACTCAACATCCCAGGGGAAATCAGGTAATAGTGTCCTAGCTAGGCAGTTTAGAAACAAAGGAAACCTTGCCATTCGTATTTGGACACCATCAAAGTCTAGGAACAATACCGGAACCTCTCCAGATTCGTCAAAATTTAGGGAGTCTAGCAACAGATCAGATAATACCATTGGATTTGGAAGGCCCCTCCAATGAACTGGTAAGCCCATCAAACTGAATTTAGGCAAAGATGTAAAAAAAGAAATAATTGAAAATAAGAAATTCTTTGTAGAGAATGGGTTAATAAGCAGATTTAACATTTATGGCCAAGCCTCCCAGATCTGCATCAATGGATCATTGACTGTTGATAGTATATTATGGAAGAAAAACTCAAAATTTATCCCTGTGCTAGTGGTTTTTTTTATTGTGGTATTTGATAGTATGGAGGATCGAAATACCATCCTCTACAATCTTTGGACATGGGGACAACACTTGCTAATGTTAAAACTATGGCATCCGGCATTCAATCCTTTCACTAAATCTTTTACAATTATACTTGTTTGGGTTTGCCTTCCCAATCTTCCACTTCACTACTGGGTTGAATCTTGTTTTGAAGCAATCGGTAATTCATTGTGTAGCTTCTTGGCTACTAACAAAGATTCATCTGGTATCATACACATGATCTCTGCTCGCATATTGGTGGATTTAGACACTTCAAAAGACCTTCCAACAAAACTAATTTTAAAAGTGGATGATCATAGTTCGTCTCAACCCTTGGATTATGAGGGATCGTCTTTTCGTTGCTGGAAATGCTATTGGACACCTTGCTACAGATTGCCCGAGCTTCAAATTTATATCATATCATCATGCCTCATGGTGGAAAAAAGACGCTCATCACCATTACACTATTGAAGGTCCAATGGGGGATCATGAGTTTTCGTTTGAGCCCTCCCAATAAGCGCCCACAAGCAATATGCCTATAGAACAAGATCCATCTCAAACCAAGCAGAAATCACACAAGGAGGAACCAACAGCGCTTGGTAATAGTTTACATCTCTCCAAGGATGGGTATGTTGAGGCCTCGACAATTTCTATAACTCAACCTTCTCAAATTTCCTCGGAGGTTCATAATGACGGAAGAGTCAAAGTTTGGAACATGGTGCAAAAGAAAAAGAAAGACTCCTCCAAAAGGGATGATGCCCACCACAAAATGCACCTGCAGTCTCATTCCAAATTTGGTGTTAATACCTCAAAACTGAATTAGATAGATCGTGGTTTGAAGACTCATTGAGTACTCAGCAGTCTCGCCAAGACTTGCGAGTCCTTTTGCTCGTTGCATCAAGTCAGTACGACTCACAAGCCGAGTCCTAGGTGAGTCTCACTAAGTACTCGGACGAGTCTCAAGCAAAGACTCGTCAAGTCAAGGGCTCGAACTCATGAGTCCCGAGCTCGAACTCTCCAAATGTCAAAATAGAAAATCTGCACCGATTTTGTCATTTAAAATTTTTCATTGTTTTTTTGGTCATTTTTTTTGTTCATTCACCCATTTCGCCCAGCCAAGGAAGTATTCAGTGTCCATTTCCCCTCCCCCCTTATTTCCTAATATTTTTAGCTTCTATTTGCATTCTTTTTTTTTTTTAATAAATGTTTGTCACTTTGCTTGCTGCTGATTTTTTACAAAAACCCTACTAATTTTTTTTCTATGTTGAAACAATGTCAAGTTCAACACAAATGAGTGGTAGAAAAGACCCTGCATGGAAGTATGGGACATCGGGAGCTATCAAGGGCCATGTCATTTGTAATGAATGCAAGCATCCTATGATAGGAGGAATTAATAGATTAAAATACTACCTTGCTAAAATACCGTGCAAGCATGCCCTAAGGGATATTATGAGAGAAATGAATGCCCTACTTGCTAGCTTTGAAATGAAAAAAATGGAAAAACAAAAGACAAAGGAAGTAGTGGCAGTAGTGATGAATCAAAATGTAACTACGGATTCCTTGCCGCCCCAAACATTTGTCATCCGCATTTCTCTATTGGTGAGACGCTAAGGGTTCTATTTCTAACAATATTCCTTCTTAATCATCAACAAATTTCTTTATTCCACAAAATATTCTAGGAGCGGAACCCTCACATGAAGGTACCGCTTGGAATAAGGAAAAACACCATGAGGTTAGGATGGCAGGAGCAAACTTTTGGTACTATGATAATCTACCCTTCAATGTGGCAAACAACCCATATTGGGAAGAATTGGTGAATGCATTAACAATTGTTCGTAAGGGGTTTAAGATTCCAATAGCTAAAGAATTGAGAGGGTCGTTGCTAGAGGAAGTCATAAAAAATACACGGCTTGTGGTTGATGATCAAAAGAAAGTATGGCAGAAAAAAGGCTACAACATCTTATCAGATGGATGGATAGATGGGCAGAATAGGACTCTCCTTAATTTTTTAGTGGCTTCTAATGGCGCATTGGTGTCCTTGAAGTCTGTAGATGCCTCACATGAAGTAAAAAATGCTGAGACTTTGTGCAATCTATTGGATGGGGTGATCCAAGAGGATGGGGTTGAGAATGTTGTCCAAATTATCATGAAGAATGCAACAGCATATGTAGCCGCAGAGAGACTTATTATGGAGAAGCATCCTACTATTTCTCGGACTCCTTGTGCTACACATTGCTTGGATTTGCTTCTAGAGGACATTGCGAAGATTGGATGAGTCAAAAGTGTGGTTGAAGATGTTAAACAAGTTACCAAGTTTATTTATAACCATACTTGGGTCCTTTGTTTGATGAGAAAGCACAAAAAAGGCAATGAGCTTGTGCAACCAAGAGTGACAATTTTCTAGCCACTTCCTCACTTTGCAAAGCATTCTTGCCACAATTCCTTCTCTCAAGCAAATGTTTGTGTCTAATGCCTAGATGGAGTCTCCATTTTTCCAAAAAAGTTGAAGGGGAGAAGACTGTAAGAACTTATTCATCAAAAATGGAGAGAAGTTAATCAAGGTAAGTAACAAATACAAACATAAATTTTATATAAAATTATCTATTTGTTGTTTTTTTTTTGTGGGGAGAGGGGGAGGCTAATTTTGTAATAATTTCAAATTTGTTTTCAATTTTTTAGGTGATAGAACCTTTGGTCATGGTTTTTTGTATGGTGGATGGGATTGGCATATTGATGGGTTTTCTCTATGAGGCAATGGATAAAGCCAAAGAGGTCATTCTGCATTACTATGGTGGAAGCAAAAAAAATATATGAAATCATTTGGCACATCATTGGTGGCAAATGGACAAACCAAGTCCACCAACCGAAACATGCCTTGGCCTACTACCTAAACCTAAAGTTCTACTTCTCTGATACATTTAAGGCCGATGAGGAGGTCATGGCAGTTGTTTCATGCATTGGTAAGATGGTGTCAGACAATGAGATAAGAGACAAAGTTCTTGATGAGTAGGAGGTCAAATTTAGTATATCTTATTTGTGAATTTGGCAATGTCAACTCTCTAGAAACATCCATTTTACATACATAATAATTAACTTGTATTTCATCTATCTATTCAATGACATAAGAGAGAAAGTTTGTGAATTTGGCATTGATAAGATGGTGTCAGACAATGAGATAAGAGACAGTTCTTGATGAGTAGGAGGTCAAATTTAGTATATCTTATTTGTGAATTTGGCAATGTCAACTCTCTAGAAACATCCATTTTACATACATAATAATTAACTTGTATTTCATCTATCCATTCAAGATCTACAAGGGTGTGGAGGGGAGGCTATTTTCTTCAACACAAGCAACTCAAAGGAGGGAAAAACAACAGCCAGGTAAAAAAATAATCTTTTAACTTTTAGCTCAATACTACAAGTAGAAATTAGAAACTTGAAAGTTGAAAGTTTGAACTTTGAACAAGCTCTAAATTTTTTACTTAATTCATATATTTTAAAAAAAAAATTGTAGATTTATGTTGGGAGAATCGTGGTGTTGGCACACCAAATCTTTAGAGGCTAGCTATTCGCATTTTGTCCCAGCCTTGTAGTGCTTCTAGGTATGAACACAATTGGAGCCTATTTGAGAGCATTCACACGAAGAAGAGAAACGAGTTGACCCAAGAGCGCCTCAATGACCTTGTCTTTGTTCGGTACAACCTTCACCTTCAAACCAAAGAGGTGGAGGGCATTTCTCATGATTCCATCAACTTAGATGAGATTGATCCTTATGGTGAATGGCCTGTCGAAAAACAAAATAATGTCTTGCTTACTGATGAAGATCTTGTAGAATTGGAGAGAGGAGCAGCAAAAGCAGCAGAATTGGATGCAATGGAGGAAAATTAAGACACTTTTGAGGAAACAATCTATCATCATTTTGATACTAACTTACCTTCTAGTTCAAGGCCTATAAAAATTAAGTTACACTATGAGAGGAAAGAGGAAGATGTAGATTGTATTTGGTTGTTTTTTCATTTTGACATATCATCATATTTAAACACTTATAATGTTGTTATACATTTATTATTTATTATTTTGTTGTATTATAGTGTATTGTTCAACTTTGAAACTATGAAATTTCAAATTTTGAGAGTTTGAGGATCATATGTCGTGTAATGTTTGAATTATGACAAATTAATAGTCAAATTAGACTTTTGTGTTCTCTAAATGCATTAATTTCTTTTTTGTGTGTGTAATTATGAGGTTTCCTTTTTTTGTCGAGTCTGTGCCGAGTCCCAAGTCTGAGTCAAAATTTTGGGCTGCCGAGTCCAAGTTTTCAAACTATGAGATAGATCATGATGAGATCCCGATTTTGGGATCCTTTTACACAATGTAATGCACCCCTATTTAATGGGTCTGATGCATTTTGATACAACACCCTGCATTATGGAGCTGCCCAAACTGTGTAATTTTTCTTGTTTGCAATAATATGGGCATGGCCCCCTAGGCTGAATTCATCGAGCAAGAAAAAAATCAAAAAAATTTATTTTTAATAATATCAATTATTAATGATTTGATTAATTTCTTAATATTATTAACTTTTAAGAATTATTATTATTAAAAACTATAAGTTAAAAAAATTTTTAAAAAAATCCCCACCTTTATGGTTTTCTCCTCATTTCAAAAATTTAAAGGGGTTAACATTTAATAAAATAAAACCATTTCCACATCATCATATGAGCTGCTGTTAGTTTAAAAGTCAGCCAAGTCTAAAATGCAGCCAAAGTCAGAAAATGAAAAAGAATAAAGGTGCACCTTTTGGCCTCCCTTGTAAGTTATGAAAAGTATGGTCAAGACATGATAAGTGTGCCTCATTTTTGGCACACATCTCATGAGCTGTTGAAGGCTGTAAAAACTGCATCTAAATGAAATAAAGTGTGGCTAACACCATATCAACGCGGGTGTGCATTTGACAAGTTATTTGCAAATTTAAAAAAGTGCAAATCAAGTAGCTAAAGTGCACCTATATCATTATTATTTTATTTTTAATAATATTAATTATTGATTAATAATTTTTATTATTAATCAATACTTACTATTATAAAAAAAATCATAATTGATAAATCAAAAGAAACTACATTCAACAAGTTAAAAAGAACAAAGTGAATGTCTATCAAGAAGTCAACATCTATTATTCACAAGCAAATTCAGTTTTGTTGTTCATAAGCAAATATGGTGTATTTCTTAATTTTTCAAAGGTTCGAGGACTGATTTCGAGCATTATAACAAAAGATTTTCCAGTTGCAACAATAGTGGTTGAAGATTTAAAAGTTAACATCTTCTATTTTGCATCATTCAGTATGTATTTTTTGTTGATCAATCAAATTTCCATATTCTGATTTTTATTTCCAACAAAGAAGTGTTCTCAGTTTGGTGTTTTTCGGAGTTTCAAGTCATAAAAATCATTTTCAGCAATAAAGTTGCACAAAAGATTCAACGTCTAGTTTAGTGATCAAGCTGAGGAGAAGGTGATTTTTGAAAAGAGCGAATGAGAGGATGTTCATATTCAAGCAGGTTGTTCATTGAATAATTTAACTTTCAAAAATCTCAAGGGTTTGCCAAAACTTTGTCAACAATGAAAGTGTCAAAGTAAATTTTTAAAACTTCTACAAAGGGTTTCAGATTCGAATCACCAAGATTCATAAATTGTTAAGAATTTCAAAGCTTCATCCAAAGGTTTTTGCCAAACTTCATTGGAACAAAGGATTCGTCATGGAAGCTTCACTAGAATCATCTAAAGTCACCTTCCAAGAATTTCTATTTTTAGCTATAGTTCGTCACCAATTTCAAAAAAGAGAGCATATTCAAAGTTTGCAATTTTTTTATCAAAGCTCACGTTATTTTTAACTTCCCTCTATATTTAGCATTCACTTGGAGTTGACTATTATTCGATTGTCTATCTCATCATTTGAGAGATGTGAGCTTTTCATGGATAATTGTAATATTTTAATTGTCAATGAACTGACAATTGCATTAGAATTAGTGAACCAATAATTTATAGTAAATCTTGCAGATCATGCAAGCAGTTGTAGTTAGGGTAGAAGTGCAGCTAATTTATTTCATTTATTTTCATGTAGCTTTGTAAATAGTATAAATAAATGCCTTTTTGCACTTAGTAAGGAGATCAATGTAATTCTCATGCCTACATTATGCTACAATTGCTATTCATTGAGTATTCAGTGTTATTGTGAATTTGTTACCCATTCAAGAGAATTTATTATGCCTATCTTGTTTTTAATTACTATTGAATGGTTTTGTCATATGTGCTGAATTAGATTAAATTGCTTCACCAAATTTGCAAGCTTTGTATTGCAAGTCTATTCGAAGTTGGAAATCATAGCTTTGTACTGATTCATTTAATTAATTTACCAAAGCATTTGTGTTGTTATGTTTAAACCTATTCAATCCTTGTATTTTTGAATTGTCCAGTGTCTAATTTTAGCTGAACAATGCAAGTGTCTAACTATAGGATTTATTTTAAATCATAAAAACATAAAATCCTTGGCCTAATGTTGAAAGAGCATTTCATCTTTTTACAATAGGCAAACCCAAAAAGATACACATTTAAAGTCAATTCAGCCTGAATGTGAACCACCCTGAAAATTATTGTAAAGATTGTAAATTGCATGTACATATTGTCTAGTTTTAGGGTAGTTTTATTTTACAGTGAGCTTCCCCTTCTAATTCGAAGAGTGGTTTTATTGCACATCTTTTTTTGTGTCGCACTAAAAGGTGCTAATCAAGATGATAACATTATCCCATAGTAGCAAGGAGACGCATTTCCACCCCTTGGGATGCGTCTCAGATGTTGGAACGCGTCTCTCATATTGGAGACGGGTATAGAGACATCTCCAATAACAGGGGACATCCTGACAGCATCTCCAAGTGTCTCAATGCCAAAAAAACCTAATCATGACGAAACCCCCGAATAAACCTAAAAATTAAATAATGAAAACACGTCTCTATTTCTGCAATTTACAGTCGTCAACGGATTCTATACACATTTTTATTTCCATGTCATCAATTGAGTCTCGACTTTTTTGAGCTTTTTGTGAGGCACAAATATTTGGGACTCTATATTTCTTGTGAATCCACTACCAAAATGTTTGTTCGTTATATGTTTAAAACTTTAAAAACACATTTCAATCGCCACCCCATTGAATAGATTGGGGTCGCGTGTGAGGTGCATGTCAATCTATTAGTTGTTCTACTGAGACCTAGCAACAAGAGAGCAACGAATGGGTAGGTAGCCAATTTCGCAACACTAAACTTGAATGTCGTTTCGTTCTCCTCTCTTGGTGTTCACTTAGTAGAAAGATTTGATTTGATGGTGCCAATAGATCGATATGCACCCTTTCCCCCATTACATTAAACGTTGCTTTTAATAATAAAAACTTTACAATATTATTGTGGGGGCAAACCATGAATGGGCACATAATATTATAAAATTTAAATATTAAAAGCTATGTTCAGGTTTTTCAGCTCAAATATTAACTATATATTTGACATTTTTCATTTTTTATTTTAGTATATATACAATTTTTGGCATCTCCAAGTACCAATCTCCTATTTTTTCAAAAAATGACATACCCTGATGCAGGAGCATCCAGGTCCACAAGCAATCAGCATCAACCAAAAACATTTCAAGTTTTCAATTTCAATTTCAATTTAGTTTTAGTTATATGCTTTGTCTTCTTTTGTGTTGGTTTTGGTTTTTTGCTTCAAGAGGCAAATTCAGATTAATTCGGCCAAGTTTAGAGCATCATCTTGTCAAAGAGCCAATTGGGTTATCTCCAGTTCAAATTTGGTGAAGTTTGGATGAAAAATGGCTAAGTTAGAACAAGTCAACTAATTTTCCAATTCACGAGCTGTTCAGTTCGCCGATCCAATGGTTTGCCGATGGTTTGGTTTGCCGACAAGCAATATCGCCGACAAGCTTTGGAAGGAAAGTTCGAATTTTGTAAAGTTCACTGATTGGATTATTCACCAATCCTTCAATTTGTCCATCGTACGGAACACCAATGGGGCAGACTTCATAACTTGGAAGTTTTGTTTTGTCATCAAGTTTGATGAAAGTGAAAATCACAGATCAAAGAAGTTTTCTTTGTATCGGCCAGTTCAAGGGTTTCCAAAATCACCGATTCGCCGATTGCATTATTTGAAGGATGAATTTCTGAAGTTTGAGGAATGGCCAGTTCGCCGATAGAAGACTGAATGTTAGTTAAGTGTGATATTGGTATCTTTGATGGTTTGCGAACCCTTAGGTTCGCCGACGACTCATTTTGTCAATAAAAGCTTTGAAGTTCAAGGTTTCCTCAGGTTAGCCGATGACTCATTTTGTCGATAAAAGCTTTAAAGAATAAAGTTCAAAGTTTCTTTAGTTCCCCGATTGGCGATATTGGCGAAAAAGAAGTTGAAATTATTCAAAGTTCGTGAAGTCAAATCGTTGCCGATTCCAAGGTTCATGGTGGTAAAGATTCGCCGATAAGAGCACTTGTTTGATTAAGGCATTTTCTCGGCAAACTTTTTAGTTTGCGAACCAAATAATTCGCCAAAAAAGCGTGTGTCGACGAAATCTTAAGTTCGCGAAGTGCCACTTTTGCCGACAGCTTCTTCATATTGATGTGTCGGGGCATTTGCAAGTTTGTGAGTAGTCTTTTGTGTCGGTAAGTTTGCAATTTTCAGAAGCCGTTGATACAACGATAAAGAGTTTGTGAGGGATGCATGGGGAAATGTTTAAGAACCTGAAAGTATGTCAATGAAGACATTTTGACTTTGTTCGAGGATAATATGTTTTGCTAAGGCAAAGGGAGTGAAGTTTGCTAAAGTAATGTTTTGTCGATAAGGGGGCCCAATGAAATAAAGACTAATTTTAATAATCTGGAGGATTATTCTTGGCATGGGCACATGTTAGGTTCCAATAAAGGACTGTGGCGATTCAGCTTTTGTTTAGTGGGAAACATTTCAAACGGTTGAACCAATTTTGAGATGGTTTAACTTCCTTACTAGAGAGTATAAAAGTAAATTAGATTATTTTTGTAGGGGTTCCTCTTTGAACAAATGTGAGATTGTTGCTAATTGGGGGGTTCCTCTCCGAGCAAGGGTGATATTGTTGTAGATTGGGGTTCCTTGGATATGGTTGGGAGGATCCATTTGTCACATAGATGAAGCGTGGGACTTGACTAGTGGAAAGCGACCCTTGTATTGTAGAGATTGTTGAGCGGCTTGAGATTGAGAACACCGCATGAGTAGCTAAAGGTAATGACTTCTAGCAGAAGAGTAAGGACGAGTTTTGGAAGCAATTTTATGTTGTAAGCATATAACCGATTGTGTTGTGAATTGTAAAGCTTAATGTTGATGCTTGGGAAGACCAATGAGTTTGTAATTGTTGGAGTAGTGAATTCCTGATGTAATCAATGATTTTGTTATTAATAAAAGATACTTTCAGATTTGTGTGTTGTTATATGAATTTGTGCTTCTGTTGTTTTGTATTGCATGATTGGGCAATTTGGTAAGACCCCCTGGTCATGACTGCATCATACCAATACCAATACCAATCTCCCATATCGGTACTAGTACTTGTCTCCTGGCAACTATGCATTATCCACACGCGAGATAAATACTTTTATTCTAACTAACTAGTGGGATGACCTACAAAGCAGATGCACCGCAATCCTTAATTACTACTACCTTATAAACTATAATATCATATCCCTAGGTACATTACACTCATCTTCTAGAATTAGAATGCCTTGTTTAAATGGGTAGGGTGCACTTTCCAAGATGGGACATTGGAAGGATAAATTTCATCATGTTCATTGCTTGATTGTAGGGATTGGGTTAAGAAGAGTAACTCCTTGTTTGCTTTGCTTTTTTGTTTTTCTTGGAAAGTGGTGTTTTCCATAAATGCTTTGCTTTTTTTGCTTTTGCTTTTTGGACGAATAATACATGCATCCAACATCTCCCATACCAATTTATCAATTTCACTTTTGCACATGGGATTAACAACATGGCCTAATATTAAGTGGTTGCCCCTCTGGAACTAGTTAAATTCCACGATCCTAGTCTCTTTTGGGTGGTAGACCCTTTGGCATCTCTCCAAATACTGATAGTGCATGGCAAGATATTGTTGGTTTGGGCACTTCTAATGATTCCTTTTATGTCACATGTCTCTATAGCTGTTTTTTTTTCTCATTTCCAGATACTCCACCCCCTCTCCCTTGGTACACGTCTTGGATACCGCATCCGGCCGTACCGAAAAAAAAAACCCTATTTTTTCCCATGCCGTATACGCGCAGATGCAACATTCTCATGATATTTGTGTCGTATCTCAAAAATATTAACCTTAGAATGTTAAAATTGCCGCAAGCAACTGTTGCAGGGAAGTACTCTGGACGGAAATGTCTTTTTACGCGATTGTATTTACTCAAATAATCACATTCATTCTAACGTTGGAGATATAGTGTCAACAATCAACGGAGGAAGAGGCAAATTTTATTAATTGGTGATACTTCTTTTAATTTTTGGCTTTTTTGTCGTACTTTACATTGTAAACTTTTATTTATTTATTAAGTCTAATACATTTAACCTTTAATTTAAGATTAATTTATTAATATATAATATATTTGTTAAATATATATTATTTATATTAAATTTAAATTATTTAATATTATTTATTGCTAATATATATGTCATATCTAGCCGTATCCATGTTAGGGGTCTTGAAAAATAGATGTAACCGTATCCGATACCATATTTGTATCCGTGTCCATGCAACTTTGGCAAATACCCTTTATCTAAGCAAACCTGTGCCTTAAAAAAATCCTCAGTGATCTCCCTTTGAGACTTTTCAAATCTTTCACAATACAGCATGCAGGATTGATTTGCAATTATTAAACACGAAACCAAGTTTTGAATTGGAGTGCAATTTTTTGCACCACAATTTATAGACTCACAGGGGCTTTTCCACTTGCAGGAAATAAAGCCACCAAGCTCAAACTGAAAAACAATACTAAAACTGAATAAACACGCATAACTCACATTTCCTGTCTGCATTTCTCTTCTTGAAACAGGACTCTGAATTGAACTCTAAATACTTAAGGAACAAAAAACTTTGACATGACTGACCCACTGCCCTTCTCTGAACTGCTGCAAGTATTTGTTGGAAAACTACTCTACTGCTGCAAGGCAACTTATTTGCTACAAACAAAAACTGAAAAACAATTTACAACCCGCAGCTTACTTGAACAAACCCATCTACCAACATGGAAAAATAATTGCCTCTTTTTATCAGCATATGCCACAAAATCAGCTTTGCAATGGCAATCACCCAAACAAAATGCATGATGAAAAATTAAAAAAACTTTTACCTCCATGCATTCCAATACTCTGCCGATCGGATACCTGATTTGCTCAGCCACTCCTCATGCTCTGAATCCCGATTAGGAAGCTGATTTACAACATGTAGGGGTTTTAAAAAAAAATTCTAAGTGCTTAAGCTGCCGCTCATGCTCCAAAATGAACATATCTAGTGACCTTATATTGCTGGTTGCGTCTTCATCTTGCTGTTCTTCACTCTCATTGCTTTGGAGGTCAAGCCGCTGCTCATGCTCCAAAATGAACATATCTAGTGGGGTCACATTGCTGGTTGCATCTTCATCTTATTGTTCTTCACTCTCATTGCTTTGGGAAATGCCAAAATTTGGCTTAAACTGGACTGCACTTCCCAAGGCAAATTTAAACCTCATTGGAAGACCTCTGTGGATGCAAGGTGTCAAATGTTTGTCCAAAGACAGACCTCTCACTGCTGCAACAATCAAATCTGACATGCATGTGCTCACTCTCTTCGAGGATAAGAGTGTATCCTTCTTTCAAAATAGCACACAAGTCTATCTCTTTTGGATCTGAATGCACATCAGCAATTACCTCTTCAACATTCATTGCAATGATCTCCAAATCAAAGCCTAAACCATGTTCCAAAGCTATATCCTTGGTGCAGGAGCACCCCTTCGAAATAAAGCATAAGTCTAATTATAGTATGTTTTTAGTTTATGATGTAATAAGGTCCATTGGACCAATCCGTATGTTTTAAGTCAATCTAGGATTGTGTGTAGACAGTTATAGTTTGTTATGCTAGCTATCTTAGCTGTCTTCTCCCAGCCGCTTGGAGGTCTCCCAGCCACTGGGAATCGGGTCTGTACTACTCGTGAGGAGTAGCTATTTATGCCCTAGCTCAGTTTGTTTTAGATATACAGTTGCATATGAGAAACAGAGACATTGTGTTTTGGAGATCAGACTGAGCATTGTGATACAATGGGGCTGTGATATTTGTATGCATTTCTGTTATTGAAATAAAGAAGATCCCGTTGTTTCATTTATCTGATCTTCGATCTATCTGTGTAGTCGATTGTGATTTTGCAAGCGAAATGGATTCATTCATCCATTCCACCGGTTAATTCTCTGAATCGGTGGAATGGGCATGTACGATAGTTTAGTTTTCTTTTTTGTTTTTATGTTCATACATTTCATGTTTTTGGGATCGAATTATAGCTTGCTATGATTTATCCTAGCATCCTCATGTGCTAGGGTTTGAAGGGTAAATTCTAAGTTAAAATTGCCCAGGAAATGGTTCGGCCCGATCTCAGTATTTTCTGTGTGAAATTTGTGAAGTTTTGAGGGTTTTGTCAAAATGTACATTTGACGTATATACAGTGTTTGTATGCAACATACAATCGGTGTGTATATCGCATTTGTATCTGTGCGTATATCGCTAAACAGATCAGGTGTTAAAACATGTTAAAAATGCATGTTTCGAAGGTACAGAGGTGAAACAGTTCGGATATACAATCCTGTGTATATCGCTTTTGTTTGTTGGGGACAATTGATGTGTATATCGCTTTTGCATCCGAGGGTCATTTCGTGTGTATCCGTCATTTGCATATCAGGTTTTGTATGTTGTGGATTTGGTAAAGTGTCGATATACAATCTCTGTGTATATCGCAATTGTATATCGGGCCATACAAGTTCTGTGTATACACCTTTTGTATACATTTTGTGAGTATACTGTAGATGCATGTTTCTGCGTATCCATCAAATGCATTTTGTGGTTTGTATGTAGCGAATGTATATTTCAAATATACATTCAGATGATACAAGGGAAGGTCAACGGTTAGCGGATTGTGGAAGGAATATTCCAAGGAATATTCGGTGAATGCATATTCAGTGTTGTATATTTGAATGTATGTCCGAACATACATTCCGCAAATACAAAGAAGTCAACGCCGGGTCAAACATACATTGGGGGCATATCCGGAGGAATATTCGGTGATTGTATATTTTGATTTATATGTATCGGTTGATATACATCGCGCTTGTACCTTGGATCGAGATACATAAGGTTACCGGCCACGGTAGTAAGGGGAACCGGCGATTACAGGTTAAGGTTTGTATGTATCGTCGTAGCTCGGTTTGGAGAAGCCGACAGACGAGGTCTTGCCGATAGGCACATAAACGACATACTCATCGGGGTGAGATGGGTATCGGGGTGAGATCTTTTGGAGGTGCCGATAGGTATTGTCAGGCCGATAGGTGTGTCGGTGAGACAATTTGTTAGCTCTTGCCGATGAGATAAGGAGAAGCAAATTCCACCATTCCATTGAACGTTTCCGGCTGTGGCTCTGCATCAATTCTCTTAAACAAGAAGAGTATACCCCTTTTTGGAAGACAGAAAACAATTCTCTACTTTGCTCCTCCTCATGGAATAAGACGTCTCCTTGATAAACACTACTGCAATTATTTTCAATCAAAGAAGGCAGCTCCTCAAACAAGTCAACAATGTCATTGTCTACAGGTCCTTCAAGAATGTCGTGTCAAATTTGTTCCTCGAGGGGAGAGATAAGAGATTCTTCATCTACATTTGAACATTCGCCAACCTTATTGCAGCCAAGAAGTCATTTGTGTCTTCATCCTCAACAAGTTGCCCAATGTGATCTTGCATTTGGAGTGCATGGCTCTTTCTCCTTGTTCTATACAGGAATATTTGTACTACAAAACAGCCCCTTTTTCCTTTTTTCTTCTTCAAAAAAGCCTAAGAAAAGCCCTTAAATGAATTGAATCTTAGGGGATGCAAGGATGTGTATGAATCCACATCTTCTGCATACAAGAAAATGAGCGTATTCTGCTGCAAAAACTGAGGAGACAGCAGCATCACCTTCCTTTTTCTCATTTTTGACAAAAAATGTCAAGGCCTGCACATTCATTGCCTATTAAGAGAACTTCATTTTTTAGCATAAGATTTTTCTTTTCAACTTTAGAACAGACTAAAGTTTGAGAAGAGCATGCATTGGGCTGCTTGTGTTTCAGTATGATAAGCTGAAAATTGTTGAAATTTCCCTAATTAGGCTTCAGTGGTTTTAGGATGACAAGCTGCCTAGGGGAATTTAGAGCTGCAAGCTGGCCTTTTGAAGGCCATACATTCATTTGAAAATTCTGAAACAAGGCTTTTCATTTCAGCCACCTCATTTGGATTAAAAGACTCAATAGGAGAGGAGGTGGGTGGGCTCAAAATCTTCATTGGATCATCTTGGACAGCTTGAAGGAATTCACAATGTAGAGGGAGCAAAGAAACTAAGGGTTATGGGAGCAACTCTTCCAACCTGTATAAGGTTTTACACAGATTGGACAGCTATATCATAGGCTTGTGGAAGAGTTTTACCACCTACACTTTAATCGTCAAAACTATTTCAGAATCAAGAGCTCTTAAATAATAAATAAATGCAAAACCTGGTGGAGGACGCACATCTGCAAGTACCTCTCCAATGTCTTTTTGAACCTGAAGTTGAAATCACCCATGGATTCCGTTTAAGCTCTCTTATAGTGATGAGACATTGGATCAATGGGAAGCTGCCCGCATTCTCCTTTAAGTTTTCATGCAACAATGTTCCCAACTAATCCCTGTGGGCAATGGAAGCAAGTGCCAAACCTCTAAACCAATCCAATGCCTTGCCTTTGACAGATATAACCAGTAATCTAAGGACAACATCCTCAGTCATAATATTATGAATCTCACACAAATTTACATCTTGCTTGTGATCAGCAGGAGACAAAACTATCTCCATAAAAACTAGGGAGTGCTCTTAAAGCAAATTTTAGAATAGGATCTCTTTGTTGTTGCAACTACAAAGGATCACCAAAATCCCAAGTTCCAAATGGTTGATTCCTTGGGTTGGCCATCACATTTTGAGGTATATGTAACTAAACATAGATTTGCATGGTTCACTAAAATAAAGAGATGAGGTTTTACAAACCAACAGAATCGTTAGGTAGATGATATATGCTCCTTATAGCAGGTTTTTCTATGATTCACCGCCAAAATCACAAATTTTAGGACAGCAATTTGCTTTGTAGAAGAAACTGAAAGACCGAAGCCTTGGAGTCATCCCACCAGGCATGTGAAAAAACTATTGTTACTCTGATATTGTAGCCATCTATTGCTTTGCCAAATGCACCCTATACCCATGCCACACAACGTACAACAATGGGAAACTTTGTGAATGTGAGGTTTGATTCCCAAAATAACTTTTGGGATTGAAGGGTCGGCTCCTCCTACTCTAATACTAACCTAACAATGATTGGGATGAAAGGGGAAAGAAAGAACATGAAACTGAAAACTAACTAGGAGGCGATGCATTGGAGTTGAAGGCCCTTCTAGTTGCATAGGGATTACAAACAAATGGTCTAATAGTCGACAGAGATGGAGAAGACACATCTGCAACAATGAAAGGCAAGGAACAATATTTGCACAATTATTCACATACAAAAGGTCAACAACTACTCACAAGAGATCAACAAATCCTATACACATAAACCAAGGCTACCTAAATGCAAATGAAAAAGTAAAGAGAAGATTTCATGACAAAACCAAATAACCACAAAGAACAAAGCATTTCAGTTACCGGAATGAACACAATGACAGGCACACATAAGGGAATAATAGATCACACATTTGTACTAGCTATCAGAGGTTTGTAATAAAAGAAATAAATCTACTCTCATGCTTGCATCTGAAATTCAAACTCCTATTATGAAAATGGTAGGGCTTCACCAGAAAAATCCTCCTCTAGTAAAGGCCGCAAAATTCTTAAAATAAAACCTATAAAACTCCCCAATATCACACCCTCTCTACAAAATCTGATACACAAAGACATTTCATCAAGCAAATCTGAGATCAACAGACCAAGATATGGAGGAAAGTACGCATTACAATTTTTATCCCTACCACCAAAGGTTCATCAATTGTGGTCGTTAAGTGAGCTTCTCAAGGGATTACTAGACTTCCTACTCGTATTATCTTACCTCACCCCCTCAATCATGGGCATCCTCCTTTAAGCATCATCAAATGCCTGCATTGTCCAATCCACGATAATAAATGAAGATGTTGTTGGTCCATTTAGCATAAGCCTTGCTACTCATATATGACTTCGAGTCATCCCTTTTTTGCATCTTCACGAAAGAAGACTCGGCAAAATATAGTTTATATACTTCTTACCACAGATAATCCTTTGCTTTAGGTGGCCAATTTCCCACTATAGTCCTCTTCCCCATTGTTTACTTCTCTCAAATGAAGCTTTCCTCAAATTTCCTTTCTTCCTACAAGCATCCACAATAATTTCCTGCTCTCAACTTCATCATATACCTGCATAAATTGCTAGAAGCCACACGAGAAAGTCTAAGTTCCATTTCTTTATCCATCACCGTCTACTCTAGTGTTTTGTTCTTCTTTGTTAGGTTTCCATGTAAGATTTGCTTATATTAGAATGCTATGATGTAGACTAACGTGTTAATGAAAAAAATCACTTTAGGCTTATATGGCCACTACATGAACAATAAAAGGCATTCCCTTGTCACATTCACTAAAGACTATATGACTTATTTTGATTGACTGATTCCCATTGTAATTTGGAGTCAAATAGACATTATTATTAATGCTATTTTTACATTCCGCTTAGGTTAGATGATGTTATTGTTTCTTACTGCTTATTGATTTTATGTGTTTATACCATGTTAATGATGACTGATTAGATATTTTCTAATTCAAGCACATGTTTTCTACAAACAACTACTATCATTTTGACTATTTTGTGAGGTATTGTACCTTTTGTTCAATAGGCAAAGATGAGGGGGCAGTTGGCATCAATGCTAGTTAAGTAAAAAATCTCAAAGGATATTGATACCACCCAAACCAAGTTGCATTTCATTGTGGTTTGACATGACTGGATTGTTTCGGCACATTTTTTATAACCATATTTCCATAAAGGATATAATGCTTGGCATGTTTGTGCATTTGAATTCTTGATCCCTCATAGCAAGGTTTAAACATGACTTTAATTAGTCATATTATGGCATCTTTAAGAATTAGCAATGTTTTTCTAGCATTATTGCTAGGTTTCGATTTTGTTGCAGGTGACTTAATATATTCATATTTATAATTATATAAATATGTATATTTATATATATACCGTAGTTCAAAAACTCAAAGTTGGCTAATACTCAGCAGCCCAAAAATTTGACTGAGACTCAAACTTGGCGAGAAACTTAGCAAATGAAATATACTATATAAATACACAAAATAAACTTAAATAATGCATGAGAAGCATAAAGAATCAATTTAGAGAACACAAGTCTCTTTTGATCATAGTAGCATTACTCGGAATTGGGATTGAGTTGGCAAACAAAAGGTATAAATGGAATACAAGTAATTGGAATTTAAGCAAAAAAACATCAAAAACTAAAAACTACTGAAATGTTCATAAAAACAATAGGGGGGGGTGTTGTTCTTATTATTTCAAGCCAAACAAAGGGAAAAAAAAAAAGTTGCTTTTCCATTTGTTGCAACCCAAAAAAAAACCATTCTTTTCTTTTTTAAACTGGAGTGAAGGTCTATGAGTAGTTGACTCCAATGGGATCAAGGGGTAGCACCCCTCATGGAAATTAAGGCCTTTGAGGTCACAAGGACCTTCATGACACATGCCATTTTTCATAATTTTATGGCTTTTAACCAACCATTGATAAATCCTTCCAATCAATGGACAACCAATTCACATTGTTGAGATCTAAATTAATGAAGACAAAAATGACAAACCATAAGGGTCTTATGGAATGTTTTTGGTTCTATTTGTAGCGGTCAAGTTCTCTTGTCAGACTCACTAAGTCCAAGCGAGTCTTGACAAAGTCTCACCAAGTAACTCACAACATACAAGTTTCTTCAATAGACTTGTCTCATAATTCATGGTCAGGTTACACATTTGCTACAAAAACTCACGAGTTTCTACAGTAAACTCATCATGCAAGTCATAGGCGAGCTACTTGTCTACTACAAAAACTCGTAAGTACTCGTGAGTCCAATGAGTACTCGTCATGTTTTAAAACATTGATATATACATGAACATATATATTATTGATAATATATATGCAATTAATTATATATTTATATAAACTTGAAAGTACTCGGGAGTCCAATGAGCACTTGTCATGTTTTAAAACATTGATATATACATGAACATATATATTATTGATAATATATGTATATATATATATGCAATTACTTAATAATATATATATATATGCACACACACACACACACACACACACACACACACACACACACATATATTTGTATTTTAAAATAAGCATTATTAAATTTATGGATATAAAAACTAAACCTGATCTAGCCCTATCGTGCACCATGCGGCTGTTGTTTTGACCTTACATTATTTTTGAACAGCGATCACTCTTTATTATCTTTGTTTGGGTCGACTAAAGTTTTGGTGGCAGCATGCTAAATTTGGAAATTTCATTCTTGATTTGTGGCTGGAAATAAGGGGAGAATGGGAGAGTTAATTGGAAAAATTATGGTTAAAA